>JASNQO010000010.1:458483-1198302 GCA_030378425.1 Periconia sp. TS-2 | reverse complement strand
GCCTATGCCGGCTGTACGTTTCCCCCCTCCCCTCTCTCCCTCCTCCCTTACACCTTGACCCTCCACAACTGCACGCGCTCCGCCCACCATCTCCTCCCCCTCTGCACCCCGTCCCGTCGCCCTCCAGCCCAACGCCCTCCCGCCGCCAGAGCCGCTGTTCCGACGCCGCGCGCCCCCCGCCCGCCAACATGCAACCCTCGTCGTGCAGCGACTTCAGATAGCACACGCCCACCCATTCCGACACGCACCGCGACTCGCGCACTCGCAACCCCCCCTCTGGATCGCGGCCGCTGCGTCCTCGATGACGATGTGGCCGTTCGGGCGCAGAGGACCCAAGGCCGCTAAGAGGAAAGACGGAGCGTCTGCGGCTGTCGCAGAAAAGAAGCGGCCTGTAGCAGCACGAGCCCACGAGTTTGCGAGCAGCGACGCCCTGGGTCGCACGCCCAGCCGACGTAATAGTCGTCGGAGGCGGCGGCGCTCCCGCTCCACCGTGTCCATGCGCGACGTCGACAAGAACTCGCCCACCCTGCCGCCCCTCGATGCCGCCTTTGCTAAGGATCAGGGCCTCCCGCGACCCAGCGTCGAGGACATCACCGCGCTGCCCTTCCAACACCGACTCGAGCAGAGCCCGCACCTGCGCCCCGTCTCCGAGCAGCACGGCATCCCCTACAACTTCCACCAAGACTCCCTCTCCAGCCTGCCCACCGCTCGGGAGCGCGGAAAACTTCAACGACCCCAGTCCCTGCGCCAGTCCCGCCACAAGCCTGCCACCGACTCGGCCCTCGTTCGGCGCAAGTCCAGCAAGAAACAACAGCGCGAACATGACCACATCCGCGAGGAGGAAATCAGAGCCATGAGCATGCCCCTTCCCAAGAAGCGACCCGCCGGCAACTCCGGGGGCATGCTGCGCCGTGACAGCAAGAAGGTGAAGAACGGCCTCAACCACCGCTTCGAGCGGCCCACGTCCAACATATCCCTTCCCCTCGAAGAATCAATCCACTCCTCCATGTCCGGGAGCTCCGACCCGCGAGCCTTCCGGGTGAGCGCCCTCGACATGTTCTCCCCCCGGCCCACGATACGGTGCTCCGTGGGCACACAATACTACTACGGCGGCATCGACACCTCCCCGTCGTCCAACAAGAGCAAGCATGATACCCTACGAGGCCGAAGAACGACCATGAGCAGAGATGATGAGGATAAGAGAACAAGCAGAATAGACGATCTGGCCGATACCCTTGACGCCGGAGCACTTAGAGAGATTTTAGACCGGGATAAGCGCCGGAGAGAGAAGAAGCGCAAGCAAGAGGAGGAACGTCTGCGTCGCCGTCTCGAACGTCGGGCAGAGAAGCAAAAGGCACTAGAAGCCGGAGGAACCCCCGGTACTCCACGCAGAGAAGCTCGGGGAGCCATTGGCTTGGGAATCGAGAAAGAGACGGCCACGCCCATGGAAGATGTTCGCCCGTCAACGCCACAACAGCCTCAGCAACCGCCGACGGCTCCACTGACCCCCAAGGCGCAAGAAAACAGCCAGCTTCCAACACCGCTCGAGAGCCCCATGGAGGAGCCCGTTGTCTCCAGTGCGCAGCAAGCTGTGCGCTACCAGCGAGGCAGCGTCTCAGGCCCCAGCCACACCCGGGAACCGTCCAACATCTCACAGATGCCGGAGCTCCTTTCAGAAAGACTGGCACAGGCAACTCCTGTTGAATCTGTCGAACCCGTCCATGACCCCACAGCGAGCGGCTCTCTCCATGCCGTGGAAACCGGCGACACGGCCGCGACTTCCAAGAAGGGCGCCGACCGCCGTCGCAGCTCAGAGGGCAGACGCATGGGCGTCTTTGCATCACTTTTCCGGCGTTCAAAACGGAAATCTCAGGACCAGGGACACACTACGCCATCCGACACCGTCTCCTTCTCCAACACGTCGCGCGAGTCCATGTCCCGTCAACCGCTTCCTCCCCATTTGGTCGCAACGCAGCCCACGGCCCCGATCCAGATCAAGCGCCCGTCAAGTGTGCCTCGCCGAACCATGTCCAAGTTCAGAGAGGACCTTCCGGAATACCCGCAATATCCACTTTCACCGCCAGATTCGCGAGTGCAGTCTCCAGAAGTCACATCTGGCGCTGCTATTGCAGCTCAGCGACGAAGTCAGCCATCGGCTGATCTTCGCGTCGAGTCCAATAGCTCTGGAACAGGTGCTCGAACAGATTCACCAGTCAGCCCAGGCATCCCACATGCAGGCTTGATGTCACAATCACTTGCCTCTGTCGATTCGGAAGGATCTTGGCTCTCTGGAAAGCCGATGCAGCGCAGATCAAACAAGTCGTATCTGCGATCAAGCGTCGGCTCCTCCTCTGCCGTAAAGCGAAACGAGGACTTTAGCGCCTCGTACGAGGAGCTGGGGATTCCGGATGACGAGTATTTCAAGAGACTTACGCCGCAGCCAGACGAGCGTCGCCGTTCAGCACATTCTGGTGACATGCTAGCGAGAAAAGCCAGCAGCACCGCCATGGCAACGCTGGATGCCGCCGCAGGGTCCGATGACGAAGAGCCAGCACCTGCAGCTGGGAGACCCTCCGATGAAGAAGAGGAACTAGTCCAGAACAGTGTCGAACGTCATCCTACCATTGTGCATCGCCAAGCCCGCGTCAAATCGACGGAAGCGCTGCTGAGCTACTTCCAGCCAGAGAAGTCGTCACCTGAGGATACCGCACACGCCGCTGAGCCAGCTGAAGGAGAATCGCCAACATCGGAAAGCGAATCCGTCACTCTTCAGCGCGCAAAAAGTGTCGAGCTTGGAAGACACCATGCCCGGCATCTAAGCGCAGGCTCAGCTAAGCTTTTGGATATCCAGAAACGGTCGAGCACATCTTCACAGAGCAGACCACATCACCAGGAATGAGCAATCTAACCTAGGACGAAGAAGAGGCTTTAGGACCATGCATGTTTGCCAAACCGCGCCACTCATTTACATTTCCTTTGTATCTGTCAGTCCTTACGGATGTCAACTTCTCTCACTGCAGTCACTCCTTTGATATTTCCTTGCCTGTACCAGTCATTCTTTTGACATTTCCTTGCCAGTTTTGCGTTTTTATTGTCCCCAGGTTGGCAAACATTGCGGGTCCAAAGCTCTCTCTAACGATCCAGGAAGATTGCCATGACCAAGGTTGATGGTGCAAATATGCTTGTCATTTTCACGGATCCATCTTTTTGCGGCGACTATAGCAAGGCGTTTGGTGGACGGCAGATGAAGCACTGGCCTCCGTCCTTGCGGTATTTCTAATTTGACTGTATACTGGCTGCTAGGACGCAGCTTTTCTAATTCATCTCCTTCCTTTTTTTTTTTTTGGTATGTTTCTGGGATCTGGGCGTGGGCATAGACAGGAACGGATCGGATCACAGAGAGCGGACTTGAGCTCCCCCCCGATTGGGCTAGGAGCATGCGATTCTCTTCTTTTGGCATTTGTCGGACAGCGGGGCCGCGGTGGCATTTGGCATCTAAAATGGGAATGAAGTTGCTGAGGAGGGACTGCCGCATGCCCGTGCTGTGCGGCTCAACGGCCATATGCCTCGTTTAGGCTGAATCTGTACTTCCAATACAAGTGTATTGATAGCTTTTGCTATTTGAAGCCATTTTTCTCGGGCTCGCAATGTTCCTCGTAGCGTGCTGCAAGTATCGTACGTGACGATTGGGGTGGTACTGGTGAAGTTGATGCGCCGTGGTCTGATGACGGTTGCTCCAGGCCGCCTACCATGGCTCCTAGTGCGCTGCAGGAATCGTGCCATGCGCAGGCCTGGGCTGAGGTTTGCAGAGGACACATGGGAGCGATTGGTGTTTGTCCTCCCTGCGGAGGGGTCTCGAGCGGGACAGCGAGCAGGGCGGAGGGAGACGTGGTGCTCGACGAGGTCGCTGTGCACGCTTCTTGTAGGTATTCCGCACATGTCGCCCTGCCAATTCAACGCATGCAGGCCCGCATTCCCTCCGCATCAGAGGATCGCGCGTCCTGCGCCTCAACGGCGGCACTCGCGCTGCCCGTCGCTGCGCAGTTGCCGAGCCTGGGACCCCACCAGCCCACCAAAGCGCTTCCCTTGTTGGGCACAGCACGTCATCCCAGCGCGACCCGCTTTCCTGCCACTGTAGCCCCCCCTCGGGATTTATCATCAACCAAAAACCCTATCTACGGTCTCAGATTCTCAACCTAGAACACCCCTTCCAAATCATACCCACTCCACGCCAGCTTTGTCACCTGTAAGTGTCCACATTTCGTCATACCCTGCGCCTTCGCCCCCGGCTACGGCATCGCGCTGCCGAGCGCAGGGACTTCCGAGTCGTTGCCGAACCTGCAATCTCTAAAATAGGCGCTCTCGTTCTACCACTGAATTGTAATCGGCGCAACAAGTGGCTGGCGTCCAGTGCATTCTTTCTTTGAAATCCACATACCTGTCTCACGTCGCTCCTTCTTGTACATATATGCCATGTTCGCTGCGTCGACATCAATGCTGCGATCAACTTTGCTTACCTCTGCGCGCACAAGAACAGTCACATCCATCTCCTCGACCACTCACGCGAACCTCTACCGACCCCTCCTCACCCCCACATTCTTCTCAACCACACACAAAATGAGCAAGGAAGGCGTACACAACCTTACCTCGTAAGTGGCACTGGCTCGGATGGCGAATGAACGTCATGGTGATGGCGAATGCGAATTGACAACATCGACAGGAAGCCCGACTTCGACAAGGCTCTTGAAGCCAAGGACACACTCCTCGTTCTCGACTGCTTTGCGACTTGGTGCGGTCCCTGCAAGGTGATTGCGCCTCAGGTTGTCAAGTGAGTATCACAACGTCAGTGGCGCTTGAGCCGCATGGCTAACGACACGCAGGTTGTCCAACACCTACCCCGATGCGCGCTTCTACAAGCTCGACGTTGACGATGTCCCCGATGTTGCCCAAGAACTCGGCATTCGCGCCATGCCCACCTTTCTCCTCTTCAAGAACGGCGACAAGGTAGCCGAGGTCGTCGGCGCAAACCCCAAGGCCCTCGAGGCCGCCATCAAGGCCAATCTCGAAGGGGCCTCTGCATAAGTGCGCAGAGTTGAACTAGGAATGTCGAATATCACGAGCATTGGCATCTCACGTGGATAAAGGAAGGCTTGGGCAGACATATGGATCCGGCAAGGGTTGGCACGGGGTCACAAATGCATGGAATAGCATTGGCTGTTATGGACAATTCTCCATGATACCGTCTTGAATGACATGAACTACAATATCCTTTGATCAGCGAGCTTTTACATTATGATTGCGTTGACTTGGCTGCAGTTTCGAGGTTGCATTCTGAACCATCACGCACGTGATTATCATTATTACTAATTCCCTGCGGTCCGCCGAAATCGGCCGTCGTCCTCTGGAACAAAGACCTAGCACAGACCGATCCGACAGCAATTTACAATGACGAGGCCGCTCTGGGTTTCCTAGGTGGCACTTCCACGGACCATGGGCCCAATCTCAGGAAAGCATCCATGTGGGAAAGACCGTAGACCAAGATTCGTCCCATCTATTCCCGTTCGGTCCCATGACTCCGAAATGGCTTCGATGCCGCCTCGCATTCTCTCTCCTTGACTAATCTCAGTAACGATGTTGCAGTGTGCATGCTCGGGGGGTGTAATGTAGTCTCGGGACTTTTGCTTCGAGGTGATTGCTCTTTTGTCAGGTTCGTGGTTTGCAAGACTTGGATGTAGTTCCGAGAAGTAGAATATGTAAGTATAACCTTGAACACCAATCTAACAAAAAAACGTGGTTCTAGAAAATTGTCACTTCAAAAAAAAAAATTTGGCCAATACTGTGAAAAAGGGCACCTGAACCGCTAGATTTAAACCTTTATCCCTTCTAATTCAAGCTTCCCCCTTTCTTACTTTTTCTCTTCGTCTGTTGCTTGCAGCCTCCGTTCATAGACTGCGTAATGCTCCTGCATCAGCACCCGCAGAAGCGCCACCTCCTTGACAAGATAATGCCTCCCCAACGACCTCCGATGCGCAGGCGTCTCGTCCAACAAGCCGCTCAACGCACTCGGCGCATCCGGCATTTTCCTATCACTCAGATACTCGTCGACGTACGCAACGTCCTCGGCCGACGGCGGCATCACCAGGTCCGACACGTCGATGTAGCCCATGCCCTGGTAGACGTGGGTGTCGGGGCTGACCACGTTGGCGAAGCGCGCGTCGATCGAGTACGGGCCTGCGAAGCCGATGGGCAGCGTCGAGTGCCGGTGGGGATGGGGGTTTGGGTTTATCGGCGAGGTTTCGAATTGCTGCCACCAGGGGTGGTTCCATTCTGCGTAGAGGAGGGCGTCGAAGGAGATTTTGAAGGCGAGGGTCATGTCCGGTCGCTGGGTGCGCAGGTAGTACACGATGGGGCCGAAGTCGAGGGTGAAGAAGGATGCGTCGTGGGCTTTTTGCATGTAGATGGCCAGACTGGTCAGATGGGGTAACTCCAGGAATTGGGCCCAGCGAGCGCGATGGTACGATGTTGCCTCGGCGCTCTCGTATTCTTCGACGTCGGCGACGGTCGAGTAGTGCTCTGCGGCGAAGACGAGAAGATGCCGTATGTGCTGCTTAGCTTGCGGGTACGGGCCCCACGTCTCGGCAAGGTTGGCGTTTGGTTCCATGTCCATGGGCAAGGTAATGGAGAAGGTGTTTATTGCGTAAAAGGCTTCCAGCGCTTCTGCGTGCAGACGGGGGTGGTCGCGCAGAAGTTGGGGGATGTGTTCATCGGGGGATGCTTCCACGGGCAAGGGAGAAGCTATCCTCAGTGATGTGGTGTAGATTTGGTCTCTCAGTTCTCGGGGAAGTCGAAGCATGTTTTCGGAGAGGTCCCGCGCTTTCTCGTAGGTTGGTGAGCTCTGCATGGTGTTTTTGCTGCTGTGGTTTTTGACCAATTTGCCTGTTTTTCCTTTGGGATGAAAAATATAGGGTTCACAGGCTATAAGGGACAAAGTTGAAACGGGGAGAAGACCCAAAGCTGCTCTCTCTTCTATGTACAATATTGTTGCCTTAATGACGCGTATAAGACTTATGTGAGGCAGTGCGACACCCCCTACTGCTTGAATTTGTATTACGGATGCCTAAAGGGGTTTTTTCTTCTGGAGAAACCGGGCAGTTGGAATTAACTATGCAAGATGTGGAATATGGGCAATTAGACAGTTTGAGAAACTAAGAAGGCAATGCTAGAAGAATACAGATTTCTTGTCACGTCCCCCAAATTGGGGGAGAGATTGCGGAGCGGGGATAGCCATTTACGGAGAATATCTCGCACGGACCCATGCCAAGCAATTGTAGGTGCATCGTGAACTTTTCCCATCTCAGGACCTCGCTCGATAACAACACGCCCAACCATGCCCGTCCAATTCCTCCGGCGCCTCGTGCGGCCGTCAGTCATATTTCGAAATCCCATAGTGACGCCTCACGCAACGCGTCCCCCAATTGGCATCGCAGGCCTCCAGAAGGCGCTTCCGATTCGACCCCTTCCTGCTTCTCGAGCGAACAAATGCACATTGATACAAGTTCTGCGGAATGGAAGGATAGCGCAAAAGGCGCGGAAGCTGAGATCGCCCGCGCTCGTCAATAGGCCGGAGATGAAGGGTGTGTGTTTGAAGGTTGGCACCACGAAGCCTAAGAAGCCGAACTCCGGGGAGAGGAAGATTGCGAGAGTGAGATTGAGCAGTGGGAAGGTGGTTACGGCATATATTCCAGGAGAAGGTATGTGTGAAGTCTGCGTGGACCTGTTCACTTTTGGAACAGAGGGCTGATGCACGAGCAGGTCACAACGTACAGCAGCATTCGGTCGTCATGGTACGAGGAGGCAGAGCGCAGGATTGCCCTGGTGTGAAATATCATTTGGTGAGAGGGGCACTGGATTTGGTATGTGGCTCTCTTCATCATTCTAGAGCATTGGCTGACAGAAGTTAGGGTGGCGTTGGCAATCGCATTACATCGAGATCAAAGTACGGGACGAAAAAGCCAAAGGCCGCATAAGGAATTGGCCTAGTGAATGTGTAAATACATGTATCATATGCTGGGCGTTGATCACGCCAGCCAGCTCAAGAAAGCATTTCGGCATACCAAGTCAGGCCGCTGACCTTGGGAGCTTATTCATTTGTGGTTCGAGAATCCCTGTGTCCAGATGTCTAGCATTGAGCTTGGTCCTAAATCCACCTCGAAACTGGCTCGACGTGATCGAGACCAACAGTGGATGACGTCTCGGATACATCTTCAGCTGTCGAAGCAAAGACAGGATGTGCACATCAATACTCTCAGCGCGCTTTTTTTTCGCCTGTCGAGCTAATGCATGGTCACATCAACTGTCCCTCTCCCCCTTCTTAGGTCTCTTGCATCAAGCCATCTATGCAACTGATCAGCCGTGGCTGCGTCAACAGATATTCTTGTGTGCTGTTCGATCAGCTTCCCAGGGATCATGTGCAAAGGACCTCTGGCCACCTGCTGTTGCATCCATCTCGAACACGTCAATTAATTTGCTCAGCCAAGAGCAATTCACGAATCCTGTACGACGCTATTACCTTTTGCTGTTCCATTTCCTCTCGTGACCTCGTATTGTCTCTGCATATGGCTGACGGCCGACAATATTGCCAAGACAGCTGCTATGTGATGTCTTGGGAATTCGTATTTAGCATATATGGCACCGCGTTGGCGCCCATGGTCGAGGAATTTACCTGCTAGTATCCAGTACTCCAGAGATTAGGCCTACATAATCCAATATGCAACTTCACTATCTACTTTTGAGCTTCTGGTACGTACCTTTTAGTCCATCATTGAACTCCTGCGACTGACAATTGAAGTGCTCTGGCCGTCGCCCACCCACGCTCGACCACGGCTCCGATCCCGCTCCCTACCACTCCGACAAGCTGCCCGGCCTCCACCCCTCACGTCTACGTGACAAAGATCACAACGACGGCCTACCAGGAGCGCCACTGCCCTTCTTTCGTGACCAGCGTCGACACGCCACCTTTCTGGGAGACGTGCTCTTTCGACACTTCGACCTGCACCAGACCCTTGTGTCTGAGTCTCAGCACAATCACCTGGCCGTGCAATACGGATCCATGCTGCACGCGTACTGCGACCGATACAAGCTATGTGGCTTGTCCGACGAAGTGTCCTACGGGATGTGCGACTAGTTGGACGGTGGTGAAGGCAACTTGTCCACCGTCTACGAGTAAGAAGTATTGAGGACTGGGTGGGCGGTACTAATTGGGCAAGAAGAAGAGAAAAAAAAGGTGACTGGGAATGGTTTATCGGGAACTAGTTGGTTTACGTAGTTCTGTATTTCTTTCGTCTCTCTCCATGAACCTTGACGATCTCCTGTTTGCCATGGCGAATATATTGGTAACAAATTCAACTTCCATATATTGCAAAATGCTTCACAGCAATCTCGACAACGTGATTTCAGCAATCCCAGGAGCGAAAAAAACAGCCGATTTATCCCGTCACGTGCCAAGCATCGTATTCCACTCTTCGTTCTATTAAGCGAATCAAGGATTCTCGGGAAGCGTCAGGAAGCAACCATCCCTTTGGTCCCACCTATTTATAGCAGCTTCCCTCATGTCCCTTTGTTCGATTCAGAGCCCGGCATGTGCGCTGTGTTACATTCGGAAGAGTTATTTGCCTCTCTGGATGGTGTGACGCTCGTATCTTGTCGCATTCCTACGCGAGGCTTAGCTGAGGAGGTAGGGTAAATAGTAGTACGAGGAGCAGAGTTCTTCGTCCTACACAGTACATCGGAGCGTTTCTTTAGGATAATTATCCCGGCGTAAGCGGGCCGTTCAGCTATGCCTATCTGGCGCCATGCAGGCATAAGAAATCCGGGGAAGGGATGCAGGGATGTCTTCTCTCTGTGGAAATTAACATAGATACTTGATACGAGAGACATTGGCTGGTCATATATAACACTGGAGAGGGGGGTGTTTGTATGCTTGACGACAACAACATCGAACTACATTCCAGCGACAAAAGGCGAAAGATGATTTCGTTCTTCAGGTACACTGTCATTGTAGTAGCAATATGCTCTTCGTAAGCATTCCCTCTTGATATTTTTGTGCTAAATCTAGGAGTTCTGATATACAATAGTGCCATTACCGCTGAGGAGGTGATCGATTCGGGCCCGAAAGCTTGCCCATGCTACACGGCAACGAGTTGGATCACTGATAACGGCTGCCCTGCTTTCGAGCCTACCAAGCCATGCATAGTCCCCATGTGTGTGATGCTAAGGTAAGCCACTTAGTCCAAAACACAATCCTCCTCATGGCACGACGAGTTGACAGCACACTAGCACCGTTACAGTCCCTGGCACCAATTCTCGCTGTCTCAAAACCCCGACCGTATCCTCCTTCCTCCCCTGCCAGACTGCCTGCCGCACTGGCTGTGAAACCTTCACAACAACATCCACGCATTCTTCGTCCTGCGTACCGAAATCGACAGCTACAAAGCCAACAATCACACTTCCGCCCGTCACGAGTCAGCGAAGTTGCTACACAAAGACTGTTTTGGCCACAGGTAAGTGTCCAGAAGATGATCTGGGCTGCACCCCGCCGGACTGCATTTGGTTGAGCACTACAACGGTGCCGGGCGGTCCGGTGAAGGGATGCCGCAAGACGAAAACGGTTACGGCTAGTAGAGCATGCAAAGGAACGTGTGATGGAGCTTGTGCAACACAGTGGGTGACTGAAACCGCTGTGGCTTCGAGAGGGCGAGTGACTGGTGGTTAGGGTGGTAGAATGAATAAGTCTAGAATAGGCACCGTGACAAGATGGCGCTTGATTAAAAAGGGGTCATCCAATCGAAATGTCGTCAAGAAAAGTTTGGTTTTCCCCATCTGCAAAAAGCACCATCATGTTCTGTCACGTGAAGTCCTATTTCGAACTGGATTTACCGAGTTGTAATATGCAGGTCGTGAATCTGAAGGAGTTCGCAACAGCTCCCTAACATGGTCCCTTCCATTGTGGTCCCGGAATAGTTGCTAAATGTTCATTCTACAGAGTGCCACGTTACTAAAGGAACTGAAACGTACGTATGTAAATGACCACATGAACATATCTTGGTGGAAAGAAGGTGTGGTTGCATTCAATGCGGCTGATGAGTAAGGACGTGATAAATTGCCGAATTAAGGAATTCTACTAGGAGTTTTCTCGGAAGTTATCGGTTATAATGACTAAAGCTGCGCGATGCCCGCCAAATTCAGTATGAATCAATTTGCCCCCTCTCCCAATGTGTAGAGGTTAGAAATATGCAGAATGTTTAGTCATCGACGCTTGCCCATCGCTTGGCACATTACGTCAATGTCTCCGCATTAGTTTTCTACGAAGCACGCAACAAGTCTTATTAATCCAAGAACATTTGGAAAAGGAATAATCTATATAGTAGACCCATCACGTCTTGTTTAGCTCACCTTCTCCTTTCTAGTCACCCTAAAATCTCTTTGCTCAATTACCATGGCCCACAACATTCTGCTCATCGGCGGCCACGGCAAAGTGTCACAGCTTCTAACTCCCCTTTTGCTGGCACGATCATGGAATGTTATTAGTATGATTCGATCGGCTGATCAGCAATCAACCATCGAAAAGCTTGGCCAGGGGCAGCCAGGAAAACTCAGCGTGCTCGTGAGCAGTGTAGAAGATGTGAAAAATGAGGGGGATGCACGGAAGATTTTAGAACATGTGAAGCCTGATTGGGTAGTTTGGAGCGCAGGTATGTTCCTTTCGCTTGCCATGCACTTTCCTTACCGAATACACGACGACTGTTCTTTATGGTGCCTTGGTTAAATGTATCATAATCTAATGGGGTCTTCCGAGCCTGAGCAACCAATCTGAGAAACTCATGATCAGAAGAGTCATCATGCTGAGAGAGACTTAGGTGCTGGGGGCCGAGGGGGTGCTCCTCGAACTATGGCAATCGACCACGATGCTGCCATTGCCTTCACACAAGCTAGCATCAACACGCCTAGCATCAAGAAATTCCTGACGGTCTCCTACATTTCTTCCCGGCGGAACAGGCCTTCCTGGTGGAACGATAAAGATTGGGAGTCCGCGCAAAGAGTCAACAATGAGATTCTTCCAACATACTACAAAGCCAAGGTTGCCGCTGATGAAGTTCTTACCGTGCTTGCAAAAGAACGCTTTGAGAAAGAGAAAGCGAACGGAGTGTCAGAACAGGAGAGGTTCTGTGGTATCAGCTTGAGACCAGGTACGCTGTCAGCCGAAAAGGCAGGTGGAGTTTCAATGGGGAAGATTACGTGTCAAGGGAAGATAAGCCGTGCCACCGTGGCAGAGGCGATCCTCGCAGTCCTAGATACCGATGGCGCACGAGGGTGGTTTGATATGCTCGATGGCGACGAGGAGGTCGATGCGTCGGTGAAGAGGCTTGTGAAGGAGGGCGTCGACAGCGTTGACGACGAGGACTTGAATGGCATGAAGGAAAGAGTCTCCAAATTGTGAATGTCTTTGCATGAGTGAGCACAAAAGCTAAAGGGCGAAATTGCATACGATGAGAGTTCATGGTTCGTTGATGATAGTAGGGAAATAGGAATACGATTTAATAAAGCTCCACAGACACGTACCAATTCCCATGGAAAGTGAGAAAATCCTGGTATATACACCCATTGAGTCTTGATGAGAAAGCGAAGGACGTGAGAAGAGTTGATGACTCATGCACTTGCACCGAGCGTGAGTCTTTTGCTGCGTCTCTGTCAGACGAGTCATTAGACATTCTTGCAAGTAAAAAACGATATCAGACTCCCTTTCAGAATCTTGCGATGAGCCAAATAAAGTCGAACAGCGAAGCAACCCGATACTCGCATTTATTCAGAGATGCGGGTGATATATCATCCATTCAGAAACAATAATTAAGATTCATGGAAAAATGAGATTATCCTGACCCTAACTCCGAAACCCTATCCAAAAACACCCTTATCATACAATGTATTCCCATTACCTAGTCACTGCATACTATCCTTATGAATTGAAAATCCTCCCCCCTGAGATGTCATAGAGCCACCGTATAAGCCGCAAATATACATATGATTGATGGATGTAATGACATAAAAAGTAAAAGTCTTACCACTAGCTATTTCAGCTTCACGTTATGTTTGGTTTTGAGTAGTTTAACGACTATATGTGGTTATTTGCCAGGTCATCCTCTAGAACGCGCGGTACTTACGATTGCATGTGCAACCCATGGTTGCATTGTAATGTCGACGGCCCTTCCGATCACCCTCCCTTCCGAATAGGATATTTCGTACTTTTTCCTCGTGATTTTTGTCGTTGCTTTCGACAATTTGTATTTTTTCCTCGGTGCGTTCCAACGCTCTAAGCACTCCTATTCCCTCATGTTTATCTATGACGGCTTCGGCCCCACCTTTGAACTTCAAGTGCACAAAGTATTCCTTGTTCTGTTCAAAATGCTGGTCGTCCGCGTAGTAACCAATTCTATTCTTCTGCTGGTCAGACCACATTGTTGTGTCCGTATCTCTGGTCTGTAGCTTAATTTCTGTAGTGGTGGCGTATGATTTCGAGCCATGAACTGGCATACTAGGGTAAGCTATAGTTTTTAGGACAGAACACCGGTAGTAGCCATCGTCTTCAGGTTCTTCAACTATACAGTTCACTACTTCAACACGTGAAGTAGAGTTATTCTGCGGGTATTGCTTCTCTGCATACGAATATTGTGCGTGTTGATATCCTGGGCGTCGATACCCTAAGTGTTGATAACCTGAGGACGGATCCTGTTTTGACGCATTGACGTTGGAGGGTTGAGACCTCTTTACCCCATAATTCGGTGGTGGTATTGGTCTCCCAAGGCCTTGGCGAGTTGGTCTTGAATCCGGAGGATAGTCCATATTGTCGAGTGGTAATCAAGGTATATCAATACAACAAGGAAATGAGTCAGATGACTTGGAGACTGGCCGTAGTGAAGTTGATCCTGGTCAAGAGTATCGCCAGTCCCTTTTGTGTTTTGAGGATGTACTTGGCTACAGGAAGGGTGGTGAATTAAATCTGCAATTTGCAAAGTGAGGAGAGAGGAAGATGGAAATACCGCGAGAGATTTATACTTGTAGTTATGAGTCTTGAAGGAAATGACTTGACTGTGTAAGCTTTGTTGAGTATGCAACAGCTCTCAAGACTGCAACAGTATAAAATGTCTGTGAGAAAAATGGGAACTTGAGCCTCTTAGTGTATCCCCGTCTTTGCCTCGCTAAAAATTGTTACTATACCCTAAATCTGATGTGAATTTTGAAAAACACAGAAACTGCGGTCAATAAACAATCAGTTGACAGAATCTCAGAAATTAGATGAAGCCCTTTCTTTGTATTCTTCTACTTAACAAATTATAAGATTAGAAGCTTCTCGATCTAGAGTGTATGGCATTTGATAGGTGATTCTATTTGTGATAGAGGTCAAAGCGATTTTGGGATAAAAAATGTTCGGCAGTAGGACGCGGTCTAACAAGGCCTGAGAGTCTTAGAATTGTTGGCATAGCACACTCTCCAGCTGCGATATTAGTGCACAAATATAAGATTTTTCTTCAGAGGATCAGTTCTTTAGAGGGCAATATATCAACCACCGAATAATATTTCATGGCCGTGTTGTACGCGTTCAATTGCTTTTCAAGGTCTGATTTAATTCCAAAAGCAAAAGAATACGTGAGAGCATGAAGACTGTAAGAATGCATTCATGATATATATGGATAGGTCTGGGAGTCGCTATGCAACGCAGTATCGATGATGGAGTCATCGGCATCTCCTTCTTTCGTGGACTAAAATATGATTGGTAGATGGTACGGCGCAGCCTCGGTATCTTGGCGGAGTTTAGGGCTTCCGCAGGTCTTGGCGGTCGACTTGACCGTACCTCCAATCATCCACCCAGCAACTCGTTTCATCGCCACGCATCTGCTAGTGGTCATCATCATGGTCTGCTAAAACATTACTACTTTCTTCAAAATCTGATTTGATCGCGTTGGCCCTTAGAGGCACCATGATAGTGCTGTCCATCTCCATGCCAAAACCGAAATGAAGACCCGTCTTAAGGCTACTCTTACGATCTCGAATGAACTACAAGCGGGATGTCAAAATCCATCGTGAGCGCAGAGCGCCGGATTCAAAAAATTTGCACATTATGGACCCACGACGACAACTTTTCCAGGGACGAGGTTGTTTTCAATAGTGACAAGTTCTCCGAACTTCCCGCAGCGCCTGGTACCTTGATCCAAGTGGTGGCCCTAAAGTACGGAACAGCGGTTCGGGACTTCCAGTCGACGTCGAAACTTCCCTTGAAAGATGTTAGCCATGCAAAAAGGGAAGACTCGTCCAAGCATGCGGTTCCTGACACTCACTCGAAGAGGAGCCGCAGAGGTTCGATAAGAACCACGCTTGATGAGAACGGTTCAATCATTCACGAAGGCCGTGAACTAGACTCAGAGAAATCCTACATGTTTGTCGCCAAGCCTTTTCCTGCCGACTTGAGATCGAAATACCCCAATCTGCAAGTCTCTATTGCCGAGAAGATCGCTAAAGTCTTCGGACTGCGTAATCGTATGCAAGTCGTGGTGACCCTGGTAAGTTATCCAAATGGATGTTGAAACCCATTAACTTATGGCTTGTTTAGGCCGACGAGGAAAAACATTCCGCCTCTCATGTAGAAGTCACGTTTCGTGATGAATACCTTGCAAGAGCTGATATGTGGCGCATGTCAATAGCGGAACTTAGCAACCGAACAGTCTATCGCGGCCAGAAGTTGCTTTTCATGGGCACAATCAAAGCTACTGTTAAGAATGTCTACATCAATGGACAGTCTACCCATAGCGGCTACTTTTCCCCCATGACTAAACCGGTCTTTCGCAGCGAGTCTGCGCGGTATGTGCTCTTCATTCAGATGTCCAAGGAGATGTGGGACTTTGAGGCCGAGGGCGCAGGTGAAATTATGTTTAACAAGGTTGTTAACGGATTTCTACCTGACCTTTTCAAGCGTTGGATGAAGTTGAATGCGCGGCACGTCGTGACTATTATACTATTCACCAGGATGCAATATGATGAGGCGTCGAGCTCATGCTATCCCAATGATACGACAAACAGCAAGAATTTTGAATCTCGATCTGGCCGCTTCAGGGACTACTATCGGGTTGTCGTGAGTGATATGGCTAGTGGTGACTGGGTCAACATTCTGTACCAGCTGAAAAAAGAGTTCAGAGCGTTCCTTCGAGATGTCTCATTGGTACCAAAACCTGGAACAACATCGCTCAATGCCGAGGGAGACGACCCAGAGAATCTCGACCCAGATCTTGTCATTGCCGGCAAGCCAACTTCTGCGGCACAAGGAAACATTTTGGAAGCTATAAACCTTGCTGGAGCGCAGTTTGCGAAAGATTACATCGACCGCGACTTAGTTCGAACTGGAATCTCTGTGATCGTCATTACTGCAGGCACTGGCGTTTTCGAAGTTGATTACAACATGCTCAAATTGACTACTGACACCCTTATAGGGTCCGGAATAGGAATAGACCTTGTGGGTTTATCGCCAATGCCGCTTCATTCTGTCCCACTGTTCAAATATCAAAGTCCACGGCTAGTTTCAAACCGGGGAAGGGTAGGCGAAAACCAAGTCTGTCACGACCCCAAATACGTTTTCGATGATCACGATGAGAAAACTCCGCGACAGCATCAGCCCCAATTTGGTTCTGTCATTCGAATAGCTTCACTACCGCCTCCGCCAATCTTGCTGAATGATCCCCCCGTACTACCCGGCGATGAGTCTGATGAGTGGAGATACGCAATGCCTCATTGGGTTGATATCTCATTTTGGTCAGGTCCATCCGAGGAGATCATCGAGCTCAAGAAGCCTCGGAAACCGGATAGAACAGTGAAGAAGGTCCAAAAGAAGAGTGGTACATTCGCGCTGAGGTGTCGCATGTATGAGCTCCAAATGATGGGTGTGATGGAAAATGAGCTTGGTGATATCTCGTTATCATATCTTGAGGAAGATCCTCTCTACCCCCAACGCCTCCGTGAGCAGCTTGAAAATCAGACCAACAGAAATTTCGATGGCTCTCAGTCGGTCGATGATTTACAGACTGTAATTGGTACGCTTTCCACAGATCCAGAGACAGGAGCCGCCGATGCGCAAAATGAGAGCAAAGTCCTCTGCAAAGCATGGATGGAAGCATACGACAATAACGTATTTTCACCACTTATGGACAGTCGATCTAGCAACGGTCATCTCCAAGTTGATTTTCAAGCGCATCTCCCGAGTAGCAAGAGCGGATCACCTGAAGAGCTAACCAGAGGGACTTTCTTATCGTCTTCCTTTCGGAGCGCGGTCCCATCACTTGGGAAAACTGCTCACCCTATTCCAGACGCGGATTTGCATCAACTGATGCGAGAAAGTTCGAGAGAGTTTCAAAGCCAGTCTCCTCGCGGTGGCGTACTTGCTGTTCCTGAATACAATGGTCCAGGTGTACCGAGGGCAGATGTTTTAGCCAGAAAAAGGGCAATGAACACCTCAGCCGGTCTCTCTCGACCGATTCTGCATCAGAGAGGCAATTCTGGAGAGTCGAAGGATCATAGGAGGTCCATAAACTCGACCCCACGAGATTCACCAGCCGTGAGCAGGGGAAATACGCCTCCAAAGGAAAGTGGTCTGCCCTTGTTACTCCCCCCAAGCAACGCTCCAGTCATGAAAGCAGAACCAAAAAATCGACCAGCCGGGTGGTTCCTTAGACAGATCAGTTTTGGAGGAAGAGCTGGCATTCCATCGAAACCGACCACCGGGGAAGCCACTATTGACATCACACCTGGGAAGGTAAAGCCGGCGAAGCTAACAGTGGAAAACAATCAGAAGGGTGCCATTGCTGAGAAGCTAGCAAGTACTAGGCTCACGTCCATCGAGAAACCTTCCCAGCCTATCAATATTCGAAGTGCATCTCGCGCAGGAATAACCTCCCCCAGTTCTCCATCTAACCATGGCGGCATATCGGTGGAGACTGTTAAGGGACTGCACGATGCGAAGGCATCGGTACCATCTCACCCAGGGTCCGTAGCTAAGGATCCTGGATCGACATTTTTACTTGCGGGCTCTCGAGCCTTGGGCGAATCCATCAACCCGAAGCTGGATCTTCTATCATCGAGCGGCGGTGCGAGGGAAGTCCCACGGACCCTGTCGCCTACCAGCGCCATTGCCCCCTGGGCTGTCCTAGTCAACCCATGCAATCCTAAGAAGAATACGATCAACATTGCCAACCAATTCCGGCGGTGGCAACATGTCTTCCCAAAGCGGATAAAAACATCATCTGTCAAATGGAAGTCACTGTGCTCTCCAGCAGCAGTACCTTTGACCAACGAATATTTCCCCACAGCCCAGCAATTAGCGACTGAATATAACGAGTCTCCGTACAAGATCACTCAAAACGACGACGAAGATATGCTGGAAGCACCGAAATCACGCGAGTCTCTTATTCGAGAGCTCATCGCGTTTCGTCTATCACATGGATTTCAGATCATCGTCGGTTCGTCAGTCGCGGAATTCTCCGGAGGCCGCGAACAGGACTTCTCCAGTATCTTCCATTCGGAGTACATGTCTCGCGACGGCGACACTGTCTTCATGAGTGTGGGCAACACAATCCATCAATTGGTTTGTGTAGCCGGAGGAGAGGTCGAGGTGAAACGGTTCAGTCGTAAGCCTACTACCGCGCTGGAGTCATCAGCCGGGATTGACACACCCTTTCCGTATAAAGCATTCATTCGGACTGCGTTTGAAGACGCGTACCAATCGCGGGACGTGGTTCTCCGGCCTCCCCGAAGAGAATTTAACTGGAACTTCATTGACACATTTCTCGCTGGCTATCACGACGAGTTTTCCGAGGTGTTGCGCTTTTGGAGAGCCCGATTTGTATTAATTCCGGTAGATATACCTACTATTAATCGCCGCCCATTATCGATGCTCACTGAAGACTCCGAAGAGGAAATCCGATTAGAGGGGATTCGGAAGCTGACCCAAGTTTGGCAAAAGTATCGTTACATTCCTCTAGAAGAGCGCCATTTCCAAGCTACAACGAGCAAAAAGCAGAAGGACCCAAACCCTCTAGCTATCGAATACCATACACGCGATCCCTCCGCTGTTGTAGCTGCGGGCACCGACAATTCTCTCTTGAACGAGAACGATAGCGAAATTCAGTCATCGTTATTCTCTGGTACAGAGCAATACCATACATCAAATATTGACATCAAAAAGCTCGCAGAAGATATGCAGGGTGAAAAAGGAATCCCCATGCTTGATCGACGATGGCATTGGCGGCTGCACTACAACTGTTTCCTTGGTTTCGATCTCACGAGCTGGCTGTTAGTCAACTTCAAAGATGTCGAAACCCGTGATGAAGCAGTCGATCTCGGAAATCAGCTGATGAACAAAGGCTTGTTCCTTCACGTTCAAAAGCGACATGCCTTCCGCGATGGCAACTTTTTCTACCAGATCGCAGCGGAATATAGAGCACCACGTCCGGAGTCACGTACAGGTTGGTTCGGTATGCGCAAAACAGACCGATCCATCCCTTCCACCCCTCTGACCGAAGGACCGAGATCTTCTCCTCTCACCTCTCGTAGTAATCGCTCTGGAGGTCGCCCGAGCACAAGTGACTCGTCTAGCACCGGCTCAGACCAGGACGGGGAGAAAACACCCACTCGCGTAGGCACTCCTAAACGCAAAGTCCTCTTGTCTAATGTCATGCGCTATGATGTTGATCCCCGCAAGCGCTCATACCGCCCAGAGCTCATCTCTCTTCATTACGACCGTTTGCATAACCCCGATAATTGCTATCACATACGTATCGATTGGATGAACGTCACAGCAAAACTTATCGAGGACGCAATTGTCTCGTGGGCTACCAATGTAGAAAAGTACGGTTTAAAGCTCATTGAAGTTCCCATCTCCGAGGCATCAAATATCATTGACTATCACCCCTTCCGCTCGCCATACCTCATCAAACTTGCTGTCCAGCCTCCGCAAACCCAGCCAGAATCGGTGTGGGATACCCTGCATTTCTCACCTCAATACCAACGAGCGGAGAAGTTTGCGTACCACAAAGCTCTTCTCCGCAAACTGAACTTTGTCCTCGACATAGAGTCTGCAGACAGCTTTCCTACTGATGTCGAAGTAACGTACTCATGGGGCAGCCCGGATTACAAGTATACTCAGTTCATCCACCGTAGTGGTACTCTGCTGGTGCAGATTACGCACGACGGAAACTTTCTCCTTCTTGCGAATCGTCTAGCACACAACCGCGCAAAGGACACTGGCCGTTTCCGGCCCATAGATCCGTACGAGCACAAACGGCCAACGACGGACAAGGAGATGAACCAGCGTATGCCGACCACACCTGCCGAGCGTGTGAATCCCATGCGATCGCCTTTTGCGAGCCCGCTCGCGCGACCAGTGCAAGATTCATCTTTGTTGCATTCTGCACTTACCGAAAGGTCTCCCGGAGCCTCAGCAACTGCAACACCCTTCACCATATCACCCAGCAACCAGACGCCCGAGCAGGTCAAGGACGAATTGGAATCCTTCTGTAACAACGCCGCACTCCTCTCTGCCTTCTACTCGGACGCATTCAAGCAGCCCTCGCCGTCCCCGCGCATCCTGCCCGTGCTGGACGACAAGATCCCGAGCCTGGGGCTACCGCCTGCCATCAACATTCTCGGAGCGAGCCCGGCAGGTGCGAGCGGCTGGTCGCTGAGCAGCAGCGGGATTGCGGGCAAGAGACAGGGTAGCGATGGGAGTGGAGGCGTGCCGGGGTTGGGGAGGAGAAGGAGTGTGGCGCCCGAGGAGATTGTTCTGCCGAGGAGGGCGGATAGTTCGGGGAGTGCGTCTACAGGACCCTGATTTGATTCAAGAAAATGGAAAATCTCTATTGGAGAAGGGGGGAGGGGGGAGGGGGAAAGTAGGTAATGGACCGTTTTCATTTCAGTTGCGTCGTGAGCACAAGGGGTTTCCAAGGCCGTTTTTCTTTTTTTTTGTTGAATCCATGGTAGTTAAGATTTTGTTGTAAGATATAATTATTAGACATGGCGATGTCATGTTTTTTTCTTCTTAGATTCGAATGGGGGAATGTAAGGGATATTACTCATCTAATTCTTCTTCTAACTTTTTGATTTTTTTCATCTCCTACCTTTAATTTCTTTCCCCCGAGGGAAAGAAGACATTTACTTGCCAACCAAAAAAAAAAAAAAAGCCTAGGCTAGACGCCGTCGTAGTTCCTAATGAGGCTTTGCATCGTCTACTAGCTCGAAAGTCCGACTCTCTGTAACACCAGCCACGTCCAGACATCCTTCTACCCAAAAACGGAAAATCATGAATGGATGGATGATGCTGAATAACGATTTGCGAGACATTGATTATCTTCCGTACCACGCGAGAGTATATACCAAATGGGGCTGATGTGTAAGCCCTGACGTGCGCACCGAAATGTCTAAGACAGCTGCGGTGCCCCGTCCGCACGGCATATGCAGTCTCAGCTGGCTACGGCAGCCACAACATGAGGGCGCTCGTCCTCTGTATCCGCGTCATCCCAAGCTTCTTGCCACGGACGGAGTGAGACGGAGCAAATTCTCTCGCTCCACGTCATATCGTCTCGTGAGCTTTTGGTGCGCCTGGGGCGGAGGGGAAAAGATTTACCTCGAGGTTGGGGGGGTGGCGGTATGCATCATAGGGTGGCAGGCGAGGAGGTGCAATCGGTGATACATTAAGTTGGTGTCGATCAGGCGGCCCAACTTGGGTGATCGTGCGGTAGGTTACTGATTTTGGCAGCTGTTCGGTGGGAGTCATAATTGTCCAAGTTTGCACACGTGCACACATGACGTTGGAATCGAGATGTTCAGATGTTTGGACGTTGGCTGTGGTTTGATGCGGGCTAATTTCAGCACGAGAGGAGCTGGGATGGGTTCGGAAATGACGTCTCCGGAACTCAGGTGTCCAGAGCAATTTCCTGAATAATCACTTCGATCCGCGCGTCGTTGGTCGCCGACGAAATGTTAGGGTATCTGACGCATACACTCGTGTAACGTTGCAGATTTAGAAACCCGTTCCTTGTGGCTGTGATGTTAGGGCAGCGGCGTGAGTACTCGTATCTTCTGGCATAAAGTTCTCGCATGCGAACGCCTCGCACGCGAGATGCAAGCCGCTGCGACCCTTCACATGTCTTTGGATAATTCTACTCGACTTCCAAATCATCTCCCCATGATTGGACAGACTTTCAAGACCGGCTGGCTTACTGCAAGGTAATAAGGACTTTGCGGCTCCGTATGCACGACTTTCTCGCTTGGAAAAAGTTGTCGGTAGAAAACCTCGTGCTGAAGAGGCAAGTCCGGTTCGTGAGACTCGAAGAAGGATTCGAGAACGGGCTAATTCAATTTACTTGCCGGAATTTGCACCTGGTACGAGGGTAGATCTTCCGGATTGCGGAGGTCCACTGTCGGTTGGCGTCTGTAAAGTGGCTGGCATCGTGCGACATGGATGTTGACGTCGACGTAGGAAAGAAAAGGTCGTGAAGGTACGGAACTTGGCTGAAGAGAAGTCGAATTAGGCTTAAGACGGACGTTAAGGCACCGAATAGCCAAAGCTTTTCGGACTGCGGTAGGGAAAAGTCGGGTTCTGGGGTACATAGGCGAATAAACCCCCGGTCCCTACCGCGACCTGAAGCGGAGTGCATCAGAGCCTGTCCGGAACTATTGCAATTAAGAACCAGGTTGTCACCAAAGGTGTGGAGTGGTATGTCCCGTTGGGCGGGAGAACAACGTGACTTGCTCGTGCTTGAGACACACTCTGGGGCGTGTCCGAGATTCGGATGACGTTGTCGCGAGTTCGGGATAATTGCAGCCCTTGAATCGTCCTGTTTGAGGGACGGTTCATGCATGTTGGCCAGTTCTCCGGTATCGGGCCTCGAAACGGAATGTGATATTTCCTAGTACAGCCGCCTGCAATGTGATGTGAGAGAGGCTACGTACAGACACTCTCCTGGGGGATTTGTGTGTGAGAGTCGATTGGGCTGGAGGCAAGTAGACGGATTCCCATGACGCAGGGGTTCCACGGCTCCCAATATCGGGATGGCCATGAGTTGTTCCAAAGCGATGAGTTGCAGCAATCCTTTCGCAGAAAACGAGTAAGCGCAGAGACATGGAAAATACCTCAGCTACGGGCAGAGACGGATAGTTGGCGCTGCTGGGGACCAATGTGCCCGTCCTTTCGGGACGGGAAAGTCAACACGCATCGACGTCAGCGTGTCGACAATCCCATTCTGGATAAAACGCAAGGGGACAATATCTACAGCCCTTGGATTGCAGACTTGGCAGGCATGTTGGAGGTGGATTCATTTTGTCGTGACGGTCGCGGTGCAGCTGAGTGCTGCGTGACCGGCGCAAGGCTCACGTACCAAGTCTCCGGGTGCAGATGGTCCAGGTGGATCGGCGGACCACACATCAAGTCATTGCTTGCGTACGCCAGCCTACGGCCGAACAGCAGAGGAGAGGAGCCGCGTAGCATGAACGAGGGCGTTTATAATGTTGAGGGACCAGGCTAGGCCACAGAGTCTCTCATAAGCCGGCCTCAGATGCGGGTGGCTTGAGGTGATGCTGGTAGACATGGGATCCAGGTCTGGAGATGCATGGCCCTGTCGGTAGTACAGATCTGGAGGGGAGGGGAGGACAGCACAACGCGCAGCGATCAAACGGCGGTAGCGTCTTGTGTCGCACGAGATAGCAACGTCCTTGTTGCTTGGGAATGTGTCTCTGGCACGAGGGCTGCCTATGGACGGCTGGTTGCTGGAGATAGGGAGCCGGCGGGAGCTCGGTTTGGTGCCCTCGTCAGCAGCAGCGGATTGGAGCAAATGCAAGCAGCACGGCAGCCTCACCGGGGCTGTCCTGCGGGTGGGCTCTTGTGTGTAGGAGTGGACGGGCGAGTGCGAGGGATCCCGGACGGGACGTGTGCGCGTGGAGGGAGGGAGGGAGGGACGGGGGAGGGATGGGAGAGGATGGGAGAGGCATGCAGGCAGCGCCGAAGGCAGAGGGCAGAGGGCAGAGGGCAGAGGGAGAGGGAGGAGACGGGACGCTGTTCGCTGGAGGCTGTTCGCTGGAGGCTGTTCGCTGGAGGCTGTTCACTGTCCATCCACGTCTGATGTGTCCCGGCGGCAGGACGGCAGCAGGGGCGGCACAAGGCTTCGGCCGCCCGCCCGCTGGTGGAGGAGCTCGTCCTGATCCTGGGCAGCGTCAGGGCAGGGCGAGGGCGAGGGCGTGTCGGTGCCGGGGTGCATGGCATATATTCCGCTTGCGACGGCAGCGTCACCGCTCACCGCTACTGTATAACTAAGCCGCCTACAGCTCCGCTAGGACGTAGACCAGCACGCTACCACAACCCACTCTCCCCGCCGTCCCGCACATCTTCTCCCCAAAAACACCGCCTCACCGCACGCGACTCTCCCTCTCTCTCTCCCTCTCTGCCATCCGGCTTCCGGCCGCGCCCAGCTCGCCCATCTTCGCTCCACCGCCCCAGCGCACGCCCCGGCTTGTGACGCCATTCCCGCCGCCCGCCATACTTGTGCTTGGAGCTCCGTCCTCGACTCTCCACCGCTCCTCGAGCTGCCGCCTGGCCCACGCAACACACAGTCGTCGGCCCTCTACCCGTCTGTCATGGGCGCCCAACGCCTGGTCCCCCAAGTTCGCGCACGCCAGGCCTTCCATTACGGCTTCCTCAACAACTGCTAAGGAGAGCTTCAATCTATGGCGGCATGCGCCCGGTGACAGACATGCTCGGCCAGTTCTTCAGCGGCCGGAAGGCTGCCGGCGCCCATCCCTCGCCGACCTCCACCCTCGACTCTGCCACCGAAGAATCTCACACCCGCCACCTGCTTTACCCCGACACAAGCACCCTCTACCACCCGGACGGCCAGCCATATCCTCTCCATGGCCCCTCATTGCAGGTGGGATCCGCCCACGATGGCCCACTCCCCGAGATCGACCTCGAATTCCCCCGCGACTGCCGCATCATCATCGCTCAGGATGAGACGGCTGCCCTGCCCAAGACGGTTCTGTTCGACTCAAAGCCAGGCCCTCCCCGTGCAGACTCACCTACCCAGCCGAGCTTGCGAGCAAGGACTTTCGGAGGACCTGGAAGTGCCAACAGTGCGGGCCCTGCCTTCGGCGGCCTTCACGCGCGGCGCTCGTCGCTTGTGACGGAGTCGACGACCCCTAGATCACCCACCGTGGGCGGCTTTAACCGCACGCGCGCCCGTGGCAACTCGATATCTTCCATGCCGAACATCGACGAGCATGCACAGACGCAGGGCAAGTCCCAGTCCAAGGCGAAGGACTCGACCGACCTCGTCAACATGTGTTTGGACTGCATGTTTGGCAATACACCCATGAACTACAGGGGCAACTCTAACAAGATCCACATTGTCCCGCTCGATCCCAAACCCGCTGAGCCGAGCGTCCTCGCGCCAAATCTGCAGGATGCTACAGCATCCTTGGGCCGAGCCGAGGGCCTCCGTAAAAAGAGTAATTTGGCCAAATCATTCACGGCTGCTAATATCCCCCCTGAGCTGCCAACCACGGAGATTAGTGGGACGACACCTAGAGAATCTCGTAGACGCACCATTTTTATTACGCGCATGTTCTCCGTCACCATTCCTGACGATGAACTAGACACAACTAATGTGGCCACACCTACCCCCCAAAGTTCAATTGGCAAGAGCAACGGGTTCCCCTTTCCTCGCCAGGGCGCCAAGAGCGGAAACCAGAAAGTGCCACCCTCAGCGCGCAGGAGCCCCATGTATGCCATCACGGTCATATTGCATCTACCCATTGCCGCTTCGTCACCGACACTCCACCCACCGTCCCGACCGGGCAATTCAAAGAACAGCAACATGTCCACGTCTGCCCCTGGACACGACTCCCTTGGATCATCCCTGGATTCTGATCGCCGTGCAGGATGGGCTTTCATCGACTCCAATTGCGGTGTCGAGTCCCTCCTTTCCGCCTCGCTCAGCAGCGACGTCGACGATCGCGTGGATGTCGTAGGCCAGCACTGGGATGTCATCATGCGAAGCCTCACTAGCCTCCAGTATGTGGTTCAAGAGCGCATCTTAGCTCATTTCAAGATGGCCGAGGCAGCGTCTCCCCCAGTGCTACATCAGCCTCGTCCACAGCAACCGCGTTCTAGCATGAGGGAGGCTCCTCTTCCACCGCGCCGAGCCTTACGGCTGCAGCCTAACAGCCTCCTTTTCGACCCTGATATCAAAAAAGCGGTCGAGCTGGCAGGTAACCGCGTTGTCAGCGGCATGCGAATCCCACGCGTCATGACAGGCCAAGGAAAATGGGGCGTTTGGCGCGAAGAAGCAAGATGGCTTGGCCGATGGGCCGGTCGCCGAGAGGAGAATTTCTTCTTTTTCAACTTGTTGACTGCGTTCTTGGGCAACCATACAGAGTGGCTGAATCTACTCGGACCGAAATGGCACCGAAAGCGTCATAGAGAACAGCAGAAGGCTAACGCTGCCGATAGCTTTACCATGCCGAACCGTACGGTCATCGTGTCTCCTGATAGGATGGCAGCACGAAGGTTGATCTTCTTGCTGGCTGCTTTTCTACCGCCGAGTACCGCTACAATGTACGATGGGGCATCTCCCATGCGTCCTAGCACCTCTGCATCACTCCGTGCGTATTCACAGTCCCCTCCCACAAACATGCCGCCATCACGGAAGCATTCTCTACGTCGCCAGATCAATCGACGGCCTCGTGGTAAGCAAAGTATGACAAACATGCGTCTTCAACCACCGCACTCGAACAATGCAAGCATCTCGAACCTCGAATCTATATCCACACGCACTGACTCTGGTGTTGCTGAATTCCAAGAAGTCCCGAGGCATTCTCGCCGATCGTCTGCCCACTCGATTCAAACGAGTCTAGTCATCCCATCCATTTCAGATAGTGCCTCCTCAGCAAAAAGCAGCGCTGCTACCACGTCAACCGTGACGCCACAGAATACTGTTCCCGTTGCGCATTTCACTCTTCCTCGGACCAAGTCCTCTGGCCCATCGCCCGAGAGTAGGCCCGAGAGCAGCGATAGCTTAGCTTCTGCAAATTTGATGCATACATTGCAGCGGAGTGGTACTGGCCACACCAGCAATGTCAGTACAGACTCTGGTAATACCAGCCGTTGGAGTGGGTTCATGAGCTTCTGGAGTGGACGACGAGGCTCCTCGACCGACCAAAGTGACTACCTGCAAACCACAGACGACGGCTTCGGTATGGTTGGTGCAGCCTACCGTGGCTCCGAGCGCCCGCGCTCGCAGCTTGAGCAAATGGTGCAAGAACTATCCATGGATAGGGTGTTTGGCGATGTTGATGCGTATGAGCCGTCCAACAGTATCACCACTACAACCGCAGACAATTCTCCTGAAACATATCCTATAGGATCTAGCGGGATCCCTCCTTCTGCCGCCCGACCTATTCCGGAGCGTCCCAAAGAGTTGTACTCTACTCTGAAGCTATCCGTGAACGAGAAAGACGGCGTGATCGATGTTGATATTCCACTTCCCGATTTTGGATCTCCCTTGCAGTCCCCTTTGCTAGGGGGGTATGCTTCCAGCCAACACGGGTCCAGTTATGGCGAGTCTTCGATCCTATCGATGCCTCACTTCGACCCGGAGCAGCCTGTCAACGCTGCTGGTTGGTTGAAGCAATTTCATCCGGACTTTGCTCTCCAGGCCATCAAACCATATGCTGATCTTGAGCGTGACATCAAGTGGGCCATGAGCTCCGAACCGACTCCGATCACATCTGTCGTCACTCCAACTCTTGAGCAAGGACCACTTGAACGCTGGGTTGATGTTTGTTCTGCCCTCATCGCTGACACCCGGACCTTCAGCATCAAGCGCATTAGCCTACAACGACTGGTCAGGCTGATACCCACACCAACCTACCAGGCCTCCGCCATGACTCCCGGCATCGCTGGTATGCCTCCTGGACGTTCACAGTATGGTAACCCATATAATACAACCTCGGTCGGTCCGATGATGACCGAAGTGCACCTTAACGAAACTTTCATCGAAGAGCACATCATGGACTTCGATGCAACCCTAATCGATGCAGTAGATCGTGTTCTCGCTCAATCAGGACAGGCTTCGCGCGTCCAATCCGCTAGCTCCTCTCGTTCTAGTTCTCGACGGGGAAGACGCGATACGCGATCTGGCTCTGATGCTGGTCACCACGCTGAAGTGCCGCAAACTGATTGCAAAGCCGTCATCTTCGATGCGCTTGAGCTTATCGTCAAAGACGTGACAGCAAAGCGCAACCCAAAAATCGAGTCAAAAGAAGAGCTAAGTGGTGAGAAGAAGAGTATCCAGGATGTTGCCAAGACGGCAGCTGATTCCTCCTTGAAGGAAGGGATCCGACGATGGCTCACAGAAGTCGAGTAAACAAGTATTTTCTTTTTGCGATAGATTTCAAGTCCGGGCTTTAGCTCAGATTTCTACTTTTCTAGAGTCGAGCACCACTTCTTGCGTGCTTATGGCGCGACGATACCCCTTGAGCACGTCAACAGTGCTTGGTCCGACATCATTCCATTTTTCATGGTGCTGTATTATACTCATGGGATTTCTTATCTCATTATGGTCATCTCTTACCCACCGTCGCGCTATGGTAATGTGAGCAGCGGATCGCTTGGTAGTGAGGCCTATTTTCCTTGTACCGCTTTCATCATTACTGGTACTCTCATGTCTTTACGGTTTAGCGGGCGTTTATTTACGGCCATCTATTTCCTCCACAACGGACTTTGGGTCGATATCCCAGGGTGGATCTTTGATTGTACTGCAATTGCAGTCGAAACCGGGGCTGTTCTGCCTCGTATTCAGACACGTTATAACGGCGTTTACGGTAATAGTAATGGGTGCACTTGTCCTCGAAAGCGTCGTCCATGCTGGGCGGCATCTTGTGGACTCTTTGAAAGGCTAGTCGAGACATTTAAGAATACAATACCTGTTATTCATCTCCTATCTATCCAGTGCGCTTGCGAAGCGAATGCTGGCGATGACCTCTCCCTATAACACGAGAGTGCATCGCCAATCGTCGAGTCTTATTTGATTTTCATTCTGACTTCTATTTGTGCTTGGGTCCATCTTTTGCTGTCAATCTACTAAGCCCGGATTGTTCACTTTAGCAGCGGCTAATGAATATTGACAGCTTCCTATTTCGTCCTTTCATCAGTGGAAAGATAGTAAGTGTGTCCTCTAAGTCCTCGATAAACCACATGTGCAGACGCAGATTTGTCCCTCGGAAGCTTGGCCTTGTAAGGCTGCTGCACCTGTAATATGGGCGATTTGAGATTCGACAAACTTGTCAACTCGGTTCTACCTCGCACAATTTTTAGGAGAAAACATAAGAGGGGGTCAAACATCTGTTGAAGAAGGGGTACTTGTCTGTTTGATTCTTCGCTCTACTTTGTCCGGCCCAGCGTCTAGAATAATTGTCAAGAGAGCGTTCTACTCATCATGCTCCGCCAACCAATCAAAACCTCTCTGCTCCCCGCCTGTCTCTCCAACCCTGCTCCCTCCCCGTGGCGCTCAAACCCCATCTTCCTAAGCTACTGGAACGCGCTGTAAGCCATCTTCTCTCTCCTTCTCTGGCTTTACAGCACATTACGAGCTCTTCATGTAAGCTAAGGGAGCGCGTAAATGTGGTAGGAGGGTTTGTCAAGCTTCCGCAATGCTGAGTAAAGACTTTGGAATGCTGGCTAGCGAGGGGCTAAGCGAGACGAAGGCACCCCAGTACATGACGAAAGCGGGGCCTGATTAGCGCGGGGAGCTCTCGGAAGCCATCGAAACGTCGAGGCCGCTGCGCTTCAGACTTTTTGTATATTAGGGCTTGTTTTCCCGGCTTGCTTGGATTTCTCTTTCCATGTCTTTTGTCCTCGCAAGGTACATCACTACCAGCGTAAAGGCTCACGTATCATCATCGGCCAGATCTGTGATCCCCATCCAAACCCACCACCACTCGCGCAGCTTCACCAGCACTACCAGCAGCTCTGCCAACATGTCCAAACCTTCCGGTTTCACCATAACTGACTGGGTCAAACCCGGGGATAAATCTGGCGAGTTCAAACGCCAGACTTCCGTCTTTCGCAACTGGATCGAGAACAAGCCCGGCGCGGAGTTTCCGGCCGAGGCGGGCAGGTACCATTTGTATGTTAGTTATGCGTGTCCGTGGGCGCATCGGACGTTGATTGTGAGGGGGTTGAAGGGGTTGGAGGACTTTGTGGGGGTTACGAGTGTGCATTGGCATATGGCGGACAAGGGTATGTATCACGGGTCAAAACTTTCTTCGTGCTGTCAAGGCTCCCTGTGTATTTATGTTGTTTTTGCCTTTTCGTCCAATAGCAAGACTTGGCTCAAACCTCTCGAAACATTTGCTAATGAATCATAGGCTGGCGATTTGCGACGGCTGAGGAGAAAGTACCGGGGGATAATGTCACGCCTGATCCCCTACATAAGGATTTCACGCATCTCCGTGATATCTACTTTGAACAGAATCCGCAGTACGAGGGAAGATTTACCGTGCCTACGCTGTACGACAAGAAACAAAGCAAGATTGTGAGCAATGAAAGTAGCGAGATCATCCGCATGTTCTACCACGCATTTGATGATTTGCTGGATGATAAGTACAAGGGGGTTGATTTGCTTCCGGAGAAGCTGAAAAAAGATATCGAGGCGATGAATGAATGGGTCTACAACGACGTCAACAATGGCGTGTACAAGAGCGGATTCGCCACGTAAGTCGCCATCACTCTCAAGTTGAGTAAAAGAGGTCCAAATGCTAATACATGCCAGAACCGAAGAAGCCTACACCAAAAACGTAACCCAACTCTTCACCTCCCTCGACCGCCTAGAATCCCACCTCTCCACATCGACAACCCCTTACCTCCTCTCCTCCCCCACCCCCACCGAAGCAGACGTCCGCCTCTACACAACCATGATCCGCTTCGACCCCGTCTACGTCCAGCACTTCAAATGCAACATTCGCGACGTCCGCTCGGGATATCCCCACCTGCACAAGTGGCTGCGGAATCTGTACTGGAATCACCCTGCATTTGGAGAGACGACGCAGTTTGAGCACATCAAGAAGCATTATACCAAGAGTCATTTGCAGATCAATCCGTTTAGCATCACGCCTGTGGGGCCGGTGCCGGATGTTTTGGAGTTGGAGGACGAGGTTCCTGCTGTTAAGGGTGCGACGGGGAAATTGTAGACTTGTGCTAATTGAAGGGAGGTGGGAGTCTTGGAATCGCTTTTGTACATATGAATTCTGTTGCTGATAAAATATCGCGAAAAATTTACTTTGGTATGCACAAAACTCCTGGCATTGCTATTGGGAAACACATTGGTGCGAAAGGCCTACACTAGGTATAACGACTCCTTTGATGGATAAGGTAGCGAGTTAAGAATGCCACGAGAAATGGAAATATTTGTCATATTCAACGAGCTATTTTTTGGCTACCGCATTCACCTATCAGAGAAGCGCAGAGAATATTTGAAGTTCAACGATGAGTGCTGTCCAGGTACGGGCTCAGGAGGGCTCTGGTAAGGACCCAGTTCTTAGAGACGAACTGGCTAAAAGTTCTTAAGCAATCGAATAGGCAGAGATGCCTACACCTGGCTAGAATTTAGTTCAGCACACAGTTGGAGGAGCGTTGGATCGGCCAACACGGGCTCCGCCTAGAATAGAAACCTATCCTACCCAGATTAGACTAGCGCAGCTGCTCCCTAATCCTTCAGGATGTTGCCTCCGACTACATACCTCCACTTTGATACTTTTTCCACCATTGCCCTCGCACATCGCTCTCCACGGGGATTGCTCTCTTCGCTGTTGATTAAACGAGGTAACTTCGGCCTCCTGGCCGCCCTTCGAGATGACCGCCCTTGCTACAATGACGCAGACTGGAATTTTTAGAAGTAGACCGACTACCTCAAATGGCAAGAGCGACCACACGAGTTGAGCCGAAAGGAATTCGCCTTCGCCTACGACAAAGCAATTTGACCGTGGTACGGTTGCTTCAGCTCATGTCGGGCCGTTGCGAGCTGCGGAGTCTCCTTGGGGCCTCGGAGTCCGGAAGCCTCAATCACACGTCAATTTCCAGTATGCGCTGCAACACCCACGAGATTCGCCATGATGACAAATACTCGCCATTGCGACGTTATTGTCCACCATCCCGCAAGCCCAGGAGCACTCAAAGAACTCCCTAGGTACGCTTGGCGGGCGACGGCGTTTTCCGATGTGAAGTTGTGGCTTTCATACGGTATGTCCGAACTGCGGAACATCACGATCGCCCCGGCTGTGGCTGGGATCTCCTTGAGGATCCTTCGCGCCATTTACCATCCTTGCGGTCAATAGAGACGCCAAGCTTCAAGGGAATTGCAATATCGGCATCATTGCTGAGCATCATTTCCTTGCCACGGGACGTTGGGGCTCAGCATACAGGCTTTGCTCCCGTCATCACCACTTTTTCTTCTGTGCATCCCTCGCTCACTATTTTTCACTAAGCGCCGAATACGATGAGAATACCGAGCAGACAGGGGTTGATCAGATCTTGCATCATCGCTTGAACGATCTTTCCGATAGCGAATCCGATCGCAAAACGCTGCCGTGGCATAAACACTTGCATAGTTTGACTAGCGGGTTGCACTGCTTGATGAATGCTGCTCCGACTTTACGTCGACTAGAATCATTGTGCTAGGCTAGTTGGAATTATTTCACCAACCTACCAACGATGAGCCACTTTAGTTCGGCAAGGAAGGTGGTTACTAGGCAATTGGTCGCCATGAGCAATCCCAAACACATTGCACGCACCATACCAACATCAAGGACAAACTCCTGTCAACGGGACGGTCATGACAGAACATCTCTGCGAATAGCCAAGAGAAACTGCCTTGGATTTCGCCTCGCCCCAGCTGACTCTTACCGCCTCGCTTGCTCTTGCCTAGATTACCGGCAGCAGTCTATATCGCGAACATTATGCCGCCAAATCTCATCCATACATGGAGCGCCAGAATATCCCAGTTGCCAGCGCATGGTGTATTACTGTAGAACACAGACAAGCGCAGATTGCGCGATGGTTGCCTCATCGTGGTACCCGTGAGATTTCAAGGGGTAATCTCTTGTAAGCGAACTAACCGTTCACGGGCCGTCTGATGTTTCCCAGGAGAGCGTTAAGCTTATTTTCGGTATTACCCCTGCAGCCCTACACTTGTCTCGGACCGCGAGGGGGCCTCGACCACCCTTTATCACCGTTTGAAACCAAGTTTGACCTCATGCCTCTCATCATGACAGTTACCCACGGTGCAGGTTGCATCCACGGCGCTGGATAGGAGGAAATTTGAACTCGCCAGACTACCCGCATGCATGGACTGCTCGCAGGCAAGGGCGTTGTCCGGTTACCACACGGCTCCTACACAGGACTACGTCAGACTCGTCAGACTGTACGGTCACATTGTCAGAACACTACACTCACGTTGTCTGTTCGTCTGGCCACGCATCTTCAAGATGACGCGCAGCGACGAAGTCTTGAGACCTTGCAGATAATGCAATATTAGGCTTCAATCTGCCTGTGATTGGTCTTGTCGATTGCGCCTCAATGTTGCCCGGGAACTGAATCCAACAACGTACCACCCACACATGACTGTTCGTATTTCCAAGTGGCTTGCTTCCATCAGGGCGACCAGACGTGGGCTGTAGCTCAAAGCCACTGTGGCAAGGTGCTGACATTGTGCTATTGCATACATTTTACGCCTAGACTGCAAGCTTCAGTCGGACGTTGAGAGTTTCGTCCACCCGGAGGAAATCCTTCAGCGAGTATCGACCTGCAATGCTTCTAGCAAGGCCCTTTCTTATTCACCCGGATCTCATCCGCTTCTCCCCGTTGGCACAGGGCACCCCGCCCGCTTGAACAGCAAGATGCAGCATAGTCACTTCGTATCCAAAGGCTCGTCTCCAGCCGCGATATACGATTTCAGCTCGACATGGTCTTACCAAGCCCCCACACTGTGCGCATATCAAGGCAAGACTCAAGATCCTTCGGCATAGAGTCGGTCGAATACGGGAACACCGACAACTCCAATCCCCATGGGTCGGAGCCGACACGTACCGATTGATTCGGCCGCCCGTCGCTGACAACAGCACATTACAGCCGCAACAACAGCAAAGGTGTACAAGTAAACGCATCCTCGAAGGCCAGGATAAACCTCGGAAATGGATTGTTCAAACAGTGCCATGCACTGTGACATACATGGACAATGCACCGGGCATACCCGAGACAGTCTAGTCTTCACCCAAGCGCACGTACCAAGTGGTGAGGGTCTGAATCATTAGGGTAAAGTGCACTAGATGACTTGCCATGGAGCATGAAGTTCAAGATTCAGCCTTGTGAGACAACTTACCTGTTTCGAGTAGTAAGTTTCAAGTAGTCCATGTGGAGCGCCGACCTCACGGTCGCACAAACGAGCCACAAATCCTCCGACGCCTTGAGTCAACATCCGACGTCTTGTTAATGGGTGCACATAGATCGACAAATCATGTAGCGGGGAAGCACGATCTAGCATTGAATAATCCTCACAAGATCAACTTTTCCGGTAGCACGGTAGGCATCTGGATCATTCAATCCTTTTTCTTCATGGGTATCTATCGCTTTTGGTTCAAAAGTATGGCTGTGCGACCCTTGCGTCAACGCCCATTCGCGCGTGCACTAACAACTACGGAGCACCGCCACAAACTTAAGAATCCCACCTAACCACCTCTTGCTACGATATACAAAACTCTGTGGCAACATCCTGCCTCTTTGGTGCAATGCTCCGACCCAGCCATGCTCACAGCAGCGCTCCCCCCACACTCCCCATGGTTTGCTTGGTAACCTCATCCCTAACTTTACCCACCCGCTTCGCAGAATCTAATATCGCTCCTTCGATCGCCTTCAACGCCTCGACTAGCTCACGTCTCTGATCCTGCGGTCGACTCCTGCTTCCTGTCAACTGCTGCGCCTTCTCTACGGTGCCTGCCTCCATGGTCCTTAGATGTGTCTCGATCTCGCGAATCTGGCGCTGATAAAGATCAAGGGTCCGGCCAAGGTCGTCTGTGCGCCGATTAAAGTAGCCAAGGAGATCCACCGGCTTCGTGGGATCGTCGTCGTCGAGGGATGTGCTAGGAGAGGGCTTAGAGGTAGACGTGGTCAGGTTGGAAGTGTTCCCGTATCGGAACTGTGGGGGTAATGCTTGGTTTTCGATAGCACGGAAGCTTAGAGCGGCATCCTCCGCGTCTTTCTTTACTAACGCCTTGAGGTGGGCAATGTTGGCGGAGTCATTGTCGAGGCCGAGCTCAATCGTGGAGAGAAAGTTTTCGATGTAGGCAACATCGGGCGCAATGGTAGCGACATCCTCAACATGCTGAGGCAGTGTCTCACGCGTCTTATTCGCCATGTTCATCTTGGACTGGATGCCTTCATCGAGCTGTAAGATCTGTGCCTGGATGTCTGGGTGCAGATCACTGAAACGTGTAGTCCCTTTAATGGCATCAAAGGCCGACATTTGGACTGCCTGAGAGGAGCCTAGATTGGGGCCAGTCACACTGTGACCACCCAGGGCAAAGGGCTTGTTCTGCGACATGCCGCCGAACAGACCGCCTGCCTGCTGCTGTTGTTGTGGTTGCGCTTGCGGTTGCTGGGTTGAGCCAAAGAGGGAGGGTCCGGAGGTCTGGTTTTGCTGTGTAGTTGTATTTCCGAACAAAGACGGAGTGCTAGATTGTTGCGTAGTTGATGTACCGCTAAAGTGAAGTTAGCCTTTGTGCAACAACAAGCCATCGCCCTTACTTACAATAGACCTGGTTTCTGCTGATTCTGGCCCAAGCCGCCGAATAGTCCTCCCGATTGGGAAGGCTGAGGCTGGGATTGTGACTGTGACTGTGGTTGCGCGGTGGACCCTAGTGCACCCCCAAAGAGGCCACCGCTCTGCTGGGGCTGCGACTGAGCCGTTGAGGCACCGAACAGAGTAGAGGAAGCGGCCGGGGCCGCGGCGGCGGGCTTGTTCAGATTCCCAAAGAGGCCCGTCGACTGGGGTGGCTGTGAGGTTGCGCCGCCGAACAATCCTCCTGTCTGAGACTGCGACGTCGATCCGAACAGAGCACCGGTGCTCTGGGGTTGCGGCGCATTGGTAGAGGAACCGAAGAGGCCTGCGCTCTGTTGGCCCTGGCTGGTCGTATTATTCCCGCTGCCACGTCCGTTAGCATCACTGTGCCCGTGAGACGCTATGCAGGCGGCGAGAGAGCCGGCCCCAGAGGCAGAGGCATGGCGCGGTTCCTTCAGGATGCAGGCCATGACAGCTTAAGTCGATATGACTATGCTAGGTGCTCGTTGGGGGCAGTAAAAACCACAATGTATATATACGTACAAGAGAGTGCCGCTGGTATTGATGCTCAACGAGTTGGACCGCCCAAAACCCGCCATTGTGCCTTTTCGTTACTGCTGCCCGGGCCTTTACTAGCGAGAGGGCAAAGTCTTGACTCGTCTGCGTATGAGAGTGTGTGTATCGTGTGTGTACCGACCCGAGCGGAGAAGCGGCGACTGCGAGAGCAATGTCGGAGTCGTCGTCGTCGAAAAAGGGCCCGTTCGATCGTCCAATGCAGCTGCGGCCGTCGCCGGCGGAGACGAGTGCCCACGGGGCGGAGCTGTTCCCTAGCTACCACGACGTGGTTGCGCGGCGCGAGTGGGAGATTGGGTATATCAAGGAGCGGCTGGAGAAGAATGAAGCCGTGGATCTGCCGCTGTGCCGGATGGAGCGGGTCAGGGCGTGAGTGTGTCTCTTGAGAAGCAGCGCGCGGCCGTCTGGACATGGACAGAAGATGTGCCTGGGCGTGTTTTGGCGAATTGCCCGCCGCGCGCAAACGCCAAGCCCCATGATCGCAGAGCCGCAAGAGTCTCGGCTAATCCTTCCTTTCAGGGGCGAGAGCACGGTGCGCTTCGGCCTCAAGCGCGGCAAGCTGCTGTACGTCTTCAAGTTTCCCACCCACGACGTCGAGCGCGACAAGCACCGCAACGTCATCACGCGCGCCCGCTTCATCAAGACCCAGCTCGAGCAGTCCGGCTTTCGCCTGATCCCCTGGGACTTCAAGAAGAGCAAGCCGCCCAAGTTCTGGGAGGACGAGACAATGGAGGAAGACGACGATGATCTCTACGGGCCCTCCGAGTCCGCGGCGTCCGCCCAGCAGAAGACGGAAGCACCGAAGCCCGCCGACGATGGTGACAGTGGCGACGAGCCCATGGACGAGGGCCTCGAGTCCGGAGAGGACGAAGACGAGGACGATAGTGACAGCGATTCCGTAGGATTCCCCCCAGCTGGAAGCGCGCAATTGAAGCTGACAGGACTCGTAGGACCTCGAAATCATCATCGACAAGCCCCCAACAGCTCCAAAACCAATCCCGTATGCAAATATCCCTCCACATAAGCTACTCCTCAGCTAACATGGCCACCCCTGCAGACAACAAGCTCAAGAATCTAAAGCAATCAAGATCGAAGCACCGCCCCAGTCGGGTACCGCATCCTCACAAGCTCCCAAGTCCACAGTCGCCCAGCTCCCCACGCAGCCAGGCACTGCCTATCCAGCCGTGCACACCTCGAACGTCGATGTGAATACAGACCCCGTCTACCCCGCCGTAGGCAAGCCCATCTCCCAGCTCGATATCGACGCCGACCTCGCCGAATCCACAAAACCATGGCGTCTACCCGGAGCCGACCAGTCCGACTACTTCAATTACGGCTTCGACGAATTCACCTGGGAAATGTACCGGCAGCGACAACAAAACATGGTCTCTACCCTCGCGCAGCAAAAGGCTGAAACGACGCAATTCCAGCAGTTATTTGGCATGCCTGGAGGTGTGCCGGCGGCTGCTGCAGGTACGGGTGCGCCAAGTGCACCGACTGGCCCCGCAGCGCAAAGTGGGGGAGGCGGCATGCCGAACATGGGAATGCCGGGTGGTATGAATGAGGAGATGATGCAGCAAATGGCGCAGCAGATGATGAGCCAAGGCATGGATCCCTCCAATATGGATTTCAACACTTTCATGCAAATGGCGGGCGGATTTGGCGCGCCGACCGGTCCACAAGGAGGCTTCGGCGGAGGCGGGGGAGGAGGTCAACCAGGAGGAGGCGGCGGTGGTGGTGGAAGGAGAGGAGGGAGAGGGAGGGGGTGGTGATGATTTGCTTGCTGGCTTCTTTTTCAACGGTTGATGCGGGGTGGATCTAGGGTCATGCATATTCTGGCGTTTGATGTACGATACCATGCTAGCGATTAGCAAAGGGGAAAGCCGCCCATGGCGCTTACGTTCTCAAGAGGGCTCGCGTAACATTGCATCCTCTTCATTGACACCCTCCTTCATCATACCGTGTCGTTTGATTTCCGTGTTCATTCGAGAAGCTTCATCAATAGGAAGAATCCATGAGCTGCTAACCAACAACGCGTAGAAATTGTTAGAATCTAATATTATCAGAAACCAGCATAAATGAATAGAGTAAGACTTGGGAGATTGGACCTGAGAGAATGTCTTCCCCTGCTCAAGTGCTTTCCTTTTTTTAACTAAGCTAGAGCTAGATGCGGAGGGAGCTCTTTAACTCGGTGTGCGTCCAGATGGTCTCCGAGCCCACGACTTTTGCCCCACAGCTCAGGTAAGACCACTAAACTAAAGGGCCTAAGCTAGTGGGATTATTGTGTGGCTAGAGTTACTGTTTTTTGCAGTGTACTAAACTTACTTCAGGAGGCCGCCGGATCAATAAACTTGTCTTGTTGTTGTTGTAGCCTCTGCGGATGTAGTGTAAAAGGCAGACAATGCATACTGATAGGTTCCGATTCACAAGATCTACCTTTTTGTAGGGCTGGGAAGGAACATGTTTTTGAAAGGTGTTAATGGGTATAAAATTAGCAAAGAGTGTCGTGTAGGGGTAGGCCTTCTCATGGGACTGCGCCGTCGTCAAGGCGTCGAGACGCACGTTAAACCCGTCGTTGGTCTTGACTCCAAGATTGGCACTTGGCTGAAACAAAGTATTGACTTTATTGCGAAACAACGGCGGTACGGTGTCGCAGGGTTTTTGCTGAGCGCGACAATAGTTACTTTTTACGATTACTATTAGTCTGAAAATTGCATTGGTGACCTTGGGCCAGACGTTTCAAGCAGTAGAGACAGACATCATAAGAAAGTTTGACGACAGGCGTAGTGCGGCGCGTAAGAGGAGACGGCTACATGATAAGTTAGCAACATGTCCCTGACAGTAAAGCACCAGATAGAAAACTTAGTTGTGGGATAGGGGCGGGCGGACATGCTGGTATTCGATGAGAGGTCGCGGGCGAGGCGACAGGTGTATACTTGAAGAGAGATTATAATAAGAAAGTCCTAGAGAGAGAAAACTCGAGGCATAAATAACTTTTATTCTCGTCTATCTACTATTTATCGCCAGGCAGTAAACACCCGGAGTGGTGTTGTTCTCACGAGACGATATAAAACCTCTCTTACGACACAAGAAACGCCCCACGCGCACTTGACCGCAACATGCTGAGGACAGCACTCTAGGAGAGGGAGGATATTTATCATACCTATTACAACTCTTTAGACTGGCGACATCACTCTTAGACCAGCGATATTACTCTCTAGACTAGCGACATCGCTCTTTGGACTGGTGACATTGTTCTTTAGACCAGCGACATCGCTCTTGAAGTTGCGCTTTAGGCCAAGAAATCACTTTTCATGCGTTAGAGGAGTAGAAGAGTGAAGATGCAAGTTGCAAAGTGTGCACTCAGGCAGCTCGTAGCTATGCAAGGTAGGACCGCGGCGCCAAGCCGTGTTATCGATAAGGAGGCCTCGGCTAACTACGGGCCTGGACTTTCTGGGGAAGCTCGTCATAGAAAATGGGGGAATATGTCGTGTGAGGATGCGACCATCTCAACACTTCTCTCTTCCCCTCCGCCATCGCCATTGTGACCCTTTGTATAACCTCTCCCACGGACATCCTGCCTCTCAACCATTCAATCGAGCCCTGCTGCAACTCCAATGGCATACACAAGACTCCTGACGTATGTTCCAGCGTTCCCTTCCCCGCTTTGTCGCGACCATACTGACCCAACGTCGAGCAGACCTCGCAACCTCGCCTTCTTGTCCCTCCTGTCTCTCGGAAGCGGATTTGCCATGATGAAGTCACGGACCCTGGCTGCGAAGCAGCGGGAAAGAGCTGCTGGCGACTACAGTGTGTCGGTAGATCGGTCGGGTGCGTATCCCACGATTCTTGGTCGCTCTTGCGATACGAGCATGAAAGTCATACTGATGATATCAGGTGGTGGCATCTAAATCGAGAGCAGACTGCATCATGGCACGACTACTAATGACATTTTAATGCATGTCGGTAACAGACGCAGTTGGCTTTACGGCTCACACCACAACCCAGGGGGCAATCTGTATGGTTTATAGGGAATAGATGGCTGGCATAACATTACATCCTACTCCAATCTTCTCCTCTCATGGCTATGAGCAGCCCGAGTGCAACTACTTCTTTGATATGAGTTTGCCGGGGTGGAAGAAGGATCTGCGGACAGGATTCGGAAAATTGAGGGCCAGGGTGCTATCGGCGTGCATTTGCAGAGGAGCCAATGAACCAAGTATCTGCAGACACGGGCCGACGCGTGCCAATAAATCAGAGTATGGACTTGGACGAACACGCCGAGCAATGCTCGCTAGGGCCGTGCAACTGACCGAGTGTCTTTTCATCCGGGCCCCCCATCCCGCATAATGTGACTGACGTGCTGACGTTCAGCCGCCGCGCCACACGTGTGCTAAGAATAGCTTCAGCCTCAGCATCGCTCCACTGCATCCCCACAACCACTCACCACTAGCGGACCAGGCGAGCACAACACACTGGCACTGCAACGTCGGACGCTGGTTGCCGCCCACCGGGTTCTTTGTCTCGTCGAGTCGGAGCAGCAGCCCTCAGAGGTCGTTGCACTCCAGGTGCCATCAGAGGCGTCGGCACTTCGCTAAAGATGCTGCTTCTAGCCCCGGCCATCCTTCTTTCAGCACTTATCGGGAGAAAACCATGCCGCCCAGCGCAACTTTGTTTTAGCTAAGCCTTACAACGCTGCTGATGAAAAGAGGGTCTCCCGCGCCCCGACCCTCTTAGAAGCAATGGCGCAGCTGCGGCGAGTAGGCTCTTTTCCTGCTCTACGCCATCGCTCTAAAGATACCTAGCCAGCGGCTGCGGCCGGCATGCCCCTACTCCTAGTCTTGTTTATCATCCAAACCTAACCCGCTTACCTTTCTACTCTGTTTCCCTTTCATCATCCATTCTTGACCCTGTGGTTATTATTTTTCTTATGAGTGTTATTTCACCATGGGGGAGACGTGGAAGTACTACGATGTCGCCGACTTCAACAACTGGAAGAGGAAGCAGCTGCAGTCCAACGCGTACCGACCGCCACCTCGAGCCAACTTTCTCGCGGCCGCAAACCACATCAAGGGCTTATTCGAGGCGAAAAAGTTCAACTGGGCTGTCTTCGGAGGTCTGGCTATGCTATGTCTAGGATATCGTCGTGACATGTCCGATCTACATATTGTCTATGAGGACAGAGACTTTCCGCGCATCAAGTCGAAGCTTGAAGCAGACCCACGGTATGCTTGTTGCAGAGTCATGTTGCTCCAAAGCTGACCATGGCAGGGTACGGCTACCTAATGGTATGAATGCTTTATTTCCTACAAAGCTCTTGATCCAAACGGGACCCAAGTACAAGGACGCTGGCTGCGCCGACAATGTAGACGTCGAGGTAAATCTGGTCCCACCGGGTGAGTTCCTCGATCCTTCGCTGTCCGCTCCATGCCGAGCTGACTGTGCATAGGCTCCCACGGAACTCCATCACAGGATGTCTTCCGGAGAAGTCAAATCATGCTGCGACTCAGCAGAGACGGGAACGGCGATAGTTTCAAGGGTCTCAACATGCTTTACCTGATCAAGACAGCAATTCACTACTGCAAAAGCCAAGATCTGGCATGGGATCCGAGGAATGACTTGCTGTTCATGTGTCAGCATTATGCGAAGGAAGTCGAGCCTTTTCGCCATCACTTGAATGCGCGCGAGATTCTGGAAAACTTCCTTGGAACTCCATCCTTCTCTCATCTACCCATAGGAGAGCAGCGCCAATGCTACCATGTCTTGCTTGGAAAAGAACCTCCGCCAGCAATGTTCATCACCTCACCCGCTACACCTACCACACATCGACCAACGGCTTCTACCTCAGACATACAAAAACCACGCATTTCCACCCACAAATCTGCACCCTCTCTCAACAATGCTATGCAGCAACGTGCGGCTCTTTTAAGCCCCCCGCTTCCTGGTAGACCAAAAGCGGCGCCTACAACGCCTGCCAACGCCCCGCCTCCACAAGCCGCCGCACAATTGCCTCGACCCCATGGACTCGCTGTAGACGCAGCAGCAGAAAAGAAATATCGCCACACGAGTGTACCGAACATGGCAAATACTGGTCGAAATGTCAGTCTGGAAGCAAATGCACCGATCACGTCTCGACCACAATCCACGGGTATGCGCGCTCCGCAATCTCAGCCACGAACAGGCGGCGTGCAAAATGGTATTCATATACCCAAACCACACATGGCCGCTGGAAACGGACCGTCTCCTATGCCTGTGATAGCAGCTGGGGCGCGGTCTCAGAAAAGTATGCCAGACATGGGCAAACGTTCAACTAGTTCCGTACCGGTCTTTGCTCATGGTCAGAACAATGTCTCCTCTGCTCACAAGGACCCTGGAATTCCAGGTCACATGAGCACAGGGCCAATGACAGCCGGCTTCACCACGCCGCAGCGGCCACAGCAAAACAATCCGCCTCATGGGGTGCCTTCCACGACCCAAAATAACCCAGCTCCTCGGCCAGCAATGCCGCACAATCCTCAAATGCCAGCACAGCCACTTCCACGACGACAGGTACCTGCGCACAACGGTCAGTACAGCTCTAATGACCAGGGGGCAAGCACTACGACCTCTCAGCCAGCTCATGCTGAAGTTCGGGCACCCATTACAAGGGGGTTGTCTGTTGTGGGACCAGAGGGTCTATATCCCGCACCACTGAAGCCTCGTCCTCATAAGCAGAATCAGCCAGCCGTTTCTGGGCCACAGGGCAATGCATCCGCGAGCCCATCCAACTTTGTTTTTGAGCTAGACGCGAGCTCACCCAGAGCCGCTTCGGCACCTCATTTTCAAAATGGCCCTTCTCAAGAATTCATTGCGGAGCTGCCGGCTGATATGGGGGCTCCGATGTCGACTCAACTACCACCTCGCCATTCTGAAACGCAATTCAGTCCACTACAGGGCACGTCTTTGCGAGACTCTCCTGTCAGCCCTCCCCTCGATTCCCTGCCCGCTCCAGCAATGGTCGGGCCATCTCAGTCCTCACAGCAAGCTACGCCGCAAGGAATACACACTCCTCCGGTCCCCGTGGGCTCCCTTCCAGCAAGCCTTATGGCTGGCGGTCAGCGCCGCTCCCCACGAAATTCTGTTCCCCATGCACCTCAACTTACCCAATCGCAATCCACCGCGAATCCATACCAACAGTACTATTCTCCGCCTTCCTCGGTTCCGAATAGCAATAACCCTTCACCCAAGCAAGCGCACGTAGGCCTCTACAAGGCATACTCCGGTCCTATGAGTCCGCCACTACAGCCAGCCTCCGCGCCTGCCCAACTCCAAAAGCCCCCTTCCATGGCGAACATGCAAGCTTCGATAGATGCACCTCAGCACTATGCGGGCCCTCAGTATGCAGCAACTCAGCAGAATTCACAGCATCACTACCCTAATGTTCTTATGACAAACCCACCCACACCACCCACAACGATCGCCCTTGCGAAGCATGATTCGCACCAGGGCCACCACCCCCCCGCTACTAAAGTGGTTGCCGCCGGTGCTACCGTAGCTGCTGTAGGAGGAGTAAACCACGCAGCCTACTCGTACCACACTTCCGAACACACAGCCCAGCACCAGGAGTATTCGGCATACGAGTACGAGCAAATACACCAGCGCAATCTCTCGCACGAGTCGAATGTTTCCCATGACTCTGCCAAGCTCGCGCAAGAGTACCAGATGGATCTTCCCGACTTCGATAACGGCTATGGATCGGATCACAGGAGCTACGCCGAGGAGGTACATGTTGATTATTCCTAGCTACATCATGCATAATGTTGAAGAAGAGTGCGACCAAAGGAGAGAGAAAAGAAATGGGATTTACAGTCACGGTGTAATGATAATGAATGTATAATTGTTAAATCTAAACACAAAGATTTTGGGTATCGGATAAGTCAGGGAGGGAATTACAACGGAAGAAGATGAAAAAGAAGATGGATAGGCGTCAACAAGTTTGGGCATGAATTAGATATATATACCCTTTTTTTTTTTTGGCAATTATGATTGTTCGCTTGAATTGTTTGGTGTTCATTATCTACCCAACTCCGCTATGTGTGTACATTGAATCGAGGAGGAGCTAACTACATCGATCCCGCTTCTCTACTACACAGGTTAGACACACGCCAACCAAAAAAAAAAAATTGATGGGAAATAGTCTAGGTTCTTCGAGAGAAGAAAAAAAAAAGAGGAAAAGATTTACGAAAAAAGGGAAGCGTAGTCATTCCAGAGGACGGTGCCCCACTCTCGAAGCCTTTTAAAAGTTCATCAGGTCTGTTTTATTAGTTAGCCACGGGGTTCTCGCCATCATAAATTAAGTGGGAAGGTGAGAAAGACGTACCTCGCCCAAAGAGAGCCCTCTTGCTCCAATCCATGGCCAGCAAACATCTCGTCCGGAAGCTGACGCTCTGCGCAAAATATACACTCCTCCAAAGATATACGGCCAGCAAGCCACCGCTCCACGAGTGGCCGTTGATGTCGAAAATCGCTGCATTGCCAATGTACGCTAAACTACCCAAATGCTTGTATTCGAAAGGCTTGTACACGGCGTCGTCCAGGTCGCCGTAGTCTACCTCGTTGAGATGCATTCCCGGCGCTGCCTGCGCAATCTTATTGAATTTGCGGCCGAGATATTGACCCTGCTGATGCGCGCGCTGGGCGGTGGCAGGTAGGGAGGTCAATTTGGAGTCTATTTGCATGAGGAGCTCTCTAAGCTCGCCAAAGTCGAGGGTACCCGACTTATCTATGTCGTACTGGGCGAAGAGTTTGTCGAGACGGCGAAGGTGATCAGCCGCCTGCGGGAAGCGCTGCTTCACGCGTTTGGCGACACCGCGCCAATCCGAGTAGGAGATGTGCAGCTTTTCGGGGTCCTTGCCCTTTTCCCAGGCCGTCGTACGAAGAAAGCTAATGATATGATCGCTAACGTTGTTCTGTACGGTGGAACAGTCACCTACAGCATAGACATCGCCAAGTGGCGCACCTGTGAGGCGAAGGTGAGTGTCGGTCTCAAGTGCATGCTTGTTGTTCTGAATCTCCAGCTTCTGCGCGATCTTCTTGCAGAAATCAGTTTGGGACACGCCGGTAGACCACAGACAGAATCCCATAGGTATCTCCTTGGTAACAATCTTGCCGTCATCGTCCTTCTGAGAGTATGAGATCTTGTCGGCAGATACCTCCTTAACGCGAGAGTTAGTCTGAACGTCGACCTGGTCGTGAGCAAAGCGCTTCTCGGCATACTCGGACAGAGCTTGTTCGTAGGTGTTCAGGATATGGCTCCTGGATTGGATAACATGCACCGAAATCTCGTTGCGAAGAAGTTTGGGGAAGAATTTGCAAAGATCCTCGTTCAGCATGTCGAAAAGTTCCGCGGCAAACTCGACGCCCGTGGGTCCTCCGCCGCAGACAACAAAGGACAAAAGTCGTCGTCGTTCTTCATCAGACGTGGTTGGTAGGCAAGCATTCTCAAGGTTGCGAACGACTGAATTTCGAATCAAGCGCGCGTCGCTAATATCTTTGAGGAAGTGGCAATGCTCGAGGCCTTTGACTCCGTGGGGGTTGGTGACCGATCCTACGCCTACGACAAGCTTGTCATATGGAACATAGAAATGCTGTTTCTGACCGTCGGGCCCAACAGCAGAAACCTCGATAAGCTTCTCGGAGAACTCCACATCCTCAGCCATAGCTTTCAAAAAGTGGCCATTTACTCTCTTGACGATCCTTCGGATTGGCTCGACGAGTGATCTCAGCTCCAGCGTCCCCACCGTCGCCGACGGGAGCATAGGCGTGAACAGGAAGTGGTTCGAAGGGGAGATGACCGTGATGTGGTAGTCGCCGGGGTTTAATTGCTTTAGGAGTGCTACGCTTGCCCAACCTGTGCCTAAGATGACTAGTTTCGGCTTGTGCTTGATGGCTCGCATCTCGGGGCAATCGTCATCGTCGACGAAATAATCGGCAATGGGCAGATTCTTTGGGCCGCCTCTGCGTGGGTTGAGAGCTAGCTCCGACACAGGAATGTCTGAGGTCTCTGGATTTTCCCTGTACGTGCTCGCGTCATAGATGAAGAAGGCCACGACGAGCGTACCGCTCATAGCAACAAACAGACCCAGCGCCGTTGCCATCCTGTATGCGAGCCGCAGTAGTCTCGATCTAGGTGCTGGCAGCGGCTTTGTGGAGACGGTCCGCAGCACGGTGTGTCTTTGCATGTTCAATCGCGTCATGTGAAGGACGGCGGACGCTGCCGGTTGAGGACGCCTGAGAGAGGTAGCGGGTCCTCCATTGCTGAACGATGCCCGGATCTGCGCGTTCGGCGCGCGTGGGAGTCTGCCATGCGCGAAGGGAGCTCGAGGGGAGAGGCGGGAGACTCGCGATAGAGCTCCGGCCTGGCGGGCGAGCATCGTGGAGTGCGGCGTAGGATCGAGAGGCGACGCGGGGGCTCAATTGGACGGCAGGTCGTAGATCTAGGCGTAGAAATACATATAGGGCATGGGAAAACGAATGTCGACTATACACTGCAAGGATGGGGAAGAAATGCGTCGAGTGGGAATCGTGGACTGCGCGCAGGCGAGGGATGACGTCTGGCACAAGCTAGCTGGAGGAGCCGAAGCTTGTCGTGGCCGATCCGCCGACCAGGGACACCTCAACACCACGCTAGCGAGTCCTATCCACCTCCGCTGACTGAGTTCCGCGCGCCTCCGCGAAGTCCACCGTGGCCTATGATGTGATGCACTACCAGCTAGCTTTGAAATCTATATCCCGCAACGGCAAGCCGACACCGGGAGCGTTGCCTCTGCGCGGCAAGTCTGTTCGGGCGCGCGCATTCTTCCCCGGGGAGTGACCCTGCTCTAGCATATAAGCCTTCTTCAAGATGAAGATGATATTTCATGGTATACTGGTACATCGCGCGTCTATCTTCCAACGCAGAATATATACAAGGGGCCTTAACAAGACCACACCCCCACCACGCCGTTCTTGCGGCCTTCAACCATGTAGCCCTCCTTGATGCGCACTCGCTCAATGGTAGATAGACTCGTGGTGTCCTCGTCAGCACCGACCCCAGGCCCACAGTTCCAATGCCGGCCATCTGTCTTGTCGTACACCTTTACCACATCCTCCCCGGCCGCGGTGACAATGCGGCGCGCGTCAAACATCATGCTAGACACGGCGTGGTCGTAGGCATAGGCATCATGTATCGAGCCAGTTCGGAGATCCCAGATCTGCAACAATTAGCAAGCATTATAGGTGAGAGGCGCACATTGAATTACTCACCCGTATGCTCCTGTCCGCACTGCCCGTGACAAGATGGACATCGTCGAACTGTAGGGCAGTGACTGGACCCGTGTGACCAACAAGGCTCCTGTGAACTTGACCACTTCGTAGATCCCAAAGCCGCACCATTCCGTCTGCAGTTCCGCATGCTAGGGCAGCATCGAATACTTGGAGAGCGCCAACGAAATCCGCCGTGGTATCGGTTACACGTCCTGTCTGGCGCCATTGTCCGCTGCTTGTCGTGGTTGAGCTGGCTTGCGCCGCTGCCCAGAGAACGTCCAGAGTCTGTACACACCGGCCCTTGACCAAGTCCCACTGTCTCAATGTTTTGTCTGCCGAACCTGAAACCAATGTGTCACCCCTGAAATGAAGTGCTGTCACCTCGTCGACGTGCGATTCGAGCGAGAAAAGAGGGCAATCCTGCATGATGGTGGGTGGAGGGGGAGGTGGAGCGTCCTCGGAATTCTCAAACGTTAAACCATCGTCTTCCTCCTCTTGACCGTCCTTGTTTATCCGGTTGTCTAGTGGTGCATATTCAGCCTTGCTCAAGTCCCATAGCCGGATAGACGCGTCCATGGATCCAGTTGCAACAATATTGTCTTCAACCTGGAGGCAGCGCACCGACGATAGATGACCTTCAAGCATGCCTATGCATCTACCCGCGTTAAGATCCCATACTCTTACTGTGTCGTCTAGAGCAGCCGTGACCAAAGTACCCCAAGGAGCGTCAAAATCCAACGCCGTTATGGTATCGTTATGGGCGGGAAGTTCTTTAATCTTGGAACCAGGTTCTAAGTGCTCGTGTAGGATAGGCATGGATATCCGGCGCATAGGCCGCCTCCTCTTCGACTTGGGTGACGGGATCTTCTGATATATCGAATCGGACATGAAGTCACCCTTGTCCTCCTCCTGGCTGACCGTGGTGGGAGTGTCGGGCGACTTGGGAGCCAAGGCGGCGGCATCGTCCAACTCTTCCTGAAGATCCTCGATCCGATTGTCCACCTCCAGCAACTCCTGTTCAAGTTCCGACTCCTCCATCTCCATGCCTGCCAACCTTTCTAGCACCATTTTGCGCATTGTGTTCAGATTCGCGATCTTATTGTCGATTTCGTGAATTTCGGCGGCGCACATGTGTTTCCGCACACCCATCATCTCCAGCCGATGGGCCATGCTGTGCTTCTGGTTCGTGAGTCTGGTCATTGAAGGTGGGATGCTAGGGTCGTCTCCCTCAGCAGCCTCCCCTATCAGCCGCTGTCCTCTCGAGTTGTGTCGCCCATGCTTCTTGTTGACGCTGGGTTCTTCGGGAAGCGAGGCCTGAAATCCCTGAAAAAGCGAGTAAGTGTTGTTGTCTTCGGGGATGTTGGCAAGGAGCTCGTCGGGTAGGTAAGATAGGGCTCGTTGCTGGATCTCGGGAACTGATATCCTGGAGCGAACGAGCTCGCGGGGTGTGGTTTGCGCAAAGGAGAAGACAGATCTCTGCAGCACCGGCCGCCGCAGTTCTCTGTGAAGCTCTCCCAAGGCATTTTGATAGTGCTGAGTGACTCCTTCAGAACCTATCAAATGGCCTGCAGTCGCTGTAACTTTTCGACCGAACGCTTGCAGCTGGCGGGACTGGCATATATCATCAGCAAGGCAAGGTCTGCGTAGCACTGGAGAGGCTGCCTACGTCGGGGAGATTGTCTATGAGGCTTGCGTCGTCGTCGTCATCGTGCGTTGCCAGCGGGCGCGGGCTGGTGGACCTGCCCCGTGAAGGCGAAGGGGAGCCATTGCGGGCCGTAGTGGAGGCCATGCGCACAGTGGAGGAATGTTTGGAGGCGTGAATGGCAGCGTCATGTGCTGCCTCAGCTGCTCATGTCATCAACCGGTCGGAACAAGCAGCGCGGAGCTCGTAGAGGAATCAATGGGTGGCTGGACGCGTCGTGACGATGGGCGTCTGGTCTGTCTTGAAGCTTGCAGAGGTCGGCAATGCAAGGTCTCGGCTGGCGCTACTGTGGAAGCTTGTGCTGCGTCGGAACGTCATCCGCACGGCGTGGAAACCCTGCCGACAATCGGACTGCCCGCCTGCGCTCACTCCTGCAGCGACCATGACTCCCTCTACAACACCACCCTAGCTTCTAGGCCCAGCAACGCGCTGGAGGCTCGGAAAACACCATGGACGCTGCCATTGACCTCTCAGACGCCTCCAAGGCGCTGGATCTTGCCAATATTCGCTTTCAACTCATGTACGAACTACTTCCGCACTCGCTCACCGGCTTCTGACGCATCGTAGACGGCTAGAAGACACGATTACCTTCCACCTGATCGAGCGCGTGCAGTTTCCGCTGAATGAGACCATCTATGAAGCCGGCGGGGTCGACCTTCCCGAGAGCAATATGAGCCTTTTCGACTGGATGCTGCGAGAACAGGAGCGCTTGCAGTCCCTCGTGCGACGATACGAATCTCCCGACGAGTATCCCTTCTTCCCTGAAGTTCTACAAAAGCCAATTCTGAAGCCTCTGCACTACCCCAGGATTCTGCACCCGAACAATGTCAACGTGAACACCAAACTGAAGGAAAGCTATATCGCACACGTCCTTCCCGCAGCCTGTTTACAAACGGGTCGTGGTGACCGGGGAGAGTCGCAGGAAAACTACGGCTCCGCCGGTACTTGTGATGTGCTGTGTTTGCAAGCTCTGTCGCGCCGAATCCACTTTGGCAAATTTGTGGCCGAGGCAAAATTCGTTAAAGAGACGGAGCGCTTCGTCAAGTTGATCAAGGCTGAGGACCGCCAAGGCATCGACGAAGCTATAACGGATGCTAAGGTAGAAAAGAAGGTATTGGAGAGATTACGACTCAAGGCAAAGACCTATGGAACGGACCCTGAGATTGGTTCCGAGAGCGCTGCCAAGGTGAATGCCGATGCCGTCGTCGCCATGTACAAGGTATATTTGTCCTAGGATCTTTACATAGACTCGTGGATCGCTAACTGCCATAGGACTGGGTGATACCCCTCACAAAAGAGGTTGAGGTAGAATATTTGATGCAGCGTTTGAAGGGAACTGAATGGGAATAATTGCAATGGACTGACAGCATACCCGAATTGAGGCGGCGCACTCTTGATTACAGTGTAGAAACTATCCATCTAGACTTATGGCTGCCGGGAATGACAGGACTCTCTTACTTTTGTAGAAGTGGTGGCTACTGCTCCATAGAACTTCCCCGTAGACCTGTATCGGAATGATCGGAAATAAAAAAACAAAGTTCGGCCTTTCGGCCTTGAAACAATCGAAGAAGCCACATATTAAAACGCCATCACCTCCTAGCATCGTACGAATCTGCGATGCCTGAAACACATTCGGGTTTGAGCCTTTTCCCAACGTCCCGAAGCTGAAACTCCCAGCGCCGTTCACGTGATCACGTCTTACCCTATATCACCTTCGCTAAGCGCCTCGCGCTTCATCACGAACTCCCATCAAACACGTCTACAAAGATGGATTTCATCAAAGATTTAGCCACAAATCCGGAACACACGCGATGGATGTATCCGCTCTTCCTCATCGCAGATGCTGCGCTCTGCGGCGTGATAATCGAGAAAGTCCCATGTTGGTTTGCCAAAAAAAAACCCCCCCTTGTTGCACACGTCTCCCGAACTGACTTTGTTGGCAGACACGGAAATCGACTGGACAACTTACATGGAGCATATTGCGATTTACAACAAGGGCGAGCGCGACTACAATCTCATCACCGGATCCACGGGACCGTTGGTGTACCCTGGCGCACATGTTTTCATCTACCGCTTTTTGTACTGGATCACGGACCAGGGCAAGGATATCCAGCTTGCGCAGTACATTTTCGGGCTGGTGTATTTACTCACCCTAGCAGTCGTGATCCAATGCTATCGGAAAGCAAAGGTATGACCCTTGGATTACCCCCTGCACGTGATATTGGACGTAGGTTAATGTGTCCAGGTCCCGCCATATGTGTTTCCGCTGTTGATGCTGTCAAAGAGACTCCATAGCATCTTCATGCTGAGATGCTTCAATGACTGCTTTGCAACCTTGGGTTTATGGCTAGCAATCTACTGCTATCAAACCAAAAATTGGCATCTCGGGAGCTTCTTCTACACAACCGGCCTGAATGTCAAAATGAGCCTGCTTCTACCGTTACCGGCTATGGGCGTTCTGTTCATCCAAGCTATTGGCGGGAGAGAGGCGATCACTCAGGCTATGATCATCCTCCAGGTCTCGGTAAGTCTTCGTCACGTTTATTCGTTTGGTATTGTGGCTAACGGACCCTAGGTTGCCTATGGCTATCCCTTTCGCAAAAGGTCTCTATCCTACTTTCCTAGGGCATTTGAGCTTACCCGCCAATTCCTATACAAATGGACCGTAAATTGGCGGTTTGTCCCAGAAAGTATTTTTCTCTCCAAACCCTTCGCGATCAGCCTCCTAGCCATCCACCTCGGACTGCTGCTCTGGTTTTTCCGAACCCGCTGGATCAAGCCGTCTAAACGCCAACCACGCGAATTCTTCAAGCTGATCGGCGAAGAGCCACGCGATGTGGATGAAATCTCTCGACGAGTAACGCCTTCTTTTACTATGACAACCATGTTATCAGCCACAGTTATAGGCATGCTATGTGCAAGATCGCTGCACTACCAATTCTACGCTTATCTGGCGTGGGCGACACCGTTCCTGCTGTGGAAGGCGGGTCTTCATCCGGTGTTACAGTATGCGCTCTGGGGAGCCCAGGAGTGGGCGTGGAATGTGTACCCAAGCACCCCCGCAAGTTCAGCAACTGTAGTCAGCATGCTAGCTATCCAGGTGCTGGCGGTGTGGTGGGCGACGAGGAAAGATTTTGCAGACGTGGAGACGAACGGGAAGGTTGTTGGGGAGCATGAGCACGCCGAATGATTGCTCCTCTCATTCTTCGTCTGACTCAGGAGGCATCTTCCCAACAGTCGATTCCTCATCATCGCTATCCTCGTCGTACGATGATCTCTTGGTGAACTCCTTCGGCCTGCATTGTATCAACAACACTGTATATTTTAAAATTTCCTCTCATATACCCGCGCGTAGAGCATAGCATAGCATCGAATGAACGTACCAGTATGGCATTTTCCTCCAAGCTTTCTCGTCCCTCACCACATTGATGATCTCTCCATCTAGTTTATTCTCCCTATCTGCCAGTGCCTCTGTGTCAACTACCACGTAGCTCCCACGCTTGATCCATATGGTAGAGCGAAACTTCGCTTCGAGTTCGACAAGGAGGGGTTGTCCAGAGGGGGTTTCGGCGTTGTAGAGGTTCTTGCCCGCCGCTTTGTCCACACGGGCTATGACATGAGTGGCAGGCAGAGTGTTCGGGGGTGTCAGTGTTTCCTCGACTGTCGCAAGGAGCTGTCGCTTGGGTCGCGGCATGTTGTGGGTTGAAAAGATTGGTGATGCTTTCCATGAAATTTATTCAGAGGTTTGGCGGGGGTTCAGGCAGGGAAGCCGCTACCGAAGGTTCGCCTAAAACTCCCCTCTGTACTTCATAGCATACACCGAGGAATGTCTAGGATTTTTTCATGGCTGTACATGAAATGAATAAGAACAACGCATAGCCGGAGTGTCTAGAGTGCCGAAGCCTCAGCTGCACAAACAATCTTCTTGTTCATTTTTAATTCTCCGACTCTACTTGTCCGTATCGGAGCCGTTTCGAAACTTCTGAGGACTTCCGCGGTCGCCACCATGAATTAATTCCTTGTTGGTCTAAGTGATGAGACATCAGACAAGTCAGATGAATGAACACTGCTCGATTGCGGTCTGAAGCCGACGGGGATTGCCAAGCTCGGACGGTGAGCGCTGGCCCACTCTACGGAGAGGATGGAAAGGTAGGATTTCTAAACTATGCCAGTAATGCAGCCAAATCAAAGTTCATCGTGCATATGCTACGTATGTATCTTGTCACCGCTTCCGACTGGTCGAAAATCACCCTTCTGATATCCTTAACGCAGTAAACGCACTGGTCGTGCAGGTCTGTCTCGAACCGAGATCGGAGAAGAATTGACAACTGGGCACAGCAGCTCACAAATCTCAAAAGAAGCTATCTGGTCATTATGGGACAACACTCTAGACTCGACTCATATAATCTTCATCTAAAACTCTTAATGTACTATGTATATACCAAAACAGAGCGTTACAGGACGATGGGGGAAAGTTTGCCGGGAGAAAATATCTTGATAAGGTAGGAAATACTAGCCGAACCAGATTGGGACATTTTCGCCCTCGCTTTTCTGCTCACTCTGTCTATGAATGGTATAGTTTCCTTATGAGCTGGCTCTCTCATGGTGGCGTTGACCTAGAAGCTGTTAGTTTTGCAGGACCATCTCTAGATTCAGCTTAGTATAGCTTCCTGACCCAAAAATCTTCCCGCAAGCCTCGCTCCTGCTGGGCTGAATATCGAACTCAATGAGCATCAAATGTCGGACGTCACACGCGGTCGTCAAGACTTCTTCGTATGACTGATTGTTCATTTCGATTCTTGATAGGCTCGAAGTCGGGAAGAATGGTAAGCTGATCCTAAAACTGTGGGCCTGCATGTCCCCCCGCAACTATTATTCAGCAATGACACCCACGATAAGTCACTTTTTCCAGTCATAGCTTAGCTATCGTGAACCGCATATTTGAACTTCCCACGCTCGCTTGACCGAATCTTTCTCTCCTCTCCATTTTTCTTCCTTGACGTACCATATACTCTCGCCTGACCAATTACGCTTTCTCCAACATGGCTGCAGGCCTTCACGGCTTCTTCGACATTCAGTCTGTGCCCTCGGTATCAAGCCCACCAGCTACCCACCAAAAAGATGGCGATAAAGTACGACAAGCGCCGTCCAATATTGAGCTAGATCACCTAGTTTTTGGGGAGCGCTACAATGGTCCTGTACAAAATGAGCCTCAGACACCTATGGAAATGCCGTCAGGTGTACAGACTCCCAAAACTCCGAATGAATTGGAGATGAGTCGTCCTCCTTCAAGGAATGAGGTAGTTGGTTTAATGCAGACCTGGAATAATCCGCCGATGAACAAGTGGAGAATTCTTTCCTGTTGTTTAACCTACTTTGGGAATGGAATGAACGACTCTGGTACGCTTCTGTTCTACACGATGCCCCGATAATCGCATAATTCGACTTTGCAATGCAATAGCTGACGTTGCATAGTCGTTGGTGCTCTGATTCCGTACATGGAAGACTATTACCGCATTGGCTACGCAGTCATGTCGATGGTATTCGTTGGCAATGCTGCGGGCTTCATCAGTGCCGCTTTCTTCACCAACACGACATTGGCTAAGCTTGGGAGGGCAAAGACGCTCATTTTTTCCGAGCTACTTATGGTAGCTGCCTATGTCATGCTCGTTGCAACTCCACCGTATCCCGTCGTTGTCATTGCGTAAGTGGATCATGCCTCGCTATCTACATTGCACTCACTTTACCGTCAGCTTCTTTCTCCTTGGATATGGAATGGCAACGAACCTAGCGCTAAATAATGTCTTCTGTGCCAACCTTCACCCACCCAGTGCTATCCTTGGAGCCGCTCACGGTAGTTATGGTGTCGGCGGGATAGTTGCTCCCATCATTGGTACTGCGATGGTTTCGGCAGGCATATTATGGTCACGATTCTATTTTCTGTGTCTTGGCCTTCGGTTTTTTTGTATTGTTTCCTCCGGATGGTCATTTTGGTCGTACCAGGAAGATTCGCCGCAGACTTTGTTGACGCAACTTGAGATGACTGCTAGTCGTCAAGCAGCCGCCGAAGAGCCAGAGTCAAAGCTGAAGACTCTGACAGAGGCTTTGAAGAACCGTGCAACGATATTCGGCGCGCTCTTCATATTTGCATACCAGGGTGCCGAGGTATCGATCTCTGGCTGGGTAATTTCTTTCTTGATCAATTATCGTGATGGTGACCCAGCTAATGTTGGTTATGTGACGGCTGGTTTCTGGGTAAGTCCTCTTTTCTTACCTTCGTAGATATAGGCTAACGTTCTACCAGGGTGGAATCACGCTGGGCCGTTTCGTCCTTACGCATCTTGCGCCTAAAATTGGTGAGAGAAACTACGTCACGATACTCACCATTGGCACTCTCTTCCTCCAACTGATGGCTTGGCTAATACCGAACGTTATCGGGGATGCGGTCGCCGTTGCTGTCCTTGGTCTTCTGCTGGGCCCTGTCTATCCATGTGCGCAGACTATTTTCTCAAGAGCAATGCCACGTCACGTTCAGACGACGGCAATTGGATTTATCGCTGGCGCAGGGAGTTCGGGAGGTGCTATTGCTCCGTTCACGACTGGTATCCTTGCACAAGCTGCTGGCACCTGGGTACTACACCCGGTGTGTATTGGGCTGTACGTGGTGATGCTTGCCTGCTGGTACGGTATACCACCTGTGCGGAAGAGGACGGAGTAGCGGGCCACAATTGCACGATGCGTTTGGAGAAGGGTTCGCGTTGCCTGTACTAGATTCTTCAACGCAAGGTAAGTGATTGTTATTATTGCAATACGGCGTTAGGAGTTCTTCCCTAGTAGAACTTGATTCCTGTCATCAGTCAGTTGACCTGAGGTTCCAGTGAACTTTTAGCTCGTATTTAGGAAGCGATAATAGTCAACAAAAATAGTCCGTCGTTATAAGCATCAAAAGGAAATAATGTGTGATAGTGTACTAACACCGAATGTAGACAGATTGCATGTGCATGCCGGCTTCATCGGATACCGTACAGACTCAGTTGGCAGCGCTAGTCCGTGCCGCATGTTGATACATACATGTTTTATTTTGATTAGGAGAGCGCACGTCGACCACCGAACACCATCAGCATTGCTTCCAAATCCTAACGGCATATCCCGTGCCTGACCAGTTCTTTCAATACGAGACCCGCGTTGCACTACGTTTTGCACAGTTGCTAACGGGGATAAAGCTTCTTGGTGGTCGGTGGTAACGGAATTAAGACCTTTGGACCATTGTACTCCGGGTCTTCCGATGATTGTCGGAACCACGCCTCATACATGAGATTTACCGAACATGACCCCACGGCGGCTGCTCTGGACCCTGGAGAGGTTCGTAAACGTCATGGCTTTGCAGAGCAATAAAAAAAGAATATTTAAAGGGAGGCGGGCCGCACTCATGGACCTCTCAAGATCAACACGATAGCTCCTACATTCCGCAGTTGAACACCAATACCTCAAGGACTCGATTGAATTGAATCACAAAGCTCAAAATGTCACTCTTCGGTATCCCTCCAAAAGCCAAATCTCTCCTCGACTTCCATCGTATTCTTGCACCCTCGGCCGGTGTTCGCGTCTCGCCACTATGTCTAGGAGCTATGAACTTTGGCGATGCGTGGGAGCAGGGAATGGGCAAATGCGATAAGAAGACCGTCTTTGAGATTCTCGACTTCTTCCATGAAATGGGTGGCAACTTCATCGATACGTGAGCATTCCCACTATCTCTGCGGATTGGGTGGAGCTGCCCGACGGTACACAAGGGGATGTGGGGTATCAGCCCCACACCTTGATAGTGCTTTATGAAGCTCAAACCGTGGGAAATAGACAGGAAGGACTGACAGACGCTTAGGTCTAATAATTACCAAAACGAAGAATCTGAGATATGGATCGGCGAGTGGCTGGCAAGCCGCAAAGTCCGCGACGAATTCGTCATTGCGACTAAGTTCACGACGTGCTACCCGGATCCAAACAACACCCCTCGTCAACGCAGCAACTTCGCCGGAAACAGCACCAAATCACTCCATGTCTCGCTTGCTGCATCCCTCAAGAAGCTTCAGACAGACTACATTGACTTGTTGTATGTGCATTGGTGGGACTTCAGCACCGGTATCCCAGAGTTAATGCAGTCCCTCAATCATATGGTGCAGCGCGGAAAGGTGTTGTATCTTGGTGTATCGGACACTCCTGCTTGGGTAGTGAGCAAGGCGAACCAATGTGAGTTCTAGATTTGCATCCATTTTGGAGAACACCAAGCCTGACAAGATCATAGATGCCCGCGACCACGGCCTCCGTCCCTTTAGCGTTTACCAAGGTCTCTGGTCCGCTGCCCAGCGAGACTTTGAGCGCGAGATTCTGCCCATGGCTCGCGATGAGGGTATGGCGCTCGCGCCCTGGGGTGCTCTTGGTGGCGGCAACTTCACCGTTCAAGATAAGGAAAAGTCTGGCGAGCAGGGACGTAATTTCCGCCCGCAGACCGAAACGCAGAAAAAGATATCCGAGAAACTTGCCGCTATCGCAAAGACCAAGAACAGCCTCATCACCAGCGTGGCTCTCGCCTATGTCATGCACAAGGCCCCGTACGTCTTCCCAATAGTGGGTGGAAGGAAGGTCGAACATCTGAAAGGCAATATCGAGGCGCTAAGCTTGGAACTGAGTGATGATGAGATTGATGATATTGATTCGGCTGTAGACTTTGACGTCGGCTTCCCCATGAACTTCTTGTTCAGTTTTAGCGGAAAGCCGTACAACACGCGCATGACAACTACAGACGTGGGGCTCATCCAATTCGCGGGTCCGCTCGATAGTCATCCGCACCAGAGACCTATCAAGCCTCATGGTCTATGAGAAAGGATGAAAAGCTGTGCGAGAGCTCGAGGGGGAATCTAGAATCTGCTCTATGTATAATGTACCGTGACTAGATCATCTTATCAATGCTTCTTCTTTTTCTTCTTCCGGTTTTTATTTCTTTTCGCTGAATCATTACGACTAGTTTCCGCCTGTGTAGCTGTCATATCGACCCTAATATGTCCGTATCTTGCAATGACTTCTGCATCAAAACCCTCTTTCTCTAGCCGGAACAGCGCCATCGTAGCTCGTGCATCCTCCACCGAGCTGTGCGCTCCGGTCTGTATATCCACACCTAACAATTTCTCCGCGAGCGTCTTCAATGACGGAGTGCGCCCCGGTATCGTAGCAAGCTCGCGGAACTTGGAGTACTTTGAAGTATCCCGTATATATCGTTTATCGTGCTTCAGTAACAGCACGTCAAGATCGTTCTTGACGGCATGACCCACGAGTATGCGGCCTTCGAGTAGAATCTTTAGATCGTTGTGGACTTCCCTGAACGTACGCGCTACATCTCTTCGGAGATGTTTTGCCTCAATGCCTGATATTGCAGTGCGATAATCGGTCACAGGTACTTTGACCTGGACGTACGAATCGTACACCTGGTGCCCGTGATAATTCACCGCAGATACCCTCGCAAGCGCAGAATCTTTGTCTGGCTGCGGACCCGTGCCCACCATTTCGCAGTCTAGCGCTAGATATTTTCCTGGAAGGGCAGTCTCGGAAACGCCTTCATTTTCGACGTCTGGATAGTCGGGGGAGGGCGTGAGGACGGATATGGATGCAGCAGCTTTCTTCGAGGAGGCGAGGAGGGGTCTTTGTGCGAGGGACGGCATAGATACGCTCCGTGAGAGGGTTTTGGGGTCATGATGCTTGATCGATGCGCCTACTGAGGCGGGTTCCTCCATCTTTTGTCTTTTCCGAGCACCGGGCGGCTTATGCGATGCGCTCTTCGATGCTCCGTTCACAATACTTTCTCTGCGCAATTCATTGACCTTGCTGGATCTTTTGCGCTTTAACGATATTGTATTCTTTGTCTCGGAGGTCGTCGCAGAAATTTTGGGTGTCGTGGATGCGGGCTTTGGGGCTTGGAGCGACCGCTGTAGCTTCTTCCAATTGCTGGACAACCCACTGGCTTCGACCGGAGCCATGATTTGATGTCACCTCGAGGTATGGTATTGGAGCAACTCCATCATTAGGCGGATGTTGAATTCTGGGTTGAACATTGTCTGGCATCCCCCGCCGCGAATCCCGCAAAAGTCTGGTGGTCCGTGCACTAAATGACATGACCGGTGGCTAGCGGCGAACAGGCGGCAACTCAACCCATCGTCGCATCGCGACACAGGGACAACCATCTTTCTCACGACCACAACAATCCGCAACGCGACTCAAAAATCCGAATATTCCGAAAGGGGCTTGCGCATAACCATGGCGCCTCGAGAAAATTCTCATGAGCCCTCTGGCACACCGGTGCCGGTGGAAACAGGGTTTGCCACTCTGGCGCAGTTGAGGTACGTGCGACTCCGTTGAACGCGTTTCTGAGATGGGTACTGATGGATTTTGTTACAGAGCCGGCGTGAAAGCGTTCGTTGAGAAGGTGGGTACAAAACCGCGATGCGCGCTAGGACTCTTTGATGAGCTACGCTCCGACTTGAACTTTGCATTTCAATATCACATTTTCTCTCACTTTATAGCTTTTGGAGATTCTCATGTTTTGCCTAATTGCTTTTCTTTTCATCAGCTAACGATTTGCAGGAGGGAGAGAAGCGCAAGGCGGAAATCTTAATGATCCAAACCCGTGGTGGTAGGCTCAAGTTCTATGTCCATTACGAAGAGTTCAATAAACGTCTGGACGAATGGGTGGATTCAGATCGTATCGATCTTTCGCGGGAGGTCGAATGGCCCGCACCAGAGAAGCCAGAGAAGAAGAAAACATCTTCAAACAAACAAGACAAATCTTCGTCAAAAGCCGACCAGAAGAATCTCAAACGATCTCGCAGCAAGCTCGACAGGGAGATCTCTGGAACTCCAGAAGCTACGAGCGGCAATTTGCCTGGCAAACCCCCACGGCCCTCTAGAGCCGGCGGCAAGGAGAATGAACTCCTAGTGACTAGTGAAGTTACTGATGGCACGACCCCAAAGCCCGAAGATGAGGACATGGACGTAGTAGACATTCAAGACGCCGCTGCCGCTGCCAAAGCCGCTCCAGATCACACCTACTCGCGCGAAGATGAGATCGAAAAACTACGGACGTCTGGTTCCATGACGCAAAATCAAGCTGAAATCGCCCGCGTTCGTAATATCGAGAAGATCCAGATGGGCAAATACGAAGTCGAGCCTTGGTACTTTTCACCTTACCCCATTGGCTTCATTGATGTGGATATGGTCTACATTTGCGAATTTTGCCTATCTTACTACGGTGACGTGACACAGTTCGAGCGCCATCGCTCGAAATGCACGCTCCTTCATCCTCCCGGCAACGAAATCTACCGCGACGACTATGTTTCCTTCTTTGAAATTGACGGACGACGACAGCGCACCTGGTGTCGAAATCTTTGTCTCCTTTCCAAGCTGTTCCTTGACCACAAAACGTTGTATTACGACGTCGACCCCTTCCTCTTCTACTGCATGTGCACAAGGGACGAACACGGCTGCCATCTCGTCGGCTACTTCTCCAAAGAAAAGGAATCAGCCGAAGGCTACAACGTAGCTTGTATCCTCACGCTACCCCAATACCAACGTAAAGGCTTCGGAAAGCTCCTCATCGACTTCTCCTACCTCCTCTCCAAGCGCGAGGGCAAGCTGGGTTCACCTGAGAAACCGCTTTCTGATTTGGGTCTTCTAGGCTATCGTGCCTACTGGCAAGAGATTATCGTGGAACTACTCATGGACGGGCGCGTCGAAGCGAACATTGAAGACTTGGGCGCTGCGACAGCCATGACGACTAATGACGTGCTGCATACGCTGCAAAATTTGAACATGCTGCGATATAACAAGAACCAACACGTTGTTGTCTTGACGGATGCCGTGATTGAGCAGAGAGAGAGGCAAAAGGCAAAGGAGAAGGTCAAGGGAAAGAGGAGCATTGAGCCTGACAGATTGATTTGGAAGCCGCCAATTTTCTCAGCAGCGAGTCGGACCTGGAATTGGTGAGGTGATGACCCACTATTGTGTTGTCCTATTATATTATCGGCGTTCTTCAGCGGGGCTGGCGACTATCAAGGAGGTTCGAGGAGTTTGAAAGGCACATGGAATACCCTTGGTTAGGCACGGTCTGATTTCCAAAATAAAACTTCTGCTCTTGACCTTGAAGTGCTGGTGCATGAAATCCAATAAAGTATTTCAGTATCTATTTTTGACTCCACTTGAAGAATGTTCGTTACTGTCATGGTACTGGACGCGAAACTACCCAACGCGCCCTTAAAAAAAAAGGTATATCCGGGTATCCTTTACCACTATACACGCAATATCATACGCGTGCGCCTCATTTCCAAACGTCACTACAAAAAATACTCCGGGCCGCTCCAACCGACCAGCTGAGGTCTGACCCTTAGCTGAGCCTTCACCGCCGTAAGCTCGTCCTTTTGCCTCCTCAAGACAACCCAGTCCTTCTTCCCCTCCTAGAGGAAGTAATCCGCGACCGGTTTCTTCGCCGGCATTCCCCTAGAGTCTTGTGGCGCGGCTTCAAACACTCTGTATCTCCTACCAGGACCGTCTCTCGTTCTTTGCATACTCTCGCCTAACACAGAGCTGAGCCTCCTATTCTCACCGATAACATTGCCATTAGGTCCGGCGTTTGAGCCTAGCACCCAGCCTCCGCCTCCGCCTCCTCTGTCGCCATTACTTCTTCGCTGGAAGCCCGCGTTTGAACCATCTTCACCGAGCTCGAGGATGGCAGCTACATTGCCGCAGCGATAGCAATAGTTGGGTGCCGACCAGACGGTCACAATTGTCGATTCAAACATCTCTTTGAAGCCTTCCATGACGAGCTGATGAGCGCGCGCGATAAGGCTCAAGTCGTTCTTATGGTTGAAGCATTTAACGATGTCTGCGCCAAAGAGGAAGCCTGCACCCCGGGGCGACAGACCCCAACCGTCAATCTCGTCGGGATCGGACCAAAGAAGGTCGCACATGGCACCCTCATGAGGTACTTCCTGTTTTCGATCGAGAAGCCTGATCTTATCAATTGTGTCTATGAGAGGTGAGAGACCACCATGAACACAGAGGATGGCGCCCGTGTCATTTCTGGTCGAGCCATTTGCAGAAGAGGTGGCGCCGGTGCCGGCAGCGCCTACGCGGGAGGGTGTAGGAGCTATGGGGGATGAGGAGGCGGGATTGGAGTTTGCCTGAGAGGCGGCACTAGATTGTGAGTCAGAGTTCCGCGCATAACGATACATGATCTCGCCATTGGCATTCAATGTTTCTATTTCAATGTCGCAGTCGACATCAGGGATATCGATGGTGGTGTTTTCAGCGATGGGACCGTCAGTGGGAGTCAGAGAGGTGGCAGCGCCTGTGACTAGAGCTCCAAGAGCCAAGTAGTCGAATACCTCGCAGCAATACCTCCACACGTTGGCACTGCCATATTTCCGGAGGCATTCGTCGTAAAAACCGTACACAGTTGTAATTTGGCGTGACTCGTGGTTCCCTCGGATGAGAGTAATGCGGTCTGGATACCGCACTTTGAGGCAGAGGAGTAGTAGGAAGGATTCAAGCGAGTAGAATCCCCGGTCGACGAAATCACCTGGAAGAGTTCAGTTGTTGCCTTCACGATCGTCCAAAACATAACGTACCCATGAAAAGATAGTTGGTGTCTGGCACATCCCCGCCAACGCGAAACAGCTCCATGAGATCATGGAACTGTCCATGTATATCACCGCATATCTATCACCATATTCAAGTCAGCCCGTGGTCCCTTGCGCGGTGCAGCTGTCGTACCGTCACTGGCGCATCTACGCCTACAACGTTGCCTTCTTCTATTAGAAGCTCACGCGCTTTGTAACACAGCTCTCGAACCTGGTTCTCGGGTATGGGACGGCATGCGCGAAGTTGTGCAATGGCTCTACGAAAACGGTTAACGTGCCATCGCTGAGAATCAAGAGGCTGGGAGGTGGTAAGTACTTGTCGAGATCACTCCCGCCGATGCTCATTATTGCAGCTGTGCAATGAGCCTGCACAGGCCTATATATATGCACCTCCTGTCAGAATTACACTCGGCCTCGCGTTGGTTTCGTGGTTGATGGGTGTGGAGAGGGAAATGCGGCGGCGAAGCGGGCAGTGGCGGGGCAGGAGCCGGTGAAATGTTTGCGACTACGGATGGAACTGGAGGTCGAAAGTGCTCGGCCGACAATGATATGAGGAAATCGCGTCGCTGGGGTTCGTCGATAACGGACAATGACTGCGAAGAGGCGGGTCGTGTTGGTGGCAGGAAAAGATGGCGTTGGAGTCGAGATGCAGCGCAGTTCGGAACTGCAGGGATTCGCTCCACTAGTGCCGTTTAGGATTAGAGGTTTGCGGAGCTTTGGCTTCATGATTCCACTCCACCAAAACCTCACCACCCCTCCGCCCCGTAGCCTGCACGCATCCGGCACTCCCGCGCCCGCTCGCCACACCTCAATTACATTGGTACGCCTCGCAGCTAGCATTGTCCTCATTGAATCCGCCATTGACAAGGCCCAGACCCAGGGATGCCTCCGCCACTGCCGCAATAATCGTCACTCCACCATGCCTCCCCATCTGCATCCGCGGTCGCGCATGACCACCTCACTGTTTACCACGACATTGATGGTCTCTTTTCTTGTTGTTGCAACTCCACATTTTCTTCCGTGCCCCGTTGACCCACGGACACTCGCCGACTCTACAGACCCGGAAGCACTTTCAGGAGAGCCTCGGAGAAGACGGAGAAGGGTACCACGAGAAGAGAGTTGCAGCGATGTTATGAGTGAGGAACGAAGGAAGCTGCGTGAAGCAGACGAATGGGCGGCACCAAGGAGAGAATGTCCCGTACCGAAGCCCGGTGGTTTGATCGGACAGGTTTTGGGACTCGGGAAGGAGGGCACGGAAGCGACAGAGGAGCAGCCAAGAGTCACAAGAGAAGCCGAGAGAGTGCGGCGGAATGTATCAAGTAGCAGCGGAGAGAGGACGTCATGACCTCGATGTGGCCTAGCCAGCTGATCATCACTGGCACCTACACAGCGCCCTTCAGATTTGTGTATCATATGTACTGCATCAGGAATCTCGGGCTGGATCATCCGCATTGGGAAGGATTAGATGAAATCATATATTGTATAAGACAATTTGGCGCTTTCTGCACCACCTACCAAGTTAAAGCCGTGTACTATTCTGACCAAAATAACCTGTACTTTAAATACCTGGCTCCGACGAGATGCTTCGTAGATCCCCTTTACGTATGGTAGGAACGGAAGAGAGTGAAATTTCAATAGACTAAGCAGGAAAATATTACAGAGGGTGGTTTACAAGTTTTTTCATGCTTGGGAGAATCTGAATAGTCTGAATAGCATCTTACCTAAATCCACCAGGCAATTGATTAGCACCCAAGTTGCAGAGAGAATTAGCGCGTCAAGCTTTGTGGGTGGAAGCATGGCGTTCATTCTGCGAGGCTAAACTGGTCCCAACTACCGCTAGATGTGGGAGATTTTCTGTGATACTCTGGATCTTGCTCCAGTTCGCCCTTGCCATATCCCATAGGTACATTCCCACTCTGCTTAATATCTTGTTCCAACTCATCCTCCTTATCTGGATCACACGTCCCTTTTTCATTGTTCTCATTGTCCATACGATGCATGAGCTCCTCACCGGGCAATAATATACTCCTATCGGTAGCAAGAGGTAACCAGCGATGTCGACCCCGAACCATCACGAATAGCATAATTACCTTACTCAGTGTGTCAAACGCTCCGCTCAAGCTGTAAAGATCATACGGTACTCCCGTACTCAATCCGATTGTGCCATAGGCAGACGTAACCTCGAACAAGATACTGAAAATGGAGAACCCGGCTTCAGAGGAAATGAGCTTCCCGCGCTCCACGATACAGATGAGGACCCACGCTAGAAGCTGAAACCACATATCGTACGCTAATTGGCGCCGTAGGTGTTGCGATAGGGTGCCACCATAATCCGTTTTGTCAAGGCCAATTATACGTTCCTCGTAAGTATTCGTTTTGCGCAGCGCCATTACCATGGGTAAACTGGAGATGTACATGACGGCGAGATAGTCTCGAGCAATCGAGGGAACCATGATAGGGAGTCTCAACGCATTCATAGAAGGAATTTGTAACGCGATTTTTTTTTATCCAAGTACTTAATTTAAGATTTGCATAACGATTTTCAATTTGCACTCATCTCTTTTGCCTGTATGAACATTCGCAAACTAAAACATTGCACCTGTGCTTTCATGTACGCGCGAACGGCGTAGTGCCTCTCCCGGCCAGCATTTAGCCGTGCTTTGGTGATTGATGTGAGAGTTAAAGTTGTACCAGATGTTTCCACGTGTCGTTATCATATGCTCGAATCGATATTGATGCCTATTCTCCACGGCTTGGTTGCCGTGCGTGCCAGAGTAAGCCGTGTCAATGCCACTCAACCTCGATCTTCTTTGGCCACTATCGACATTGAAATCTGAACTTTTTAAATAATGAGGCATGGCAAATCTTAGTTATTTAAGTCTAGTGCTTGCTGTCTTTGCAGTCTTGTTCCAATGGGCGCTCAAAGATTTATTCTTCGTTACCCTTGGGATCTTCCGCATTGTCCGACCGATTGAGGATTTTCCATACCAATGCCGACGCCTTGAGCACAAGCAATTGGAAGCATGTGGCGATCTGTGGCTAGATGAAGAATATCGCGTCCTCTATGCGACTTGTTCCGGAGAGGCAGCTCGAGATGCATGGGACCCGAGGTGAGCGACTACGCAGTGAGGAGTTTTACATACTTATCTCGAATCTAGCCTGGGCAAGCTCAACTATACTGGACGACGTCCTCAGGGATCTCAAATCATGGCATTGTATATTGATGAGACCCGAAAGCATGGCCTGTTCAAATTGCACCCCATACAACCGACTAATTATGGTAGCGAACCAGGTGATGGCAAGCTTGATCTTGCTGGATTTGATGTTGAAGTTCTTGACTATGGCTCGACCCGTCGGTTTTGGTTGATCAATCAGCGGCCACCATATGATATCAGCGGGAAGCTCTTGAGACCGGAAAAGTATGGATCCAACACCACGATCGATGTCTACGAGTATCGAAAGGGGGACCGCAAGATGTCATTTGTCGCAAAGGGCTGGTCTCCAACTTTGCATTCCGCGACAAGGATAGCATTTACCGGAGCAAATAACTTTGTTATTACCAACCAACGGTCAGGAAAAACTGGTCTGAGGAAAAGGCTTGATCCTCTGTTGGGTGGCGGCACACTGGTAAACCATGATGACTGGTCTGACCGGTATCGTGTGACCCCGAGGAACTTGCATATGCCAACAGCAGTCGTGCGAGGAAATGATGATAGGATCTATGTGCCTTCTGCTACTGAGCGGAAGATTCGTGTTTTTGAGTTGATGGAGCACGGTCTCTTCGAACAGGCGCACGTCATCGACATGGGCACGGCAGTCGCAGGACTGACTGTCGATTCGGCAGGTACTCTTTGGGCGGTGGCTAGAACGAAGTATGACCCTACGGGTCGTTCGAGTGCCAATTCTGTTTTCAGAATTGAGAGGTTTGACGAGCCTTATACACGATTCAAGACTTACAAGGTGCTCGAGGACAAGGATTCGAAATATCTGAAGGGCGCGTCGGTCGTAAGATATGATGCAAGAACTAAACGTCTTTTTTTTGGTGGTAAGTTCCGGAGTTCATAAGGCTTGGACGTATGTATCTGCTAACTCCTCGCTCGGAGGTTCTTATATGCCTTTTATATCTGTTTGCGATCAGAAGTGACCTACGGGGAAAGCAGATAGAAAACGAGCCCGAATTTATCACGAAAGACACCGCAGATAGTCCAATGTATGAATGTCTGTAACGAAAAAGCAAATTGCCTTGTGTAACATTATTGTTGCACGATGACTTCACCAATTGCATTAGCGTCCTGCTGAGCTGGCTAAGAAGTACAAAGGCGTGCAAATTTCCTTGCTGGCTGGTCTGATCCAAGAAACACCATACTTCTCACATCTTTAAAGTCCATTTATTCGGCTCGCTATCCGCACCATATCAGCACGTGGCAGAATGGCGCTCATCAACAACTATGCAAATGCACTGGCGGCTGGAAATGTGCTCCTCTGCCTTCCGCCAGAGCTTCGCCAAGAATGCTTCGCCTATGCAGCACTCAATCACATCCGTGAACATCTTCCACATGCTAGTATCGAAGCAGCCGACATCCGTTCAGGTCGTCAATGCACCTGGCTTCCTCCCTTGTGTCATGTCAATGATGACCTCTTCCTTGAATGTCTGCCCATGTTCCTCTGGCACGTCAATATTGTGATCCGGGAGTCATCAACGGCCTACAACCTCCAGTACTTCCTAGCATCTACTCAAACATTTGCGCATATATGCGCATTATGCTTCACTCAACCGGATACATTCGTCTCTCTTTCCGCAGGCTCAGATCTTCTGCAACGCTGTCACAATCTTCGATACGTGCGCATGACATTTCGACTATCAAGTCTCAAAATTCCTTGGGGTACCAAAAATTCTCAAACGCCCGAGGCCTTATTAGATAGGAAGAAATTTGCCGAAAGTCACTCGGTTCGAGAGCTGCTCAAGCTTAGATACATTCGAAAAGTTAGCATCATGATCCATTGCGATACCTGGACTTTCAGTGACCGTGGAATCTCGGTTGTGACGCTAAGTGGTACTGATGACTTCTGGGGATTCGCACCGTGGCTCGAGCAAAAATTTCGAAGGAGAGGTGTACCAGTTAAAGTAGTAAGTAGTGCAGTTTATCGTCGAGTACTTAAGAGCTGAAAAATTGCGTTAGGTTTGTCAACTCCGCTACGAGGGATCTTGACTCCTTTGTTTCGGCAAGACCAACTGGCTGTCGCCTTTCGCATATCGCTTGGGTGGCTATCATTATATCCTGTCATGAATATTTTCTTATCGTGTAACATGGGATAAACGATGCTATTGTTCAAATAAGAGAAGATACTAGGTCTGAATTGGTCGTGTGGACTATTTCACTACGGTCGCTCTCAAGAATGATATGTGGACATGCAAAAATTAACTATCAAACAAACAAATGTCAACCGCGCATGAGTAGATTTCGATAGCTCCGTTCTTGGTCTTGCTCGCTCAAAAGTGCCCAAAATTTATGGAAGTTATCACAGCTGCATTGATATACACTCCTTCAATGCTGAACATAAGTCTTATCATTGGTGCGCTTTACAATGATGGTCCAAGAGATGGTAAGAAAGAGGACAGAGGGGAAAAAAGGGCACGACGTTCCATAGACTAGTTGCTGGGCAAACCAATGGTACATGTACGTTGCGCAAACTTTAGTAATCCATCTCTCTACTCACACTTCTCCCAAGCATACGTAAATGTCTGCATGACCCTGTTGTAGTAATCATTTTCATTTCCTCCCCACACCTGACCCCATGAGGATCCTTCAAGCCGTGCCTCAGTCTTCATCTTGATTACATGATCTTCTTCCCGGCAACCCGTCTTGAAGGGCTTCGCAGGAGGAGGAGCTTTCGCGGTCTCATTTGCTAGCGAGAAGCTTGAAGAACTGTAAGGCCCACCCAAAGGACCATTTACGACGATTTCTTCGCCAGACTGGTCTCGAATTAGCTGGTTATTGAGACTGTGGCGGGGCTAGTGGTATACTTCAGTTCCATCGGGATGGTAGTACGTGATCTTCCAATTTGCTTTTGTTCCCTCTTTCATTCTGTATCGCGCTATAATCTCGGTGCCGTTCTTATTTACCGTGAGACGGTATCCAGCAGACTTGGTAAACTTCTTGGGGTCAGTCTCAGAAACAACTGCTGCCCCATGTGTTTCAAACCTTCCACGTATGTTCACACCAACGACTATCTGGCGCTTCTTCATTCCAATTGGCAGGCGTTATCGTGAACGGTAAGTTGAGAGCGCGCCCCCAAACCGAATCAGTTTTTTCATCATTCTCCCAGACAAACCCCCACATGTAGTCCACGACGGAGACACGACGATCGCTGCTTTGGATCGGGCAGCCTGGGCCGTTATTGCTGACGACTTGAATATTTGCGTTTGGCGGATACTCCTGCCCGCCTTTCGTGTCTAAAGGGGTTTGCGGCCTGGCAAATACGCCCCCAAAAAAGATGAGAAGAACGAAAGACTTCATTGTCGATGGTGATTTACGAATGCAGGAGATTGACACGTGCTGATGTCGAACATACTGAGCGCAAGAGGGGAGCTTTTATACCTACCTGATGTTTAATCTCCCCGCATTCGCACAATATATCAAAATACTTGCTAAATAGTGTTTCTAGAGATGGGGTGGTTGCACAGCATTCTTAAAAGGCTGAATGATGATGGTGCATTGATTGTGGTGCGCCCCATTTTGTGACCTGTCCATTAGCATGACAAAGTCTCCTCGGAGCATAGCCCTCCGCAATAAGAACCCGCTGGCAGCCTTTCCTGGATTCTCCGAGGAACGAGCTAACAATGGCGAATTCTCAATAGCACCAGGTATGAAATGGAATTGCTGCATACCGTGACTATTGGAATTATGCACGGCTACTGCAGAAATAGATAATCTACGAAAATGAAGATGAATATAACGAGTGCTGAACCTGAGTGATGTCATGGCGAGTCATATCTACTGAGTTAGCACACTGATCCTAGGTCTTGTACCTTCGCTGAGTTAGTAGCGACCCTACTATTTCTCTGTGGATAAGGAGAGCCCCAAGGTATAGCTAGTATAGTAGACCTAATTTGAATATGAAAAATAGTTATCTTCCCATCTGGATTCTGACACTCTTGATCTATATGACAAGTGCGTAGGCTTCTGATAGAGCTTAGAGTACTTACACATACAATCTGAAATCACAAAAAAATGCACACAGAACCTGCGGATATATTACCAATTTCGAGCGATTGGGTGATCAATTGTCACTAGAGATTGTTAAATCTACAATAGATTTCGCAAGGCGTTTTTTGGTGCGTATGATTACATGACCATTAGTGGGGTACACTTCTCGTGCGAGAGCTTATCTAGTAGATTGATCTGTAGGTAGGTCTAATCATGTAGGGCTGAGCGCAAATTCGTATACCATTTAACTAGCTTTTGGTAGGTATAATAATCTGAGCCCCGAACTATTCGTAAGATAAATCACCTCCCATGATCATGCTCTGCTTTCTGCTGATGTAGGGTCACGCGTGCTGGATCTGTCGGACTGTACAGTGTCACATACCCACGAAGACTACTAGATAGTCCGAATGTATCGTTAATACTTTATCTTGTACGCTAGAGACCAGATCAGCAGAAGTTCTGTTTTGGAACTGAATTTGAGGTTATATGTACACCGGTGGTTGGATTAAAGTATCAACGGTGCTTAGCAAACAAATAGGGCAATCATCTGTAATTATCGACCTCGGACGCTATATTGAGAGAGCTTAATGGAATTACATAGGTTGAAGAACAGAGCTATGGAGTACTTTACCTACCAACGACATACATAAATCACGTGGCAACTATGTACACTGTTCTGGGAAGTTTCAAAATGAAAGACTGGACTGACTTCCATGTTTGAGCGGAAGACATATAATCGCATAGCCTCGAGCTTTGGCTCCTGAAAGAGGGAATGCGTATACATACGGTCTACTTTCAGAGGTCCATGTACGTAATTCACATCACTGAGTACGTTGGGGGCCTTGAAAATTTGAAAAATGCACTGAATCTAGAGAGAAACATCGGGACAACAACGACCGGTAATTATTAGCGCATATAGACGCGAAATCTATTCAATTCCATTGGACCAAATTCTCAAGGAGCGTCTTACAACACTACGCGCACGCCTTTGTCAGTCAAAAAGGATCGTAGGTTATGCCGCATGTGTGAGAAATTAGCGCGAGTCGTGACTCGCGCCTAATCAGGACTGAGCGATAACTCCCCGTATTCACCGTATTCGACGCTACGTCCACAGCTTCAACATAGTATTTAAAGTCAAAGCCGCACTCACCCGGAAGCTTTTCACTCTCCTGCATTTCTAAACTTTTGCTTGAATTTTTTGTAAGAACAATGGCGATTTGGCAATCTCCAACCATAGGTGTCGTCAGCGGCGTAGTAGTATTCCTCATCGCCCTCCGAGCATTCTTTATTCGATCAAAAGATGGAACAAAAGAGCCGCCAGCTGTACAAAGCACAATACCCTTGATCGGGCATATCTTGGGAATGATACGCCATAAAGCTTTCTACTATCAGATACTAAGGTCTTTTTGCCTCTGCATGCTGTCCGACAAACGCTGATAAAAATGCAGGGATCGCATCGATGCTCCAATATTCTCTGTTCCCATGCTAGGAAGAAAAATCTATGTGATCAGCTCTCCCAAGATCATACACTCGGCCGAACGCACAAAGGGGACTTTGTTGTTCGAACCCATCGTGGCGGCCGCAGCCCAAAGGATGTCAGGGTGCAGTGACGAAGCGAAGAAACTCATCGACTACAACGTCGACGGAAGCAAAGGAGATCGTGGGTATGTGAGAACCTTTTCCAGGACTATTCACCCTCCTCTTGCTCCCGGACCAGCACTGGACTCTATGAATCGCATCATGATTCAAAACGTTGCCAAATCTGCGGATAAGCTTGCGTCGAGCGCGAAGAAGCGGATTAGTTTGTACATGTGGCTGCGCCACGAGATTACTCTAGCAACTACATATGCAGTGTATGGTCCTGGAAATCCGTTAGCCGACCGCAAGGTCGAAGATGCATTCTGGTAAGGTCCCTTGCATGAGACTTGAGCTCTCTATTAACGGTGGTATAGGATTTACGACCAACATCTCCTTCCCCTTCTCATAAATGTGCTACCATCTATCACTGCTCGAAAAGGTGGAAAAGCAAGAACTATCCTAGCGGACGCGTTCTACGATTATTTCAAGAGAGGAGAGCACATGAATGGCTCCGTGTTGGTCCAGGCTCGCTATAACCATAGCCAAGAATACAAGGCCCCGCTGAAGGACATCGGCGCCTTCGAAGCAGGAGGGTGTTTCGCAACTTTGGCCAACACATTCCCCACAGCTTATTGGTTATTGGCGTACATATACTCCCTCCCTGATGTCCTCCAGGATTGCAGAGACGAAGTCTCCAAGATCACCCATACGAAGAATGTAGACGATGGAACAATCCTTCATACCATCGACATGACTTCTATCAAGAGCAATTGCCCGGTGATCACAGCAACACTACAAGAAGTTCTTAGACATACATCTGTAGGCTCCTCTGTGAGAGAAGTGGTTGAGGATACGGTGCTGGACGGATACACGTTGAAGAAAGGAAACACCTTGATCATACCAGCAAATGTCCTTCACACCGATTCGAGCATCTGGGGCGCGGACTCCGACACATTCGATCATCGACGATTCCTCAGAGTCCCCGGGAAGAAGAGGCCAAATCCGACTGCGTTCAGAGCGTTTGGTGGAGGCAGCACGCTTTGTCCTGGACGTCACTTCGCCACCACAGAAGTTCTCGCTGTAGCCACCAATTTTCTAGCTAGGTTTGATATGGTTCCAATAGGCTCGTGGCCGCCGCCGGATCGTTCAAGTGCTCAAATGTGGACACAAATCTTGGCTCCTGATGTAGACTTTGAGGTGGAAATCTCTGAAAGGGAGGGCCTTGGGGCTGGCCATACATGGGCTTTTCAACTGTCTGACTCCAAGATCCTGTTGGCTATGGCAGCTGAGGACTTGAACGAATCCCGAAATGATTAGCATTGTAGTATACCGGGAGAAGGGCGACTAATTGAATTCACACTACGACAGCGCTATATCAATTGTATACAGAAAAATGCTAGTTCATCATTGATCCAAATCAACGAACGACGTACTATTGGATTCAACGAACGACTCTTCGCTTCTCTAATTTAATTATAGTCGACTCTCCCATCCACCAATAGGCCTCTCCCACCTCTCCGGCCAAACCAACTGCAAACCCTCCCAAATGTGACCCACAAACTCGATCTTTATTCCTCGGAGAACCTCCTCTGGTAGATCCTTAACGTCCTTCCTATTTCCCTCGGGCAAAAGGACCCTCTCGACGCCCGCCCGAAGGGCGCCGATGAGCTTCTGTTTGATACCGCCAACAGGAAGTACGCGTCCACGTAGAGAGACTTCGCCCGTCATGGCAAGTGTAGGGGGAACGGGTTTACCGCTAAAGAGACTGACGAGAGCGGTTGTGTGGGCGAGGCCAGCTGAGGGTCCATCCTTGGGGGTGGCGCCGGTGGGGCAGTGCACGTGGATACTGCGGTTCTTCATGATATCTTCGTCTTCTGATGCTGCCAGGCCTAACTCGAAGGCATGTGCCTTGACCCAACTTAGGGCCACCTCAACACTCTCCTTTAGCACGTCGCCTAGTGTGCCCGTGAGCTGAACGCTTCCGGTGCCAGGCATATCCGCAACCTCAATGAAGAGAATGGAGCCTTGACCGCCTGTCGAGAAAGCTACTAGACCTGTAACAACGCCGGGTCGAGAATGCTGCTCCGTAAGTTCCTCGGTAAACTTTTCTATGCCGAGGATAGCATCGAGATCTGTGAGAGTGACATTGCGGTTGTAAGCCGCCAGTGTATCCGTGTCTTTTGCTGTGGCGTACTCCACGGCTTTGGAGCGGCAGACTGATCCGATCTCACGCTCGAGATTCCGCACACCTGACTCGCGAGTGTAAGACGTGATGATCTTGTCTAGAACATCGGTTGGAATGTTAACATCCTCCTTGAGCATGCCATTCGTAACGATTTGCTTCGGTATTAGATGACGGCTAGCAATGTGTCGCTTCTCAAGAGTTGTGTAGCCGGCGAGCTCTATAGTTTCCATGCGGTCAAGTAACGGTGGCGGAATGTCTTCAAGTGTGTTTGCGGTGGCGATGAAGAGGACCTTGGAGAGGTCGATCGGGATACTGATGTAGTGATCCACGAAGGTATGGTTCTGTTCCGGATCCAAGACCTCAAGCATAGCTGCGCTCGGATCACCGTGAATGCTCGACAAGCCAAGCTTGTCAATCTCATCTAGTAGGAAAACGGGATTCGCAACACCGACCTTCTTGAGACCGTCCACCAATAAACCAGGCATGGCAGCAACATAAGTCCTGCGGTGACCTCGAATTTCTGCCTCATCTCGGACACCTCCAAGCGAGATACGATGGAATTGGCGACCAAGGGCTGTGGCTATTGACTTCGCGAGAGATGTCTTTCCTGTACCAGGTGGTCCGACGAGGAGCAAGATAGGTGATTTATCAACCATTCGCTTCCTCTCGAGTAACCTGAGCTCTTCTTTCGATGATTCTTGGGATTGCTTCTCTTGTAGCTCCTTCGCTTCCTCATTGGCCTCCTGCGTAGGGTGTGCCGTGTCACCTAGCGCGCGAATCTGATCGTCGATAGACCTATTAGCCTGCTCCTTCAGCTTCATCACGGCCAAATACTCCAATAGTCTCTTTTTGATTTTATCCAGTCCATAGTGGTCATCGTCGAGCTGCTTCTTCGCCTTTACCAAAGTCGAGGCATTCAGTTGGTCAGCAGTGGTCTTTGTCCACGGTATCTCGGCCAGGTTCTCGAGGTAATTCCTGCAAACCTGGTATTCGCCCTGCGATGGGTTCATCTTCTGCAGTCGCTGGAGTTCTCGTTGTGCCACTCTATTGGCCTCGGGCGAGAGCTTCGCATCTTGTAATCTCTGCTTGAGCTCTTCAATCTCATTTGTCTCGTCATCGCCAACGTTGACACCGCCGCCGGGACCACCGCCGGGGAAGCCACCTGGGAACCCAGGCGCTCCAGGTCCACCAAGCTTATTTCTCCTTTGCAGCGCTTCCTGTTGTATCCTTCTCAGGTAGTCGAGGTCAAAGGTAGCCATGGGCATAGCTGCCGGGAGCGTACTTGCGACCACCATCCGCGTACTGCCTTGGATACCGCTGATTTGCTTCTGAAGGATTTCGATGACTATATCGACTCTGTCCTTGACATCTATTGCCGACAGTACTCGTAATTTCTCTTCGTGTGTACATTCCACCACATTCGCCATAAAGTCCGCCAGTGATCCGGCTTCGGATAAGACCTTTCTTGCGATGTATAGTTCAAGTCTCCGGGCGACGATGGGGGAGAGCGAAACGGTAGGTGTACGGGGCAGTATTGAGGACAGTCGGACTAGGGCGAGGAGTTCGCGCGAAAGCTGCTTCAGGAGATTGAACTGTTCAAGAAGCTCAGGGTTCGTAATATCAACTGTGACAATTAGCTGCATTCCGAGTCACAATATCCCATCATCGAGGATATCGACTTACCATGGTCTTCTACGCTCTCTAGCTCCGCCTCAAAGTACGGCCTATCCTGCAACACATTGACGACCCTAACCCTCTCCAACCCCTCGACTACAAGGCTCAACTCGCCTTGTCGTCTCCCTTGCACACCACTGACTTTGGCCGTGCACGCATACCCAAAGACATCCCTCTGTGTCGCATTCACTGGTTCTCTCTCATATCGTGGCTCATTCTTCGCCTTGCTCTGTGTCTCGAAATCGCTCTCTATCAGCCGTTTGCCGTCCTTCGGGCTCACCAGAGGGCTGTTCAGCGGCACGCACGCGACAGTTATGGCAGCATCCGGCCTGGCCGAGGGACTGATGCTATAAATCTTCGCGAGGATGGCGGCGACATCGGAGCGATTCGTTATCGCAATCTTCAACGTGGTAGAAGGGAGGACGGCGAGTGGTGGTGCGAGGGGGATGAGCGGAAGCACCTTTGTTCCCGGCTTCTTGGATGACGATTTGGCCATCTTGAGCCGTCACCGGTCGTGTCCGCTGGCTACACGTGCACGCGCTGCTCGGGATGATAGATATGAAGGTAGAAGGGTCACGAAAATGGATGGGGAGCGCGATAGACCTCAAGCGCGGATCCGCTCCGCTTGTTGGTTGGGTGGAGTGGCGCGGCGGCGAGTTGAGGGGCGTATTGGGCCAGCCAGGAAGGGGAAATGGATCCGATGATGCTGCAGTGTTACAATGTCAATATACGTACAAACAGTCGCACAGCAGAAAGCTAGGAAAGGAGAGAAACGGGAGAATATATCCAGGCGTGCGTGAGGGGCTGCGCCGTTCGTCGCGGTTCCAGAAGATGCGTCGAGGTTCGCGACGTTCGGCATCCGCCCTCATCTAGGCCGAGGTTATCGTAGGGGCACTAGAGTGATCCCATTGGGGAATGCTCTCTGATAGACAGTTGCAGGCCCATCTCGGCCAAGCCCTGTGCTCTTTCACGTGGAATTATATATACCGCTACTGCATCAAGGCCACCAAGGCTGAGGGGTGCTCACTCCACCAGCTTCTTCATGAACCCTCTCGTAGGCACTCACTAGAATGTATGGCTAGTGGAGGAACTGAAATTAATTTTGTGTACTTTTTCAAGGACTCCCCCTCCCAATGCTTCAACATCCCCATGCTTTTGACCAAATCTTTTTCAGCAGCTAATAACGTTTTCTTCACGCATCCATCCTAATGCTGCCGAGACATGGCGACGAAGTGTAATAGAGATACGCCGGCTTCTTTCCATGCCCCACCATCTGCAACCAGCTTTCAGCTGAACCATAGCCAAGAACAAGACGGAAGTACGGATACGAGCAGCCAAAGCCTCCATCGCTTATGCCTGTTTCTTATGTACATCTAGAATGCAGTAGACTAGCGAACAAACCAATCGACGTCTTCGCATGGCTAGAGCGGCTTCTACCCCCACACGAAGATACCCTCTGTAGAAAGTAGCAAGCCTTCAACAGCTCGCCGAAAATGCAAATGAGGATCTGAACAGGACAGAAGGAAATAATAAAGGTGGAGCAATCATGTACATGGTCGGTTTTGATAACGGTGCTCTGCAAAGACTCCAAGTCAGGCATTGGCATCAAATCAATCTGGGCGTGTTTCTGCCGTGACTGGACATGCTATATGGAGCCTATAAATTGGTCAGCACCTAAACTTATATATAGGACGATAGGATATTACCAAGACTTTCTTCGCATTGCAAATACGCCAGGCCAGGTTCCGCACATTGCCATCTGCTTGGACGACTTCGGGAGCGAGCTCAATGCCGAACCTAACGTAGTTAGCGTTTATGACTTCCAATTGACTGCTGTTAGATAGCCTTACATCTGATGCACGGCGAAGACCACTCTTCTCGCATACTTTCCATCCTTTTCAATTGAGTTGCCGAATAACTCCTCTGGCGTGGATGGTGCAATCGCGGGGTCTCGGTCAAAGCAATTCTCAATCAATGGAAGGAGTGCTTGCTCCACGGCCCGATGGATCGTGCCATTTGCGTCGACTTCAACATCCTCTTCGTCGAATCGTGGAATGCGGATCTCGAAGGCTTGCGATGTCGCTAGGACATTGTGCTTGCCATCGTGGTGGTACCGGAATTCAAATACGCCCGTTGTCCACCACAGCTTGTCACCACGGAATTCTACCTCACCGGTAAGGCAATCTATATCGCCATCTTCGCGCTCGTCAAAATGAATCAGCTTGTCAGAAACCAGAATGCCTTCTTCTGCTCGGTTGGAATCGAAGACACCCTTATTAGTTGCGATCCAACGCCCATTGGAGCCAATTCGTGTCACTTCTCGTGAAGCATTGTCCGCAACCATGTAAAGCCCAATCCAGTCTCTCTTGCTGTGATTCAGTGGTGCCTGCCAACGGACTTTGATGGGAGCGCCATATTCAAGCATGAGTGATGTGAATTCGCTGGTGCGTTGTGCTGGCGTTCGGGCTAGTTCTCCCTCTCGGCCACTACTCCTTTCAATCTCCGTCATCGGCGATATACGGGAACCCTTAATCTCAAGCTTGTACTGCCTTTGATCAACACCGGCGAGGTCTGGAGAAAGACGCGTAATGGATATGCGTGCAGGGTAGGACTTGAAAATGGCTGTCGTATCCTTGAAGAACGTATCCATCCCTGCGGCAAGTTTGGGTCTTGCATGATCGATGAACTCTTCTATGAACTCCACCGTCGAGTTAATGTAGTCATCGGCTGCTGACTGCCAATTTCTAACGGGACTAGGGAGTGCCTGTCGGACAGTCTTGCTCACTCCGGACGTCTTACGAAGATTCCGTCCGTAAAGCTTCTGCATATGTGGCCGTTCTACAAATTGAAGGAAGACAATGCTCAGCAGATGAGAGAGACCCGCAAGATAGAAGATAGGTGTGCTTAGTGCTAGGAGGGCAATGCCCCAGACTCCTGCAACGCCAAGGACCCGCTCTGGGTTATTCAAAAAGCGGTATATGCCTGAGTAGGTGAGGTTCTTCGAAGAAGGTTCGAAGAAGAAATCACCGCAGAACCAACCAAACTCTCCTAGGGATTCATAGATGCTCTTGACCGTCCACATTTGTAGAGCTATCAATCCCACGCCAATGACGTGGCGGAGCAGAGTCCAGCCATACGACCAATCAGGCGGTAGAGTGTAAGTCTTCCATGCTGCGGCAATGAAACTCACATGACACATAACCATGCTAAGATGGTAGAGGTATTTCCACTGGCGCCATGCTTCCTCCTTGCTGTCGCCATACTTGATGAAGTGACGAGTCCAATTCTTTTTTTTCGACTGCCGATCTAAGATATATCCAAGACCAAGTGAATACCATAATCGCCAGAAGAAGGCATTGATGAGGAAGAAGGTGCGGATGGGCCACGTGTTCGGAGTTAGGACGGAGAAGCAAAGCATGTAGAAGGAGAACAGAATTACTGTCACATCGATGGAGCGATGGAGATCGGTGCTCCCGGAGCCAACAATGTTGTGAATCTCTGAAGGCTGACCTGCAGCGTCTAGCGTGGGCACACCATCTGCAAAGGCTACTTCGGCGGAATGGCGTGAGTTTGGGCGGTCATCGTAATTGACGGACTGGGAGTTGAGGCGCTTTCTGGGTAGTGGCGTGTTGTACGTTTTTTCGATATGGGGATTCTCCACGAAGGTCAAAAAGGCAAATTGTGCGGCGTGGGCCACTATGGAGATGAACAAGACAGCGTAGCTTGCAGTCATCATGGAGATGCCATAGTAGCCGGCGTACCCAACTGAATACATTGGATGCGGGGCCATCTCGAAGACTCCATCAAAGGTAAGTTGTTGATCAATGAGGTAGAAGAAGTCTCCCCAATACCACGCAAAGTCCTTGACGACTCTATGCGCATCGAGCTTTACCCACAGATTGAAGAAGAAGAGGATGATGCCTCCAGCCCAGCGGAGAGCCCACGTTCCCCAGCCCTCGACAGGGCGATTGAAGCAGGCTATAGCGAAGAGGCAGTACGAGACGAAGTCACACATGAGGATTAGGTCTACGACGCGTCTGAAGAGCAGCCATGTGTTGTACTCGAGGGGCGCTTCTTCGAACAGGTAGTCCTTGGGAATTTTCGTTTCCATTTCGCGCTTGAGAAGCCTGTACAGCGATGGGTGCGGGTTCTTGCCCGTTTCAGGCTTTTCAAAAATGTGCGAATTCTTTGCCCAGAGGACAAGCCTATTATGATTTGACTGCTCGTTGAGGAGCCAGCCGATGCCCGCATTGTAGGCGGCGCGCCAGAAGAGGAAGATGATTGCGAAGACAGGTTTACGGGCGCTTGTGGGGAGAAGGTAGAGGGTAAGTATGAGACCGGCGAGGACTGCGAGGACTATGAGATCGGACAGGTTCTTGGGTTGCGAGGGCGAGAGGAGCTGCGAGACCATGTCATGCGTCTGCGGAACAATGAAGACTAACTGGCATCAGAACTGGTTTGATTGTGCATCGCTGGCTACCACCAGGCTATCACCTGTGGAGCTGCTTGTAGTAAAGGTTCGCTCTCTGCTGCTTAGCGCCCTGCAGCTCTCAAAATGACTTACCGGTGCCGTCTGGTGTGCGACCATATGTGCGCTTCTCGCTACTATTGCTGTGCTCCTTCTCTTCGTCCTCGTTAAGCTCGAGTACTTTTTGTCTGGCATCTTCAGAAGTGCGGAGGTGCAATGGCCTGGCAGACGGCCGCTCGCGCATGCGAATACCCTCGGGGCTCATGTCTATGTTGCTGGTGCTGGTGCTACGAGAATCGGCTATGCTGGCACGAGGTGAGGGGATGAGGGACAATTGATGTCGCGCAACGCCTGTGACGAGACTGCCGGGTCTCAGGCCGATATTAGGATGTGTGCCAGGGCGCTATGCAGGCGCTCCGCAGCTCCCGCCGTACGCGATGCTGGGCGGGTGGAGATGTGGAGGCACGTCTAGCGTCGTGGCGCCGGCCTCGGGAGAGCTCGAATGGCATGCAGGAATACACCAAGGATCAGGGACGAGTAGCATTGAGTGTTGAACTCGGACGGAAGAGTTGAACCGGGGCGGGCAGAGTCGAGTGTTGAGCCTATTCGACGAGGTGGATGGCTGCATGGCTGCGAGTGCTCGGGTTCAAAGGCCGATAAAGTGGGGCGAGAGAGAATACCCTACGGCACATGACAGCACTTGACGGCACAATCACACATATACACACAGCATTAGGTCAAGGTAGCTCAATCTATTCACTGTTGCAGTACTCCGTATTCCTTTCGTCATTTTTCCCCTGTAAGGTGCCATTGCCCGTCCTTTGCATGAGTATGCTCCATTACAGTCTCTGTATAAGTACAAACAAAGTACGACCAACGATGACGACAGACATTGGCATGTGAAGCGCGTCAAAGCTCAGCTGCAGCCCCTGGAAATTCTCCGACATGCGAAACGCGATGCTTTCGTGACTACACAACCATACATAGCGGCCCTTCGCGCTCGACTGCAGCCTGTAATCGTAATGGATACCAGCTTGCCATGGTGATCGTAATCTCGGCTTGCAGTCATACTGAACACACCCTTTTCGTAGTAGCTTGTGCTTTCCCCTCATTCTCCTCCTGTGTTTCCTCTGCATCAGTTACGGTCCAGCTCCGGTGGCGAGATAGATGGGGACGTGCATGCCCAGATAGCCGTCGGACGAGGTTGCCAATGGTTTGATCGGAGAAGCGACGTTTCTGGATCATATGCATGCGTTTGGACGCGAGCAGGCCTGAAATCGTGAGCTTGTCCAATGCCTTTGGTATCTCATCATCGACCCGTGGAATATACGCGACGCGGGGTTTAAATACGGCAGCTTCCGGACTAAGGCTGGAGTATGAAGACTGCGTGCGTGCAGTATTTGGCGGTGCTAGGAGCATCGATGCATGGCTTAAGCTGCAGGGGCGCTCACTTAATGGTGGCAGGCGTTTAGTGACAATCTGATCCATATTACTAGTCGAGACTCTATCAAGAGAGATATCCGGAGCGATTTCATCCCTTGGCAAAGGAAGTCTGCGACCTTTTTGGAAGGGAGATATGGGCGTATCATCGGTCCATCCGTTCCACCCATATCCAGTCGTCTCTGAATCGGGATACGAGGTGCTGGCGTTGTACTCTGCCGTGATACACGATACATCTGTTGTGCTGATGATGGCCTCCAATGTCTTGATGTTGCATGTGCAAGCGTGGAGACAGTCCAATATGACTCGTTCTTCATTCTCACATGTCTGGATCGTCTTGTTGGTCCGATACCTGTTCTGCAGGATCTTCTTTTTCCTTGTCCGTGGAGCAGGGTTAGTGCTCAAAGCCAACTCATTCCGTGTCTGCCTATCTCGTAGCGCGTTGAGTGTGGTAGCAGTTTTAGAGAGTAAAAATTCAAGATAGCCCTTCTGCCCGCGCAAAGAGTTCAAGGCCTGAATCCAGGAACTGGGATCATACATCATCTCTGTATTCCCTGCGTAGGCGTTAGAGTACATGGGGGGTGGAGAAGAATATAAGAACCCAGGTGGCACCCCATATTCCATCGTGAAAATGGTAACTCAGCTATAGGATTAGGGTCCGTCGGTTCAAATATTCTTAGACATGAGTGTCGAGCGCCCCAGTACGTGCAAGTCATTGTAGTCTGCCCCTCAGCACTGTAGAGTTCCAGTGTGTATGCATGCATGTCAGCCTCCACTTGCCCCGAGCTGCACACTGACGCTTTGAAGGATAACAACCTTAACAAGCTTGGATCAAGCGCCTGAGGATCTAAAATGGAAATGTGACATTACCAGCCATCATTGCCTTTGAGCGTACCACGTGGTTCTACCGCAGAGGCGTAGAAAGTGAGCGTGGCGGGGCGTCTGCTGAAACCACTAGGTGGTTGAGTTGACATATGATGCAGGCCCGATCAGCTGGGTGAATGGGGATGGAGGTGGCGGTAGGTCCCAGGCTTTTGTCAGTCTGTACGATCTGAGCCTATCGCCTATCTTGGTCGCGGTCGTGGCTTGCTCGTGGTCGACGCCTTTCTCTTTATGCGCAAAGAAGGAGGTCTTGGCGCTCGTCCGGTCAAAGAAAAGGTTATGATGGGTACCGTATGGTTCCTACTCGCAGAAGAGTTAGCACCGGAAGAGCTCGAGTTAATCACAAGGGTCATGGACGCAGGAAGTCTAGTTTGTGAATACCCTCTGCGCCATCTCAGCGGACCCTACGGTCCATCTGAGAGTGGATTCGAGCATCAAGAAGCCTAGAAAAGTGCTTCCATCCTTGAGAAAATGAAGCCTCGAATAAGAAATGGCCTTTGGCATTATGATACAATCTTTCAAGCCAGGGTCTCTGGTTGATTCGACAGCAGTCGACTCGTACAGTGATTTGACTCCTAGGAGACCACGCAGATGAATTGTTTGAAGCGGACTCGAACTGAAGCCGGATTCATTCAGTAACATTAACAAGCCTCTATACTGCAACTTCATTCAGTCATTTTCAAACATGTGATGTGGTGATAGGAGAGATCAACAAGTTGCCGGGTGCCCCTCGGGACCCAAAAAGACAACGCAGATGATCTTCCCACTCGAGACTTTGGAGAAAAAAATGATTACAATGCATCTCGAAAGGATATTATTTAGCCCCACCTTCCGTAGTCGATTAACTATATGTCGAATCTAGATCAGCTGCAATTTTGGTCTACAAGCGGAGCGAGTCCCAAAATGGAAAATGAGACTAATAGATGCTGTGTCTCTCTTGAGCAGGAAGACGTGAATTTCACGAGAGTGACTGCTGAGAATAGAGAATCGGTCTCCCCTGCTGGCTGAATATTGTATAGCGAGCGCGCGCTCAAAAGTCTAGACAACGTCAGCGTGGTTTGTTTCCAGATCACACCTCTGCCCCTTTACGCGAGACGCCGAAGTCAGGCTGGGAGGAGCAATCCATGACACAAAATCCCTGGGGGCACTTGCATACGAGATGTTGATGGTTGCCTTCGATGCGGACATATGTGCGGGTTTAGCTAAGCCGCTCTGGGCCGGCATCTTCGTCAGCATCCCTGTCCATGCTGTCAACCGGTAGATGACTGTAGTGCGGAGCCTTCAGTAATCCCGCTTCCACGAATTGTGTCCTCGGCTGGATCTCGTGAGAGCCAATCTATCTTGCTTGCAATCCCGCGTCCGCGTGCTGACGCGAACCACGCCGGCGATGGCCTACCCCGCGCCACTCTCTATTACTCAAAATCTAGAGTCTCCTACAGCGGCGTAGGCGTGAAATCATACGTTGATCCACCCGTGTACTTGCTCAATTGCATTTGTCACATTGTGCTAGGCTATGCGTACTTATGACGCTATCGTTTCTGCAAGCCATGGAACCCCGCAGGTTGCTCGAGACGTCTTCATGGGAACCTGCCTACCAACGCGTTCCGCGACTAACGCGCAAGAAGGGTGTACTGAGGCGTCAGACTGGCCGGCTGACTCGCACGACTGAATCCTGCTGATGGCAGGCATGCTGTGCCCTTGCATAGCTCGCCCTTGTGTGCCATCATTCTTCTAGTTGCCGAGAGCTGTCTCTCTAGGCCCGCCCGCTCTCGCTCAACGTCATCATTCAGCCCCGTAGTCCACTTTTCGTGTACGCTATGCCCGTCTCGGTAGCTCAAGCTATGACTGGGCGGGGCGGCGATGCCCTGGGTGTGGGGTTGATGAGGAATCGGCCATGCAGGACGTGCGAGGAATAAGCACTTCCGCCCGTACCATCTCTCATCGTGAGTATTCTTAGTTGCTTGATTTGTCCCTGTATACTTTGGCCTTATTGCTCTGCACTAGTGGATCCGTTCCTGCCCGGCGGCAGTCTACATTACTTCCCCGTCACCAGACTCTACCGGCTCTAACACCGTTAGCTAAACTACTCCCTCTAGGATCCATAGTGGATCTCTCCGCAGGATTTACCTATATATTAAGCGCTTTCGTACGACGCCAAAATGTCTAGCAACTGGGCTCTATCGAGGGCCGCAATCACATGGTCTCGCAATTCAGAACCCGCAATCTACAAGGAAATGGCTTCCAAAGGAGCTACCGAGATCATCGACATCAGGGCGGGCAAGACTGAGTTCAATATTTTGCAGGATATTAAGAATGGACTGAGGCCGGATGATGGGGGAGAGAAGACGTTGCCAACTCTGCTTCTTTACGATGAGGCCGGTTTACGGCTGTTCGAGAAGATTACATATCTAGAGGAATACTATCTCACCAATGCTGAGATTGATGTCTTGGAGAAGTATGCGGACAATATGGCGGAGAGAATTCGACCAGGATCCGTGGTGGTTGAATTGGGGAGCGGGTAGGATCCTGTCCAGAATTTGGAGAGTAAAAGGGATGCCTCTCTAATACTGATGTTTGCTTGCAGCAACTTGCGAAAGGTTAATATTCTCCTTCAGGCAATTGAACGCCTTGGCAAAGAAATTGAATACTACGCCGTTGATCTCTCGTTGCCCGAGCTAGAGCGAACCTTTGCGGAGATCCCCACTGGTAAGTGAAGCTTTATCTCAAGTAGATCGCTCCCCCAAAATCCGAGCTTCATATGGGTTTACCCACGAGCTGGCTCATAAGGTAGATAAATCTTCTAGCTGCCCAAACATTTTCCTTATACACTGCCCGTTGCCCAAATGATTTGGACATTGATGATCAGGGCGGCATCCCGACTTCGCCAGATATAGTACTGACCAATCAGCAGAGGGCTACAAGCATGTGAAGTGCTTTGGACTCTATGGAACGTACGATGACGCTCTCGAATGGTTGAAGTCGCCCGAAGTGAAGGACAAGCCGAAGGCCATTCTCTGGCTTGGGTCTAGTCTCGGGAACTTCAGGCGCCACGAAGTTCCTCCTTTCCTGACTGGATTCTGCGATGCTCTCCAGCCTGGTGATACTCTGCTGATCGGCATTGACTCCTGCAAGGATCCCGACAAAGTCTTCCATGCTTATAACGATCGAGAGAACGTCACCCGAGAGTTCACACTCAATGGCCTAAAACATGCCAATAATCTCATTGGCAGGACTGTCTTCAAACCTGATGAGTGGGATGCCGCAGGCGAATATTTCGAGGAGGCCGGGGGTCATCGTGCTTTCGTAACACCCTTGAAAGATGTGGAGATTGAAGGCGTTGCAATCCCGCAAGGCGAGCGTGTGCGCATCGAAGAGAGCTACAAGTATTCGCGCGATGAGATAACTCGGTTGTGGGACGAGGCTGGCCTAGTTGCTAATACTGTATTCCCCAATGCAGCTGGAGACTACGGTAAGCGTTCCTTGAAATCCTGCAGTTAAGCCCGAGATTAACGATTGAAGGTCTCCATCTTGTTTCCAAACCACCCTTTTCTTTGTCATCCAAACCGGAGCAGTATGCACAATGGCCTGTGCCATCCATGGCTGATTGGAGCGAGCTCTGGAAAGCCTGGGATGTCGTCACTCGGAGTATGATTCCAGATGAGGAGCTGCTCTCGAAGCCTATCAAGTTACGCAATGCTTGCATTTTCTATTTGGGCCATATCCCAACCTTCCTTGACATCCATGTCACTCGAGCCACTGGTGGGCCTCCCACGGACCCTGTTTATTTCCAGAAGATCTTTGAACGTGGAATTGATCCCGATGTCGAGAACCCTCAGCTCTGTCATGATCATAGCGAGATACCTGAGGCTTGGCCGAAACTCGGTGATATTCTGAAGTTCCAAGATGCTGTTCGGCAGAGGACAACTTCCCTCTATACAACCGGCGAGGCTGAAACTAACGGCAAGGTCTCTCGTGCTATGTGGCTTGGTTTCGAGCATGAAGCGATGCACTTGGAGACTCTGCTGTATATGCTTATCCAAAGCGAGAAGGTTCTGCCTCCGCCAGCTTCCACGACTCCTAATTTTGAAGCACTCGCTCACTATTCAACAGCGATTGCAGTCAAGAACGAGTGGTTTACGATACCGGAAATCGACATCCAAACCGGTCTAGATGACCTAGACAATGTGACAAGTGTCAAGAGATACTTTGGTTGGGATAACGAAAAACCACGGCGCTCTTTTCGTGTCAAATCTTTCCGTGCGCAAGCACGGCCCATCACTAATGGTGAATATGCAGAGTATCTTGCAAAAACGGGAAAAGCTACTATTCCCGCATCTTGGTGTGAAAGTACTTCGTTAGAGGTGAAGCCGAAGGATGATGGAAAGAGGGATAGCGTTGTCAATGGCTATCAGAACGGTTCGACCGCCTCCACCGATGCTTTAACGGAGGGCAAATACGTCCGGACTGTTTATGGGGCTGTCCCCCTTCGCCACGCCATGAACTGGCCTGTAGTTGCTTCGTACGACGAGCTGGTCAGTTGTGCCCACTGGATGGGAGGTCGCATCCCGACCATGGAAGAAGCTCGTAGCATCTACAACTACGTAGAGCATGCGAAGGTTCAAGAGTTCACCAAAGCTCTTGGGAGCACCATCCCGGCTGTGAATGGGTGAGTCTGAAGCTCTTTATTGGCGTCCTAGACCTAGCTGATCGTTCAGACACCTCATCAATAATGGTGTCGATGAGACTCCGCCATCAATCCAGTCGAACGGCAGCTCCAGTACAGTATCTAGTCCAGAGCCGCATGACCTCTTTATTGACCTAGAGGGGACAAACACGGCTTTCCAACATTGGCATCCAGTCTCCGTGGTCGAAAAGGGCAATAAGCTCTGCGGCCATGCAGATTTGGGTGGAGTGTGGGAATGGACTAGTACGGTTCTGGAGAAGCACGACGGCTTTAAACCTATGTCCCTGTACCCTGGTTACACAGGTAAATATCCGACAACACTCATGGGTAGATTACCTAGCTGACTTGTAATAGCGGACTTTTTTGACGGCAAGCACAATATCGTGCTTGGCGGTTCGTGGGCTACTCACCCCCGAATCGCAGGCCGCAAGACGTTGTAAGCGCAACCCAGCAAGTGTAAAAGAGTGCCTAAGGTTAATTTGATTTATGCAGTGTGAACTGGTACCAGCGTAACTATCCGTACGTTTGGGCCTCTGCTCGCCTCGTCCAAGACGTATAGGGAGCGAAATCGGATTTGGGCGGTATATTTGGGTTTCACAGGACTGCGACGGGGCGATGAGATGACCTGTCACTTTTTGTTTGGCACGATATCCGCTCGCCGACCCAACGACCGTAAATGTGGTTAAGCGGAGGCATGTCCGGTGACTTTTTGCAAAAGCGCTCGAATGTCAAGTAATTTGTTTTTGGATGTCTTACATCTTGCCATTCGCTTCTCAACTTTGTTTTCACGCCGTCGCTCAGCAGAGGGCGCTAGCTCATGCTTGTAAACAAAACAAATTCACAGCTATTTCTTGGTCGCTAAGAGTGCGAGGTCTCAGGAGCAACAGTGGTAGAGGTCTAATTCACTGCGTCGGCAACTCTTGATGAGGAAGCTGCGCCCACCCGCTTTTGAACGCCCCCCACTCCGTATCCTACAATACAATACAATACACTCTCCACACCAGCAATATACCTTTTCAGCCTTGCTACGAAGCATACTGCGCTCATTTTTCAGACATTTCACGCACTCATTATGGGAAAAGACGTTCTTTTTAAATGGGAGGATTGCCCGGCTCTCAGTATGTATACACAAGTCCACCATCACTTTACCGGACATTAGCGTTCTGTTGCGTCTTAATAACATTTGGATAATGTATAGAACACCATTGCGGCTTCTGCGAGCGCCCTCTATCCCACCCGAGCGCCAAATCGTCCTGCTTCGGGACTCATTCGGAACCATGCCACCGCTTCCACCAGATAATGTTCATGCGCGGCCGCGCCCATACCTGTGCTGCGTGTGCTAGTGCCGATGAAGCCCACCACAAGCGACATTTCGACATCGCCGAACGCCTTCGCACGATCTATCAAATTTGCGGCGAAGATTGGCCTATTGTGCCTTCAGACGGATCCGAAAGAGGCCGCTCAAAAAGACGAGAGCCTGACTCACCAAACGACCAAACCCCTCCCCCAAGTGATACACCCGCCAGCAAGAGAGAGAGAAAGGAACAGAAGCGCTTATACAGAGGGTCGAGTAGGCCGAGAATCACAACACAAGAGGATATCAGATATATCGAGTCTGTGTTACATGTCGTAGACACAAGCGGCGATGGTAAAGGTCCTTCCAGCGCTGAAGAAGTCGAGGAGATTGAGAAAAACCTCCAATACCACGCCAAAGTGTACAACACTGGTGCTAAGAGGCGCATACTTAAGGAGCTTGCCCACGTACCAGACTCAGAATTAGACTTTGAAGGCGAGATGGATCGTATACTTGAAGTGCTCCGCGTCACTGAGTTGCAAAAGCGCAACAACAAGCAGCATGGCCTACAAGGAAAGGAACTTAGACATTTTGGGTCCTTGGTCGACGAGTTCAGATCACGCGTCGTGGATGACTTGCTTCTCCTCAAAAAGGAGGATATGGAGATTCGAATGCGGAGGGCAGCCTATCTGCGTTACGTCAACAGGGAGAGCTTTGATATTGTGGAAGAGCGTTATACTATCAAAGATCGAAAGACAGGGCAGAAACTTCCGTCAACATCCCGAGGATCTTCGTCATCTAGAAACACGACGATGACGACCGAAGATGAGGAGGGCGATACGTCTTATGAAGTAGAGTGGACGGACAATTCCAGTCCTTTCTCGACAAATGCTCGCGAGGCGGACGTGAGACATCTTTCTCAAAGTCATAGGCGGGTAGGTAGTGATGGAAAACTTGGAAAGGTGGTATCAATCCGTCGAAGTCCGATCCGGGCTTCAACAATGCCACAAGGCATCCCGAAAAAGCAACCTCCACAATTGAAGCTTGTTGTCAACAAGTCTTATATGAGAGAAAATTCGGCACATACTCCTATGCAGCTACACTCAACACTTTCCGTGAAGTCCTCGGGTCGTCGCAAAGTCTCCCCCCGGAGAATATCACCTGGACCAAAAAGGCAGCTCACTGTGGATGAGAATGGATGGAAACTCGTGGACATTTCTTCACCAATCTCTGAGGAATTTGATACAACCATACCTGAGCTCAGGTCTAGTTCTCCATCTTCGGTGTTCAGAGAAAGCTTTTGGAGGGCGAATGCCAGGATACACCAAGCTGAAATGGTCACGCATGCTAATGACGAACCTGAGAGAGCAGGAAGCGTCCCAAGTCCAGAGCAGTCATTTCTTAAGTCCAATTATGTGAGCCCCGAGGGCAAATTCATCGTGCCTCAAGGCTCCAGGGCTAAGGAAAAAGACTTGACCGCCAGAACGCTTGCACCTGGCTCTCCAGAGTGCACCACTCTGACTCCGCAGCCATATAGATCTGATCAGCCAGGGCATCCACCAGTCGAGCAAAAGAAACGCAAAAAAGAAAAGAAGAAACAGCGGGAAATGGAGCGAAAGGCCAGGAGAGCTGCTGAGCAAGAAATTCAGAACGATAAGGAAGCTCAGGACGCAGAATCCTCAATAGATGGTGGTGCATTCGAAGGTGGTCCTCCAGTTTACTCGAACTGTCCTGCTTCCGATGGAGAAGGTATGTTATGCGATATATAGATACTCATTTACCTTCTGATTAAAAGCCGGACTATGCTAAATCATTAGCAAAGGCAACAATGAGGATGCGTCTGGACCTAACATCCATATCGAGGATATTGCACCAATGCTAGCAAAGCCTATCTCTCGTTCTAGCCTTTCTACGACGGCCTTGACTGCAAATGAACCTTCCAAGTCTTCGCCGGCGCTCCCTTTTCCTATCGCAAAAATAGAGCGCCACAGTGACTGGGGCAATTACGTTTCATTTCTTCGGGTTGATAGTCTATCAAGCCCACAAAAGACTTCTAAGAGCTATTTGGGGCCGGGAGACACATGCATATTCGAGACTACCAATACTCCGGACTGCCCCTTTCACAACCCCTATCTTCCTCGCAACGATCCTTTCGTGGATCAATATTTCCTAGTTTATCCTAAACTACGTGATCATTCAATCGGCCCATGCAATCGCTTACGTGGCCAGAAACTCCTTGCTTGCTACGAATCGCATCCAAAGACCAAGGGACAACTCATGCTCATCGATGCTGAAATAATGAATTGGCAGAAGAAATTTTATGATGAAACTTCCCAAAAGAAGCCAGTCAATGCTGTCATCATGCCAGAACGTCTTGTGATGGAAGTTACCCGCTATCAAGCTGGATACGAAAAAGGACCTCTCATGCGCGACACTGAACGGTTTCTGCAAATTGTGAGGTGGGGACGTCAGTCTACAACAAATGTTCTGAGTAAGGAGCAGCTCGAAGAGATACAAAAGGGATTCGAAAATGCTTGCCATTGTCATTCAGTCTGTTACTGTCACAGTAAAGCCCCGGCACATTGTAACGCAGAAGAATTCGTTCAATGTGCCTATCACAAGTGTCCAATTCGCTATTTCCATCGACGCTGCGTGAAGAATCTGGGCGTCGAGAAAGTCACTACATGGTACTGCACGAACTGCGAGGCCAACATTGCGGTTGATGCATGGAGGGTTCTGAAGGAAGTCGCACCTATTTCTCAGGAAGAATTGGAACAAGTACTTGATGTTGCTACTATTAAAATGGAGGAAGCTTCTACGCAGGAATGTTCGACGGCGTATCCTCCTCCGGCGTAGCCATCGGGCGATGTTGACGGATCAATACGACCAGCAGCTCAATTACGAGGATTATGTTCCTCCAGAATATTGCTATTCAGTGGAAGAGAGTTCAAAAGATGTCTTGAGGTGATTGATGCTGGCAAGTGGGTGGTGGGTCGGTTTGCATCGACATTTCAATTATGGGGGCATGTGGTGGATTGGAGTTCCTTTCAGCTATTTCCCTCGAGATTCAACAAAATCATATCTATTTATCATCCTGTATTATAATGGCAATATGTTTGCAATTCATAGCATTAAATAGCGCAGCCCGAGTCCCAGGAACCTTCTCACCCGGTTCACGGGAGCTATCAACCAGGTTACCTCGCAGCCCCATAAAATCAGGGTAAAAGAAAAGTGATATGTCTCAGTGAGACAGGAGTGCCTGAAACTCTTTTTTTGCCTCGACAATCGCCTATAGAATACATACATGCCTCGTAAAGAAGCCACTCGCCGTCTGTCTTACTCAAACACCTTTCTAACCAATACCAATAAAATGATAACAACCTGCAGCCCCTTCAATATCTCAAACAATAAGACTTTCAAGAAGGATTTGATCCATGCCGACCTTGCAAGTGTCCAATACTATCACTACAACGTCTGAGCCACGCCACCCAACTATAACCTATGGCCACGGGCTCTCCTCAACCACCTCATCAGGCCACATTTACGACTGCAGTAACTTTAGCCGCGCCGACGCTATTATGCTAGAATGCTATTACGAATCACTACTTTGCAGTGACGACTCTCTAGCTATCCAAATCAACCCGCGGTTAGGAAACACACGCCACTCGCTTGAGTGTATGGCACCCAGAGTAAATTTGCCTCTTCCACGTCTAGACAGTGGCCATTCCTCATTTGATAGCGAGAGAATCTTGGTGTATGATAAGGATGAGAGTTTGATCAATGGATTATGGGCTCTGGGTGCACGGCAAGGGTTTCTATTGATGTTACTTCGTTTTGGTATGAGACGGGAAAGTTCAAGAAGAGGAAGAAGTAGGTATTCCAGATGATTATGAGTTGGCTGCAGCATTGAGTGGAAGACGAGAACATGCATGGTGCGCATGGCTAACGTATTTCGAATGTGAGTTTGATACCTGACTGTTGCACCCGCAGCTTTTGGGTATGAGACGCGTCACCAAACTACATTCAGAAACGAGAAATAGAAATGGAAGTTTTACGTAATTGAGTGTAATATTATTAAACTATTAGATTTGGCGACGCTCAGCCGTCGAAGTTGTCTTCATGGCAAGAGAATACAATACCAACGTCTGCGGCTGCAGCAGGATTGCTTTGAATAAATTACGGCTCTAGCAATATATTTCCATAGACTATATAGAAGCAATCATATGCTTGTAATTTCATTACGTGGGGATTGCTGTTTAACTATACATACATGTCATACAAAGGTTGGACGTTTGATACGCCCATAGTAGGGTCTAGTCGAACACCGCCAACGCGAGACCGCATTCAAGCGTGACATGCCTTCGCAATAAACTCTCTGCAATGCATATTAATGATACGATACGTAGTATCAGACATTGTACTATGTAGCTTGTAATCGACGCTTCCAGAATCCGACGAGAGGTCTCCAGACATTGTCATGACCGTTGAAGTAAGAGTATGCCACTCCAAGCGAAGCCCCGCCAAAATGCGCCTGTGATTTGTTAGATACTTCATTCTAGAAATGATTCTAAACGACATACCGCATGTCCTAAATTGACAAAGCTAAACCCCCTGACCATACCGACAAGGTCGAACGCCATAATTATCGGTAGGAAAGTTTGCGCTTCAACGCCAAAGGGTATAAATATGATCCCCACTTTTTGATCCGGATACTGAGCACAGAAAACACCAAACATAGCGAAGAGGGCTCCGCTCGCTCCTCCTGACGGAATGAAAATGGACGGAATGATGCGAGAAGTCCGAAAGACGGCGCTAGCGACATGCTGTGCATATCCAGATAGTATTCCTGCTGAAATAAAGAAGGATAGGGTGTGGTAGATATCGCCTCTAAAAACGCGCGAGTATCCAACTGGAGGCAGGAAGTTGTAGCAGGCCCACATATTAAAACCGAGGTGGAAAGCTCCGGAATGGACAAAGGTTGACGAAAGCAAAGTATAGTTGACCCCCCTAGCAGGCATATGCCAGAGTGAATCCCAAAAGCTCGGTACCAACATGCCGGTCAGATGGACTGCGCTGTTTGCGCCGATGATGCCCCAACCTAACTTGGAGATAGGATCAAGCGAATTCCACGCCCCCGTGACAACCTCCGTCGGGGTAGGAGGCGTGCGCTTCTGTGGTAGATACTCCCGGAATGGATTGAGATTTATAGGTTGTCTCGGCTTCAATTCCTTTTTGGCTTCGAGATATGCTAGACCAACATATATACCAGTCGACACGGTAATGGCCCATATTGCTGGACGCAGGAAACGGATCCGTACTTTTGGAAATTCTGGCAGAGCGTCCCCTTCTTCATATTGATATTGGTTTTCGGTCTGATTGCGGAGGATCTCATCTTGACTAGCTTGTTGCTGAGAAGGCCTGGAATTACGTTGTGATGCTGGTGAAGGTCGACTATGCTTGCCACGCGTCTGAAATTCTGCACGGGGTAGGCATGTCCTTGCCCTCCAATGCGACGTACTGAGAACGCGAATGCTAGATGAGTGCAGGCGAGGCAAACATCTTGAGCCCCGCAGCAAGGACATCGCGATGGTAAATAAAGTGAGTAGATGAGATAGTGATGGGCCACGTTCTGCAGAATCTGGGGCCGCGGTCAGCGTGAGTAAGGCTAGACCAGAATAGGTCTAGCTCCATAATAGGACTACCCAGCAGCACCCCTTCCCCAAAAGACATAGCACATTGCGAAGACTACCCCCTAGAAGCCCTCTATTGGGTACCAAATGAATCCTTTTCATGCTCGGGAGAGTCTAAAAAAAGAATTGCTGATAGGAGGCGGCCGCCATTGCCATTTAAGCTGCACGCTGCCCGCTCCCTCGCTGTTCTCCAGACTCAAATCCTATGTGCTCCTTTACATTGCATTTCACTCCACTTAGCTTTCACAAGATGTACACTATCGAAACTATTCGCCTCTTTCTTGTCCCTAACCATGCCATCGGCACACGAGATAGTGTTGCTGGAAAAGCCTGGCATGCTACGCTCCAGTACGTACTACGCTTGAAGGGTATTGTTGGATGCTATCCCTCGCGACAATTCGAGGATGGGCAACTATGGCTCTTTTTGGGTAAGAAGTCTTCCGTTATGTTCATAAGTTTCATCACTAATATAGCATAGTGTGGGCCGACGCGGAGAGTCGCGAATGGTTCCACAGGTCGACCTTGGGGATTGGTCTCATGCTTCCTTTCATGATAACTCCCCCTGAGGTCTTTCTACTCGACGAAACGGCCTTTGATATTCTCCAACCAGAAAGACATATCTCTTTACACCTTTATCAGTTTCACAGGCTGCTCAGTCAAGTGGAAACAAACATGTTCACAGAATACTGGAACCAACAATGGGCATCTCATCGTGGGTCGAAGATGTGGCTGAATAAAAATACTGGCTCTCTTGAATCATCTTGCGAAATGGTAGTCTCGTTCATCGGGTTGATTCCCGGTTTAGAAAAACCGTCTGGACCGGCTGTCGCTTCGACGGTCATCCCCCCGGATGTTTTCAAAGAGCACTTCCTTACCCTAACTCAAGCTTCACTAGAAGAATCACCCCATCCGCTTCTCCTTACGCTTCCAGAATCGACGCCTGATCTTCTTCGCGACATGGCACATATCTATGCTTCAACAACTTCTGTGGAATCGCATTATATCGAGGAGAACAATATCAATAATCTCGGATTCCGACCACTATGCGCCTTGGGTACATCGAGCTGGTTCCCATACAATCCAGAACATGGTTCATACATACATAGATATGAACACTACATGTGCATCATTACGCTGTACTTCGCCCGTGATTTCGGAGACGTCGACGACAGAGTCTTTCCATCAATTCTGAAAGAAGTCGCTTCACAGCCCGGTATGAAGGACCTCTATTGGTGCAAGGACGACCAATTTAAGCGAAGGGTGAGACTTCTCACAAGTGAGTAGATTCTTGCCGCCCGCGGTACCTTTGCACTAATTACGTGTTGTAGCTTGGGATGACGAGACTAAGTTCCTAGCCTTCGAACGGCTCATATACGACTCACATTCTACTCTCAAGGACCGGTCGTATATGGAGCTTGATCCAAAACTCACTCCATTTCCGATTGATCATTTTCCCGATTGGGATGATGGTAGTATAGTCGAAGCGATGAACTTCACCTTCCCCATCTCTCTCACCAAAGAAGAGAGGACCGCCTTCATGTGGTACCTTGATTGCTTCCTTGTGTAAGTCTAAGTAGACTCCCGTTCAAAATGTCTATACTAACTTGACTAGAACCCTGGGCACGTCAAGATCTCGCTTAGAGCAAACATCTGTTGCCGATCCAAGCGGGCCGTTTTCGTTTTTCAAAGAGCTAGGGGAAAACTTCCTTCTTCTCATCCGCTGGAGTAGTCTGCCTGAACGTAGAGCGTGGTTCAAGAGCTTTGCTGCAAACGAACATGCGATGTCGGGCCATGCCGCGCATCTACTAGCCTTATTGTGCCCAGAAACTGGAGGGACTATGACGGTGATCATGCATAGGCATGAAATTGCTAGGGACGGCAGTTAGCCGAGATATTGAGAAAGTCTCTTTTCCTTAGCATGTGTTTGATCGCGGCTGATGCAAGACTTCAGCCAGATTGTGACAAAATACATCTACTTTTGAATGTGCTGGAAAACTTATTCCCTCGTCATTAATTCGACAACACCCATCCTTATACCCTTTCGCCACTAGGAACAACGAAAGGTGAAAGTATGTCATTGAGAGTAAATATACTAAGGGTGCTCTGGCTGTTCGTTGTATTCCAACGTATCGCTGCTAAGGCAAACGCGTGGAAAGTGCGTCCAGGTGTCACATATAGCCCCTTCTGCCAAGTCCACTTGATTAACATGTAAGAGCGGCCGCTATATGCCGGAAAGTACGATACTGGGAAAGGACCATTCATCTTCCAGTTCTGCCCGTTATCCTTTCATTCCACGCACGCCCAGCTTTTACTAATATTACCTTCTTTGAATCTCATTCATATCACTCGAACTTCAATCACTTGCTGCCAAGAATATGAACTCTCCGAATGGCCACCAACCCGGCGTCTACACCATTGAGAGCAAGCCCGCGCCGGATCCTTTTCGAGAAAATCCGGACTTTAAAGAGAATATCCGATATGTTGTGACCCCAGAGCCATCTATGACAGAGGAGATGCTGCAGAGTTGTTCCGATCATTATTCCCTGTATTATGGTAAATGGGCGGATGATGCAGTAACTAAAGTTGCATGGTGGGCCGTCAAGTGTGCGTATATAACCTGTCCAGATATCATTCTCTAAGCATGCCCAGAGCGCATGCTTGACCGAATTGAATGAAAACTCCTCAAAATCGCGCACACTTTGTTCTTAGAAGGGCTAGGCTAACAATGTTCCAGCGTCCAAATTCTTCATGACCCGCCGACAGTTGCAAGAAAGATGCCTGCCCAAAGAAGCGAATAACATCCTAATATGCGCCATGACCCAAGATAACCGGACGGTCGGGCACTGCTTTGTGAGCCAGTGGAATGCTCAACTGCCAGGATATGACAAGGAGTCTCGTGTGTGGTGGATAACCCAGCTACTGGTGTTGCCCAACTACCGGAATCAGCTGAAAGCTACAAGAGCAAGAACCTGGTGACCCCATTAATTAATCGCAAAGCTGACAATAACTCCAGATGTTACGAACCCTCTCTCAGCATTACAATATCGGTAAACTACCAGACGTTCACGACTACGTCGGCATGTTCAGCATGAATCCTTATGCGATCTGCGCAGCTCTTCATGTTTTCGGACGTGGAATTGAGTCAGTTCCACTGAAGTACGACTATCAAAAGGATCCCCAAGGTTGTCCACATGCCCCATTGCCTGTTCAGGCTTGTAAGCAATTGCTGAGGACTTCTCCGATCCCGTGGTTCCGTGAATTGACCACAGCATACCCACCTATAACCGTTCACACCAATCACTGGGTCGATCATGAGCAATCAGATATCGCCTTGGCAGTTATCATGTACAGAATGAACAAATTATGGCGTGAACCTTGGGAGTGGCCCTTTGAAGACTTGCGAGAGGGTTGCGAGTGGATGTGCGTCTTGAAGTATAAGTATGATAGCGAGTACGATGTACAGTCTCGTATCATGGCCAGCAGACCACTTATACCGAGGCCAACAGGAAAGCAGCTTGATAATGTTCTACCCCCGCGTGCACCATCGCCTCCCGTTCGATATTCCCTCATAGATGCGGAGCTTTCCGAGCACCCAAATCCTATTTCTTACCTCGACACCAGGAAGGGGGAGGAGTGCCAAAATACGAAGTGGTTAGCTGCGGCGCGCACTTTGGTACGTAGCACGTGATATTGTACAAGAGCTTTTGCTAAATTCCACAGGTGTTACAGAATGGCAGAAGTGTCAAGACCTCAATGCACCCCAAAGCTTTTCCATCCGATCTCCGCCTGGCGTATTTCCAACTTGTACGTACTAACATGCTACTTATCAACTATATTTGTGCTAAGATTCATCGGTAGGAATCTCGAGAGGATATCTGGCAATGGCGGCATTTATTCAAATGGGCAGCGCTCGAGAAGAGATTAGACATTTGGCCCAGGCTCGAACTTCTCCAGGCTCTACATTTCATTGAGCTTCGACGAGAGGCGGAAAGGGATCGGTCAATTGCAGCTTGGAATGAAGTGACTCGGCTAGCAAAGCTTTCTGATCAGGGGGGAAATGGTGATGAGATTAGCAATGGCGACGTCAATATGGGAGAAGGTCAATAATGAGGAAACCCGCAGGCAGACCTTGTGTTCAGAACCGCATTTGTATCTTCAGCTGTCAAATGAAGAAGAAGCTCTATGGGCTCAATAAAAATCGGCGCCTTGTTTTTTTAATAATTTAATAATAGTAACTGTGATGTACGATCTTCTGGTCTCAATATAAAGCAATTCCTGTGTGCACGCTACGAGAGGGAGAATTTAGCAATTCTAGATCAGGACCCCAGCCAGTTGCTCAAAATTTGTACTCATAAGATTTCAATTATGCCGGCCAATGACTGGGCGGACTAACATGATTAGATGTGCTCACGCATCATAATCAATGATCCACTCAGAGTTAAGTAATTCCATGCGCTGGTGCGTTGAAGAGTGGATTCGACATCTCAAGTGTCCATTAGTTGAGGCTTCAAGCACATCATGCGCTTCATTCATTATCTTGTGTACTCTGGTCGTGTATGAGTCCCTAAGAAAAGTCTTGGAATTGACATAAGCTAAACAAAAATACATCCAAGAAAAGAAAGTATTTCATTTCGCACAAATTCCCCTATTACCAGGATTTCACGCTACCCAGGCCAACACAACGGTTACCACGGATAGTCCCAAGGCCATTGCGTTGACCCGTGAGACGGTCGCGGCAGAGTTCGCTGTCTTCCCACTAGTGTTAATGGAAGCTGGAGCCCCGGCGTCTTTGGGGCATGTCAAGTTGAATTTTGACTTGGTGTCCAGCTCCGGATCCAATCCAAATTTCATCTTATTGTCCGGGTTTGAGTCACGGAGATTGTACCACCATGTGTTCGTCCTTCCAAACAGCGAGCATCCGATATCGTCCCAGTATGTCTTTGCGTTTGCTTCAGATGGCTCAGCATCATTCCATTTTGGTCCAGTGGACGGCCATCCCGTCTCGGTGATCCATACAGGCTTGTCTCCAGCTGCCTCCTCTGTTGCGTTAAGTGCAAACTTCCAGATAGGGAGCGCATTCCCAATCTCATTGGTCATGTTGACATTGTCACCGTTTTCGTAATATGGGTAGATGTCGGCACCGATGAAGTCTGACTCGTCGATCACATCCTTGTTCGAACTGTTCACCCATGCAGTCCAAGTGTCGACGTGACCAACGGGAGTTTTGGAGAGCCCAGTATCCTTGACAGCATCTCTAGTGTCCTTGATGAAACCAATGATGGTCTCAGCGCTTGCGCCAACGCCAGCTTTGTTCTTGACACCGTCTGCAGAGTTACGGTATAGATCCTCACTACCGACCGAGATGCCAACAACAAGGTCTGTGAAGTTCTTCCCATATTGCTCAATGGCTTTAGTCAAAGCTTTTAGTTCCTTGTCGATACTATCCGTTCCAGAGCACCACATGCCCAGAAGCATGCTTGTGTTTGTCGACATAGCGGCTGCAAACGCTTCGATGGGCGTGTCTGTAGTATCAGGCTGGATGTTTGTGTATAAACGGACACTGTTGAAAAGACCTGGTGAGAATTGAAGTTTCTGCTGTGTCTTGAATTCTTGCTCGAAATCCGCCTGCTTCTTCACCGACTTGTCATCTTTTGTGGCTCCTGAGTTAAATCCAAGGTATCCTTGTTGTTTCTGCGCTGCTGCTAGCCCACTAACCGCTACGAGAGTAGCCACCGTCGAGAAACGCATGATTAATGAAAGACTTGAAGTAAGAAACGTAGGGAGAGACTTCAAAAATATACAAAAGATTTTCGGGGTAGTCTGAAAGTCTTATGTGGGCATGTGCTTTCACGACGCCAACCAGAAAGAAAGCTTCGAAGGAACAAGCGTACCTTAGTCTCGTACGGTCGTGTTTTTAGGAGAAAGGTCAGAGGTGAGATCTACAAGATCTAATCCCGAAACACCTCCTTTATGGGTCGCCAGTTAGCGCTCCTGTTCAGCAAGGCAATCCGCCTCCAAGGCATCCTGAAATTAATTGGTTCAGGCGTCGGGAAGAAGCTGTTAGAGGGACCCTGCACAACAGCAAGCTGAGGTCTTGGAACCTTGGCGCTGACTGCTGTCTGGTCACTTGTCCGTGTTTCGTTTACGCCCTTCCTGAAGCGGTTCGTTTAGCGAAAGCTTCTAATTTAGGACTACCTTCGAATGACCTGAAACTCTTCTGGGCAATTCATTTGGGGGCCAACGTGCGACAATGTAAATCATTGCTGCTAATCCTCATATTCTCACACCAGTCTACTCATTGTTCTCCATCTAGTGTGATTACAATAGCCTAGATTTCTCCCATGTGCTCATTTACTTTCAATTAATCGATCAGTTACCCCTCGCATCCGTTCTCACCATCTAATACGCAACTTCACGACAATGTCGCTCTACGAAAACTGTCAGGGAAGCACGAGAAATCTACACTATCATCGTCACTCGCGTCTACATCCCCATTGCTTGACTCATCGCAAGATTCAACTGTAGGAGGCTGAAAATGCGAAGAAATATCGCCATCTCCTCTTCCCGGTTGTTCTGCTGTATTTTCAAAACCTGGCAGTGTGAAGCTAACACGACATCTTGCTCTTGCTGTGGGCCGTAAAGTTGCGCTTTGCTGCTTCGATAACGATGATGACGATGACGATGACGATGACGATGAAGATGATGATTCTTCGAGCAAATCCGAAGACTTCCAACGAGTGTTCGGCGCAGATGAGGGAGAAGTTGCTCCCGCTGTAGACTCTCCCAACCACTTCGATGAAGCAGGTGGTATCAAAGCTGTTGGACGAACGATACAAAGTGTATGCCTCGGCACATGCGGAACGCCTTTCATCACTTTGAAGTCCGGGTCATTCGCGATGATCCTGTCCGGCGACCTGCTCAAGTCGGCAAGCATGCTCCATCGATCGAAGATATTTTCTACGATGTCTTTAGGCAGATGATCCGTCTGGTGTATCGAAAACTTTTCATCAGAGCGATGCAACCCGGCATAGAAGTCTATCAAGAATTTCTCCGCTTGTGTATGATATCCGACGTAATCTCTTAACCATGAGAAAGCCGCAGCTGATGGCTGGAGTTCAATTCTATCATTCTTCAGCCGAGGATAAAAGTAGCGAAAAACATCTATCAGCTTATTTTGGAGCTCTGGGATATGGAGCTCGTGCGCCAATTGCCAGATTTTAGCGAATTTGAACATTATATCATCGTGAGGATCACCGGTGATGATGCGATCAAAAGCCGGTATAGGGTTTTGAAGTTGGCCGAAAAAGGACTGAGTATTGAGATAATCAATAATCACTTGAAAGATCTCCGAGTTGACATTTGTGATTGTGCAGCCGTCGGTCAGTTTATCCCGCAAGTACGCGCAAGACTTCATGGCAGCGCTGGAAATGTGCACTGTGCGGGAGTCGAGTGATTTGCCCACAGTAATGTTGATACTTCTAACGGGGTTGCTACGAGTGCTCCTAGGATTAATCGTCAGCGGTCTAATCTTACCTACAATGGAAGAAGGAACGAACCTTATGGAGCTTGTGTCAGCATCTTTCAGGGACGTTAGGCTACCGCGTAGCTTCTCAAGAAGCCCTTCCTCACTCATGCGAAGAGTCTACGGGAAATATCAAGAGCACTTTGGTTGTAAGAATATATATCGCTATCGATAGGTCTTTGCGAGCATATGTACTTTTTTACAAAGAGCCGGACAGAGATTTACGGGGCGTTGATATTTCCATCAGAAAATGATCACTTCACTTTGAATCACTCGCGAGACTCTGTGCGATCACAATGCCAGAGTTCACAATGCAAAATTAGTTTACAAGTGGGATCTGCAGAATCATGGAGCATATCAACGTATTCAAAGCCAAATTCTTGTGACAGAGATGTTAATAAATATGCAACAGCCCACTGTTATTGTGAGCAATTTCATTGTCACAAGAAATGGGTTCAGAAAAATATTCAGTAGAGTGTTCGTGAGAACATAGCATTGATATAGCATCGATAAATTCACAATGTAAGATTCACGCCAAAAACGAATATTCTACATATTTCAATGTATCAGCTTGAATTCATACGCAAGAAAGTGTACTGTTGAGCAAGCAATGGAATGCTCCTATACGAAGCGATGGACTTTCTGCATCATCTATATGCAAATCTCAAGGAAAATCTGACCGACTCTTTAATCTAGTAGGCTCTCAGTCGAGGGGCTGGTGTAGGTGTAGATGTTGGTTTTGCCGTTGTCGTCCCATTGACCTTGCACAACTTTCCATTCTCGTTTGGCAGACCATCCACGCTCTCCACTGTCCATCCTTCGCTTCCCACCGCGTTAACTGCCCAAAAGACGTCCTTTGGGTCTGTGTCTTTCTTGATCTGTAGCAATCTAGTGTACTTGTCCCCATAGAAACTCTGCTGCCAGTTCGGTTCTAGGCGGTCCGCCTCATTTAGATAGCTTCCGCTGCCTGGTGTGACGTCGCGCCACTTTTGCATGGTCCCATTAGTGAAGGCTTTTCGTGCAGCTAATATATCAGCTGAAGAGGCTTTGAGATCCCATTTGCGACCGGTGATAGCATGCAGAACGGCATTTCGCCAAGCTGGGTTCACAGCATTGTCGGCATTACCGCCTCTTGCGAGTGTAGGCGCAACATTAAATCCTAGTACTAGTTGTCCGGCTTCGACCACTTGTCTAATCGCATTAAATGTGATATTTCGGCCCGTGTCGGAATTGAAATTAGAGCGCGGGAAAAGCCGTGAACCGAACGCCGTTTGGACATCCGACTGCCCTTCTAGCGGGAACTCAGCTTGCCATGCGGAATAAAAGCTATTGTATGACGTTATTTTCGGTGAAAATGGGATATTCTGAGATGTCAACCGCGACTGCAGTGGCGTTAATATGGCGCTAGTCTCCGCCGATGTCTTGTTTGGGGCGAAAAATGGTTGCATAATGAATGTAATGTCTTTTCCATTGGCGTTCGGGGCAATAGTAAAGTAGCTGTACGTTCCATTGTCGGCGTAATTGTTTACGTTATCGACGAAGGCTTTCGCAGCTACCCAGAATTTGTCGAGACCTAGCTTTGTACTGTCGAATACCCATGAAGCGGCGGTGACAGGCATATCTTTGTATACTTTGACCGTCACGGATGTGACTACCCCGAATGTGCCTCCGCCCCCACCACGTAAAGCCCAGAACAGGTCAGTGTTGCTGGTTGAGTTTGCTGTCAAGAACTCTCCAATTGACGTAACCATCTCAAAGCCCAGTACGTGATCGGCGGCCATACCGTACATCGAGCTTAATGGTGAATGCCCTCCACCTTGAATATACCCACCCATCACTCCAACGGTCTATTGAAAGTTAGAACCAAACGTCATTGCAGTGCGAAAGTTTTTACCTGTCCTTCACCCCCTACAACTACTACTCCTTTATCATTCGCCGCTTTGTAAAGCTCAAAAGCCTGAACACCTGCCCCTACTTTCATTGCAGGTCCCTTATACCCAGAGTCATCGACGTAATTATCGATGTATTGGATATCCTTCAAGTTATGGGTCCATATACTTAGTGCACCATAGCCAACTGACTTCCCGGTAAAGTCGTGGCCCGTATTTTTGATAATTAGGCGAACGTAATCGTTGCGTGCAAAGTTGATTCCAAGCTGGATGTCTAAGACGTCCTTCGCTTTCAGAACGTAGGAAGGATATCCACCAAGCGTGCAGCTTCCACTATCATGTATGGTCGGTGGTTGGCATGTAAGCCCTTGATATATCGGCGAAAGCACTTCACTTGGGTCATCGATGTGCGTATAAGAGTTATTCCAACTCTTAGTCAATTCCTGGCATTTCGCATCGTTCTTGGCAGTTCCGTAGCATACTGAAGCCTGGGGTATCGTCTGAATGAGTGCGTCTGCCGTGCTCAACTGCTTTGAGAGTCTTGTCCATGCCTTGTCGGAAGGCCATTTCCCATCCTGAGGACCAAAGCGACATCGCTTGTCAGTTGTGTTCACAGCGAACGTGCTGATATCATCACCGAAGCCGAAAAGTAGCTGATCCTCTTCAGACAAGGAAGCCACGTATTCCCTCGTGAGCTGTCTCTGCTCGAAGGGGAACAATATTCTCGATTGCGCCGGTGCCGAAAGCAATGAGGTGGCAAGGAGGAGCGGAACAAAGAATGACGCCATTAGGAAAAAGCAGCAGATCCCGAGCACAGATCTACGAAGCTAGGTAGCTGGGTGTTTCAGAAGACACAAGAGTTAGCCAAGGACTCCTGTTCAAGCCTACAGGTCTCCAAGAATGCCGGCTACCTAGGGTGGGAAGGAGTGCAGAGGACAAGACCGTTCAATCAGCTTTAAAGAGTTGCCACGCCTTGTTTTCTAAAGATCGCCAAATTTTTACTGTGCGAATTGGCTTTTGTCTAGATTGCGTGGAAACGCGTTGGAATTTCGATCGAAATGAAAGAATACAGGGTACCTTCCGCATGGGTGCCACGTTCATCGCTGGGGCGGCCGCTGGTTCGTCACGGAGGATTTGCCCTCGCTCGGATGCATAAAATCCAGGTAGAAGGTAGCCTCATAGCTGCACCAATATTGCCCGTTTCATCCGGTTCTATGGTGATCATTTCCTCAATCTGCAAGTTGTTTGTAGACAGGCCAGCAGCTTCACGAAGGCTCCATTCTCATGAACGATTGCGTACTCACTGTCACTGTTGCTCTCGTGAGGGATACGGTACCATTGCAGGATAGCGCGGGCTATAGAACGTAGCATTGTGATGTACCGGATGCTTTCCCGGTTGAATTCATCTATTTGAGATTGTTCGAATGAAAACGCTGATCGCTTAAAGTTCCGCGCCACCTGTTCACGTGCTGGACAGATGACTGGTAAAAAAGGAGGAGGCAAGGTAGACCATACCTAATCGGATTATTTTCAAAGAGGGAAACGTCATAGAAGTACGAATGTTGTTAGCTATGTGGTTGGGATCGAGATCTTTCCGAGTCGACGCTGACGCTTCTCAAGGGTGCTCGGCTACATTGCAAATCTCTAGTTGCGACACCTTTAATTTAGGTTTGTATCTCGAGAATACCTCCCACTGCGTAATATTATATGGACAAGCAACAATCTCATCAGCCATATAGTCAGATAAGTAGCATGCTTCATTGCACCATTGGATCCCCGCGCAAAACACTACGTCATTTTGGAATTAGTTATAAGCTTTTCAGCACCTTTTAGGAAGTCTTCTCGAAACTGGAATTTCCATTAATCGATACTAGGTCATTGAAGATATAAGACGTTACTGAGCATCTTCGGGGAAATTGTTGTGGCGTACATGAAACATCGGAATCATTCATTTTAGTGAAAAAACTGTACAGAATAATCTTGCTATTCGATATGACATATCCCTACCACGAATTATCGGGGTTTGAGAGACACTCGAACACAGGCAGTGGCGATGTAAAATAATTGCTTATGCTCGACTCTTGATGATATCTGCAGCCTACACGCTTATCAGCTACGCTCGGTTCGTTGACATTAAACGACATACCTTTTCAGCCACCGCGTAAACTGTAGCACTCAAATGCGTTGAAGGTATCAAAGGCATCAGACTAGCATCTACCACGCTCAAGCCTTTGAGTCCATACACCTTAAGGTCCGGTGCCACAACGCCTCCCAGATCCCTTGGTAACATAGCTGCAGTGCCACTGACATGGAAGCTTGTTGGACCTGACGTCCGCCTCAAGTGCGCCATCAGTCCCGCCGTATCATCATCGGGTACGTTAGGTCCTGGAGCACTTTCAATTGGTTTTAGATGCGCAAGCTTTGAACTCTTAAGATATTGTCGTGTATATTTGAGAGATTCAAGAGCTTGTTCGAAATCGAGCGGGTTGGTGAAAGCCCGGAAATCGACGGCAGGATCCATATACGGATCGGAGCTGTTGATATGAATGGTTCCTCGAGAGAGGGGCTTTTGGAGAATTGCTGTTCGACTGCAAACGCCTCCGAAAGGGCTCTCGTAAACGGACGCATTGGGGGAATTGTAAAGTTTGGCTAGCACACGTTTCTGCGCTTTGTATCCAGCGACTACAGGGGCAGGAAGATTGGGTGCCAAATATGCATCGTCCGCCTGGGAAGCAAGCGCGGTATGGAAGGAGGCTGGGTTGGAGTGGATTGTATTGAGGGGCAAGAATACAATGGCGTTGCTTAGACCGAGGGTGAAGACCCCTTACAATGTCAATATGTTTTACGTGAATTTTGTAAGGCGCATACCTGTTTTATTGGCGTTATACTCTGCAAGAGCCGCCGCTTTGAAAGTAGCATTAGTTGCCAGAGTCCCCGGATTCGGCCACAAGTCTTGGGTGACTAGCGAGCGTAAACATCATCCTCAATACCCTCGGATATCATTTCAACTCACAATTACATGTCAATGATGCCTGTGGGTGATCCTGAAAATTATTGCCAACACCTGGAAGGTCGAGTTTCACATCGACCTTTGCCGCCTCTAGGACAGTCTTCGGTCCAATCCCGCTCAACTGCAGTATCTGGGGCGTATGGACTCCACCAGCTGCTAGGATGATCTCGTTACGAGCTCTAACAGCCACCTTTTTCTCTGGGTGATCACGCTGAGAGATCACGACACCTTCAACGGAATTCTGCGCAGATAACACAAGCTTCTCGGCCTTGTGTCCAACCAGAAGATGATAATTGCTTCGGGAGGCAATAGGATCATAGTAACCGTATCGCGCATAAGATCGTGTCCGGTTTACAGGATGTTCAGATGTAGGCGCCCAATACCGACCCACCGCATCTCCGAAGGCGTGTTCTGTAATCAATGGGATGTTCATGTCTTCCCATGCACTCCAAGAATATTCTGTCTCGCAAATTAGAGTGCCTATTAGGCGCATAGAAGTAAAGCTTGTAGAACTCACTCAATGCCTCCCATTGAAACGGTGGGAGACTTGCCTGGATCGGCCCAGACCCGTAGGCCCCTTCTTTCCATGTGTAGCCAAATTTCTCCTTATCCTCCAGACTAGGCGGCGTGAAAGTGCTGCTTTTCTTGAAATATGGGAATAGTCCATCCCATCCCCACCCCGGGTTTCCCAACTCTTCCCATGCATCGTAGTCGGCTCGTGAGCCACGGTCAAACACCATCCCGTTGACGGCCGAACTTCCACCTACGCAGGCACCCACAGCATAGTTGTAGATGAGGTCGTTGATTTCATGCTGTGGAACAGAAGAAATGTTGAACCTATGTTTCACGCAGGCAGAACTATCTATGTTGTAGTTGATGGGTTGCCATATGCATTGCTCGTCAGCAAAGTAGCCAATCTCAACTACTAAGACCGTTTCTAATGAGAGGGTCAGCACAAGTCACGGTCTAGAAACTGCGACACCGGTCCGTGCAAACAAGCTTACTTGAAGGATCTTCGCTTAAACGGTTCGCAACAACAAGGCCGCTTGTTCCGCCTCCAATGACAACGTAGTCGTACGAGTCCTGAAGGTCTTTAGAAGACCTTTTGACTTGGGCTTTTGGAGCGAATGTAGGAAAAGCATCAAGACCTTCGATGAAGAGCACTACCCAGAAGACTGCGCCCACCAACGCGACCCGCAAACTTTCCAACGGCATGTTGAAGCTCGTTGAAAAGATAAAGGCTCTAGCAAAGTGCCTAAAGTCGTCACTTTTATACCTACTCTACCTATAAACTGCGGTGAAGTGCTACGCCGCTAGCGTAAGCCCATTATGCATAAGCACCATATATTGAGTAGCCGTGCGATTGCTGTTGGTCAGTATTCGAATCCGGATGAATATATGCAAGCCAAAGGCTTCTCCCGCTGCATGGTGCAGACCGATCACCTATGAAGGTTGGAAATGCCTTCGTATTAGGAAGCTGTGAACAGGAACCATGATTCAGACTACAGGCAGACATCGAATTCTTGTCTCCCTCCATAGTTCGCGAATGGGGTCACAAGCTATCCTAAGGAAGCTTTCATCCCGTGAAGAGTGCCTTCTTCGAGGGTAGGAGGTGGGAAGCCATTCGCGAGGGCTGTCATATGGTGCTGGGACGAGCCTTGGCACAATGAGCGGAGCGGGGAAGCTTTCGCTGGAGGAAGCTTGGAACGTTCATTACGCCTTTCATATATTACATCTCATCACCCACATCATCCTAGCTATTCGTTAGGTAAGATCATTGCAAGTGATATTTGCAGGTACTATCCATCCTCATCTATAGCTGTTCACGCGAAAAGACGATCACATGACTTTGTCCGGTAGCCGGAGCCAAATGTAGAACCGCCTCGGGCCGATGGGTATGGAGCTCCACCTTACATCAACTGCTTGCTGCCATGACTGACGCCACTTCTCAAAGGGTCTTCCCTTCATGTATATAATTGCTTTTTGACTCTTCCTCGGTCGACTTTCTGTGTAAAAAGCCTTTGACACACACAGCCATGTCTAAGCTTGCACCGGGCTTGAAAGCTCTCATCAATGCTTCGCACGCCCGCCCAGGCCCAATTCCAGCACCGCGCCATATTGAAGCCGTATACAAGAAGATAGAGTCGGAAGCGACAGCACGGAAGCTGGGACGTCCATCATGGCTCGCACTATCAACAGCTGCGACCATGACAATGAACTCGCCCGAGTCCATGGAGGTCCTCTACAACACAGCGAGCGCGTCGAAACCAAATAACGAACGTGTCGCAATAGCAGAGCTCATGCGTGAGGTTGGACTTAAATGCATTGGCTTCAATGGCGTATGAATTTCACAGTACCTTGACCTACAAAGCTGACGGCGGTATAGGTTCCCCGCACAATCAACATGCTGAATGCCTTTCGTTCCTCCCTTCCCTCCGCCGTCGTTTCCTCGCTCAGCACCACTCCATCCCGGTTACCGACCCAATCGAATGTCGATTCAATAAATACTAGAGGACAGGCGCTCTGGGAGTCGATATATCGACCGCTCTCAAAAAAATTGGAGGACAAGCTAGCAGATGCACATCCCGACTTGCCGGTCTTCATTATTAGTAGCGAGTATGGTGCACTCTTCAGTGATCCGCCACGCTCAACGGGTGCCAACGTTGGTAGGGTCACGACAAGTATTGTAGCTATTACATGTCTTCGGGCGCAACAGGGCGTTGGCCCGCAAGTCTTGAGCCACGTTTTCGGCTTGCGCAAGGCATGGGATGACGGGTCGTGGAAGACTGAGCCAGGGGCAGGTGACGAGGCGGGCATTAAATGGCTAGTCAGCGATGAGGGGTGCACATGGGTGCTAGAGAAGGTGGATGAGGTCGTGAATGCACTTGGTGGGGGAGAGGGCTCCACCTTTGCGCCCTTCAAGGCGAAGCTATAAGACATGGTAGAATAATTTCAATTTGAGACTGGAACGGTCTACGTATTCCCTTTGGCCTCCATAGGCTCCCGACTGGATCCAACTTTGGGATTTACAATATCCCTAGGCTTTCGCAATAATTAGCACCTAGGTAGAACCCGGTCTCGATTATGTACAGTAAGCTGACCTCGGATCTATTCTAGTCTTATCTACGCCCGACTAAACCTCTCAATATTCTCAAGAGAGTGAAAAATGGCTATACACACGTTTGTATAACCAGAAGCAGTCCCCAGTGGAGCGGAACTTTGTCACTAGCTGTGTTCAGCAAGTACTCCACAACTTCCTACGGAACGTACAGCTAGCAGCACTATCTCGTCTACGTCACGAAACTCACTTTTTATCTCTGTATTTAAAGCTTTGGAGACAGCCAGCGGAGCTATTGATCGTAAGTACGTCACTCACGGCTTTAAGCTTGGCATAATCCCGTCTACACCGGAACGATGTTAGCCCCCAATCCACCGAATCCAACTAGTAAACGGAGGAACTTGTCCCCAGTTGTTTATTAAACAGCGTTTTTTCTACGATACATTTAAGAGATATCGCTTTGCAGACTCGAACTGTGTTGCATTTATCATTCTGTTCCTCCCTTTACACAATCCCTTCGAAAACTCCTCATAGCATTTCGTAATCATGGCAGGCCCAACTCACCCGATTATCACCCTCGAAGAAGCCTGGCTCTCCAAGACTGTCCGCGAATTCTATGCCAAAAATGCATTCCCAGACCCAAATGCCGAAGATGGCCTCACTGGCTACGCAACCTCTTCGCTCATGGAATTCGGCCCGAAGCGACTATCCTCAATGGATGACAACGGCATATCCCTCCAAGTGGTCAGCCATGTGCCAAACCCCTACCCACTGGACGCCGAGACCACCAAGAAAGTAAATGACGAGCTGAGCAGCAATGTCAAAGCCTCGCCATCAGGAAGATTTGCAGCGTTTGCTACACTCCCCATGGCGCACCCTCAAGAAGCCGCCAGCGAGCTGAGACGCTGCGTGAAAGAACTGTATTTCCTCGGAGCACTCATCGACAGCAATTGCGGAGGAAGATACTACGACGATCCCTTCTTCTGGCCCGTATTCGACACCGCCGCGGAACTAGATGTCCCGATATACATCCACCCTTGTCCCAACGAGAAACTCAAGCAAGTCCTTTACTCGGGGAACTACCCCGAGCACGTCGCTACTTCGATGAGCGAGTACGGTTGGGGCTGGCACACGGAGACGGCTGTGCACTTTCTCCGCCTATTCGCATCGGGGCTCTTCGACAAACATCCCAAGTTGAAGATTGTCCTAGGTCACTGCGGGGAAATGCTCCCGTTCCAGCTCGACCGGACCGCGCGCGTCATCGAGCGACAATGGCCGCACTTAGGCCTAAAGCTCGAGCGCGGTTTCAAGCAGGTGTGGGACGAGAATCTGTGGATTACGACGAGCGGCATGTTCTCCGTGGCCACGATGGCGTGCGTCTTGCGCCAGTCTCCCAAGGACAAGATCATGTTCAGTGTGGATTATCCGTTTGGCCATCACGAAGAGGGGATCAGGTTTCTCGCCGCGTTGAAGGAGGAGGGTTTGGTAGATCAAGAGGGGCTGGAACGGCTGGCGTACAAGAATGCGGAGGCATTGCTGGGGGTGAAAACAAAGTGAGCTGGATTGGATGAGTTATGAAGAAATACGATTTTTATGTATGAATAATTCAACCCCCAAGGGTTGCAAGGGACATCTCTACTCGATTTTAGTATAAAGAAACACAACAGCGCAGAAGGCATGCGAATCGGTAACTTTCTCCCCACGGGGCTATTTCATGACGAACGGTGCCGCTGCATTCAACTTTTAACCGAGTTTGACATGAACATCAGCAGGTAGATGCAGAGATGATCCAGAGCATCCATTGCACCAGACTAGCACCATGACAGCATATGAACCGTCGCCCATTTCAATTCCTTGGAATGAGCAATTCCGGCACAAAACGTGTCTCCTCGTAGTCCGACTTGGACATGTCATACCAAAGTCTCACTACCCCTACCTCACCATCTATATATTCCAAGGACGACTCCAGACGATGCAAAACTCCCCGTGGCATGAATTCAGTCAACTTTCCTACCTCCTCATTAACCCCCCGAACATTGCAATACTTTGCACACTCAACCCAATGCCCGCGAGCCCCATCTACTGTTCACTACCTAGCAGAGACGAAAAAGAAAAATTCTTACTGGAGAAAATTAGTAGCTCGGGCGATGCTAGCTAGCCGTGATTAGACTCCGCTAACTAAAGAAAAAAAATACATGGAGCAAGAAAAGACACACTCGACGCTCCTCCACAGAGAGAGCTATCGACTTCCGCAAACAGCATGGCGGCGGCAAAAAAGCACACTCTTGAGCTGAAGAGCTACACCTGAATTCTCCAGGCCATCACTGGCAAGCATCTATCCGCTGGCAAAATGCTGCTGCTTTCGAGCCCACCAATCCCACGGAGGACCCCTAGTCCATGCATTTATTTTTCTTGCCCTATATGGATCAAGAAAGGTTTTGCATTGAGTTTTTTTTTCTTGTTGCCTCCTCCCCTTGTGGTCATCTTGCGAACTACTGGCTCCAGTGCCCTTCGCACCCAAGAGCTGGGACCCTGCGGCATCAAGCCAGGGCAGATGTCAACTTCATCTCCAACGACCTCTTCCCTCTTTCCCTCACCCACCATCCAGCCATTCAGGAAGCAGCAGAAGCATATTCACAGCACACCAAAGGAAAAAAAAGATAAATCTGGTTCCATTTTTACATAATACTACAGCGGGAGGTATTTCGGGGGCGTATACATATGGCATTACCCACCGTCTATTCTTTTTTTTTTTTGGTCAACATTGAAACCATCCCCTGGCATTCTTCCCCACCCCCCCTCTTCCCGGCTCCACGCTCCATGCATGTGTGTGTGTGTTTCAAGATGCATTGCCCATGAGTCGAGGAATATAGCCTGGATTTCAAATTCATTGGGTCCCTGGGATGGAGTGAGGGCGAGTAGGAGGGGGATGGAGGCGCGGGAACGTAAGGAAAGGGGTGTGTGCAGTGTGCAATCAAGCGGCTAGGAGGCTAGAAGGAAGGTACGGGTGAGGTATAGGGGTGTGTGAGATTGAGATTGAGAGCAGGTGGTGGACGAGGCGAAGAGAGTGTTGAACGAGTGAAGTGTCATTCAGTGTTAAGTGTTGATGTCGTCGTAATGGAGGTGAAATTCCTCACCTACCTTTGTCGCTTGCGCTTCAACGCCCTACATACCGCTTTCATTGCACGCTATGTTCAAGCAAAGTTCCTACGAATATCGATCCCTACGGCCATTGGCTGTACCAGACCACCCCGGCCCATCATTACCCTTTCCATCAAAGCATCTACCCGCACAGCTCCTACCTGCCATCCTACACAATTTTACCTGTAATACCAACACACCGATCGGTGAGCAAAATCTTCTGACCCGGCAGTATGCACTGCACCATCGAACCGCCAACCCCATCGTCGGAGCGTGCAGCACACGTGCATATACTTTTTACCGGTGCAAGCGAGCGACTACCGCCATGATTAGCAGCCCAATCCCACTAACTTCGTATTTGCTTCTTCCTCACAAGCGTCCCGACCCGCACCCCACTTCTCTCTTGGGGATAGAGCTGCGCTGAAGAAGGATCCAGATCTCGAAGCCGGACCACAGAGCTGAGGAAATAGATTAAAGAGCAGATGGTGGCGCGCGGTAGATGATGGGAAGGCGTGCAGAATCAATAGACCTTTGTGTGCTAGGAGCTGCAAGGTGTGTGGGAAGATCACAGCGCGTAATGTTCCGCCTGCAAGAACGGCGCTGGATTCCCTCTTTGGGAGAGTAGAATGTTCGACGTTGCGAGAGATGGTATTGCGTGGCTGAGAGCAATCAGAAGCGAGGGATTCGAGGCCCGATACAGGGGGCTAGGCTCGAAGTGTGCGCTCCTCAATATCGAAACCCAAACACTATACAGTGACATGAGGGGGTGAGTAAGCGTGCTGCTGTTGGGACTATGTACCAGTATGTGTGCGCGCCAGTGACCTGGTGCTGGAAGACTGCTATGGACGATCCAGCTTCCAGGTCTGCCATGTGTCGAGAGCCAGGCGCGGACACTGCAATGCATGACGATCTGCCCTAGCAGCCTTGACAGCTGTCAAAGGAATACTCTGCATCGATAATCCCGCGACGGCGGCGAGACTCTGCTCCGCCCAATCCACCGGCTCATGTTCTGTCTCGTGTCCGTGACGCCATGGGAAATTCGAAGCTTTTCAACAATGCGCTTCCGCGTGCCCCGGGATCTGCGAGCTTTGTCCCGTATTGTAGTCTCGCATCAGCCTTGTGCTATCAGCTATGATATCTATTCACCCGGACGTATCACCGATCACATGCTCCCGACTCAATTCTGAGCTGACAACCAAGCCTCGCGTCGCGCAATTCGGAAACTTTCCGAGTCCCACGACTTCATACTTCGGCACATGAGTGGAAATTGACAGGAAATCCTTCTGCTCCACCTGTCATCGTAGAAGTTCACAAAAGGGAAGGCGAATAATCATAAAAAGGATTTCTAAGGACATGCCATTGGTCCATCGGGACTGAATTTCGGAGGCTTATGGGGTAGGGATTGGGATTGGGATTGGACTTGTAAGCGAAGCCGCCCCGTGCCAGCATATCGATTTTCTTTCTTTTTTCCCAACGCAATGGAAAAGACGCGTTGACGTCTGCAAGCGATGCTCGTTTTTAGGGCGAGCGAGTTTTTGGGATTGTTGTTTGTATGTCGTGTAACAGAAAAATCTCGTTTCACAATTCTAGAATCTTAGCGATCTCACTTAAGCTGTTCGTGTTGGGTTTTCGTTTGTGGCTTTTCAGCGTCTCCTGGGAGCTCTATAGGCCGGATACACTACACTCCGACTTGATTATACGAGTGTTATCCAACATTGACATCCCCAATTTGCAATTCAGCGTAAGACGAGTAATGGAAGGTTACATTTATGTGCGAGAACAAGATCAGTGCCGAGGTCCCTGGGCGTTGGGGGATAGCAAAGCTTTGACGATGTTAGCAGGCCCGGAGAACTGGTGACAGGATTCAGCGTGAGACGCTTTAGACGTCCGGCTTAGCTGAGCTGGCGTGCGTGCGCGCACATAACAAAATCGCAAGTTCGACGCTGCAAAGCATGGAAATCGTGGCTAAAGGTCAGCTCTCACTACCTTCGCAGCTTCATACCGCAGAGTGCCAAATACCGGATCCTTACGTAGCTAAGCTCGGCATATCTAGTCCACGTCCGCGGAAACATGGGTTCATGCAATGCTGGCTCACTAGAATTGTTGAGCGACGCGCTACGGGAACTACCTGCATTGATGAAGCGCGCATTAATGAGTAGCGGTGAAGCCTGAGCGCGCTTAAGCTTCCAAATGACATGCGCGCATGAACACCAAGAAACATGGTATGAACCTCAGCTGGAAGCGAATGAATGGACCTGGTCCTCGGTATTCGAGACTTTAGGCCTGCGCTGAGGTAAGAGGATAGACAATGTTTCGGGGTTCGATTTTCATGCGTCTTGATCTTCAATTGGTGGTCAAGTGTGGCGATTGGAGGTTTGAGGATACGAGCAGGAATTCGTTGCCGTGAGCATCCGCGGAGCCACGAGAATCGGAGTGTTGAAAGGGTTAGGTGAGTATGGTAACGTGGCTACTGCTTGAGCGTGCAGCATCGGGTCGGATGCGTGAAAGCGATATCTCAACAGGCGTTGGGCTTTGCTCAGGTTGTACACCAGATAGTTGCGTTGTGCGAGCGAGACTTCTTTGGTCGGTGCAAAGTCGTGGAACAGACAGTCAAACAACGCAGACGTTACACTGGGCGAAGCCACCTCGTGTCGTGATTTCCTACCGATATCGTGATTCGGATCGCCGTGGACACAGGAGGTGCAATAGAGCGACGCCTCGACACCAACGTAGTCCAGCCTTGCCTGTCCCACCCACAGCTACACAAACACCGCGTGTGACGCGTGCAACCTGCAGACTCCACTCGACACGCTCAGCCTGCCCGCCAGCGCCTTTTGTGCTACTAGTCAGGCCACAGTTGGGCGCCGCCTACAGAGATCGTACGAGAAATTGACGGTGCTGGCGGAAGAATGCAAGCGCATGTCGCACGGCAGCGCAGTATCCAGTGCCATTATGCTTTTCTCCGATGCTGGCACCCGGCGTGCCGGGACGTGTTTCGCGACGAGGTGATCATTCTGTGTATTGAGGAATGCGAGGCAAAGCGGCGAGTAAAGTGGGTTTAGGGCCCATGGCGACGGTACTGTCAGTTTTTGTGTAAGGTGGTAGACATTTCTTGAATCAGGGGCCATCAAGCGAAGCGGACGTGGGTGCGTGGGACTGACGTTTAGAGACGATCGGGGGTTGCACCGGTTCCAAGGAGCGCCCGGATAAGCTGATGGTAGTACACATGTGAGTCTTCGCGTCGGCATCGGGAAGCGGTAGGTAAAGTGATGCCGAGCTGCATCTTTACCTGCGTACACTACGTGATAAGTGGCGGTATGGGGTTGAGACCTGGTACTCGCGGTAAGCATAGCGGTGTGGAAGAAGTGAGTCAAATGAATGTGGAAAATGCCTGCTCTCAAAAGAGAGAAACAGGGCTAAGTGATATTCTTGTGCAGTATCTGCTAGCTGATGTTGTGTGATGCTTTGGCTATGCCAACGAGTACTTGCTCGTCACAGTAAGTGGTTTCTCAAATTGCCCAAGCCCAGCATTGTGCCCAAGTCGTTCCTAGCGGTTCGGTAAAAAGGGGTAATTGTGGAAAGAAAATATCGAAGATGTCGAAGAGAAGAATGCATCGCTCGAGGAGCCTACGTCGTCGTTACTCGTCGTCCAGAATCGTCATCGATGGGCTACTGTTAGGTGCCTTCTGTGTCGGCGGCATGCGCGTCGTCTTCCACCTGGAGTGCTTTTAACTTGGCCTCGACGGCTTTTACAACCTCTGGATCGTATGTCCGTTCCGCCTTTGCTCGTTTCAGCCTGCAGATTTGTTAGCAAACGTGTAAAAGAGGCTAGGAGCGATACATACGGTTTTCTCACGCACTTGTCACACCGTGCATGTCCACAGCCAGGACATTGAGGAGAGCCCTCGAGGAAAAGACTGTGGCACTCTTCGCACTCCCACCGCACTCTGGTTCGCGGCTTCCTCCATATGCGTCTGGCCTGCTCCAGCTCGCGCTCCCTCTCGGTTTCGCTGCCAGGCTCCACGTCACCAGGATAGCCATTGGGCCACTTGTTGAGCTTGGCGGGCTCCCTAGGACATTTGGTGCAGCGGACGTGGCGGCATTGGTCGCAGATGGTGGAGGTGGGCGGGATAAACATGGCCTCGCACTTGTGGCAGCTGCGACGGACACGCTGCTTGGTCGGCTGGTAGACGAGATCCCCGCCGGCCTTGGAGGTGAGGGTGAGCAGTCTCTTCTTCTTGGGCTTGTCCTGGTCCTCGTGCTCCTTGGCCTTTTCGGTGGGGCTCTTCTTCTTGGGGTAGCGGGGGCACTTTTTGCAGCGCTTGTGCTCGCACTTGGAGCACACCTTGTCGGCGCCGTAGGTGGTTCCGCAATGGTGGCAGGTGCGATGGACACGCATGCGGATGGGCTTCTCGACACGCTGAACATTGACGGGATGGGCAGGCGTCGAGATCCACTCGTGCGACTCGAGCGTCAGGCCATATTTGGCAAACAGGGCGCGGGCTCGCTCCTGTTGGAGAGCGCTGCGGTTGAGCTCGCGCGTGGTGGGAGCTGCCGCCGGCTCAGTAGCGGCGAGGGCCGGAGTCTCGGCCGGCGTGATGTCTTGTCTAGAAGGCCGTCAGATGGCATGCATGCATACAAGATTCCCGAAGAAGTGGCAACTTACGGAGGCACGGCTTCGTCGAGGTCGGTCTTGGGCGCGGGGGTGGAGGGCGTGGCCGGGGTGGAGGAGGCGCTGCTCTTGCTCTTGGTCGGCTTGTCCCGCTTGAAGACGCTGCTCATACGCTTGACGTACTTTCCCAGGCTCTTGCGGCGGTCGCCCTCTTTTGCATCTTGACTATCCGGCGTGGTTGCGGACGGCGGCGTGGACATGGCTGCTCGTGTGCCCGGTGGCTGTTCGCCGCAGCGGCGGTACACAATGGAACGGGGGAGGTCGAGATCAAGGTGAAGAAGCGGGTGGCGGGCCCAAAGGTGTTGTTGTCGTGGGTGGAGGTCAGCAGTCAGACATGCAGGCCCCAGAATTCTCCCCAGAGTATCCCCGGCGGTGGGTGCTGGAGCGGGCTGAGACAGGAGCGAAACGGCGGGAGGACCGGCAGGGTGGTAGGAGAGGTGGCAATTAGGCGGCGGGGAGTCAATGGCGGTCGGGAGCGAAGGGAAAGGTGTCGACGGCGGTGGTGGGAAGGCCGACGACGTCTGGCGAGAGGCTCGGACGAGTGAGCGCGGCGGACGACTGGTCAGTTATGTACGGGCGGAAGGGCATCAGACCATGGGCGGTGGGCCGTGGGCCGTGGGCGTGGCCCGGAATTCTGGATTGGAGCCGGACCACGACTGCACAAGCGTCGCTAAGCTCGACAGCGCGGGCCGTTCGCTCGTTGCAGCTGGGGCGCTGGGCACGGGGCGTTTGACACTCGACACTCGACACTCGAGAGGGGACTGGGGGACTGGGGCGGCGCAGAGGCAGAATGGGGGATTGCTGGGCTGGGCTGTGCTGTGCTGTGCTGTGCGGTGCGTTGCTCGAAGCCTGCGGTCACTGCGCGCGCGGCATCGGGATTGCTGGCGGGCACGGCATGGCTACAAGGGCTACAAGGGCTACATGGGGGACGGGCTATGTAGACGGACAGATACATGGCACCATGGCACCACAGCGCACACAGCACCGGCCAGTTATCCACGGCGTGGCCAGAGTTATGCACTGCTGACGGCTCGCGGGTGCGCTGCAGGGAGGGCGGAAGAAGAGCACAAGCGAGGCGCCGCCCGTCTGCTCTCACGCGAGATGCTGGCGACGTACCCACAGGAATTTGGCATTGGCAGCTTGGTGGCGCTGACCCGGCACGGCGGGCGCGGGCGGACTTGACGCTTGTTTGGGCGGCGCAGGAGCCCGCCAGCGCCCACTCGAGCCCGCCAGTGCCCACTCGAGCCCACCCCAGCCCACTCACCACTCGAGCCCGCCGCCGCTTTCTGGGTGCTGGCCGCCGCGAGCGAGCGGGCCCCCTCCCCCCCCAGCTGCCCCCAGCTCCCCCCAGCGCCAGGGATGTCGAGGGCACCGCCGGGAGGCAACCGGGGGGGGGTCCTGTTCGCGGAGCCACGGGAAGCCTAGCGCCCTGGTTGGCTTCCTGCTCGGGCTCCCTGTATCTCTGTACATCGGTGCTATGTATGTGCCATGTATGTACACACACAGACACACACTCCACTACAGTAGTACACCCGTCTCCCAGCGGGGCGCATCATGGCCGTCGCTCCGCCGCCTCCCGCAGCTCCACAGCACCGCAGCACCGCAGCACCGCAACCCACGACACCATGCAGCCTGCACTCGTCCCATCAATGCCTGCCCTCGCTCAGCTGCCTCTTTAACTCGGCCGACCTGCTCCCGGCGCCCGCGTCACGCCGCCCTCCCTCCCTGGCCCGCCATAGTATAGCCAGCAAATGGCACCGCTTGCGGCTGCCCTGTCCGCTTCCAGATTGCCTTCATCAACGCATGCACTCCACTGCACCTCGACACCCAACTACACTCCACCCTGCCCTCTCTCTCCCCACCATCCCGTGTCGCACGCCTACCGCCCGCCCAGCCAATGCACCTTCGAGAAGACTTTGTCGTACCTGTCAAACGGGGAATCCCTTGCCTCCATCACGCCAGCAGACGCGACTCTACACACTATTCTCCGCGCATGTGCACCGCACACCGCGCACCGTTGCACCGCCTGCCCGCCGACTCTATCCGGACCCCCCTTTGAGTAACCCGCATCATGCCCCAGGCACCGCCTCTGTCCTTGCTGAGCACCACTCACCTCGTTGTTCATGTCTCTCGCGGCAACCCACCGGGCCCGTCAACCTCCATCACGGGACCACATCACCACCGCCCGCCATCGCCCTGGCCACTGCATATCGCCCCGCTGCACCCTCGCCCACTCACCTCCGTAGTGTCTGCTACAACAGCCAGACTTCTCACGTAAGTTTCACCTCGCGTGCTCCGCCAGATATGCATCCAGTGATTCAGCCATCGCCGTAATTCCTGCTCCATGGTGGCAGGCTCCCGAGCTCGACATGCGTGGCTCCGCCAACCTGGATGCGGTGCAAGCACGCCCCTGTCTGCGCTTGTGTCGTCCTGTGATTCGCCCTACCACCGCTTCAGCCTGTCCACCGTCAACGGCCTGATCCTTCTCCATGGTAGTCCACAATATGGCACAGCAGCTTTCCGAGCCTCAACCTGCTCGCCGTGCTGCTTAGACAATGCCAAATCACCGCCGGTGGTTAGACATTCAGCGCTACACCCCGCAGAGCCATGCATTCGCCATGTCTCAAGCTTCAGCCGGCAGATGTCACAACGCTGGATGATTCGCTGTCGTATGAATTTGGATGCTCTATCCATCGCCACTACGCAGCACGGCTGCAACAGACGTCTGAATATAGCCTTCATCGGAGCAGCTTGGCTTCCGTGATGCAACATCAGCTTCGAGAATCAATCTTCTCAGGCCTTCCTGGCAAGGCAAGATCCATTGCGTCAATCTCAAACACTGAAGTAGCCCTGTCGTTGGCCTCGCATCGTAGCGATGCATGGCTAGCCCTCTGAAGTCTACTACTATAGATGCCACCTACTCTTAGCCAAACCTTCGTCCTCATCTTGAAGCCACTAACATCCGGAATCCAGCCACGCATAAAAGGAACCTCCAAAAGCCTGATCGTTGCAAACCACGCCACCTAATCTCGCCGTTTACCCAAGGCCAGTAGGTGGTTTTCATGGCTAAGTCTGTGAGGAGCACATATAGGCCTATGATCCTACTAATGTACGGTGCCATAGAAGGAACAGTCGCCTTTTTCATCGTGAAACAGCTGGCGTACTTGGCTCGGTGTCGAGCCCACAGAGATCAAATCTCGCAACGAGGCAGTTTTCCTTCTCTTATCCAGCGAGCAAGGACGTTGTCGATTGCATCAGGTCCAATTCATACCGTGCCTTTGCAACTGAGTGCCGAACCCTGCCATCCTCGCCACGGGCCCGTTAAACCCGCTCCCTGCTTCGATCAAACAGGCACCCCGGCTGTCCCGCGAGTCATTTACGCTGCCCAACACGTTTCTCGCGGATCCCCGCCTCAATATGTCGTTATCCTGGATTCTGCAGACCCCATCTGCGCCGTCGTGCGAAGCTGTTTGAGATTGAGTCGCACGGCGATTTTGCCATGGCTGTATTGTCCACTCTTGCAAAGCGCCTCCTCGCGTCTTGTGAGTTGTTGCGGTCGCCAAGTACCGACGGTATGATGCTTGTTGTCGAACGCTCCGAGGCCCAATCCTGGGCTTTCCGCCCGTTGACCTGTGCCAAAAGCGAGCGGAACGGCAAGGGTCAACCTTCGACGGTGGGCCTTGTAAACCTGTTTCGCGGGATGAGCCGTCCGACTTCATTCTGAAACAAGTATAATTCTCGACCCCCCTTGAGCCAATCATGGCACGCCTAGTGCCTTTCCCCTGATTTTCTCGTCGGCTTCATACGAGCGGCGGATATTGGGCCTTCTCAGGGTTCTGGGCCGGAAATACGCTATTGAATGTGGAGTATCAGCGTACTCTTGCGCAGTATGCCGGTTCCCCGTTACTTGGATCACAGAAGCATGTGCGTAGACCAGCATGCTGACAAGCCATACTAAGCTACGGCCCACCGGCAGCGAAGCAAGCATCCGCGGCTGTTCTAGTGGCATCTCCAGTGTCTACACATCAGCGCCTCGAGACTTCGAGTAGTTATTTCCCTATGTAGTTGTTGCGACAAGTCCAGACCACACGCTGCCCGAGCCGCGAATACCTCCTGCAGATCCACCGCGCACACGGTCACAAGTGCTTGGCACATGCAGGAGTTTGCCGCGCAGAGCCCATTACGAGATGATTACCAAACCTACCAGATCGAGATGCAGCGGCCGAGCTCTCTTCTCCTGACCATACCGTTGGGCCGTACTCTGAACCTAGGTATTCAGAAGGCCTTTGAAACAGCTACGAGGTTGCATGTCTCCTGCTCTGTACTCTGGCCCGTAGCATCCTGACGATTCAGTGGTATGCATGCCCCTGAGTATCTACATCTTCCGCCGGCTTTATAAGAGGGAAATTCTCGAGTCAGCTTGGTAAAAGACACTCCATAAGCATGTGCAGCATAGGATTTGATGGAGTAGAAGACGGGAGATAATCGTACATCCACTCTCACAGGAGGATAGTCCTCGAATTGAGTCGTCAATACTGGTAGTTCGCTCACGAGATTGCGGGATGAAGACCATAGGCCTTCGCAGTGTAAGTTTGTAGACCACGTAAGCTGCCCAGACTCATACAATTTTATTCTCGTGTGTTTCATCCTTGCTGCTCTATTGACTTCATCACTGCATGCTCGACACTCTATAGCTCCTTCCGCGACACTCATTACGAAGCAGCCACGTCTACGCCGGATGTCAACCCAGCCAAGCCTTCCGTGACAACCTCGACCGAGTCCTCCGAACTCCTCGGTCCGATCCCTAACCTCCCTTGTCTTTAGTCGGCCCGATGGTGATAGCAATTTATTACTCATGAGATGGGATTCGGTACGGGTAGCCGTGGATTCCGAGAACCTGCGTACCCCACGGTGACAGAAGAAACGTTGGATGGTCAGCCACAATACTACCATGGTTTGTTCCGCACGGCACGCGCAGCTTCAAGCCACCATTGCCCTACGAAATGCGCTAGAGCATGGCTGGCCGATAGTGACATGGTAGATACTTGCTGCATACGCCATGCCATGGTCTCATTCCCAAACGGCCTCTTACACTACATCATACAGATAAGAGACGATTCAAGAGGATGCTAAGCTGACCAAACAACGCATCGCGCCCATCGAATTGGAACCAAATCTGCAAAGAGCGGCCATGCGTCGACAGATCTGCCATGTAGGAAATCCTAGCTACTCATTGCTTTTTGTGGACAGGCGGGCTGAGCCGCACATGTACTGTGTAGCTCTAGCGACATGCTCTAGCATCTAGGCCGCCGATAGAGTCACGCCTCTTGTCGTGGAGTCGAGAAGACGAATTAGGAAGTCAGTCCCCACAGTGGCGTCGTCGTTGTCGCTCTCCGAAACGGCACGATCGACGGAATGAACGCCATTGAAGCGCGCGGTTTGTACTTGCGATTGAATGGCTCTACATGATGCTGTCAAATTAGAACTTCTTCGTACCCGGGTGAATTGATAGGCCATACGATCCGGACAAGACATTCACTGACGCTGTCATTTTAGTCAGATCCTACATTATCTTGATCGAACCATTTTTACAGCCAGAGTCTCACGCACTAATCTCCTAAGCATCCTAGCTTTGAGCTACGAGTTACTCGCTAACCCATAACATGAGTGCATGCGTACGTTCTGAAGCCTAACAACAAAGTTCTACCCAACGCCGATCTTTCCGCCCCTACAGCACTACACCACACCACATCTCAGCTCCCGCCCGCCGATCTTGACCCTCCACCTCCGCATGCGCACATCGCCAGCCCCCTTCCGTGCCCCCTGCAGCCACAACGATCGTCTTTCTTCCGAAAAAAGACGGCTCCAAAGCGTCGATCGAGTTGAAAATGCATCGGGCCACGTGACATGTGTGATCAGAACGTTAGAGTTATTCCCGAGGCGGGTAGTTGTTGGCCCCAGAAGGCTACAGACTGCGGCACTGGGAATACACTGCGCGTATCCTACACCGCATGCGCCACGGCCATGGTGCAGCCGCGATACATTAAGAGGGGGGGAGGGGGGTTCTCTGTACAAGTTAGATTGAGACGATCAGCAAGACATGGCATGATGGCGCAAGAAAACCGCCAAAGTCGTAAAGTTATCACGCTACTATGACATATTACACTTGGGCATGTGCATGTACCAAGACTAAATTTACCAGCCAGGAAATGAAGAAAAAAAAACGTCCCACTTTTCACATGTTGCATTGCCTCCTCACCCAAAAATTCAATTTACCAAACATAGATTGGAAACATTGACGATAATGATGAGTTATCCATGTCCGAAACACACACACACACACATCCCCCTCCTCCTAAAAAAAGAAGAACCGAGGACAAAGGCCCGATATTACCAGCGACTTGCTTCCCCAATGCCTCTCTCTTCCCCCCCCCCATTACCGCCAAAAAAAAAAATTACCCACAGAGGTTACTCGGTAAGAAGGGCCTCCTAGGAAAGCAGAAAAGCAAGAAAATCACCCAAAAAGAAATCCTTCATGACGACAAGCCTTCCTTTTCCATCGCTAGTTTCGAGATTTTTGAACGCCCCAAGGAGTGTGCGGGTTTGTCCCCGGAACGACCGACGAACCGAAAACGAAAGGATTTCGCGCGCGCACACTAACCGTGTCTTGTCTACGGAAGGGCAACTGTACTTTGTATGCTGATAACTAAACTACACCTACCTACCTAAACGTTAGCTATTCTTGGTCAAGACGAGTGTCTGTGCTCACGCAGTGAGCAGCACCCCTCCCCCCTCCCCCGTCCCCGCGTTGGGAGGATTACTAGAAGAGTTAGAAGTGGGAAGGTAGGAAACTTCTTTTCGGCCCGCTGGATTGTTGGTTTTTTTTTTTTTGGGTGATGAGCCGCATGCTGCACCTCCCCCGCCAGTCCCATGGGATTGGATTGGATGGGATGCCTGGAGGATTTCCTTTTCCAACTTCCTTCGAAGAGTGTGGGGTGGGGGTGGAAAGAGTTTTTTTTACATGTGTGTATTACCTATTTAGCTTTTTTTTTGCTTGATGGATTGTCGGGGTGTGTCCTGTCTTAGAGCGATATGTGCGTATTGCCTGCCCCGTTGGTGTGTATGTATGTAGTAGCATCGCTTGTGTACGTACAGGAGCAGATTTTTCGAGGCCAACAAGTCATCTATACACATGGCGCAGAAATAACCTTGTTAACTTAAGGAAAAAAACCCAAATCTATTCATTCTCATCATTGCTCGTTCCCTTCACTTTTTTTTGGTTGATGTGTTCATTTGTTGGCCAACATGACGAAAACTTGGGACCTTCCATGACGAGGAAGAATGATGTTGGGACACGTTCTCGCGCGAGATGTATGCATCTTCTAGGATGGTTTGTTTCAACCTATGTAACATCATTTACGTGATACGTTGCGACATGAGTGATTCGTTTATACTATGCCAGAGCATAGACAAGGACGTGGATGGAGCCGCATATAGGGCGACTGTATCCGACTCAACAAATGTAGAGCAGGTCTATCTACGAGTGACACGAGACTATTAGGTTTGGAAATGAAGATGGCCTCAGAGCATCGGCGGACGATCTGGGAATGATTCAGTGTGCGTGTACAACTGTCCTCTGGTAGAACCATGGTTATTCATCAAGCAATCGGGTTTCAATAAAACTCTGCATTGTGAAATTGCAGACGCTTCATAGCATGATTATGAATTTAAGCTGTATGTTGTGGTGGGACGCAATGTAACTCCTAGGAGAATGGAAATTGTATGCACTACACGATAGTCTCGATATCGGTAGGTGTTGAAGTGGGATTTTCTAGTATCGATTCATTCTCCTCATTTCCAACTTAAACTTAATCAGGAACACAGTTTATTCATAGATAGCATCAGTAGAGCCATGAAGTATTACTAGTTTTATTTCGTTTTGTACAATGATCTTACAATAGCCGCCTCAGACCAGAGTGTGGCGCTATTTTGCTCCATATTGTACAGTGTCCCTCACCGTATTGATCTACACCTTTAATACAGATGTTTCTGAGCCCAAAACCAAGGCCGTAGATGAGATGCCTCTAAGAATGCTCCGCTCCGATGTCCAAACGCCAGTATATGCGCGCAAAATGATTCCAAGACCGTTTTTCAAAGTCTAAATATTGACTTGAATAAAAATGCTCCTCACGAAAAGAAGTACTTCGACTCCCGGAGGCGACTCACATCCCACGAGCCCTTTTTGGGAACCGGGGGAAAGGTGAGTGGAAGCCAAATGTTAAGCGTATACCGACCAAGCGCGGCGCGACGCTTCGCCGGGTTGCTGGAGTACTCCGCATCTTCCTCAGCTTCTTCAAGCTCCAAGTGCTCTAGTTCTTCTTGCGGAACGGTGTTTTCCCTTTGCAACTCCACGTCTGCCGGTTTGATACCCGCAGCATCAATATCCTGCTGCACCGCGTCCACCTCGGCGGCTAAGATCTTCTCTTTCACCTCGTCTACCTTTGCGCTACTTTTGGGTTTTGTCTCGCCGAGCACGCTCATGTTGGGTGATGACGATGCCATAGACGATAGATCCTGATTTGCTAGCCATATGCTCGTTGGGGTCACCATCGCTTTGCCTTCCTCTCTCTTCTCTGCATCCTCGCTGTTCAGTAGTTCCTGTCGCTTGGCCTCTAGAGCGACCTCTTCGAACGATGCGTCCCTGTAGACATACGTTTTATCGTCACGTTGAATACCTCGCTGTTGCCTCCTCCACGCTACGATCTTGCGCCCTGCTGGACTGTTCATTCTTAGCGTGGCGCGGTACATAGAACCTGCATATCGGGCCTTGAACTCGGCCGCAAGGCGACCAGTGATGTCTTCCGAATGCATGCGTACAAATGCATCACGGAGGATATCACCCAGCTTCGGAATGTCGGAAGCGTGGGTCCAGAAGCTATCATGCACAGCGGCGAAATCGATACCTATCTCATTGCACTTTATTGCGGATAAGAGCATGTGAGACGCGTCGAGAGAATGGATGAAGTTCGGTGGGAATGCCTGGAGCTGCTTTCGCTTGTCGACTGCATTATTCGGGCTTCGCTTCATGACCGTGATTTCCTGCATCTTTGTTCTGACGCATTGTAAATTATCTTTGCGGTAAGGCTGAACGACGGGCATCTTTAAGGGCGTGGTCCAGATGATGCTGGTCTTGAAGCTCTCTAGCTTCTTGTGCATTCTCCTCAACATCGCTTCGCTGATCTTCTTATGAGGATTTTTGTATTGTGCGTCATATGCCACCACTTTTCCCTCCATGCGGTCTTGAATTTTCTTGATCTGGTCCGCAGAAAGGGACGTAGTAATGCGTTCACCGCACTCACCTAACCAATACTGAATCTCTTGAGCTCCGTTGAAAATCTTCCCCAGAGCTGCAAAGATTTTCAGGGCGATATAAAGGGCTGGCGATTGCAGCGTTTTGAATTCCTTTGTCCCTTGAAAATTGGGGAAAATGGCTTTCAACTCATCCAGAACTTGAAGTTTTGCACCCATGAAGGTAACACCATAGACATTGGTCATGACGGTTCGCTTGACAACTTTGCGACTGATCTTGCCATCGACGAATTTTGCCATGGCGTGGCCATTCGCAGCATCTTCGGCAACCATGTCTTTGACGAGCTCGGCGACACCGGTATAAATGTCCTGTGGTCGATCTGAGGGTTCGAGATTAACCTGGCTAGCTCCGGCGTGATCACCGCCCAAAGCAGCGTAGTGTTGAAGGCCATTACACGTTCCGTCCTGATGCACGGGTAGGTGCGAAATGAAGCGAGTGGGATCGGGGGACTCTAGCGCATTCTTCAATTCTATGCAGCATGCGAGAGTTTGCCATGGATCTTCGGCATTAGTCCACCATCGTCGTCCGTTCAATGGGTTGATCGCTGAATCGTACACTTCGCTGATATTGTCCATGGCAAACTGTTCCCGCTCCCGCAGGCTGGCCTTGTCGTAGCCGTAGAGATTTGCAAGATGTATCTTGAGCCATTGCAAGCCCTCTATGCCAAGCTCTTTACCATTAGTGAATCTAAGGAGACCTCTTGCAAAGTCTGACCCGATGTGGTTCAGTATGGGAGGTATGGGATACGCTCTACCTCGAAAGTCGACGCTGTGCGGGAAATAAATTTTCTCTTCTTTAAGATATGCGCGTGCAATCTCAAGCTGGAAATTCAGGAAGCAGCGCTGCGAATGATGCCCAGACTTCATGTTGTCGTATTCTTTCATTTGTTTCATCCAGCTTTTTCTTTCCTCTGTCGTTGCATCTGCAGAGGGTTCGGGAGGTGGTGCGGTAGAGACCTTTTCTGGCACCATGCTGCCGATACCTTCCCCAGAATTCCAAGTTCGCGCCATAATGTCGAAGACAGCCTCATTGATCTGCCACGGCACTTTTCCAAGAACGTCAAGCCCACGGAGGACTTTGTCCATATCACTATTCGCAATCGCCGAGTTTGCGTATGCCTGTTGAGCACCGTCGCTACCTTTGATTCGAATGACAGGGGTTTGCCCCAGGTAGTAACCTCCGTCGTCGAAGCCAGACCAGGGTTTGGGCTCAAAGACCATGGGTAGTTTTGCGGTTGCAATATGTTCTAGAGGTTCTTTTTGGAGTTTTGACATGATCTCGGGGTGTGGCGATATAAATCCGACTCTTTTTCCATGAATGAAACCGCTGGTATGATGGAAAGCTGATTGCGTACTGGTCAATTGTTTGCCAGTTTTCGGATCATCTGCAGTAACGGTAATAGAAGCTGATTGGAGCACAAGTTCTAGCACCATGGCACCGATTCTCGCTTTTATGGTCGTAGGGAATTCCTTCCGGCTAAAGGAGTCGAATTGCGCCTCGTGAACTGGCTGGGACTCGGGCACCGGGCCCGTCCCCTTTGGTGTGCGAGCCAAGGTGTTGAGCAAAGCCTTGCGTGCCTGCTTGCGCTGCTTCTGCAAGCGACTGTCGTACCTGGTTTTCGACTCCAAATTCACCTGCTGCTCAATGTCTTCTCCAATATTTGGAGTAAGATTACAGACCTTTAACGCATTTTGATCGTCACGGGTGCCTTTGGCGCAAGACACAATCACACGAGAGACGGCCAGAGCAGCTACTTTTTCCGGGGAACATTGCTCAAGATACGGGCCGTATTTGTGCCGGTCGTCGCGCATGTTTTCCGGTGTGGGCTTGGAGACGACCTCTTTGATAGATGCGAATTCCTGCTTGACGAGGGGTAGAAGTGCTGAATACCAATTCCACAACAATGCCTGCAAAGGTTTGGTCTTCAGCACACCGTGGATACCAATTTTCTGCAGTTTTTCATCTTCAGCCTTCCAGCGTTCGAGGGCTGCTGTAGTTGCGTCGCGTTCTAGTTGGACTTGGCGCATGTAGGCATAGGCTCGGTCCTTTTCTTCCTTGGAGCCCTCCATTTCATGCGGATAGGCAACATCTTTGCCAATGTCGAACATGGAGAGCGACTTCTTCAAGGTATCGAGGCCGGCTCCTTTTTGCTGGACGGGTTTTATAGTGTGTGCCAAGTTCGGGAGAAAACCGTGCTCCACGAGGCTAGCATAACCTGCCGGTGTACTGATGAGAGTCTCGTCGTTCTGTGCGAGGGTAGGTGGCTCGTTGAAGCGCTCCGGTTGAGCGCGGATGAGGGTATCCCACTCCGAATCCGTAAAGTCAGCCGAATCGTTTATAGCATCCACCACATCTGGACCGCAGTCCTGGGCCATATTGAGATACTTTTGGATCGACTCATCCATCTCATGCCCTTCGAGTAAGCTCATACTGGCACGCAGGAGGACCGTAAGAGTTTCGGCATTGGGTTCAATCGCCTGGCGCACCACGTGTGTATCATACCACTCCTCGATATCATTCATAGATGTCGACATTGGGTCCTGCTGGGCTAGCTCGAGCATAGTCTGGAGGAAAATGTTGTGTGCCTTGATCACTTCGGGTGCGGAGGGGTCGTATAGCGTGGCGAGGCGCTCAACGATGGCCGTGGCCCGGTCCATACGGCCGACTCTTAGACAGGCGTGCAGATTCTGGTACAACTCGATGGGGTCGCCGCCAATGCCGTATTTTGTGATCGTCATGGGCGCCGTCGGAGCGGCCGGGAGGATCAAAGGGTTTGAAGGGTCCCACGACTCGAATGTGACCGGGCCGGACCCTTGCGAGCGCGTCGCCCAGGGCTGCATGAAGCTACCGAAGGGAGCCGATGGAGATGTTGTAGACTGTATATCGGCGGCAGTAGCGAGGGAGCGCGTCTCGAGCCGTGAGGGAAGTGAGGGCGTCGGTCGCTGGTTTCTCGAGTCGCGAGCAGTGGGACTGGCTGGGGCTGCCCCGACACTCGCTGCCCATCGCATCTGCGCCGGGCATAGCCATGGCAGCGTCAATTGCCCACACAGCTGTGTGGGCGGGCGGAAGGCATCTCGTCGAAGCTTCCGCCGTGCTGCTCGCGCGAGCATCCTCGAACCGACCCGGGCGCCTTATTAAATAGTCGTACTAAAGAGAAGAAATATGAACAAACTCGAGCAGAGATAGAAAGGGAACGGAACACCCTGCAACGGGATGCAGGCGAAAAGCAGGGACTGGGGGGGAGTAGACACTCCGAGCGTGGAGGAGATGGGTCGAGCTCGCTGCGGCGAAAAAAACGATGACCACTGCCCCTTCTCCAATCTGCGGTCCGTGCTCCAGCTCGTAGTCACGTGATCTTCTAGAAGCCCCCTTGTAGCGAGTCATGTCAGTGCTCTTTGTTGCGATCAATTGACGCTTGCACGGGTAGAATTGCCTTGCAAATCAACAATTTATAAGAATAAGCTCAATGCTATAAGCTGAAGAGGGAGACATTCGAGACATCCTTCCCTTCCTTTACAACTACAAAATGTATCAAACACCATTCCCATGCTAGCTCAAAGTCTTGATTCTTAAGAAATAACAAAACACTTTAACATGCCCTACGCTAGCTTGCGGGCCCTGATGTTGCAGTCGGCAGCACCAGACTGCTTGCAAGAGCTGAAGTAGAAACCACCATCGAGGCAGCTCTCAAGGCCGATCCTTTAGCATTGAGATAGTCGTCAATTACTTCCGCTTCGAACATCTCAGGAACATCGTCTTCCCAATCACTTCGGTCCTCGGTCCCGAAGCAGAATAGATCTCGTGCGCTCCCAGGAATTACTCGACGATGCTTGCCCGCGGGTATATTGCAACCACCAATCACTTCGCGAAATTTCTCCGCGTACACAGCTGCCGCCAAAGTCACATTTTCGTGTGGAATGATATTGCCATTGTACAGGAGATAGGGCATATGCGAGATCTCCGGGAGGTCGGCGTCGAAGGGTAGGACGAGATGTAGAGGGCGAGAGTGGGAGATCACGTTGGTCTCTGGAATCTTTGGAGCAGGGGCAGGTTCGTCTGCACGCAGAAAGGGCTCGTCTGTTATTTCAGGTTGGGTTCTGGCCTCCTCCTCTGGGTCCGGGGGCTTAGGCAGAGCAAATTCTTCGGGTGCGTGGTAAAGCTCGTTGTGGACCGTAATCAGCGACGCAGCAGAGGTCGCACCAGGGTAAATGAGGGAGTATCCACGAGCGCGCATGAATTCAAGCGTGTATTCCATCCACGAGGGTAACGTCTCGGAAACGAGTTTATTCCGCGGAGTAGCCTTCGAGGACTCGTAATGCTTTGCAACGCGGTTGGTGAGAAAAGAATGCATTTCTGCCCATTTGTCGCCGAAAAACAATGTCGCATGGCTGTTCGGGGCCTGCCATAGGAACGGGACACTTTTGGTTTCCGGAAAAAGTTCTTCGTAACGCGTCAAATGCATTTCCGAAACATCTGGAGGGAATATTTTTGTTTTTCCGTCAAGGAGTCGTGATGGGAGCTCCAGTGTCACGCCCATGATACTATTACCATCGTCCCTCGCAAAGGACGAATGCTTGTATTCCAGAAGCGAATACATGAGATATTGATAGTACTGGGATGATAGTTCTGCTTGTGGCGAAAGTAATAGTAAATGTGATTTGACGGCATTGGTGGGATAGAACAATTCCAGGAACCGGATTGTGGATTCCTCCTGCGATGCGCGTTGGTTTGCGATTCGGCGTCTGATGGCAAACTGGCTCTTGTCACTAGATGGGGGCCATTTGAAGTTCTGCAAATATCGCTCTACCGTCTCATCAACCTCAGCGGGCAGCTCAATCGTCAGGCGCGGTACATTGAGCCCGCTATAATCAGCTGCCTTGACGGATTTGAGCAACCGAATCGTGCTAGAGGAATGCGGTGGAACTTGGATAAGAATATCCACCGTCGCATGATGCCAGTGGCCAAGAGAAGATGCATCTAATCTTGTCATCCACGTCAAACTCTCTCCTTTGTCTTTTGGAATTTCGATGAGTGGAATGTTGAGGATCTTGGTCTTGGCTCGCATACCAGCAACGAAAGTGTCGTCTTCAGAGAGGGCGTCATCTATAATGGCCACCTGTGGGTGTAGAAAGCTCTGGATGTGGGCCATGGCTGCCATTACACTTGACTGGGCGCGCATGTCAGTGCTGTATTCCATGTAGTCGGGTCGCGCATCGTGCCAGATGGCTGGGCACTTGGTTTGGTCTATGCCATTGATCTCAAGTATCTCAGCTACTTCAATATCTTCCATTCCCATGAATGCCACATGTACATAATTTCGACTCCATCGCGACATCTCGCAGATCAATGGGAGAAGCGTGGCAGCGCTCTGCAGACTAGATATGGCGAAGAGGACGTTGCGATTCGTTGAACGGTATCCGTTGGTATACGATGCTCCGTGAAGCGAAGTTGCGAGCCTGTAGAATCTGATGGGACCGCTGAAATCGTGAGGTATGGGCTCGCCTCTCCTCGGCGCTTTCGATCCAGGAGGTGGCCCTGTGGGCTCAATTTCAGACACTTGGTCTGAGGTATCGGGTTGTGTAGAAAACCCAGCCCCGCGCCAATTGCCATAACCATTGCCATAACTAGACAAGTCTTCGGGGCGACTCAATGCTGGTAAGTTGCGAAGGAGTTGATACACCAGATACAACCCCACCACAGCTAGCACCATGCGCCGTCGCCTCCATCGAAGCGGGGATTTGTATAATGGCCATGCGGGTGTTCGAGGCGTCGAGCGTGGTTTATGGTCATCGTCTTTCTTCCCCAGCTCTTCGTCGCCGGGCAGCATCTGCTTGCTCAGCATGTTCCCCCAAATTGCGCCCTCCTGCAGCCACCCACGGTTCGAGTTTCCGGCTCGCATGCGCGCAGCTACACCATGGCGCTTTTATCGAGGTAGGCACGGGGTCGCAATCGACATGCGGCATAGGCAAGGGAGCTAGCTATGCGCGCAACGAAGGGAGGTATGGAAGTTGCCGTCACAGGATGCTTGGCCAGCAAGGGACTGCCGTCGACGTTTATCAGTGAGCGAACTGCTATCTCTGACAGCTTGTATGAGTAGGATCCATTGAGGAGCGAGCTCCGGTCCTTGAGGACATGTTGATGAAATCGGTCTTACTAAGGCTCTCGATTGCGCCGAACCCCTGCGTTCAGTTGCAATGCCAAGCCGGGCCGTTGAAAAACTGCCGGCCTGGCTTCTTTCATCAAAGACTGCGCGGACACAATCTATGGTAGTCTAGACTGTAAAGTAAGACAATACTCAGTAACGCGAGCGGTCTGGCTCTAAAATTGCAAATCCATGCACGACATGGCAGGCTCCGATCGACCGGTTTCGTCACTCAGCGAATGCAACTTTGCAGATCCAGCCGCCACGATCACGTTCACTTCAATGCTAATCGAATTTCTATTGTTAAACATTGACATCATGCAGCTCCAAGCCTCTTGTCCGCCTCATTCAAAGCTTTCCTCAGTACTGCTTCATTCCTAGGCTTGAATATCACCTTGTAATGCCTAGACATTGTCACTAAGCTCGTCGGATCCGCGCTTCCTTTCACTGGGTGCGTCTCGACTGGTGAGTCGGGGATAATCTCGAAGCTATTCAGCATGCGCATATATACCAGATACAGCTCTCTGTTTGCCAGCAACGATCCGGCGCACATTCTGTACCCTAGGCCGTACGTGAACAGCGGTGCATCTGGCTGCTCAATCCATCTCTCTGGACGGAACACCTCCGGATCGCGCCAAACCTTTGGATCTACCGCAGACTGTCAGATCTGAACTGTTCATATGCGGGCAGGCTAATGAAACTTGTCTTACCCATATTACACGCCCAGGCGTTCAGGTAGATTGTGCTTCCGGCCGGAATTAGCTTTCCCTCGTAGAAAATGTCCTTGACCGTTGCCCGCGGCAGTGCCAGTCTCAGAACGCAATAATATCTCAGACATTCTCTCACTAGCGCCACGATATACTCGCATTTCTGATCATCATACGCATCGCACAGTGGTTCCTCTTCCGTGTAAAATTTGCCAATCTCCCGGACCGCCTTCTTCTGGACATCCGGTCGCTGCGCTAGGAGTGCAACGCTCCACTGCACCAGCGTGGTGATTGTATCTAATCCCCCAGAAAGCATTGTCAAGCTAATCGAAGTTAACTCCTCCTTGTTCAGTGCCGCCTCCTTGTCCAGGATGACGTTTGCCTGGATGCACGGCTTGTGCATCCCCTTCTCCATGCGGTCATCCAGATCTTGATTCAGTCTCTTCAGATATACGTCCCGTCTGCTTCTCATCTCACGTGCCTTCTTGGATCCAAAACTGAATGGGTTGAGCCTCAAAATTGGTATGTAGTCCTGAAGATTGCCAGTTGTGCTGCGGAATTTGGAAATCTCTTCTTCTACTTCGGTGATCTCGTCAAACATAGGGTCGTCCCGACTACCCATGCGAGTCCCCCAGTTCAGAGTGAGAGCTAGCGAAAGCGAAAGACGTTGGATCATGGGCATGGGGTCGACACTAACAGCGCCCGCTTGCCCGTTCTCAAAGCCCTCCTTCACGAAGTCCTTCGTTTCGATGTCGAGATGGTTGATATATGTTGCAATGGAAGGCTTGTTCAGCGCCGATGCCGCACCTTTCCGTCTCCGCTTCAAAGAGTCATTGAAGGGCGAAGTACCTATCGTTGTTCCTGCAGTATTCGAAAGGACCTTCATACGTCAGCCTTTTCTAGTTGCTCCTCTACCCTGCACGTACCTTGTGAAACGTCCAGAAGACTGGCCTCGAACTTAACGCTTGGCTATTTTGCCCAAAAGTTTTCCTCGCCGCCTCCGCGCTATTGATAACGATTACAGGCACGTTGCCTAGCTGTATTTGATACACGTCTCCGTACACCTTGCTCCATTCGCGGTACTTTTCGGCAGCATTGTATTTTATATCAGGGATGTTGCCGACGAGAGGCCAATTGAACGGCCCCGAAATCCCCTTTATGCGCACAGACCGTCTTATGACTTCATTTACCAGGACGTATGCTATGGGTATACCTATGAGGAGTATCAAAATAGAACGCAGCGTATGTTCCACCAATTGGTCCGAGAGTAAAGGTACGATTGTGGAGATCATATTATCTTCGACGATACGTTGCGAGCTCTTCCAAAGTCTGGATCTAAAGAAATCGATGCGATTGGTCTTAAAATAACGTTGCTGTCGGTAGATCTTGTTCGCGTATGAAAACAAGTACCACGATGTTTGCAAGGTTCAATCAACGGCAAACAAATATCAAATGCGCTGGTTCCCTCTCGCTGGGGCACCCAAACGCTATCTATACTAGGAACCATGGCGCTTATTTCCTCGGACTCTGTCGGCACTTAGGATCGTCATGCGGGGAGAATGTTGAAAAGCGGAACCTAGCGCGGAAGACTTCCGCAGTCGGGGATTCCCGAACAAGGACGGCAATCTAGAAGAAAGCCACATTTAAAGATATAGCGGACGGTATTCCGTTCACTTTTACCTCGAGGAGTGCCCAAGATGGTGTGGTGTTGGTGGGGGAAAATTAAGATAAGATTATAGTGACGTTGGAATAGTCGGGGCTGTGAGCAGCGTAACACCCGCATGTTCACTTTGTACAGCTTACTTGCTCACCTGTATGCCAAAACCATCAAATCCCACCATCTTTTATTCACTATTGTGCGGTATGAGTTTAAGCAGAAGCACCCGTTCGGTCGAAACGCGTAGCGTCAGTCGTATGCCTTTTTGAGGTGAACCATTGCATGCCGCTTGTTTAATTCATTCACTTCATAGAATATCAATTACAACCTTCAATTTTTGTCAACGTAGCTAGCATCAATATTCCATGTGGCCTGTTCAAATGTTGATTCAGAGACGTGTGGACTCGGTATGACAGCTTTATTCCCTAGCACTCTTATGAGCCCTGTATCATAGAAGCGACACCAAGAGAAAGTACAAGGAATAAGGTTGCTAGATCAGGCCGGTCCTCAGAGTAATTTATAGAAGGCGTCGGCTTTAATTTTTGTGGTACGATGTTTTAGTTGAGACGCGAAAGTTTGATAGAAGGTTTAGGGAGGTTCTACTAGACTATTGCCAAAGGCCTTAGCTGAATGTGTCATTACCTGAGAGTATCACATCCAAAAAGAAATAATCTGGCTGGTTATCGTCAAATTGACAACGTTTGAATAACTTCATTCATGATATACTTAGCTTTCTCAATGCATTTGACACTCTGTAGTGGCAAACTTTGTTTCGTGATGGACGTTGCACAAGTGTAAAGACTAATATAGACATGCCGCTGCAAGGAACTTATTACATAGTATGGAACTGTTATGACTCTGAAAGCACACTATAATGCATAGAGCTATAGAGTGGAAGGCTGCCGGGTCACGGAACGTTCGAGTAGAGCTCGTGGGCAGGTAAATTGATTTACAGTGTAATGTAGACAATAGTCAGAAGTGTAACCAAAACCTTATTTCAGTATCACCATGTTCTGGTGAGTAATTGGAGACTTCCTGTAGCACACTGTTTTGAGCGACCAACGCACTGTCCTGTAATGGGTCTCTGATTATGAGGTTCTCACCATGACAGTGTGCCCTTATCCAGTCATAAAATTGTAGTGTATAAATTCCCTGGTTGTTCTCCTGAACTTCAGCATTTCTTCTTCCAATCTTCATCAAAATTTGATCGTTGATACTCATTCATACGACCATTCCAACTGGCAAATTGTCTGGCTGTCTTAAAGCTTTCGCGTCGACTCTTCAAACACCATGAGTAACGATGCGTCACCTGACGCTGCCCGCCACAACCTAGAGCAATATCAAGAAAATAGGAATAAAGAGGGCGTGGGAGAACCCAACTTCTGGCGTATTGTCAGAAAAACGGTGACGGATGTAGGGGAGTCTTCCTCTGAGGGTGTTACGACGAGTGCTGCTCGTTTGAAGTTGATCGAGGGCATCAAGGGCATGACAATTGAAATTAAGCATCATTGCTATAGGAAAAGTGAGCTCTTCGAACAGCTCAGGAAGGCAGATAGCAGCGGCCCCTTTAAGATAATACCAGAAGCAGATGGCAGTGGCAACACCTCTACACACAGTAAGTGTCTCAATTAGTAAAGCGTGATAATATACTGACAATAACAGTCATTCGATGGTGTGAGGAGAGAACGGGCCAATCAACTGAGGGCCGTCTTCCAGAAGGGACAACACACACTAGTGTGGACCTCTCCAAATTCCCTATGGAACTAGAATCGTCGAGTCAGAGGCATGCTCAAACTCAAGCTCCTCTCACTCAAGGAGAGGACGCGGGCATTATCATTCTACCAATTCGGAAGGGCTGAAGCGTATTACCTTCACAATAGGCTGTTCTACCCGGAGGAGAGTCAATTCCTACCCCTTGTGCTTAATTGGTACTCCATTCTATATGTACAATAATTATAATGTTACTCCCCTTTTTGGTATTGAAGCACTGTCTCCTTTCATGACTATTCTATTTGCTTAAAGGTTTTACCAAGTATCACTCTATGTGATGAGCTTCACATGAACCACTCGATTTTAGTACACTTTCTGTTCTGGAGAATCTTCATGATTATTAATAGTGTCATAAAATGATAGAGAAGACGCCCAGAAGTTGATGAGGCAGCATTATTCTCGATGAAAGATGAAAATGGGTATTCAAACTTCATTCCCAAAATAAGTCGGATGCGAAAATTTAAACTCTACTTCGTTAGTAGAACTAATGTTCAAAGTTTGAAATCGAAATCTTGGCCATCGTTCCTGACGCAGGGTAAAGCCGGGTATGCGCCTTATTTCTTCGCACCAATTCCTCAGCCTTGGAAACACCATGTTATATCAAATCTTCATAAAGTTTTTCGATTGGTGTAGACCATTTAGCTGTGATTATGAGACTAGGCATCGTAGAATTCAAATTTGAAGCACATATCTATGTAGGTTGAGAGCGATTGAATTCTTAGGAGATGGTTTTAGTGAACACGAACTATATCTTGTGTCAGAGACATACAGACAAGACTTGGTCACATCGCTACAAGCACCAACTATAATTCTATCGATACACCTTCGACTGAGAGAGTATATCAAAAGCTTGGAACAAAAGCATGCGTGAGTCGATAGAGACTATCTAGGAGATGAGAACGTGATCCATTTATTGAATAAAGCTCTTGAGCACGAGCTTTAACATCCACGTTCGAATGCTTTCAGGGGATGAACGGTCAAAATTAGAATTTCTTGATGTGCTCGTAGAAGAAATAGCTCGACAGAGCTCAAGCTTACCATAAAAATTTGAGTTATGCACATTGATGCTAGACTTTTTGCATTGCTCTGGCTTCTAGACCCCTGAGACGGAGTCTTCGCCAGCTACCTGGATCTTTCTTTCCTAACTCGACCCGGCGGAGACTTGGCACAGTGTTGAGCGCATTGTGGAGTGATGTTGAAGTACCCAAGTATGATACGGAATATACCTATTGCCTTCAATGTCTTCTACAACCAATTCGTAGAGTTTTCCGCAGCAGCGCCTACATGGGCAGAGTGCTGTCCGTTTATGTATCAAGATGATGGTCACCATCAACACATGCTGCTCAAATCTATAGTACCTCTACCTAATTTACCGATTGTGGAATGAACCGGGCCAATACCGCGATGCCTAGCGCCACAATTCCGAAGAGCCTCAATATTAGACCGCCATTCAATGGCCCAAACCACGTCACCTCCATGCTCCAAGTCACAGGCTTTAGGAAGCAATCAGAGGTATTCAGGTATCCATTCCCGTGAGTTGCTAAGCGCGTGTCACAATCGTGTCTGTTGAATTATTAAATCGTTCACTCTGGCTCGTTTTTCGATCGCAAAACCCCTTCTCAGTGCGTCAGTTCACGATCACACTTCTCCTCAACACGTCCTCCAGCAAGTCCCGCTCTTCAACGCATCCGACATCACCTATTTGATAATTATCGCACTTGCACAATTCTACATATACCAACTGCACCAACACCGGGAATACGCCAATGAGACGTCCACCTCGTTCACAGAGTGGTGTTGGGGAATGTAGTAGAGAGGGAGCGATGCCTCAACTCTTCTCAACCCCAAGTGAGAGCGAACATCCCCAAGCACCATACTTTGATACAAGCGGTACAAATATCCAGGATCCGGCACCAATTTTCGATTTCAGCGAGTTATGCAACAGTGATTACAACGAGCCTGCCAACGCCGATCACACCCGCCTCATGTCGACTCTCGACAGTGACTCGGTAAGGGGATCTTTGTATCAACCCCGATCAACAGATATAGCACTACTACTGCCTACACAGAAAGAAGGGTCATCGATACGTTGCATTCAGAAATATGGTCAAACGTCTGGCCTAAGTTACCGGGGCAGCGAAAGACATAGAGAGGACTCTGTTTCCCAGTATCACGGCCAGCGTCATTCATCCTCTGCTCCTTCTCAAAGCTTATCTCCCGGATCAACGGAACCATACTACTCAAGAATGACAGCACAGGCTGCTGAGCGCGTGTCACAATACGAGCCTTTCGGGGCCAAGTTTCTCGACCCCGGGAACGCAAGCGCCTACCGGAAAGTAGCCACACGATTCGATCGACAACCATATTGCTTCCCGGATGAGGATGACACAATATCGGAGATAGAGCGAGATCGAAATTACCATGTTGAGCGTATCTACGATGCAATGACTCGCGGCGATGCCGCGAGGGATAACAACGGGTCTATTGCTATGAAGAGATGGGTTCACGGAGCATATTATGACTCTATACTAGTTGAAGCATATTCACATAAGGTGCTGGACTGCCTCCTACAGCAAGCAAAGGAGGGATTCCGCGGCTGGCTACACAATGACTATGTGTCTGATGACCGGAAAGGGGAAGATGAAGACCGGGACGTCAGCTGTGCAGGTCGATTAGACAACGTCATCCGCGCTCTTGAAGAGGAGAAGACTATTTGCGAGGATGTCATGAACTCAGCTTGTCAAATTCGTATGTTCGTGAACGCACCCAAGGCTTATGCAAATCGTAAATACCAGAACCGCGTGGGTAACAGCAAAAGAGGGAGACCTCGAGATGCGGGCTCTGATGCAGCGACAAGGCCTTCCAAGATGCGGAAGTCCAATCCCAGGCATACAACAAGAGCACAAGCTTCTTCTAGTCCTCAAAATCGATCTGGAGCACGAGTCCCTGAAACACAAACGCACCAGCGCGAGAGGTCACGATACGGGACGCCTCCATTACGGCGTAATGAGATGACCCCTACGATCACCAGTCCACCTATATCGAATCATCCCACAGGTCATGCTGTGACTAATTCGATTTCTACCACGCGCAATCTCCCCTACGGAAACCAGGTAAACTTTATGGCGCAATCCCAAGCTCAACCAGGGCAGGTACCCCAGCGAATGACATCTATGCCTCTTCCTCAACACTCGCCTTTTCTTTCCCCACCGTCCCTCTCTGCTGACCAACTATCCGCGCCAGCAACACCGGAAGACGTGAAAGTACTACCTGGCGGAAGTGAGGTATGGCCTACGATACAGTCACAATCTCTCATCTCGCCATTTGGGTATCCCGCAGAAGAAGCACTCTTCGCAGAAGATTGGAACTGGTCGATCAATGATCAAACTGCTATCAGTGCGAATCTATTCGACCAACATCCGGACGCTGCGCAGCTGGATCTGCCACAACAAAGCAGTGCATCGAATGCCAATCATGGTCTTCAGAATTGGCAGGGTCGGCAGGCCGCCCAACAGCCTCCATACGCTCACTTCTCCAGATCCCATATCGCCGGCAAGCGAACTCAATAAGATATCATCTTTATACGTGGCTCAGAATGTTTAGCGGTCGATCAGTATGCGATTTCTTGTTCCATTTCTTTGTTCAAGGCCCGTACGAGTGCTTGTTGTTCGCATAATACCCAAACGAATGAATGTTGAGCATCTAGTGAGCACGGCGGCGTAGGATGAATACTCTATGGTTACTTTGATAGCCCGGTTATGTCGACATTCTCTCATATTCATTTCGGCATTTGGATTTCAAGGTCGCATGTTCTCTAGGACGTCGGAGGATATGAATGGTTTTATAGGAGAATTTTCATAAGCATGTCAAACACCGTTAGGTCGATTCAATTTGCCACTCCTAATTCGTCTGTTCGTCACTTGTCTAGAATTCAAGTCGATGATCCAGTAAATGAGTGCTGAGGCTCAAGGATCTTCGCGGGGTTGGAGACATTCCCATCGCTACCGTCATATTCTGGCTCATCAGAATAGATACGGGATTGCTTATGCAGGTCAGGGCATATGGATGCTTTATACCAACAATATCCTTTTCATCCATATCGCCTGAACCCCTACCTTGCCCTCGTACCATCATCCCTGTTTCTCATGTGTCGCTGCTAAGTCATCTATATTTCCAGGCAACAGTGGGGGCCAAGTCAGTGCTGCCCCACCTCACAAGTCCTTCTCACACAAGCAGCTTCTTTAGCCTCTTCTTTACACTAAACATTCCTTTCTTTCAATGTCCTGATTATATCGACCATGTCAGACGGCGAATGCATCGCGACGTGTGATCTCTGCAGTGCTTTGTTGGAGATGTTTGAAGGGTTGAGAACAGAAAATATCGATGTCTCCTCCTTTCAGTCTCAAAGCTCTCTTAATTGTAACAGACATGCATCGTTGATTCATCAATTCGAGGAGTATTTGCAATCTGATCGATCTGGGAGGGGAACCCAGCCTAGAAAAGATATGGGATTTCGTAAAGGATCGACTCCAGGAGAAGTAAATCTGTTCGAGTCGGTTTCATCCCTGGGCTTGTGTTGGCATCTTTTGCTTGTGCAAGAAGAAGGAAGCACGGAACAATTCGCGAAAGGCGACATTATGAACTCGGATTGGGTCGATATAACTAAAGTTAAGCGCTGGAAAGCCGAATGTTTGAATTCACACGGAGGCAAATGCGAAAACCCGATGAAGATATGGCCAACCAAACCAGCGTGGCTTGTGGATATTAAACTAGAGTGCATTGTACCCGGTACTTTGACGGATGAATTCGTAGCACTGAGCTATACATATGGAAACCGACTCGGCCTGAACGTGGATGTCGAACTCAACGCAAGGCTTCAAGAACCCCACGCCTTTTGCGAGCCAGATATCGCAGCGCAACTTCCACCGATACTTCGACATGCCATGTTCTTGACAGAGGCTCTCGATGAACGTTATCTATGGGTGGACGCTTTGTGCATTCTTCATGGGAGCCCAGAAACCGCCAGTCAGCTCAACATGATGAGTTCGATCTACGCGAGTGCTGTTGTGACCATCATCGCCACCGACGGAGATGCTGATGAGGGCATTATTGGATTGGAGGGCACCTCTAGCTCTAGATCGCTAGATCAGAGAGTCATTAAATTCGCTGACCGAAAAATTATCGTTAGGGATACTGATTATTTTTCGCTCGTTCACGGGCCACGACCCTACTTCTCACGTGCATGGACCTTCCAAGAACACAGGATGGCAAAGAGAAAGCTTTTCTTCCTTGGGAAACAAGTCCACTGGGAATGTCAGCACCAGCAGTTTCACGAAGAGCTCGCAACAGGTGCTGAAGTAAGCGCATATATAGAGCCACGTTTGGTAGAAAGTCTGGCTGGTTTCCCTGTTCTAAGTTCCGTCAGCAATGTCATTAGCTCCTACAACGAATGCGACCTTCGCTATCCTGAAGATGCTCTTCCGGGTATTACAGGACTATTATCTGTACTAAGTCGCTCTTTTAATGGCGGCTTTCTGTACGGAATTCCGGAGCTTTTTTTTGATCGAGCACTTGCGTGGAGCCCATATTGGCCACATACAGAGCTTCAGCGTCGAATACAGTCGGGTCGACCGAAATCAGCCCGTCTATCACCCGGTCATCTACCATCCTGGTCATGGATTGGTTGGAAGGGCATGATAAATCTCGGCGATGAGGCGAGTCGGATCAATGACCGAGCATCTCGAATTTCAGAGACGTATCCAATACTTGAATGGTACACTGCAACGTCACCTATAGCGAAAGCATCTGAGCGTCGACGAATTCACTCTAGATGGTATGAAGATCGCGAAACATGGAAGAAGACGGGAAAGCAGCTGCCCGGCTGGACTCGCGTGGAGCTCGAATCTGACGAAGGCACATTTCGAGGGGAGCCGCGCATCTTTCCAGCTGGATGTGAGGGCTTCGTGTATCGACATCAAGACATGCCCAAAGTCGAGAACTGGGGTCCGACTGATGACTGGTACTTCCCGTTCCCTGTTCCAAGTATTTCAGAAACAACGATGGCTTCAATGCCCGAGCAAACCCCATATTTGTTCACTCGAACTCAGCGAGCTAAGGTCTTGGGACGAAAGAATAATGATGAGACTAAAATAATCACACTGTGCGACAGATTGAAGGGGCACAAGATTGGAATACTCCGGCTCCATACTTGGGATCAGCTACAAGGCTTCCCCAATGAGCAGAACGCGCGCTCTGAGACCGTAGAGCACACCCAGTTCCAGGAGGGCCATACATCCATTCCAATCAGGGGAATGAGCAATGAATATCTCGCTGAACGTACCGGTGACGAGCGATCGGAGATCGAGGTTGTTGTCATCAGTCTTACTCAGAACTATTCCAAAACTTGGAATAAAGAACTAACACGCTACGATAAGCCTTTGCATTGCACGCAAGAATACAATATTCTCTGGGTTGAATGGGAAAACGGCGTTGCCTACCGAAAAGCAGCTGGAGTTGTACAAAAGGAGCAATGGGAACAGCTAGAGCTTGAAGATGTTGACTTGGTCTTAGGTTAAAATGCTATTCAGATTTCATCACGCTGGACAAGCAATACTTGCCTCAAGTATAAGCACTAAAACAGATACCTGAAAGCACGAAATGCTATCTTGCAATTAATTGTCTTCTACATGGCTTTCGAATCAAGCCTTCTTATAGGTGATTGAAGATACCCAGTGTGACAGAAGCAATATGACTGCACATTATGTTTATTTGACCTAGAGGCAATGTATATCAAATGATCGGAAACCACTTCGACTTCAGCAAAAGTATGCGATCACAATGAGATGACAATACGAGAAAAGTATAATTATTGACTGGGAACAGTCATTCGTCTACCTAATTCCAGTAAAGGGGAATGAAGAGGTCTATTAGCGCAATTCATAATTCTCCCCCTCAAGCTCCGCCGTTCTGATATATCCTAGTTCTTGCATCAGTTCTCCAACACGACCCCAAGCCTCTGGATCCTCCATAATACGGCGAGTGATCTCACGATCGATATCCCCCGTGTCTAGACCAGCTAGATGGCGAGCCTGGCGTAGGGAAACTAACGATCTGCCGTCGTACGTGTTGTATGACGCATTTCCCGTGCTAAGAGCCCGATCTAGCTGAAATTCCGGTTCTTCGTCGGAATCGTAATCGCAGTCACAATATTCTTCAGGAAGTGGAAGCTCACGGCGTGGATGTTGTCCTTGAGTCCATATGTCCCTCGATCCTGAACCATATTGCCTATCCGGAAACTCACGCCCCTGGGTTATGTAGTCAAAAGTGTCTCCAAAAGTGGGTAGTGGTTCCTCCTGTACCCAGAGAATATGGCGACAATTTGTACAATTACATACTTCAGAGGAAACACTGTCCGTTTCAATATGGCTTCCTTCATCTTCGGTAAGATCTTCGCCATGGAGCATATCTTCCAACACACCACCCGCTATCCTGCTCGCCGCGGCATTAAGATCAAAGCCTTCAGGAAGACTTTCTTCATCATCCAACAGTGACCGCGCGATTTGCTGAAACTCAGAATAGATGTGGAGTAAGCCTCGACGGTTGCCGCTCTCACCAGACTCACTGCTAGCATTTGATCTGGAGCGATCTACACCAGACATATCTGTAGTGTGGTCGACTATGAGATTTTCTGCTCTTCCTTGCACTAGGGAGTAATGTCAAGGGCCTACCTTTATACCTATGATGTAGGTGCATTGTGAACAGTGCTCAGAGTGTGGACGATAGGCGAACAGCGTTGTGTGCGTACAAGGAACATGTAGCATGTTCACCAATCGAGCGGATTGCAAATCGGTCAACGAAGGTCACGTGTACTATATCAGAGGTTGCCCGATTTGCTTCATCCCGACCCTCCATATTTGTCCACTGATTACTTTTACACTCACCTTCACCGTTCACTCTCCCATAACGAGTGAACGAAAGGGCACTAGTGAGTTACGAAACTGACCTCATAGCTACTTCCAAACTAAATACTCACCGAATTTCATTTACGTACAACGTTTTCTTCAACCCATCAACCCCGTCTAACCTCCGATCCCCCACTCCGAGCAGCTTAAGGATGGAGTGTCACCACCCTAGCAAAATGAGCAAATCTTCAATTTCTTTCATTGCTAAATACAATGTTCCCACTACGAACACCACGAATAACTCTTCGCCTCATAGTCGAGTATACGCTGAAGTATTGCGCGGCATCGAGAATCCGTTCGCGCAGTTTCTGAGGAGTAGGTATGGTGTCGAAGACTCCGGAGCGACCTCACCCAAGTCAGGTCGCAATACACCTTCAGCTACCGACAGCTATCTATCTTACGCCAGTGATGATGATTTCGAGTCAGAAGATTTCTGTACAGTAGAGTACCCTTCTTTCGAAGACCGTTGGGCTAGTGCCTTCGCGTACAGGTACCGCCCGACCGAAGAAGCCGACGAGTGGTGCCGCGCTGATCCTACCTTGAGAGAAATCATCGAGAAACCCGAACCATGGATCAAAATACTCTATGAAAACATGCTGAATACCGAGAATTGTCTCAACAGGCCCGAGAGTCACGAGCTCGCAATGTTCAAGTCCAGCGACCTCGATCTCAAGGAAGTTGAGGCTGCTTGCAGGGCTACTCTAACTGGTCTAGTCCACCGCTGCGTCGTGGGCTTTTGTGGTCTAGACAGCAAGAATCAACCCGCTCGAGAAGATAGAAAGCTCACCTGCAAGGAACGATTGCAAGAAATCGCTGGGGCTTTTAAGATCGACAAGCGTATCTGTAAAGATGTGCTGCTCGAGGACGCGAAGATCGTCCTTCTCGTCCACGGACCCAAGCGCGCTATGAAGGCGAAGAAGAGTCAGCAGCGATCGAACGATAGAAAACGAACAGTTCTACAGCAAGCGGCTCAAAGAAAGAGCGTGGGCTCTGTAGTCTCTAGCGATCCGGTAAATATGGTTGAGGAGGACAAGTCATCTGAGAAGCAGGGCGGACATGAATACTCAGAGAAGGAAAAGACTGCGGGCAAGCTTATTCAAGAGGAGACCCTCGAGATGGACAAGACTTCTAACAAGCGTACCCAAGATGAGGACTTGAAGAAAGACTATGAAGACGAGGCCCGCCCGACAAAGAGCCCTAAATAATTGGGAACCGAGGTGCGCAGTATAAGATGACAGTCAATCGTGCTACTGTTGATTGTCTATTAACAAAGGCTTGGTCTAGTTGCCTATAACGTAGTAAAGGTATGCAAGATTTGATTCGGAAGGCTTTTACGCGGTGCCGAGTGCGAGCCCGTTCGATAGATGAAGTATCGACTATGCGTTCATAGACTCTAATGCAAAGTGTCGCTGGACAGGAATTTGAATCACAGCCCCAAAAGTAACTCTTTACTTCATGCTCGGATGCAAGCTGTACATATTGCAATGGCTCAGGTGGTTTAAAGTGGGCTATAGGCATGTTAATGGCGTGCCCGCTATGTTCCACCCCATCCTTCTAACGTGCCAAAAAATGAAAGATGTAAACAATTGAAAGGTCTACAAGCACCTTCACAAGCAAAAAGACAACAGGTTGGAACTCGAGCCCTCCATTCATGCCCATGTGGCTACCATACGCCAAGTAAAGAAACACTGCGTAGTAGCATTACTACTATGCGGACTTCCTTGGAGAAGTGTTGATGCACCAGCAGTCACATGGCTTGCTCCTTTCACTGTTCCCCTGGTGACGACACCTGCCCAGCACTTTGCCTCGCTAACCGAAATGAACAAAAAAAAGCAAAAAGGTAAGCCCTGGGGTCGAACTACCGCATCTGTTGTCCCTACCCTAATCGATATGGTACTCGCATACTGCAAGTAGAGACCCACACTTTCAGGCATTCCAGTGGCGGTCATATCTCTATAGAGATTATAACCTTAGACAACCCGTTCGCAAATCCGGTGCCATCCTCATTGTGCGTCACAACTCGGCATCACAGAAATGCTATGAACCACTGGCCCACCCATGCGTTTCGAATTATAATTGTTTCAGAAAGTTTGTGGTATATATACAAACAGAAAGCAACACGTGACAAGGTGAGTGGGCGTGGGGAACACGAAAACTCATGCTTGGGCACGTGCAGACCTCCATCGCGTTAGACCGAGCCCAAGCATAGTATTTCGTGTTGGTTTTTGTGATTGTCATGTCTTTGTTGATGACTGGACGATTGCTTTAACGTTTCTATTTGTCTCTCTGCAGGACCGTATAACGTAACAAACTGTAGGCAATTTGGCGTTTGTCAGGGCAACAAAGAACACATCTCCATATGCTCAATCCCTCGGCTTTTAGAATAATGAGTAACCTGTTCCCTGATCCTACAACTAGTCGCGAAAGACTTCTGATCCATACACGGTGCCGTTATTCTATTCCTTGTCATGTATGATATGCTTCTTTTTCACATGAAAGACGAACTCCAAAATGCTGTTCCAGAAAATGCGAGTAAATGCGAGTTTTACTTAGGCAAACTGCAGGCAATCGCTTTGTCGTAGTCCCACTTTTAAGTCAAACATCACGAAACGTTGTTTGCTAGCTCCACAGATGAATTGATTTCTGTAAGTTTGTGTTATGAAAGACAAACTCAAAAATGCTGTTCTAGGAAATGCGGGTTTTGCTTAAGCAAACTACAGGCAATCGCTTTGTCACAGTCCCACTTTTAAGTCAAACATCACGAAACGTTGTTTACTAGTCTCCACAGATGAATTGATTTCTGTAGGTTTGTGTCATGAAGGACAAACTCAAAAATGCTGTTCTAGAAAATGCGGGTTTTACTTAGGCAAACTGAAGGCAATCGCCTTGTCGTAGTCCCACTTTTAAGTCAAACATCACAAAACGTTGTTTGCTAGCTCCACAGATGAGTTGATTTCTATAGGTTTGTGTTTCATGCGCGGTAGTCGCATAGTTAGTCATGCTTGGTGATGTTTGTGATTCTCCACTTCGTGTTGCGGATGTCCTCTTTGTCCATGGAAACGACTGCCCTTATGTTGTTTGACTGGATTGCATCCAACTGGCCTATAAGTAAGAGTAGGAATTCCTCAATCTCAACTCACAGGCCGACCGACCTCTTCAGCCAAAGCCTCGTCAAGCTCAACCAGATCCCGCTGATCTTGCTAGTAAGCATACAAGCCAACGCCCATGTTACGACATACCAAACATGAGTTTCGAAAAGGCCAGGGGATCATAGGGAACCATCACAGACTCCAACAAAGGACAAAAATGACCGGAGAATTGTTCCATGAATCTGGGAGAAATGGACAGAAACACAAAAGCCGTCAACCTTCACTCATGGATACGAACATCTCATCTGGGGAGATACGCTTCTCGCCGCTACCCAACGTAAGGCTCTCTCGAAGCAATCGATCAGTCTACGCCATTCACCGTTCTCCATTCGAGCATTCTTCGCCAAGGTATATCTTCGACAAATTCCGCACGCCAGTGAAGACGCAACTACAATATCCGGACAGAACAGGTCCCCTGCTCGAGAGCCAGATACTTTTGAGTCCGAGTCCGAGCTATCAGTACAGGCCCCAGCGCCTCGAATAAGGAGCAACAATAGCCCTTCGTATAGAACAAAGCGCAAAATCTTTACAACCTGCGCCGTATATATCCGAAAAGCACGACGCAGCAATGACATATGGACAGCATAAGAAATCACGACATCATTATCGTGGCTCCAGTGCTGTCTTGATTTCCGACCTCGTCGCCGACAACGTGCATGCACATTGTGCATTTTCTTGCGAAACACTTCGACAGTGGACTTGCGAGACAGAAATCCGTAGGTCTAGTACAACGGAAACCACGAATGCAAGAAATGCGGGCACGAAGAAGTTGGAAACAACATACTCGCCCCTCGACTTCGCCTCGAGGCGTATATATTCTTTTTTCCACGACCTTATATATCACACTTTTTCATCACAACAACTCAACTCGACCCCCCAACTACACGACTACTCTCTTTCATAATAGAGCTGAGTCAAATCCGGCAGCAGAAAGTATGCAGCCGGAGCGTTCCAGCAGGTTGGAGCCATGGGGGCAGTGTCAGTACCGTGGTATCGCTGAAAAAGAAATTCTATCGAACCAACGACACCACTAACAGCCATATTGGCGACGCCGATAAGGAACCAGGCTAAATAACGACGCCTTTTCCGCAGTAGGCTGGCATGCACGAATGCAGAGGGTGCACGTGCTCATTGGCTCTGGGTCTCACGGGGGTCCCTCAACTCGAACCTAAACAAGATCCTACGATCGACCAAGTGGCTACTTAAATTTTCTGTACAACTTAGTGTGGAACCGTTCAGCCACTCTTGATATAGGCTCTGTGTCGTTGCTGCCCGACAGTCCTACGCTGGCGGATATATACTGGAGCGACCGCGGTGCTCCTTCCGGTCCCGGGGGTGACGACGATTCACTGTCAATGGATGTTATTCTGGATGACGATTCAATGCCAATGGATGTTACTCTGGACGATGATGCACCGCCAATGGATTTTATTCTGGACGATGATGCACCGCCAATGGATGTTGTTCTGAACAACCGAACAATTTTACGCACCGTGCCGCACGCTGGTTCCACTCAAACTGCATATAGCGAGCCACGACCTCCGATAAACTGTCCAAACACTGGATAGAAAGCGTCGTAGTCGGAAATGAACTGTGTGTGTCTTTCGCAAAAGGTTAATCATTATGCAATACAACCTCGCCGTCTGTTTCATGGGGTCATCCAAGCTTTACAGTTCCGGAGATGAATACAGGTGCTCACGCTACGCCGACTGGTACCTTAAAGAGTCTACCAAGATATTTGGTTTTCCGTCGGGGGTGGGCTATCAACCCATTCAATTTGCTCTTCCTCAAAGGTTGAAAGCGACAGAAATAATGCGGAGCTCCGTCGGTTCGCAGACACACACGCACACACACACCAACCATTCCCAGCACGCGTTGAAAGTCAATCGCCCCTTCGCTACCCCGTTCCACACATCAGGAGGCCCCCTTCAGCCCAGTCGCTCCACTCAAGGCGGGGGCCAACAAACCTTGTAAGGAGGTAACCTAGGGCTCCTTTGTGTGTGTTGGTTGGTGGCACTGGTATAGAGCACTGAACCATTGATATGAAACGACCAAAATATAGTTAAGAGGCGTGATATGTTTCATTCCTCGGCAGACGATATATCACAGAAAAGTATGAGAAGGATGATCCGGTTTGTTTTTGTCATCTCTCTCAATTGCTGGTGGCGATGGAAATTTTTCCTAGAATACTTGGGGGGCTCTGCCAAAGTCTTCTTTTTTGTTCCCTCCTCTTACGTTTTTGTTGTTGTTGTTATCGTCGAGATTTAGATTTTGCCTATAAGCAAGAACTTTTTATCTCACCAACAATTCCTGTCAAATATATGAAACAAATTTTTATAAGACCCATTTTTATCACTTGCATGAATGAATGATTGATCCTAGATGAGAGATAAAGGTAGGCTTACAATGTTTGAGAATAGTTGTGAAAAAAAAAGGGGAGCATAATCCCTAGGAACAAACAACGAGGCAACATTGGAACTCTTCCTTACTATTCGGATGTTTCCATCCAAACCGTGTGACAGACTCGGCGCGTATTGTCTCAAAGTTGCACTCTCCGCTCGAGACTTTTGGCTCCGAGGACATCCAGGTTACGCGCCGGACTCTCATGCACGCGCACGTGGTTAAAGTGAAGCAGCGGCAGCCATCCCCGGCGATGCATCTGAATGAAACCATCACCGACGTCTTTGAGTCAATGCATGTCTACCACTAGAGAAGAGAATGTCACAGTAAACGCCCCGCTCGATGGATGATGCATTGTTCCCCTTCCCGAAAAAAGAAAACCACTACTACACGTGGTAGTGCTTATTGGATGAAACAACACCTCATCCACAGCGGGCATCACCACTATCAAACGGAAAAGGAAAAGAAAAGAGTCTTGCCTACCTCGCAAAAGGCAGGTCCAAAGCGGCGCAATGTCACTGCCGTCGAAAAACGTGGGTCGGGTGCACTCGCCCGATCGCCGTCTTCTCTGCATCCATGATCCTTGACAGCCTGGCGATCAACGTCGAGCTTGTCGCACGGCAACTACCTAGGTCAAAAAGCAAGAAAAGCAGCGTGACAGGTATTCAAGCCAGCGAGAAACTAGTGGGGGAACCTTGTCAAAAGGCGGCTAATTCCTCTGAAACATAAAACGCATTTGTTAAGCAGTCGCAAAACATGGAAAAGATGGGGAGGACAAGGACATCAAGCCAGTGGAGGAGTTCAAAAAAACTTGGACGATGACACGGGGGTTCTATCCTATCTTGTTATGTAAAGTTTGTAAAGGGGGGGCCAGTTGGCCGTGATAAGATGTCCTGGGTTTGAACCTATAGGGTTTTTGGGATACCTCGTGGTAAAGTCTCCGGTAAATGAAGGGCTCCACTTCGTCCTCTCGCGTGTCTGCCCTGGACACGGCTAACACCGAGCTTGACTACCACATTGCCTTGCTTTACCAGCCTTGCTATTATTTTTTGGGTCGACGATGAAAGGGACATGCCAAGGTGTGATCAATGGCCCTCTTTTAGCTTTGCCTCGATTTCTTCTAGGTCTTCGGCGCTGTCAATCTCAATGATTCTGCCTACCTCGGCCGTGTTCCGCATCAGCTCTTTTGCGCCGGCGTAGAGCATCTTCACCTCGTTGTTGCATGTCACCGGGAGGTAGTATAGCATCACGTAAGGCACCGAGAGACGTCCCGAGTCCTGGTATTCTTCAGTATAGCTTGGGTGCATATAACGGGGTGCGACATACAAGGGTTATAGGGTAGCTAAGCAGTACGAATCTCGGAGCATGGTCTGGTAGCTCATCTCCGAGGCTCTGAACATCGGAGTACACATCGTCGTCGACTGGGCGAATCTCCAGCGTCTTCTTATCGATCTCGTCTGGCCGGGATAGGCATCAGCCCCGTCACAGCTCGCAAGAATACTATGTGCGCCATCGGTTGGGGCATGGCTACTTGTATGACAGCTCGGGGAGGATCAGGCATGCGTACAGAGGATAGCCTGGGGATCTTTGGCGCGCGACGTGCCTAGGCGGAACTTTCGCAGCTTCTGCTTGGTCTCATCGGAGAAGGTGTAGAGCCGGGCTTCCGAGGACTGCGGGGTTGTCAGGTTCGCGATCAAGGGCAGAGTGGCGCTGAACAGACCATGTTGCCGGTAATAACGGGGAGGTGGCAGGAATTAAGGTTCCTGAGCGTGTTTCGCGAGGTCGAGGTAGTAATAGTGTAGGGCTGAGGAAAGGTGGATGGCGCAGAAGGCGACGTCTTAGTCGTTGGGCGGTGCGGGGCATGTTCCGCGACGACGCCATCGACGCGGACGCGACTTGATTTCTTCGAAAGCTCTACTTCGGACGGAACTAGCTACTCAGCAACCCTCCACCAACAGCCTTTTGGCGGAACCTTGACACATTCATGTTCAGCAGGCTCAGCCAGGTAGCCCGGCACCTTTCGCGACCGCTCCCAAATTACTCCCATCTCTCCGCCGCGGCCGGCATCCGAGGTCCTTCGATAACGTCGTCATCGAAAATGTCGACGCACGACAAGGGGCTCATACACACAGCTGCGTGCTTGATCATCGGAGATGAAGTGCTGGGAGGCAAGGTATGCACGACGGAACTTCGTGTTGGCTGCATTGGAGCTCTACTAACCTGCATGCAAAGACTGTAGATACGAACTCGGTGAGACCTCAAGTGCGCATGCCTCGCATTCAGCTAATTATGGAAGGCATACTTTGCTAAATTTTGCTTTTCTCTCGGGATCAACCTGCGACGCATAGAAGTAATCGCCGACGATGAGAGTGAGATTGTCGAGGCGGTCCGGCGCATGTCTAAAAACTACGATTTTGTGGTGACATCCGGAGGCATTGGCCCTACGTGAGCGCAGCCCTCTATGCCGTACCACCATGCTCGGAGCTGACGCCTGCCAAAGACACGACGACATCACGTACCAGTCGATAGCCAAAGCGTTTGACCTACCATTGAAGCTTCACGAAGCGGCATTTGAGCGGATGAAGCGCTTGTCCAAGCCGCACAAGTCGCAGCCCAACTTTGACTGGAACACGCCCTCGGCAGCATTGACGGCGAAGAAGCGAATGATTGAGCTGCCACTAGACTCGTCCATAGCAGACGAGGAACAAGTGATATTCGTTAGCGACAATTTGTGGGTTCCGGTCAGCTGTGTCAACGGCAACGTGCACATTCTGCCCGGAGTGCCGAGACTGTTTGAGAGCATGCTGGACGGGCTGAAGGGCAGGCTGCTGCCACGACTGACGGACCCAGAGGGCAAGGGGGTGCTGCGGATATTGATATCAACGCCCATGGCGGAGAGCGCAATCGCTGAATATCTGACGCAGCTGGCAGCGCGTGCAGAGCCAAAAGGGGTCAAGGTGGGGAGCTATCCCCGGTGGGGCAAGGAGCACAACACGGTGACGCTTGTCGGGCGCGACGTCGAGTTCATGGAATCGCTGGTGTCGGAGGTGGAAGAGGCGGTTCAGGGGCGGCGCGTAGCGGTGGAGGGCGAGGACGACTCAGAAAGCGCGGATCCAGCGACGGGCTCGGTGCAGACGGGCTAAAGAATTGCATGTCTTGGAAGGGTGGGCTGGTTGACTGGATGACTGCAAGCGTACATAGGGAGCCGTGGTCAGGAGACGACATGTCGTCGAAATAGAATGCAAGGCTCTGGAGTGGGCGACAATAATAGACGTCAGCGTGCTGCTAAGGGCCTTCTCGAAGCTCTGTGGAAGACGTGCCGCGCGCCGACTGCTCGCGGGCCTGGCGGGCGTGATAGTGATAGGCGGGCGGGCGATAAGTGATAGCCTGCACTGCAGGGTGACTGTTTTCCAATTGCGGCCTGTCACAGGCAGGTGAGCGGGCGTGAGCGGGCGGCAGAAGAAAGTCTGGCGTGCGTCGTGTGCGGTCGTGTGCAGTCGTGCCCGTCGAGCCCGTCGAGCCAGTCGTGCGCCGTCCAAGGCAGCCGCAGCGAGCCCACCGCCTGTGCAACCGCTGTGAATGCGCACCCGCATGCGCCAGCCAGTCATGTGAAGGGCGAGACTCGGGGGGAGTGCAGGACCTGTCCCTCTTTATACCCATTCCCATGTGCCGTCTGCTGTCTATGTACATACATACATACATACATACATACATACATACGCCATGTATGGTATGTACGTACAGCACACATGCACCCTCGTTCGGCCGTCTAGCATGTGCCTGGGCGTGGGCGTGGGAGGACCGGCCTGCCGCATCCTCACTAACACTCCCCCTACGGTGCAGGCGAACCGCTGGAGGGTTCACTGGCGCGCAAGCCGTGCCACTTGCGGAGCTGGGATCGCTGGGATGCACGCTGGAGCAGGCCGAAGCCATGTCGACCTTCAGGCGCCGCTTTAACCGCGGCCGGGGGGGGGCCCTCTCTACGCAGGCCTCAGGCATGTCTTCGCCGCGGGCACTCAGGCTGCGGCGGCGTAGGTAGGCAGGCAGCGAGCGAGCGGACGGGCGCTGGTGTTGCGGGTGGTGTTCTGCTGCTGCTACTGCTGCTGCTATTGTTGTTGTTGTTGGTGTCGCTGGCCGGCGGGTATGGCATGGTATGCTATGGTACGGCACGGCATGCCCTGCCATGGCATCGTCGCTGCGGGTGCTCGTACACAGCAAAACACTAACCACCGCCGTGGGGACGGCCTGTTCGCCTGTTCGTCGTCCTTTTTTCGTGGGAGCAAGTGCCATACCCTGCACCGCGCCAACTCCCAGCCGTCGCTACGAATCAGCGCCCGCCCAGCGCTCAGGGCCCCCAGGCGAGCTAGTAGAGGTCCTTTTTGCGGCCGACGGTGGACCTGCTCCCATCCTCTCTAGGACGCGACTCTGCTACCCAGCTTGATTCTCCTCTCCATCTCTGCTGCCCGCAACCACCCCCATCGCCCTCCCTAATTGCTGCCGTCGCTCCAGCTGTCTCCTGCGCTCCCTGTCCGCGGAACCTGCCTCCCTTGATCGCCCACCCTCCCAAGAGCGCCCGTCCCCGTCCCGTTCCCGCCTCCTCGTTTGAGTGAGCTCGGCATCCTGCTCCACAGCATCAGAGCAACCCTCCGTCGCCAGCACGTCGGCCTGACTTCCAGACCGCACAATGGCATCAAAGGTGCGTGCCACTCTCCATCATTCTCCGGCACCTCCGCTGACGTTGCGCCTAGTTCCTCCGAGAGTACAAGCTGGTGGTGGTCGGCGGTGGAGGCGTGGGAAAGTCGTGCTTAACCATCCAACTCATCCAGAGCCACTTCGTGGACGAGTATGACCCGACAATTGAGGGTGAGTGCTGTCACAAGCGACATGCGCGAGGGCGCTGGTAACACGGGAACAGATTCGTACCGCAAGCAGTGTGTCATCGACGACGAGGTCGCCCTGCTCGATGTGCTCGACACGGCCGGCCAGGAGGAGTATTCGGCAATGCGGGAGCAGTACATGCGAACCGGCGAGGGCTTCCTGCTCGTCTACTCGATAACGGACCGACAGAGCTTCGAGGAAATCATGACTTTCCAGCAGCAGATCCTGCGAGTCAAGGACAAGGACTACTTCCCCATGATTGTCGTCGGCAACAAGTGCGATCTTGACGGAGAGAGGCAGGTGTCAACACAGGGTGCGTCGCTGCCTCACCGCTAACTCCCCCCTTCTGTCGCTCGTAAATACTAACCCCCCCTTCACAGAGGGCCAGAATCTGGCGCGGCAATTCGGCTGCAAGTTCATCGAGACATCGGCCAAGTCACGCATCAACGTCGACAACGCCTTCTACGACATTGTTCGGGAAATCCGCAGATATAACAAGGAGATGTCATCATACACGGGCGCACCCGGCACAGGTGGCCAGACAAACGGCATGTCCAAGATGGGCATCGAGGACGACCGCGAGAAGAAGGGCTGCTGCGGTTGTGTCGTCATGTAGTGGGGGAAGAAGCCGTTGCTGCCGCTGTGGAATGGAGAAACATATACCTTTCGCTGTTCGGAGTCGCCCTCGCCGTTGCAAGCTGACGTGCCCGGGCACAAAAGGAAAATCATGGATACCTTTAGCACGTACTGTCAGTTTAACTTCTCTGGCCAGCCGTCGGCCGCCCTTCCCTTCTCGACTACTCTTTGGGTTGCTTTTTGGGGCTCGGTGTTGACACGGATATCTGCTCTGCTGCTGGGCGCCCCTCCGAACACGGTGCTCGATTGTTTTACTGCTGGATCGATTTCCTTGACGACTGTGACAAGTCGCCTATCTAGACTCATTTCCTATGGCATTTTGGTAAATTGTATTTCCTTTGCAGCAGTCACAGGATGCCATGGATGATGGGTGTGGCATGCTGAATCGAAAATATCCCAATCACTGTTCTACTTCTACATGCCCTTCTCGAGGCACTCATTTCCTACACACATGTTCACTCCTGTGAAATCGCTGCTCTCTCTCTCGTCCATTGCCCAGAACCCCCGCTCGCTCCGTGTACTTGCTTGTTCTGCGCGCGACAGAGCTTCAGGCTTCGATGCGGTCCCGTACCCCACTTCCATCGACCCAGATTGCTTCGCGGCACAGCTTGCATTGCTTGCCTTCAAGGCCTGCCTCCCTCAAGCCGGCCATGTACGATTTACAGACAGATACCACTCACCCAGACTTTGAATATGATATGCAATGCGATCCCCTGCTGTGCAGAGAGGGGCAAGTAGGGAAGGCACTGCATGAAAATGAGGTCGTTCCAATACAGTCACGGCCCGAGAGGTGATGACCTACTCCGCGTTCTTTAAACATACGATGGACATGTGAAGTCTAGAGCTTCAAGATAATCGCCAATACTTGCCGATGGCGTGAGGTGGAGTAAGATCACCACGACTACAGGAGTAGCGCGGGTTTAGTCCGTTGTTATTCGCTCCATCGACGCTGCGATCAGCCCAACCATCACGACCAGGGCCAGTCCCTCCCAGTGTCTTCCCTTCGACCTAACAACACCCCCTCTTCGCCGCTCCAGCACCCGCTCTGCGATCCCGCCTACCTAATCCATTATATTCCTCCAATGGACCCCGCCCAATGTACCCGCCAACGTCTGCCACCGTCGCGCTGGGTCAGTTATCTGATTTCTCCGCGCCATTTTAGGCTATTTTAGGAAATGCTGCCATCGCACCTTCTTTCCTAGACGGCCTACATGTCCTTTGCTGTCTCGCGGCGTCGTTGCGCGCCTCTTACTCAGAGCCTCTCACCTCACTACGCTCCCCATCGGACTCCGGCAATATATTAACCAACCCATGTATAGCAGGCCCTTTCTGCGGCCGCCTTCGTGGCCCCATCCCTACAGCCGGGTCCCAGGTATAATTGGCGAATATTGCGTCCTGTCTTTTCCCGCTGCGCAACCAATCGAAGAATGCAGGCCGATGCGTTTGAAAAGGCTGAAGTGGAGGTGCAGCGAGGTCTCGAGTGGGTTTGGAGGGTTTCCCCATCCGTGCGCGGCCAGCCTGATCCGGGGGCTTTAATCGGCTGCGCCGGGACCTTGGACCCCCATCGTGTGTCTTGAATTGCCATGGCTGAAGTTCCGGATCCGGCCATTGTATCTGATTTGCGAAGCCGAGTAATGGCTCGAGTCTCGGGGCAGCCGTGGCCGTGCCAGACCTTGACCGATGCGGAAGCTAGAACGGCCCGCATCGGTAATCCGCGATATCTACCTTGTTGATCCTCGTGTTTGGAGAGTCGCAGGGCACAAAGAGGCATGATGGGGTGCGTGTCGGGTCAAGGTTCGGCACGAGGCTGCTCGTGCAGCTTTCGAAACGTGGCCTGCAGCCAGACGAGCTCATTCCAAACATGCGTTCCAACACTCTCCAAACTCAAAATTCCTAGAGGATCTTTCGACCAGGCTAGGCAAGCTGCAGTCTTGTGGCCAACTCAAACCCGGATCCTGGTCCATCGGCAGGTGAACTGCTTACGACAGATGGCCACTGCAGAGAAACGTGGCAGCCCCTCCCGAGGCAGACAGGGTGCCTGCAGAAGCAAGAAGCTGCTTATGCTGTGTTCGTCACCTGAATGTGATCAGAGCCTGGCGGGTGTAAGCTGCAGAGGCGTTGAGATAACGGCCCAAGAGAGGTATTCTCGTCGAATTTTTCGACATCAGCCTTTTCCACTCCATGAATATGCTGGTACCTGTTATAGGTCGGAACGAAAAATGTTCCTTGGAGTTTCGGCAAAGGGAAACAGCGTCAGCGGGCGTTATTCAGCCCCTACTAATCGTCGCCGTGCCGATACCCCAGCTGAGGAGCAGTGTCACCAATATCTCATACTTGGTGATATCGTGATGCAGATTTCGATAGAGCTAACGAGGAGCAACGAGAATGTACCTCGGAGCACGTCAAAATGTGGCGTACAGCCCTTCGAGCAAATTTGCACACTTGGCATCAACCCATACCGATCAAACATATGCAATTTGGAAATGCGTGCGGATATGCAATGGCGAACCTCCGGCGAACAGGTCTTGCTCTATATCGTACCCTGGCTGGTATTTTTTCCTTGTTTCACGCTGTGAAATGACTTCATTTTTCTCTCTCTTTGCAACAACAACGCGGGTACCATGAACATTGTCTCGTCAAACTTCAACAAGCAGCTTTCTTTCCTGAATTAAAATTTATCAAAAAGATGTAGAACTTTTGATGGTTTCGGACCGCTTGAACCCCCCAACGTATTACTCCCCCAAAACCCAATCCAACCAACCTCCCACCAAAACATCTCCCATCAACCGTTTCAAAAGCTCCAATACCACCACTATGACATCACGCTTACCTCTCTCTCTCCTCTCGAAACATGCCATGCTCATATCCCATCGTAGTAAACCATAAAAGCGCCACATGCGCCACATTTTCCCACCTCTCTCCCAGTCTAACGTCAGCATCGTCGCGGGGTACGGGGGGAAGGAACAAGGAACGAGGAAGGGGAACGAGGTCATACCCTTCCTCTTCCCTTGACTAGACTACTCGGGTTCGGCTCGGCTCGCATCATACTTCTCGCCAGGCTGGGATGAGACGTGGGAAACGTTGAAACCCCCCCCCCATTGCATCAATCAGCGGCGCATGACATGGCTGATGACTTTGGGGAGAACGCATCCGGGTGGCACAGCATAGTAAAGCATAGCACAGCAAAGCACAGTCGCGAAGGACGGGGGCTGATGAAGTCAGAATGTTTCAGTTTGCAAGCTTGGTTGCAAGCTTTTTGGTCGCGGATACGGGGAGGATTTTTTGTTTTGTTTTGTGTGCGTGTGTGTGTGTCCTGTGTGGCAAGGAAGAAAGCATCGGCATATAAGTTATTGGGGGCAAAAAACGATTCGGTAACGACGTGTACATGTAATATGATATGATCTGATCTGATCTGATATATGGGGGCGTTGGGGGAAAGAGAAACAAAAAGGAGCGTGTGTCTTACGTGCAGAAGGGGCAAGGAGAAGGAAGGCAAGGCGCGGTGGGGAAAAACATGTACGGGGGACCAATGGAGTGGGATTCCTTTCGGGGTAATGTGTAGCGAGATGGGGGCGTTTGTATTCGCCCTGTCGGACGGCATTGGTGTTTAGAAGAGCGAAAGAGTGCGGCGGCGGTGATGTTTTGCACCGGGTTCGCTGGGGTTGACTGGATGAGTCGGCCTTTCTAGTAAGGCTGACTACGCCGCCTCATCGTTTCATGTTTTTGTTCTCCCCCCCTCCGTTGACGGAACTCGTGGGAGGGTGAGAAAGCCGTTTGCGGCCACTGTTCGGAGCGGTAAGTCAGCTTGTTGACGCCATTCTCTTCATGCGTGTAACTCTGCTTGCATCTTGCTTGACTTGCTGCTTTAAAGCTGGGGGGAGAAGAGTGGGTCTGGGGACGGTGCTGCTGAGGGGTCTGAGCGATGCTGGTGGTTTTGATTGAGAAGGTGGTGGGTATTCAGCGTATTCGTGTCTACAAGGAGCTAGTTACGTTGTTCGTTTGGAGCACTGGTGGCTGGGTCATAGTATGTTCGATAGTTGTTGCTGACTTGGGGCTGGACTTTGATAATTTAGTCTTTGCAGTCGTTGCATAGTACATGTTGAACTAAATCATTGGAAAGACAACTACTTGTTCTGATCATGAGACGTTTTGTGCGTAAAGACTCTTCTGTATTTTCTTTCTTCTAACTTTGGGTTCGGGCCGAGTGAGGATGTCTTGTACTCTCCTATCCAAGCGGGATACTTTAGTAGGCTAGCACTTACTCACGAAGATGATTGACATGCTCTTATGGAGAGTCGGGACTGCTCGCACGAGCTTTGGCTCTGTATACAGCCCTCTTAACTCTCGCGAGGTAAGACTCGGTGTGATCTTGTAGGATTGGCGAAGTCTTAGAGAACTGCCTAGGGCAGTGTTCGTCGCGGTACATCGTATGCGAGCTATTCAGGTGCCGTCTACATGCCGATGATTGAAAATTGTCGAAAATCTCCTAGAGCTATTGCATTAGATCTGTAGCTTGACCGTATGCGGTGCAGGCGTCGGCTCATATAAGGTCAAATGAGAAATGTTGCCGGACACACAACGCACCTTTTGCGCGTCATTACTTCCTCACGGCTTCCTTATGCGTCTTATCCCACTCCTTCTGCTCAGCGAGAAACTTCTCCTTCTTCTCAAGATAGCCTTGGTGCTGTTTCGCTCTTTCCCACACTTCTCGGAAAATCAGTGATGCTTCCAGCTTCTCTTTTGCACCTTTGTGCATGTTGCTTTTTTCCAGTTCTTTTCCAGACTCTTTGTCGTACTTTCTACCCCCGGCGTGATTTGCATACCGCTTCGCTCTCGTCATGCCCTGCACTCACTCATCAACCTCCCCATTCTCCCTTGACTATTTCAGCCAAGCACTTACCATCTGCAAGAACTTGCGGCACATATCCATCCCAACAAAGTCGTCTGTGCGATCATACTCAAGAAATTTCTCGTAAATGTCTTTCGAGCTTTTTGTGGCAATGGCTGGCGTTTTGAAGCGCCATAGTGGCAGAATGTCAGATTTATAGGGCTCGAATGTTAGGACGCCTTGCTCGCCGCGGGCGATGCGGTAGCTCATTCGGCGGGCTTTTGTTAGAGATTGAGATGACATATTTGCTCTGCATAGATACCATGGTGAATGTGCTTCCATGAAAGTTGATGGTAGCACGCTAGTCTAGCTGGAGACGGAGTCTATGACGTAGTCTTGTCCATAATGCTCGTGTGCTATATTCTAACATCTCGTGTCCTTTGGTTGGCCTTTATTGATTCGAAGTCGACATACTTTGCTTGATCAGAGATCATTGTGAAGCTGTTGTGTTTATTGGTTAAACATTGAAGGAAAATTGTTTGCTATACGCCCTATCGAGGAAATCGCCTTTTGATAGCTTGGCTATCTGCTCATACAACACCATGACCCGTAGCAACTAGTGCGCATAAATCTTTGTTTGAATATTTGCAATTGAGCACTTGTCCCATACTTAAATATATCTAAACGAGGATAGTTCACGAGTCGAAAGCTGGAGCTTAGACTCACAACTATCGGCCATGCTTCGATAATGACAGTCGCAACATAGTTATGTTGAATGATACTCAAGATGCTTGACTTTCAAAGCTCCTAGGATCCTGTGCGTGTAGGACGCATACCGAGTTTCTGTCTGCTCAATTGCGACAAATCGATCGTTGTTCTCATCCAGACGGTTTCAGCTAAACGGACCCCACATTTGCCGCCATCGGCTTTCCTTACTCCCGAGACGTTCGAAACCATCTCCACACCATCAAGTTTAGCGCTGCCCACACAGATGTCATCAAAATGCTACCAGAACTGGAAATAATGCAAAAATCTTAGTTATATTTGAGTTATCTTTCAAAAAGCTACAATTCTCCGGTTGTGTAGTGTAGTGGTGATCACTCCGGATTTTGATCGTATCGAAACCTTCCGGCAACCCCGGTTCGATCCCGGGCACGACCTGTAGTTTTTGTTTTGTCATTTTTTTTTTACACTTTTGTTTTTGCTGCTAGTCAGGTTGGGTTGATTGAATGGTGTCTACCTAATTGAATATGCCTACTTTCAATACTGGGTTAGGGCTGAGAGCACACCCGCCGGGAACTCCAAATTCCGGTGCAAGCTTTAGGAAATGAAGTAGGCACATGAAGCCGGAGGGACGCGAGTAATGTGGACAGCACTGGTAATCGTTTGTATTGTTTTTGTCTTTGGCTCTTTTTTACATGTTGCTTGCCTCCTGTACCGACTTGATGGCAACCCACATACACAGGGCAGCTAAACCACCCATCATGGCTACAGCGAACACAACAGCCGCAAAAGGCGTCAGTGGTGGACGCATAGTCTTCTTTGCCATGGCTAGAATCTCAGACTCCAGCGTTTCGGCCATCTTCTCCTTGGAAAACTCGGAAATGACCCTCTGTCGACCCCATTTGCCCATCTCCTTTAGTCTTTGCTCGCCGTCCCCGTCTTCTAGCACGATGCGCATGACCTCCGTCCAGTCCTGCACCTTAGAAACATCCCTTAACCACCCAGTCTGACCGCTTACAACAGTCTCTGTCGGACCACCTTCGTTTGCAGCTAGTACGGGGGTGCCGGCCAACATAGCCTCGAGTGGCACAATACCAAAGTGCTCATTGCGCGGTGTGTAGACCAGGAGTCGCGACGTAGAAAGAAGGGTGGATTTGAAGGCATTGGGTACTGAGTGCAGGAAGAGGACGGATATGTCGTCGGGGATGCGCTGTGCGGTGATGACGGTCTTTGCGGTTGCGTGCTTGAGCTTTAATGAATCGGCTAGCTCACAGAGCTCAGTATATGTGGCTAAGTTCTCCGCAACTCGAGAATCATAGCCTCCTGCAATGACAAGTCTGGCATCCTTCCGCTCCGCCGGCGACAATGCTGCGAATGCCTTGATTGCAAGTGCAACATCCTTCTTCTTCTCAAAGCGGTTGATGCTGAGCAGCACCTTCTTGTGTTCCCACAGCGGCTTAATTTCTTCAACTGCATCGCCAGATTCGGTATCTACACAAGGGTATACGACGCCCGGCTTTCGATACTTCAAGCTAGGGAAGGCTTCCGCAAACACGCTCTTGGTAAAGTTGCTATTAACAACAATAGTATCGCTACAGCCGGTGCTCCAGCTCTCAACCCAATCGAAAGGACCTCGATACAACGTCTTGAGAATGCCTCCCTTTTTAGCTAGAAGTTTGTCCGGAAAGTGGCAGTAGAATATGACGCGTATGTTGGGCTGTAGTATTCGAAGGAGGGGTATTCCGGCGCTGAGCTGGTCGACGAAGAACGAGGTAGGCTTGAGGTGCTGCAACTCGCTGCTGAAAAGCGCTATCTGCAGGATCAAGTGGAGCTGACGAAGTATGGCGCAGAGTATGGCAAAGCGTCCAAGAATCGTTGGAGGAACGATTGAATTTCCGCGTACTCGTACATCGAGGGTGCCTTTTTGCCAATTCAGGACTCAGCTACCTTGGTCCATGAATGAGCGCCAGGAGGTTGCAAGGCACAGAAGAGAACTCACCATCACGGGCTTCGTCGAAGCAATGGCGGGGATCGCAATGCGACGTGTAGATGGTAACTTTGTGACCGCGGTTCTGCAGCCCAACGGCTGCATCAATGACTAGGCGCTCGGCTCCGCCGATCCCCAGGTCAGGATGAAAGAAGACAACGTGCTGCTTCTTGTCGGCCATGCTGGCTTGTGTCTGGACGCAGCTTCGCATACGTGTTGCGTGGAAAAGATGTGGGCGGGACGCGACCTTGCCCGATGGGGAATGGCTGCCAGAGACCCTGGGCGCGGTGAAAGATGACCTCTATCATCCGCTGCACATGATCTACGACAGACACCGTGCGACATCTTCCGTCTGTCAAGGCTATCTTCGAAATTCCCATGCCAGTAACATAAAGATACTACGAACGAAAGTTTCCTCACCCGATTTGTACGCGCGAGGAAACCTCATCATGCGGGCGGGAAGGCACCCACGCCCTTCTACGTAAACACCAGCTACATCAACCTGCAATCATGGGTCAGGGCTTCTCGCTCACGACACTCTCGGCCGGCTCAGCCAATATCGATGTGCCCGAGCTATCTGATCTCCAGTATGAAAAGTCCCTCGGAGCAGCCCGATTTATGAAATCGGTTAGAGCCCGACATAAAGATGGCCTGGTCGTGGCGAGGGTGGTGATGAAGCCCTATTCGCAGTTTAATCTCGATGTATACGCGAAGCGACTTATGGAAGAAAGACGACTACTTGCAGATGTTCCAAATGCTTTAGGCTATCACCGGATCCTTGAGACGTCCATCGGCGGTTATCTTGTTCGACAGTACATTCACAGCTCCCTGTATGATCGACTGAGCACTCGCCCGTTCCTGGAAGAGATAGAGAAGAAATGGCTGTCCTTCCAGCTTCTTTGCGCTGTCCGAGACTGCCATGCGCGCAACATCTACCACGGCGACATCAAAACTGAAAACGTCCTCGTTACCTCCTGGAACTGGCTGTACCTTACCGACTTCTCGGCTTCGTACAAGCCGGCATATCTCCCCGAGGATAACCCCGCCGACTTTTCTTTCTACTTTGACATGTCTGGCCGTCGCACCTGCTATTTGGCTCCAGAACGATTTCTTGTTTCTGGTGCTCAGCCCGAGGGCGAAGGCACTGTGACTTGGGCTATGGACATCTTCAGCGTCGGTTGTGTCATCGCAGAGCTCTTTCTCGAATCACCAATCTTCTCACTGAGTCAACTCTTCAAATACCGTCAGGGCGAATACGATCCGGCCCATTCCCACTTAAGCAAAATCCAGGACAAGGACGTCCGTGAGCTGATCATGCACATGATCCAAATCGATCCAAATTCGAGAATGTCAGCGGAGGATTACCTTGAGCACTGGAGGGGCAAAGTCTTTCCCCATTACTTCTACGGCTTTCTCCAACAGTACATGCATTCCATCACGGACCCATCCTCTGGTCGCAAGCCGGTCACGGCCGGCACCGAGCATTTAGGAGAACCCGACGATCGGATAGAACAGATCTACGGCGATTTTGACAAGATCTCGCATCTGCTCTCAAGTAGCGAGGGCAATGTGCCAGAAAAGCCACAACATTCTCCGCCGAAGCCAAACGCTAGACTCTTCCCGTTGTGCATCGATATTCCCAACTACCAGCATCAAGCTTCCCCCACGCCGAGCCTTGCTATCGATGACGGCAATCTGATCTTTCTTACCATCATTGTCTCCTGTTTAAGGGGTACGGCAAGGGCCGCAGCCCGTGTACGCGGGTTAGAGCTGCTTCTAGCCTTTGCAGAAAGACTGACAGACGAAGCAAAGCTAGACCGAGTCGTACCGTACGTTGCAACACTCTTGACAGACAAGTCAGAGCAAGTTAAGATTGCCGCCTTGAGAACAATGACTCAAATCTTAGCCATGGTTCATGTCGTTTCCCCCATCAATGCCTACGTCTTTCCCGAATATGTTCTACCTCGACTTGAGCTATATCTCCCGGATTCTTCTACGAACGTGAGCGAGCTCGTGCGTATGCACTACGCGTTATGTATCGGAACCCTCGCCACTACTGCGGCACGTTATCTTGATATTATACAAGCTCTCCGTGCGGAGGGTACACTCCCAGCTGCGGATCCAGAGACAGAAGAAGATCTCACGTCATCTGCGCACCGAAACATGTTCGATTCAGATCGACAAAACCTTCTCGAAGCGTTCGAAAAACATACCAAGGCCTTACTCACAGACACGGAATCATCTGTGCGCCGGGCGATGCTTCTGTCTGTGTTTGACCTGTGTGTTTTCTTTGGAAGCCCTAGAGCCAACGACGTGGTGCTGAGCCATTTGAATACTTATTTAAATGACCCGGATTGGCAGTTGAAGTGCGCCTTTTTCGAATCGATCGTTGGAGTGGCTGTCTTCGTCGGTGGCGCGAGCCTGGAAGGATATATCCTTCCCCTGATGGTCCAGGCACTTACTGACCCGGAGGAATATGTTGTAGAGAAGGTCATCCGAGCATTCTCTTCAATGGCTGAATTAGGACTATTTCAAAGGTCAAAAACTTGGGAGCTGGTGGATATTGTGGCTCGGCTTACCATGCACCCAAATATTTGGATACGAGAAGCAGCTGCCCAGTTCATTTCAGCTGCTTCAAAATACCTGTCCATTGCTGATACACACAGCATCTTGGTCAATTTGATTAGGCCCTACCTCAAAGTAGTGCCCTCTGAGTTCTCGGAGCTGAGACTCTTGGATTCGTTGAAGAAGCCTCTTTCTAAAGTCGTGCTGGATGTGGCGTGCAACTGGGCTACTCATGCTCAAAAGGGCCTTTTCTGGGTACCTGCGAGACAACAACAGACATTTACTTTTGGGTCATCGGAGGATACAGTCCCTAGTATATCGGGCCGGGAATTAGACCCAAAAGTCCTCCAAAGGATGCTAAAGAACGACGAGGATGAGCAGTGGATCGCAAAGCTCAGGGGGGCAGGAATGACACCGGACGATGATTTCAAGCTCGTTGCGCTACGTGAGTTCATCTGGAGGGTCGTCCACCGCAAGGGATCTAGTAGCTCTATGTTAGTTCCCTCAAGGTTCAACAACATTGTCCCGTTGAAGGACTTGGACATCAAACCGCTCACTGTTCTGTTCGAGAACGCCCAGCAAACTGTCGAGCAAGCAAGAAGATCCCAACCCAACGGCGACGGATATCAACCCAAGACAATAAGGGACGCCTTACTAGATGCATCCACCACAGATGCCGATATCCAGGCTTCCCGAAGGTTACAACACGCAGATACTCAAGCGGATCGCCTCGCGCGTGAGGAAAGTGGGGGACGTCGCATTTCAATACCATCACGGCCGAAGCTCGCATCGTCACCTAGTGACCTTCACTCCGGTCTCGATTCTCCTTCATCCGATATTACTGATGCTCGTCGAAACTCACCGCAGATACCACGAGGGTCTCCAAGCACACAATCTCCTATTGGATCTCTCATTGGCGACCACATTCATCCGCTCCGCCATCGTAACAGTGCATTGAGTCTATTGAATAGAGGAGACAAGGCACTAGCCGAGACTGGAACTACTTCAGCCAATGCCATAGGAAAAGTCGACAGCACCACTGCACGAGAATCTTCTCGAACACGCCAGCCGCCCTCACCATTAACCGTAGAGCACCGGCATAGAAGTCCGTCACGAATACGCTTCCGGGAAGCACATAACTATACAGGCAATGATCCAGCAGTGCTGAAATTGTTGGACTCGATGCTCCTCGAGAGATTTCCATCTGGCGAAATGGAATTCGGTCCACGAATTCAACCGCCCACCCGACCACAGCCGATCAAGTACAAGGATGCTCAAAACATACCCACGGGTATACCTTGGAGACCGGAAGGTACCCTTGTGGCAACTTTCAGCGAGCATACGGCTGCAGTGACAAGAGTCTTGGTAGCTCCGGATCAGAGCTTCTTCATCACCGCATCTGACGATGGTACTGTGAAGGTCTGGGATACTTCGCGCTTGGAACGCAATGTTAGCCGACGCTCACGCCAGACGTATCGGCTTAGCGAAGGAGTCAAGGTGACGAGCCTTGTCTTCATTGAGCAGACCTACTCTTTTGTGGCTACAGGTAGCGACGGAAGTGTCCATGTTGTCCGCATAGACTATTACGAAAGCAATGATGGCAGCCGAAAGTTTGGTAGGCCCAGACTTCTCCGGGAATATCAGCTTCCAGAAGGCGACCATGCAGTATGGTCGGAGCACTACAACGAGGACAACAGGTCCGTCCTTGTCGTAGCTACGAACACGTCCAAGATAACTTCCCTAGACCTGCGAACTATGACGGAATTATTCACTTTGAAGAATGACCTCAAGCTTGGTACACCGACTTGCTTCTGCGTGGATAGGAGGGCCCATTCGCTGCTCCTTGGCACCTCACACGGGGCTTTGGTCTTATGGGATCTCCGCTTCAGGCTACAACTGAAAGCATGGGTCTTTCATGCAGCCGCTCCTATTCATAGACTGTACTATCCTAGGCTCAGAAACCCCAAATTATATATCACCGGTGGAACTGGTCAAGGTGAGGTCACTGTCTGGGATCTACAGCGTCTTACTTGTACACAAGTATATCGGACTGGGAATAGCAAGAGCACGGGTTCAAAGAGCACCACACTCATTGACTTGGATGAAGAGCATGCAGGTGGTATGCTTAGTAGATTCTCAACGGAAATTGAACCCACAGCGGATTCTGCGCCCGATCGCGGCATCCGTTCGCTGGTTGTGGGCATGCAAGCCACAGATGAAAGGGCTGAATCAAAACCACATACATTTTTGCTCACGGCTGGACCCGACTGGAAAGTTCGTTACTGGGATACGGTCCGTCAGGAGGCGTCAATGGTTGTCAGCGGCTTAGAGGCAGACGAGGCTAAGCCGCAGTACAGTACCAGCCAGCCTAGTCCAGAGACTATTCTCGTTACCGAACGACTGATGCAGCCGCATAATCAAGCAGTGACTGGGCGGGATAGCCGGGCCTCGAATACTTCGAACAAAAGACCCGGAGCGCAAAAACATGCCAGGTCGGGGTTGATCTCGCTTCAGCAGCAGCATCTGCTGAAGAGCCATTTGGATACGATTTTGGATGTGGCTTTGCTAGAGCAGCCATACGGAATGGTCATTTCAGCGGATAGATCGGGGGTTATCTATATGTTCATGTGAGTTAAGACTTGTATAGTCGATATTAGCTAGTAGCGCAAATGCCGATACTCTTTGTCCACATTCTTTCTTTCGCGATCTCTTATCAGCTGATGTTCTGTATTGCGTACGCCCGGGTATGCAAGTCTTTCTGGTTCAGCCAATCGCATGAATGCAGGTCGGCATGCGACCTCTTCGACGTCTCCCCGCATTGTATCTGCCCCTTCTCTCAGACCTGAATAGGAAGCCCTGGCCGAAGCCTCATTTTTTCGTTAGATGAGGTTGCAGGTCTCTAGGGAGAGTCGGTGAACGACCGGTGAAGACTGTCAAGCGGTGTCGAAATATGCAGCCTCGTGTGTCTTGCATGGTCCTAACTTAGCAGCTTCTGCGTGAATAATCAGTGTCCTCTTGTGATGTTATATCTTTCAGCCTTGGTCAGAATTCAGGCATCGTTCTCCGACTTCCCTCTCTCACTCCGTCCCTCGATCTTGCTCCATTCAACTTAGTTCACTTAGATCCCGTTAGACGGTCCGCGCGGCTAAAGGGGCTGGTGCCGATTTCTTCAAAGGTGAGCAAGTAAATGCAATACCGCCTACGATTATTCTTATGACAACCGGGCAGATTCCGCGCACTGAGTATGCCTTTCTGCAGTACTTGTGGTGCTCATTTCGATGGTCGAGGGACCTATTGCACATATCACAACCCCTACCTTCAAAACTACTTTGCCTACAATGGCGGTGCAACAAATCCATCGGGCATTAAGTACCGTGTCGGTACTCGCTTTCCACTCGCTACCATGACCCGTCGTCGCAAACCCAGAACCCTTGGCTTCCGGGACAGCTACGAGGCGCTTCCCGACTATGACACCCGCGAGACGCTCGTCCGATACAATGACAATCACGCTGTTTCGGGCAGGATGGGAGTGGTTCAGACCGACCCAATGGTCTACTCCACTACCAACCGCCCTCTTGCACAGACCTTCACTTCCCTCAGCCATGCTCACGCCATGAAGTCCTTGACATATAACGTCTCGCCGACAGGTGCGCAGAGCATGACAGCCACGGTGAATCTTGACCGCGAGCAGTGTTCCGTGTGTCTGATGTTCTTTCCTGATAGACGTAGGCTGGAGACGCACTTATGGGAATATCCAATTGGGTGTGAAGTACACGGGGTTTGTTTGAGGGAGGAGGACGCAGAGTGGCACGCTTCGAATGAGAGGCATGAAAGGTGTTTTGTAAGGGGGTGTGGGAGCGTGTATAGAAGGGAAGGGGGTTGGAAGCGGGCTGTCGTGGAGAGGCATGTTGGGGATTGGCACAGTTGTGGGTAGCAAAACGAGGTTTTGCGATTTTATGTCGCTTCAAATATGAACAGAAAGGATAGGATTGGCGAAACCATGTAGATTGAGGTGTCTCGGAATTAGAGTATCGTTAGATTGCAGGCTTGAATAGTCGTTGGGGAACGTGGCAGCTCAATACCCACACTTTGTATCGTTGAAGATGGTGGAGAAGGCGGTGTTTACTCCACCATTCAGACCACAAGCACACTATGACATTATCACATCTCAGCGCGTGAAGACGCGCACGCTTTACTGTTCACCGCAAGCAGTTATGGCGGGGAAAGGTACTTAGTCATCAATTCTTGGCATGACCTTGAATTTCTGCAGCGAGCTCAAGTTCCCACTTTCTCCCCCCACAGCAAGACATTCACGTTTGTTTTGTCGCCTTTAGGCTGTCACCGCTAACTCTTTCTACTTTCAAGGCCCTCAACGCAGAGTAAACAGGTCCCAAAATGAGGTTAACCACGGATCTGATCAACAACTCCCTCTCCTTCATCAATTGTCTCACGGAGCGTGAACTCGATCTACGAGGTGCGTATGAAAAGAGCAGATGCTACACTTGAAGAGCTGAATTGATATCAATGCCTCTAAACTCTAGGCCACAAAATCTCTGCAATTGAGAACATGGGTGCCGCACGCGTACGTTTATCTTCGAGCTCTTCATTATAGATGGATGGTGTTGATTTGCCCCGCAGGATAACGATGCGATCGACCTCACCGACAACGATATTGCGCAGCTCGGCAACTTCCCGCTTCAGCCCCGTTTGCGAACGCTTTTTCTGGCGCAGAATCGCATCTCGAATATCCAGCCGAACCTACCGTCCAGTATCCCGAATCTAACGACATTGGTCCTCACGAAGAATAGGCTGTCAGAATTGGCTGACTTGGATCCGCTGGGTGGCTTTAAGAAGCTGGTACATCTTACGCTGTTGGGGAATCCGGTCACAAGTCGAGAGGTATGTTGAAATGTCTCTGTGCGTGCGTAGGTGCTTAATCCTGGCAAGGGCAAATGAAGATACAAGCCGCTAGCTGGAGGAATATTTCCGTCGCAGACAGTCTGCTTCAAAGATACAAGGTTAACTCGAATCAGAACTACCGCTACTGGGCAATCTGGCGATGCCCCACCGTCCGGTACCTCGATTTCGTCAAAGTTCGTGACGTTGAGCGTCACAAAGCCGCCGAACTCTTTGGTACGGTTGAAGAACCCACCGAGCTGGCGACTAGCATCATGAGCACGAAGTCCAAGGGCCTGGTTGTGCCGAACTACACCAATGGTGCCGATTCCACCGCGAAAGACCGCATTTACACCGAAGACGAGAAGATGCGCATGCGCGCGGCGATCAAGGCAGCAAGCAGTCTGGCAGAGATGGCAAGGTTAGAGAAGGACTTTTCCGAGGGACGGATTCCAGCCTATGTGCTGGAAGGTAGAGACGCAATGGAGATGTAGGCGACAGCTTTCGGGAAGAAATATGTCACGATGGGGAGAAGATATCCACAAGATGAAAATTCTGGCGTTTTAAGGACTGGAAATTCGCCCTTGGGAAAAGATTTGAATTCATGCTGGCGCGAGGCAGATTATATTCGAGAAAGGGTTAAGGTACAGCGACACGTGAGCATTACATAGGTGTACTGAGCATTTCGATCGGCTCCGGCATTTCTACTTGCCTATTCGAATAACCCAAACTCCTCCATTTGTAATCGTGCATCTGCCTTGCTTAGATTTCAGCTCCCAAAATATGCATACTTATGCGCCCAGGCAGTCTCGGCGTAACGAGAAATGTAGGTCACCGGCCTGGGCTTACTCCTACACGACACTTGTTGCTGATTTTATACCCATCAATATCCATCAAAAGATGTTCGTTCTCAGGTCTATAAAAAGGTAGATCTTGTGAATTAGACCTATTAGTATATATTGCTTCCTTTACACTACACTGTAGAGGCTACAAAGAAACTTATTGTTAAAAAAACCTGTGGCATACTACAGTACAGTACGGACATACTCTAGTCACAATAATCCACCAGCTCAGGCCCTTCGGTGGTTTTACCGGGCTGTGGCAAGGCACGTGACTCTGAGTCCGCCTTGATCCACTAAATATGTGAAATCTTGGCGTGTTCGCACTAGGTAGTCGCATTTTAAGGTGAAGTGAAGGCGTCGCAAAGCATTCAGAGACTCGACAACACACTCTCTCCGTCTGAGAATGCCGCTGCCGACTCTCTCTGTCTGAGAAATGCCGCTTCCGAAGCGGCCCACGGCTCCTGCCGCCCGAAAGGGCACAGGAGGCGACTCTAGATTTTCCAATTTCGAGACCGATCCCAAGTTCCGCCTGCCCTCCAAGAAACACGCAAAGACGAAGCTCGACGCGCGCTTTTCGCGATTACTCACCGATCCCGATTTCCATAGCAAGAGCTCTGTAGATCGCTATGGCCGGCGCATCTCTCCAAAATCCGGCAGGCTGGAGCTAGATCGTAAATTTGAATTGGGATCCGAGGATGAACTGGAAGACGAGGATGCCCAATATACAGTCAAACAGAAGCGGAAGGATGCTGCTGTTCGACGCGAGCTAGCCAAGGTACAAGAGCGTGGACTAGATCCAATTCGCGACGGTGGACTTTCCTCATCTTCGGACGAGAGCTCCAGCGATGAGGAAGACGACAATGTGGACGTCGAGGACCAGACCGAGCTGGCTGGCCAGGACAATCAGGTGCCCATGGGAGATGTGACCGCTCGACTGGCTGCTGTCAACATGGATTGGGATAATATACGTGCTACTGATATAATGGCGGTTGCAAACTCCTTCGTTCCTGGTGATGGCAGGATTCTAAACGTTACCATCTATCCGAGTGAATTCGGTATGGAACGAATGCAGCGCGAGGAGATTGAGGGTCCACCAAAAGCCATTTTTGCGAAAGCAAACAAAAAGGACATGACTACACCGGCAGAACTCGACGAATCCGCATCAGACACCGACGAAGGCGACGAGAGGGCAAAGGACACATCAGCTAAAGAGGGCGACGAATTCGACTCGAAAGAACTACGCAACTACCAGCTTGATCGCCTGCGATATTACTATGCCGTGCTAGAATGTTCTTCGCCGAGCGTCGCCAAATCAATCTACGATAACATGGACGGCCGTGAGTACCTGTCCAGTGCCAATTTTTTCGATCTCCGATTTGTACCGGACAACGTGGACTTTGACGCCGAACCCCACGACCAATGCGACGAGCTTCCTAATGATTACAAGCCAAATGAATTCGTCACCGATGCATTGTCGCATTCCAAGGTCAAATTGACATGGGACGCCGACGATGCTACGCGAAAAGAGGTACAGAAGCGCGCTTTCTCTCGTGCAGAGATGGACGAGAACGAGCTGCAAGCATACATAGGCACAGATTCCTCATCGTCGGAGGATGAGGTCGAGGCTGCGAAGTCAGATAAAGTGGCCAATCTACGTGCTGCTCTGGGTCTCAATTCGTCAAGCGCCTCCCATTCGAAATCGAAATCCTCGCAGAAGAGAAATCGAGATTTCAAGCAGCCCAAAGGCGAGATGGAGATCACCTTTACTTCAGGGTTATCTGCCAACAGCGGTAAGGGATCAGTCTTTGAGAATGAGCCAGAAGAGAACACGCTAGAGAAGTACGTACGAAAGCAGAAGGAGCGTAAAGCAAAACGAAAGGAGAGAGCTGTCGCTTTGAAAGAGGGCAATTCCCTGGAGACAAATCCTTCACTTGATGAAGAGGAGACAGCTCAGACCAATGCCGGAACAGATGATCCATGGAATGACCCCTTCTTCGAATCAGACCCAGAAGCAAAGAAAGCGGCAAAGAAAGTGTCAAATAAGGCCGAGCGAGCAAAGAAGCGAGTAGAGCGAGAAAAACAAGAGCAGGAAGTGGCTGCCGAACGTGCAAACCTGGAGCTGCTTATGGCCGATGAAGAAGGTACTAAAGTGCAGCACTTTGATATGAATGAGGTCATTAAGGCCGAGAAGGCAAAGAAGAAGAAGGGTAAGAAAGCCAAGAAAGCAGCAAAGGATATTCCAGAGGATACCTTCGAGATGAACACGAACGATCCACGTTTTGCGAAGCTCTATGAAAGCCATGACTTTGCCATTGATCCTACGAATCCAAGGTTCAAGGATACTGCTGGCATGAAGGCACTGCTAGAGGAAGGTCGCAAGAAGAGAAAACATGGCGCAGAGTTTGAAGAGCCCGCACAAAAGAAGTCTAAAGTACCCGACTCAACGAGTGATGACCTGAAAAGACTAGCAGCTAGAGTAAAAGCAAAAAGCAAAACCAGTTCGTAGCAGGGACAAATAAATACCATTAATTTCATCAAGCGGGCATTTCATAGACTGCACGCTCACACCAAAATTTGATCCATTTGATCCTTCCATGCATTCGCATCGACTCCAGTCCAGTATCTTGATATTCATACATCTAAGGTACTCAAGGCAAGGGAAATGTTGTACACACTACCAGTAGATGAGTCCGGTCGACTCGCTCCTGCCTTCAGATCCTACGCACACCACACGGAGCTCATTAACTGTATTCTCTCAACCGCAACATTCTACACAATCCTTATTTTCCTGTTCTTTTCATGACCGTTCGCCCATTTTCCTCTCTCATTCCCGACGAATCCTTGATGAACCCTTTGTTGTTGCAATTTTCTTTCCGTTTAATCACCCCCTTCCATCCTCGTAATCATCTTGTCCACTTGACTCCGGTATTGGCTCCTTTCCCTTCCGATGCCCGCGCCATGGGTCATGTTTGATAGCGCTGCAGCATACGGAGGGGACTGCACATCTGGGGCAGACCCAGACATTGCTGGTGTCGGCGTAACAATTCAACTCGCTTGGGCATGGTCATCCCATCTAACATGTCTAGGTGGTGATATCCTTCGTACTCGCAAGCATCATGACCACGACCGCGACAATCCTAGCCATGATTCTTGACCAAGCTTTCGACGCAAAAGGCCGGTTCACCCTTCGAGCGCCCTTCAAATACGTTCGGGAGCGGTTTTTGGATACAGAATGGAAGAAAGGCTATGCATGGCGACCGTTCTTAGACCCTCTTATCATTGGACTAGGCGATCAGCAGCTCATTACTGGATATGCAGTACTGCTTAGCGGATGGATCAAGGTTACTACTCTAGTCCAGCTTTGCTATGAGACGACTGACAAGACGTATCTTGCAGGTCAGTAAAGACTCATTTGGGGTGCAAGGCGCCCACTTCGTTTTGGTATTATACATTTGCGCCCTCTCCTCTTCGTCCCACCTCGCTGCGCTCATCACACTTCGCAAATATTTCCGGCGGTACCGGCTCATCGCAAAAGTGCGTCTGACTATGGTCATGGTCTTCACCGTTTTCCTTTTCGCATCGATGATTGCGGCCATAATCGTGCCAGAGGTTGACATAACCAACGACGCAGGGGCTCTAGAGAAGCAGCCAAGGATACAGCGACTTTCTTTCCTCGTTCCCATGTTTCTCATGCTTACGGGCTTTTCTACAGCGCTAGTCTGCATTCTGGGCAAGCCGCATTGGGAGGATATCTCTCGTCGACTTACAGGTCGTTGGGGAGCAATGCTTTTCAGCGTTGACCGGACACAGAACAATAAGGGCAGGCAGCTCTGCATTCCTGCAGGTCTTGGTCTCCGGTTACTCTATATCGTCTTCCTCAACCCTTTGATCGTCTTCATCATCCAGATTATCCTAGCTACATTGTCGGTGATTCTAGTCTTGAGCCAGAAGTTTTCCGTGCCTGAAGAACCAGACAAATGGTGCGGGTTACAAGATGAAGGAGAGAACCGTTGGGGCTTTGGGCAAACACTGAGTGTGGTCATGTTGCTACTACCAGCGATGAGCGCGTGTCAGACGTATTTGGAGGGGAGGCAGCATATTCACGAGGGATATGGACCTTAATAGGAAGCTTGGTATTACTTTCAGGTCCTATAGCACCGTCTGCGACGTGCCCGCTAACATACACCGCGACTTGACGTTTTCGTTCCTGTCTTAATCGACTGCCCATGCAGCTAACATATGCGAGGATGCGGATATTTCGTCCATCCTCTTGCCGTACTGCGAGTCCCTTGGCATCTTCAAGCTTCAGCAGAGGCGACATTATTTCAGTTGACCCATCATAATAGCCCTCATGACATTTCACCCTTGCTTCTTGCTGTCTTTTGCATCATCGGCATCCACATGCATCGCCTCAGCAAAACCCATCCATTCTTCCACGCCCCTCACAAAGACGTCCTGTGCCTTATCCACCTCTTCTCCATGTCCCCAAACTACTATCTCCTGGAATTCACCAATGTTCTCGGCGATCTTGACCGGCACCGTCTCCACTTCATCTTCCTCGTCGTCCTCTTCTAAGTTGTGGATGTCCGTCTGGCGCTGCGATAGTTCTTTATCGGTCGTGCGTAGTATGACGCCGGTGTAGTTGGAGGGGAGGGGTAGAGGGGTGCCGTGAAGGTGGCGGCCACGGAAATAGGCGTGGGGTTTTCCTAGGCCAGTTAGATACTGAGGCATGCTGGATTTTGACAATATGATAGAGTGGACAGGGGGTAACTGAGTGAGAAGGAGGGCAAGATCGAGGCTAGGAGGAGCAATCACCATTGTCGTCTGTCTCAGGCTTCCAGTATACGTCTGCATCGTGTATGGGGCCGTTGTGGTTGAGGCGCGCGGGCAGCAGATTGGGAGTGCACTTTTGCGGCTTAGTAGACTGAATGGCGAGCATTTTATTGCAGAGCGACTATCACAGGTGGTCTCGAGAAATAGAAAGCTCGGTCCGGAAGTAATTGAGGCTCAAGACCCAAGGAAAATGCGCTGTGCTACATGCGACGCGTCGGCGCGATGCGCGAGATGCACGGACCACCTCGTCTGGACAACGACTATGTGGTACAGAGTACAAGAACGTGGAATCTATGTAGTCTTATCAAGCTTTTCGGATGATTCACGTCGTGGCTGGCTCCGATTACGTCGAAACAAAACATACACATGGTCCTGCGTGTACTTGGCTGACGGCACTTTGGCTTGACAGGACAAGACACTGTCGTGTGACAGACCTGTCAGAGGCCTACGACTGAGGCATGCTCGACTTGGGAGCAATCCTCTAACTTTTGCGTCCGGCTGGCCGCGCCGAACCGGGAGAAAAGGTACGAGGCGTGTCCTTGCATGAGCTTCAGCCCTGCATCGAGTCTAAAGTGCCAGGGATCTGCAACAAGTGCCGCAGCTCATGTCCCTGCACAGGTACCGTCAGCGGTATACTTACTTGGACTCGGGTTACGAGCATGCCACGAGAGAGCTTCAACTCGAGTCCTGAGTGCACCACTTATTGCTGACAGCGTTCAACTTAACCGTTTGATGCGGTCCGTCGCACGAGACTCCAAAGCCCGGCGAATGAAGGACGTCATCGCACGCTGAAAACGGCAAAGTACCCTCGCCGATGCTGCACCTCAAACAAATGCCACACGCTTCTTGCCAGTTGGCGTATGCCGTCGGCTTTGGTTCATCCGGCGCGAGTCGTCTTTTTGATAATAATGCCCGTCGTCGCCGCACGTCATGGCGGGGCCGTTGTTTTTCTTCATTCCGACCCATTCACTCCAGCTCTGGGTGTCTCCCGTGAGACGAGAGCTTATTGCATCAGCGACCTGTCAATTGCCTTTTTTTCAGGCCCCCATTACTCCCCACCTAGGCTCTGAACCTCGTTCAGCTCTACAACTCATTGCTAGACCTAATGGCCATTCTAGATCCTTTGACCGCGCCTGCGGCGACAATATGGAACAACATCGCATCGCAAGCTTGGGAGCCGCTGGTATCCATGTGTAGAAATGGAACCCTTGCACAGTTGCAGAGCATCAGGCTGGGAAAGCTCAGTCTGTACGAAAGTAGCTCAAGTAAAACCTCTTCCGTGTTCGGCGCCGAGACTCCTGGAAGTCCAGTGGCGGTTCTCAATGTCCACGATGAGAAGTTCTGGGTTCGATTAGCATTATTTGCAGACATGGTTTGTCTTTCCAGTACCTGACGGGGGCTTGGAAGACCTCAGGCGGATACCAGACAGGATGGAAGCTGACCTGTGAAAAGGGTTTTGCAGAGAGCTACATGCTGGGAGAAATAACGTCACCAGATCTTACAAAATTCTTCGAGGTTGGTCAGAAGCTATTCCCTAGAACACACGTAGCTTACCGGTTCAGCTTTTCATCCTAAATCGGAACCACCTTTCAAATGGGTCAACAATGACTTCCCTGGTATCCACGGGTCTTGCCGGCCTTCTCCGCGGCAGCAACAACTTGAAAAATGCGCGTTTAAACATTTCGGCACACTACGACATCTCCAACCAGATGTTTGCGTCCTTTCTGTCCCCAGACATGACATATTCGTGCCCGATATGGTATCCAACTTCCGATGAACGTCACTCGACCGAATCCCTCGAAGAAGCACAGATGCGGAAGTTAGATCGCTTTATCGATAACACACACATAAAGTCAACGGATCATGTTTTGGAGATAGGAACCGGGTGGGGTAGCCTTGCTTTGAGAGCGGTGCAGCGTACGGGCTGCCGTGTTACCTCCGTGACCTTGTCTATCGAACAGAAGGAACTCGCGGAGCAGCGTATACAACAGGCGGGGCTATCAGATAAGATCATCGTGCTACTATGTGATTACCGCGATTTACAGGTGCCTGCGGAGGGAGCCTACGACAAGATCATCTCAATCGAGATGCTAGAAGCAGTCGGAAAGGAATACTTGGAGACGTATTTTAAGTCCATCCACAAACTCCTGAAGCAGGATGGGGGAATCGCATGTTTTCAATGTATAACGATGCCAGAAGCACGGTACGATGCCTACGCAAAATCCGACGACTTCATTCGACGATACATATTCCCCGGGGGACATCTGCCCACAGTAACACAACTAACAAGCTCGATCACAAACGGCTCCAATGGTACCCTCGTAGTAGATGCGATAGAAAATATTGGGCCACATTACGCGAAAGCATTGCGTTTGTGGAGAGAAGCCTTCCTCCACAATTGGGAAGCTAAAATTAAGCCGCAGTTAGTCCTAGAGAAGAAGGATGAGGGTATGGATGCCGAGGGCGCTGAAGTGTTCAAGAGGAAGTGGGAGTACTATTTTAGATACAGTGAGGCAGGCTTCGCAACCAAGACGCTAGGCGATGTAATCATCACGGTCGGCCGAGAAGGTGCGACAGAGATGATGGAAGCAGTGCCGTTGTGAGGACCTCGTTCCTTATCATGCACGGACAGATTACGAGCATGGTGGCTCGGGCCGTTTGAGCCTCAAGACCGTGGTGTTAGACAGGGTGACCTGTGAGCCTGGTGCTCTAGGTGCCACGCGAGCGAGTTTGTAGACAAGCCGATGATATCCACTCTGCAATTTAATACTATACTCCATTAATAGGGCTTGAACTACCGCTATACGGACTTGCTCAGCCCCAAACCGGGTAGACAACACCTACCAGAACGTCACCACACCCCCGTCCCTCCGCAACAGACCACCTACCAATTTAAGCTTTCCCCACTCTCCCCACTAATAACAGTCGAAGATAAGAGTCTAAATTCGCGCAAGCCCTGAACATTGTCTTGTTCTGTAGATAGTAATATTCTAGAAGGCCGACAGTATCCGACCCCACGCCAACACTCTCTCTATCTCTTATCTTTCCCTAACCCACTTTCAGCCTCACCCAACAACGTCGTCATACTCTGGTCTCCAGCTCGAGCCCTCTCTTCGAATTTAGGGCGATTCTCTTCGATCCACGCCGCGTCGTTGCCAGCAACAGGTAACACGAAGCCTTGCTCGGCACCGGCGACAATGTCTTCCATGAGGAAGATGTTATGCAGCGCATGGGGATCGGATAGTTGGCCGGGAAGGGCCGGTGTCATGGCATCGTTCCAGATAGCCGTGATGGATTCGACGATGGAATTGAGCTTTGTGCGGTCGCCGCGTGGTCGGAGGTGCCCAATGATGTAGTTTGTGGATACCTCTTGTCCTCCAACATACATGGTTCGAGTGCAGTTTTCGCTGCCCCCACCGCGCTCGGTACCCAGGTATTGATGGAACGTAATGTTTACGAAGGCGGACGGAGCGGTGAAAGTCCTGCAGTGGAGCGCTGTGATGGATTGAGCCAGGTGCTGCCGTTGGGCAGCTGGGATACGGCATGTGTGGAAGACTTCATAGTGGGGCATTGTGGGTTCAGAGTGTACAATCTCCTAGAATCTGAAAAACTCGTTTGGGCTAGGTTGATGATCCGCGTTCGAGAAATCCGTACGTGGTCGCTATATGATTCAACTCTAGTGTATCAGTAATCAAAACGCCAGCGTGGAAAGCAAAGCAAAGTGCGGAGATGCGGGGTTGCATGTATAACGATGAAATCAACGATCTGCCGCCTGTATTGAAATTCTCCCCGGGTTTGATATTTTTGGCCGAATCATTAGTAGTGGCACAGAGCGGAGCAAAACTTGGTTCTAGTTTAGCATTCTTTCCCCTGGCTCCTTGAGACCTAGGGCTGCATAGGCGGTAAGTGACCGAATGTTTGGACAGGCTCGGCAGAGGCGGAGCTCATAAGAATTCTATTTTAAGGTTAGAAAATGCTTGCAGCCAAGCGAAGTGGAAAGCAAAGCAATATCCAGAGATACCCAATGGAGCTGTGCAGACGTCGAAATAATTTAGTAAATAAAGCTACAAACCAAACAAAGCTTATCAGGGTCCTGATGGCAGCAACAGAGCTAAACTATGTTAATCGACCTGCAGAGGTTAGGAAGATCGTTTAGTGCCAATCATGGGTGATTTGAGGGGCGTGGGAGCAGAGCGTAAGAGCCTCCCTCGGATGACCAACACTCCAACTCCAACCCCCGTATGATTCAGTCGGGCAAAGAAGCTTCCCAATGGCTTCCATCGGCGGTTCTCTTCCCCCCCTAGCCACCATTCCGGTTCCACGCGCGTCCCGCAGTCGATCAACGCATTGCGCGTTCATTTGTCGCGCGCTAAACCAACGGATTCATCTGAACCGAGATCTGAGGCCAAACGTCCCACTCTGCTGACATTTCGCCGGCTGCGACCGTTTTATTTTGTGCAGCTCGTATTAAAGGGTTTCTTTACTAGTATCTGCGCCCGAGGCTACGGATATACTAATGGTCGTTAGGACGGGCGTTCGCAGGGATTGCGAGAGCTTGTTTGCACTTCAACGTCCTGCCATTGTCGCCTGAGACATTGCTGCTTCCGGAAGGCAGCCCGCCTCATGGATCATTACACGGCTGCAGATGTTACACACATAACTGAGGCACTGCAATCATTGTGGACCATAGAAGTTTGAGAGCAATTGAAGTTCCATTGTGACGGATGTTCGTTGCGCGATGACGCAGGTGAGCGGGATGTACCGTGATCACATTATATAGGGCTGAGAGTGAGTTGTATGATCGACACGCCAACTACAGCGGTCAGCCGTGCTGTGGGATCTGTCAAACATCGTTCGATTACACTTGATGAAAGGCGATGTTAGGTATAGGAATGTTGTAGGATTTGAGGCTAGGACGAACCTATTTTGTCCGTCCGAGTTGCGCACAGCGCAGCCCGAACTAGTACATGGCCGAGATGTGCCCATGGCCGCCGTTCCACGAATTCGATTCATAGCTTTGGTGTTTCGGAGCCTTGTGTTGGATCGTCAGGGAAAGCGACAAAACTTTCTTCGCCGTTGAACTTCCTAAAGGTTGAGTAGATTAGCAAAATGTCTGTTCAGAAACACCCGAACCAGCGATTGCATGAGTTTTAGGTTTCGATGGCCTTCGTCTCTGCTGTGAGTGATTCGCTCCGCCGGTAGCTTCGATTGCGAGGCTTTAGGTAACACGGCGGGTCCATGAACTGGCACAAACTCTTACCGCAACATACCCACCAACGACGATGAAAAGATGTATATGCAGAGATACATGTGCGACTTACCATCCCCTCTCGGCACCTCCAGACAAGAAACTCGTCTCTGAGTTCAGAATGCAACTCCAGTTTCCTATCACACCTTTCTCTACGTCCATACTTCTTCGCACAAACTTGGACATGGAAGCGGTGTAGCACTGAAAGTCATCTTCATCCGGATCGTCTGGCATCTTGCCAGTAAGGACTCGGCCAGCCGCGATCATGGTTGCTGCATGAGTGCAGATGAGAAGAGCCCTCGGCTGTTCATGGTCATTGTCGAGGTCGGTGATGATGCGGTTGAGCGCTTTGTTAACGCGTTCATGCAGCTCGACAATCAACTCTCCTTTGGAAGGCGGGATATGTACCGACTCGTATTCGCAATCGAGGTCTTCAAAATGCGGTTCCAAGATTTCAATAGTCGGTGGGTGCGGGTGGTCAAATTGGGCGAGACCGAAGAATTCCCTAGCCTCGATCAGCAGTTTGCAATAACCGACATATAAGAAATTCTGTCGAGATGAGGAAGCTCACCCAATTCCCCGATCGATCCTGATCTTACCTCCCCCTTTCCCCTCCTTAAAAAGCCTCTCCGTAGTCGGTTTCAAAGTCTGGAGACAACGATAGAAGGGACTAGAGTAGACTCTGTCAATTGGCGGGTCGAGCTTACAAAGGTAGTCAGCTAGCTCTTTGGACTGCTCGACCCCTTTTGCTGCGAGCGGCGGGTCCGTCGGTATGCCGGTGGGGGTCCGTGTAGACGCGGTATATTCGCCTGTTTGAGGATTCACAGCCCAGTTGGAGCGGAACTGTACCGCCCTGATCAGCGGGGAAGCTTTGTGACGGGGTAAGATGTCACACGCGTCTGAGGCTTAGATGAGTGGCCGAGATGGGGCCCACCTACTCGAGGATTAGGTGAGGAAACGTACCGCGTGTCGAATAATGTACACGATTTCTATCATGATGCTTCACGGCCTATGATTTTGTAGCCTTTTTATAAACTTGTGTATAAAGAAGCAGGTGGTAAGGCCGGCGTTACGTTGTGAAGGGCTCGACAGCCTCGGTTGTTTCCCTTATCGATAAGCACGGTGAGAGCGCGATTCATGAAGCGAAGAACAAATCATCAACAAAGGTCTCCTCTTAGGCAGCTCCATCCGAGTTACGCTACTATTCGTCACAAGTCTCGGAAAGGATTGTAGACTTGCACCCTGTCGGGCAATCAAAATAGCGGCTATTCCGTGATTGCACGTCACTGGTCTGTCTGCAATCCTGGCTCCTTATCACGGTAGTCAAACCTCTTGTTTTGGATCTTCTCGGTGGCACCCGTGACAGTGGGAATGCTAAAAGGGAATACCCGTATACCAAGCTGTCTGGTGTTAGTGTCACAGCACCGCCTCTATGGCAATGCTACCTTATAAACTTTAAGTTCCCCCACTAGCTTTTCCTTACCACAATTGTTCCAGAAATTCATTAGCGCGAACCGGGTTCACCATGACTTCACAGCGCTGGAAGAGTCTTATCAAATAGGCAAGCCAAAAGGGTTGACAGCATCTTGATTCGATGAGCGATCTCCACATAGTTGTGGCGTGCGATGCTTCGCGATGCCCTGCTAATCGTCTCGTGCGGATACTGGTCTCGCCGGTATGCATGTTCCTTTGCAGTTTCGCAGTCAAGTACTGAAGGATCCTGCCGTTGTCTGTCAGATTTTGTTTTTTGATCCGCCGTCAGACTTACCCTGGCCCACTCACACCGTTAGATCGCCCCTAGGCACCCTTTCCTCAACGGCTGACGAAACGCTCTTTTCAAAGGCAAGTCACCTTGCCAGCAATTCGGCACCACCGATCATCACTAGCATTGGCGGCAGTCTCTTCATTACTGCTCGTGTGCTGAAACTGGCGATCGCTCGGGCCACCAGAATGACTTTACTAGTGTAGGAAGGCGATTTAAGAAAATACCGCTGAAGCGACAAGCATTGTGATCCTTCAAAAGGCGGAACGCACCAGGGCTGTGGAGTCTCGTTGGTTGATGGGTTCCGTTTTTAACGTAGTCACCCACTTTTGTCTTTGATTTTGCAATCAATTTCGATTCGTATGCACCTATTCCACCCGTGCGCTGCCCTTGCCCGCAAGATACCAACAGCGCTACTGCAGGCAGGCTGCAGCAGCGCTTCATGCCCGTAATTTAGGAGACTGAAAATTATGCTCTGAATTTTGTCGACACTGAAAGACGTCCGGATCTACGACTCGCGCGGATGTGTTCCGCGTTCATGGTAACATCACAATCGGTGGCATATCTTCATGGAGTGAAGCGTGAGGACATAAGATCTATCAAAAACTCGCCGCCCAAAAACAGCAGCCGTCACTATGTTGGCAGGATAATTTGACCCTGCGACTAGTCTGGAGTCAAACCAACTTTATTGCGAAACCTTAATTCGAGCGACGGCAAGGACCGGTGATGGTAGACAAAGTGTACGTTGCAAGATCCACTCTTTTGGCTTGTCTTCTTCGCAGTCTCCCTGTCCATGAGCTGTTGCTCCTTTCTACCTCTGGTGCGACCTACTTTTGCTTTCAAGGCTTGGGAAGCTAGTACATCGTACAGGGGTCCCACTCTAGGACTCGAAGTGACACCACCCTCCCTTTAAAAAAACAAAAAGGCTTTGGCCGGTGCTAGAGATAGCGTGCTAAAATCCTCCGTTACCGCAATACCATTTAATCCTCAGTATGCAGGAGAGACTCTGATATCTTAGGCGAACGCAGCGCCATGGCACACGCAATACTTATCTACACAGCCTTCGAAGGTCACCAAGCGATGAACGCGTAAGACAACCATTTGCTTGAAGCAATACTGCCTCAGCATGAGCTCTAGATGTTCGGTTCAGAAAGCAGTGGCGCATGTTACATCCTTTGCATAGTATCGGCACTGTAAGACACCGAAGGACTATAGCTTCTCTTGCCGGAGTCGCACCCTATGGCATGTGCATATGCTCGCAGCCGCTATTTGATACGCGCAAAGACGTCCCCAGTAGTCCTCGGAAAGCTACGATGATCAGCAAAAGGGCTGGTTAGCGTAGTCTTGACATTCGAGGAGGCTTTTGCGCTAGCCACAATACTACGATGAAAACAAGGTGGGGGACTTTTTCTGAACCTATAGTCGCGCATACAGGAAGGTAGGGTTGTCGTTAATACCAAGGGCTTGGAAGGATTGCACAGCGGTCCAATTGTCTGACGCAGCCTAGGCACGCAATCTGCAGAGTCGTCAGCCGCCACCATGATGTGGTAATGGAAAGTGCTCCAAAGGTGGGCGCGCGCGGGATCTGCAAGTCCGAGTTTGACACTGTGCACTCCAACCAACCCCAGGTATTACCACGATACTTCATAGCGAGTCGTCCAGTATCAAGGTTTTAGATCGGAGCATCCAAATGCAAATTGTACGGCAATCAACGCAACACACATGTTGAGACAGGCGGTAGAAGTGGGTGCAGGGATAAGTGAAAAAGCAAAAAACATGCAGGAGGCCAGTCCCCGGACAAGCCCTCTCCGTAATGCACAGGCCACGGACCTATCCATGTGGCTGAGCGCTGGGGCAGCAGGGACCTATGCATGCCCTCTGAGATGATCAGCTGTCTGAGCAAAAGAACTTAAGACGCGAGAGAAGGGATGGCGACCACCGGAGACGGGAAGGAAATACATCAAATTTCGTTGATTACTAAGGGTGTTATACAGCTGCTGTGTAAAAAAAATATGTAGGGGCAGAGAAGCGGGCCCAGAGAATCAGGAACTAGTGTGAAAATGACCACTACACACCAATGTTTTGTAGAGGAATGTTCTTGCCGTTTGCTTCATCTACAACTTTTGTTTCGCCACGAGAGGAGAATTTGCCCGTCTTGCCCAGCTTCTTCTCCGTGACCCACATGCGCAACATTATCACATACCGTACAATTAGGAATATGATTACGGCTCCAACTAGGATACCGATGATATATCCTGCGACTTTGCCGTTTGAGTTCTTGTCCAGGTCGAGGAAGTCGTAGACGTAGTAGCCCTGAGTGGCATGAGTAAGATACGCTAATGCGAGATATAGAGCCAAGATGAGAACAATAGGAACCAGATGCAGCCATGGTAACGGTTCTGTACGAGGAAATAGTATCTCGAAAAGGGCGTAGGCAGTATTGAGCGCGTGCTCTGAAGCATTAGACCAAGTCGAAAAGATGGAAGGGAATCCCCCAGCTGGCGCAAGAAGTGCCCAGTAAACGGCTAGGCAGAGTCAGTATAGTCGGCAAGAGATGGATGTAATGACCTACCAGTCACTATGAAAGGATAGACGACAATTGTGGAGTAGAACATGCTGTGGGCGATCTGTAAAGGACGTGGCCATCGCGCGAGCCATGGTTTGCCTGTCAAACAATAGCTTCCGGTGTGCAGCGCACTGAAAGCATAGTAGAATGCGAGTCCCCAGTACGTCAAATTGGTAAAGTACGAGAACGAGTGTCTAGACTCGACGGAGCTGCTATGACTGCCATTCCAACCAAAGATGGTGAACAGTGTGACGAATGCGTACAAAGATAGCAGTGCGCGCAGGCCGAAGAGAAGCGCCGGTGGGAGGATCCAAGAAGTCTCGAAACGGTGCGTTGCATCGAAAACACCTTCAGTAGCTAAGATGGACCGCTTCCAGCAGGCCATGTTGGTGTTGGGGCTAACAATGAAAGCTTGGGGCTGGATGACATCTGCGCGCTTTACAGCTTGGACTTGCCAACCCTGAACGTGCTGGCGTGTATAGAAATACACAATGGTGCTGACAGATGAAGTAGACAACGATTAATGTATGCGGCGCAGCGACAGCGCGTCCGCTCGAGGTTGGGATAAAAAACTTCGTGGATTCAGCTGCAAGATCTGCAGGGGGCTCATCACGTGATATTGACTAGCTCCCGAAGTCAACACTAGCATCTTGAAAGGATCGAAAATTACTCAGTCAGCAGAACAGGGCTGCATGCACCCTCGGTGAAACCTCCCTAGACAGCTAGGCCAAGAGCAGAACCTGAGGCGCACGGCCTTTGCACCATCTCCCGCGCCTGTGTGTCGGAACAGGGTGTGTACATACGTTCTGACGGGAAGCACGCGAGCAAGGCGTATTTGTGCTGTCGAGCCCTTGTGGATGGTGGCGTCCCTGCCCCCATGGCGCTACATCCTTCGAGATCGACCGCCGTGCCGCCCTCTACATACATATCCGCCATGACCGCACTGTCTTTTGCTCACTAAAGCGAGTCTCCTATACATCGTTTGCAGTCCACCGTCGAAATCTGTTATCCTGTAGCATCATGAGTGATCCAAGGGTAGGCTTGAGACTAGCATTTTCGAATTTTAACTAATAGAATCCTAGAAAGCTCAAAATCTTGCTCGAATCCGAGATAATCAACGTACGTCTCATTTCCTCTTATTGTCATCGTGTAGGCCGCAAATCGAGCCACTTCGAGCCCCGGTAGTCACTCGATCTTCATGTACTGACTCTTCCCAGGAAGATCACGAGCACGACGCAAAGAGTATCTCCAGGAGCTCGAAAGTAAATTACGTAGCTGCGAGCAGATGGGAATCGAAGCATCGGCTGAGATCCAGAGCGCAGCCAGAAGAGTGCTCGACGAGAACCGAAAACTCCGTGCGCTCCTGTACGAACGAGGCGTCTCTGACGCGGAAATTATCATGGCCATGAGTACCACTAGCGACCGGACTTATGATCACGTTTCGGCGAGCTCTTCACTCATTGCAATGCTTGAGCGGAGAGCTGGAGGTAATGGACCATCGTGCGCAATGTCGCCAGCCAGCACGCACTCATCAATGACGGCAATGTCTCCACACGCACCGAGAGTTCCTCCACTTTCCATTCCTGTTCCCCGTTCAGCTGCACTTAGCAGCAATGACTCTCCCAGTCCGCATTCGATCGTTTCTGGCATGGATACGCCACCCCCATTCCACGTCTCGCCCTTCTATGGTTCTCCTATGACTCCAGTCTCTGATGTCAAGGCTGAGGATATTCCACCGTACAATTCTTATGATCAATCGTTCAATAATGCTTGGACTTATCAAAGCGATGCACCCTATGTCACCGACCGCTCTAGCTTCTACAACAATTCCTCTTGCGTCGATGCGGCAAACATTATTCGGACCATGAGGGCTGAGGTTGGCACTGAGTTTGAACATGATTCCGGGTCCCGTGCGCATGGCCAAACATGCTATGTTAACAACTCGGTTGTATACAACGTCATGGACAAATATGCGAATGCTCAGAGGGTGCGATGACGAAGTTGTCTTCGAAGCTATCGAGTGATCTCTCATCATCACTGCAAATTGCAGACTGACCAACATCACCGAACCTCAAACTGCAAAGAGAAGATGCACTACCGAAATGTTGGTGCATATCCTTAAAACAACGAGGCAGTCCTGAAGAGGGTTTCGGTACGACGATGTTCGAACATACACAATCTTGGGAAGCATCCCGAAGAATCAGTCTTGTCCAAGGGGGCTTAGAAGGATGGCAATGCGCACTCTTTTGCCTTCGCCCGAGAAAAGGGACGGCCGCGGCATTGCCCCGGATGCGAAAGCAGGGCTCAGCCAAACAGAGGCGCACCATGACTAGACCATAAAAGACTTTAGAATGACGGTCAATGATTACGAGTCAATGATTCCCTTTAATGAGCGACATGGGGTAGGAGAAACCGAATCTGGTGGCGGTGCAGAGGGGAAAAACACGTCAGTTGGTTCGGGCAAATTCTAATCTACAACCGTTCGTATGGCGAGACCCATAAATAGCTTAGCATATGCCGTTATGACACAGACTTTTTGTACTTTTAAATGCATACGTGCATGTAATTGATATTGTTACTTTTGCTGGCTCTGTTTGCTTGATTTTGGCGGCGTATATTACAGTGTGATATCATTTCGTATGGAGGACTGCTCATACTCCCTACAAACCCGTACAGATATCGACAAGATGTAGAGAAAGGAGGATACAGCGATGAGCAGCCTGAAATCGTATCCAATAGCCCGGCCATACCACTTGCGTTTTCAATTCTTTTTTTCTTTTTCCTTTGGGTGGGAAACTACACGACTCCACGTCTCAGGCAGCTACGCTCTCGCGTTCAGCTAGTCATAAAAGCAGTTAAAACTATAGACCCCAATATTACTCGATTGTCTAGATTTCATCTCAGCAGTGAATGTGCACAATGCCAAGCCTAGCAAAACAACACAAGGACGCGAAGCAGTGAAGTCTACAAAACAAATTTATCCTGTATATATACCACAAAAATTCTATAATATCCATAAAACACATGGGTGGGCCAGTGGTTCATAGCATTCCTGTGATGCCTAGTTGTGACGCACAATAAGGATGGCACCGGATTTGCGAACGGGTTGTCTCAGGTTATTATCTATAGAGATATGACCGCCACTGGAATGCCTGAAAGTGTGGGTCTCTATTTGCAATATGCGAGTACCATATCGATTAGGGTAGGGACAACAGATGTGTGAGGTTCGACCCCCCTCGAATCTTTTTGCTTTTTTTTTGTTTTTTTTTTGTTTGGATAGTTGCCACCCGCAGAGTGAAACAGAGTTGGTTGCCCTGGCACCGATAAACCGCACAATGCACCTCTCGGGGGATCTACAGCAAGCTTCATTATGTATAATCTGCCAAATGGCGATGAGCGAAGGCCAAACAGAAGGTGCTGTTGAACGTGAAGGATGAATGACAGGTTACCTATTTTACGACAAATAATTGATACATGTGATCTACCATCAGTTCTGGATAACAACCGCGACAGTCCCAAACGTCGCTCTAGCAGCAACAAATCCCATCATGCACATTTTGTATGGACGTGTGCCTCAAACATCAGACCGCAAAACGCAAATTCAAAGGATCCAACTTCAGTGTGGGTAACACCAATAGACTGTGGCGCTACCTCTATTCGAAGCTTTAACCAAGCACAAATCATTGATCTTCATCTCTTGTAAACGTTTAATATTCGAAAAGCCGCCGAACCCTATTTTTAACTCCGGGGAGAATAGCGGAGTATGTTAGAGAATATTCAATGAATGTGCGCGCTCAACTTTCTCATCACCCCAACGCTTTCCGCGTGGCCAACTGTCTCCTAGAAGGCAAGTGCAAGTGGTTACCCAACTTTAGCGTTTAAAAGGTACATATTGATCATTGTTGACTCTAAATCCCATAATCTTCCTTTAGATCGAGCTTTCTCAAAGGAGCAGGAAGTGGTGAATGGCTGGGTGATGCCACCCTAGCACTACATCTAGGACACGAGGAGTCAAGTTAATCTAGTATCGATGTATGCCCACTAGATCCCTTCTCCAGTAGGTTTGAGATATCTTCATGGTCCTCTGTCTTGGTGTAGCCCAAAATTAGGCAATGTGAGGTTACGATGAGCATGTGCTGAGGCTTGAGAGAGATGACACCCCAAGCCCATCGCCATCGACCCCTCATATCTTATCATACAGCTGCGGATGTACAGTCGAAGGCTTTTCGGGGGCTTCGCATCTATCAGAGTCGCATCACCGTCCAAAGAATCCGCCGAACAGACTCCCACCACTACCTCCGGCTCGACCGCCTCTTTTTGCCTCACTAAGTAACCAATCTCGTAGGTATTGTTTGTTCTTCATAAGCTCTGGCTTCGTAATCTTAGTGTCAAGTTGTGGTTCCTGTCTGCTAAAGGCGAGCAAGGTAGGCATCGACGAAATCTAGGTGTGTGCGTCAGTAATTAATTCACCGCGATTGTTACGCTTCTAACCATGTATGATCGCTATACACGACTTACCATATACTTAACACCCAAATCCCCAATGAGGGTGCTATCCAGTTCCACTTCTGCAAAGCTCAAGCCCCCGGCTTCCTCTCCCACGCGTTCATCTTCGATCAGACTCTTAATCAGGGGCTTCACAGCTTGACACGTAGAACACCAGCTCGCGCTCCACAGAGTTATGAGAGGGCGGTTATCCGCAGCGGAAAGAAGCGTCAACGTGTGCAAGTCGTTTGGGGTGCGCACGTTGTCAAAGATGCGGTTCGCGTTTGACGGTATTGGGGAGCCGCTTAGAAAGTGTCGCTGGATCTGAGCGTGTGGCAGGCGAAGCCTGAGGAGGCGCGCAGTGGAATTGATCGAGCGGAGTATCATTGTGCGTGTTGGATGGCGAAGAGAGCAAGACGTTCAAAGCCCTAGGAGAACGCGCCTGCCGACGTCATTGCGAGAAAAGCTGTGCCAAGCCGTTAATTCCCGCGCTCCCTTCGGGGTCCTTTCATCCGAGCCCCAGCGCTTCTCTTCATCCACTTGCAGCGTTGTGCGGAGAACATTTTGAGAGCATTTCCGGGCTCTTTGGAAGATCGCTATGCAAGGGCTCTCTACCCCACAGCGGTGTCTCGTTGGTCATTGAGCCCATAGCATCCGGGGAAGAGAGAATCCAGCAATCACAATCAAGAGACACAGTGCGGACGGATGTCCATGATTCATCCCCGCCGTAATAATGTTCAGTATATTTACCATCCTTAGTCTCATCGTATAGATCGCTCTCGGGCTCAGTCCATGTCAACCTTCGTTCCTCTCCAGCTTTTCAACATGCATCGCCTTCTCCAGCTTGCCCCCTTGCTGTCTTTCACGCTTGCCAATCCGTGGGTACAGATTGCCCATCACGGCCAGCGCAAGTCATGTACTGTGATGGCCCAAGGGGGCGAAATAGATGACGTCCCGAACATTGTGCATGCATTTTCAGAATGTGGGAGCGGCGGCAATATCGTTTTCCCAGAACATCAACAGTACTGGATAGCGCAACGCCTCAACCCCATACTCGACGATGTAGACATTGACTGGAGCGGACAGTGGACCGTCAGTACCATTTTGTCTACTCGCTAAGGATCCCTAATAATCGCCAGCTAGTTCTCGGACAATTTGACGTACTGGCGCAAAAATTCGTACTTGATACCTTTCCAAAATCATCGCGCCGGTTTAATCTTCTCCGGTTCCAACATTCGCATTAACGGTCATACGACCGAGAAGATTCATATACAGGGCAATGGCGATGTCTGGTATACAGCCGAAGCCGGCAAAACCCAAGAGGGTCGCCCGATGCCCTTCGTCTTCTGGAATGTCTCGGATGTTAGCGTGTCTAATTTTCACATCAAAGATCCCCAGTTGTGGGCACTAAACATCATGAATGGCACCAACATGCACTTCAAGGGCATCAAAGTAAACGCGACTGCAACCCAAGCACCCTATGGCTCAAACTGGGTTCAGAACACGGACGGCTTCGACACCATGGATGCGCGCAACGTGACACTAGATGGCTTGTGGTATCAAGGGGGAGACGACTGTATTGCCATCAAACCGCGGTCTTACGGCATCACGGCGCAAAACATTTACTGTCACGGTGGAAACGGTATTGCTATTGGATCTCTCGGTCAGTATCTCGAAGACTCTTCCGTTAAGAACGTAGTTGTCGACAATGTTGACATTGTCCGCTTCAACGAGGACATGCACAACTGTGCATATATCAAAACCTGGGTGGGCACACCCGTCCCGCAAGACTCCTACGAAAGTGCCGGACAACCTCGCGGAGGAGGCTGGGGAAATGTATCACATATCACTTTCAGCAACTTCAGAGTTAACGGTGCTGATGCTTCGCCATCCATCACTCAGGATAATGGCAACAATGGCAGCTTCTCAGGAACGAGCAAGATGCTTGTGAGCGACATTCGCTATGTGAATTTTACCGGGTGGCTACATGCCAAGAGCACCAAGGGAAGTGTGAGTTGTAGTAAGGCTAACCCTTGTTTTGATATCTATTATGAAAACATCGACCTGACGAACGGTGCGAATGGAACCGAAAATACTAGCGGTACGTGTAAGTACATCGCTGCAGGAGGTGTGCATGGGCTTTCAGGCAGTGGATGCTAGTTCAATGCTCGGTAGAATTAGCTATGTGCTGCAACTTAATATAAGACACAGTTTTGAGCTCGCTCGTTCAAGGATCCCGTGTATCTAGAGTATTCTCAATACCAAGTGAAGTCCCTTGCAAACCTAATAAAGACCGCTATTTTCCGAAGATCCAGCATCCCATGCTACTTAAGCTAGCCATGTTATAGAGTCTGGGATCTTCATGAGACAATAGGTATGAAAATCCACAGGTCTGTCTTAAAACAGTTATCTCGGCGGCTTTGTTCCATGGACAATGATTAAGTATAGACGTCGTAAAACTAATACTAGTGCAACTTTGCTTCCTGTAAGAACGGATTCGAGGAAGATAGAAGCATATAACAGCAAGCTTAGGTTGCATATTGGTGCCTACGCATAAGCATAATAAAGTGAGAGGGTCGGTTGGTAAGGCTGCGAGTAGTTCTTTCCTAGTTTTCGTCTTGCTAAATACACGCATCTCAGCAGTGCATACGATTGACATCAGGTAGTGAAGTCTAGGGTGCATAATGACGTGCTTTTGGCAACCATTGACAACAGTTAAAACCCCACGCTATCATGACATTGCATCCTCATCGCCCTATCAAAGAAGTAATAGCAATCAAATTACACTGATTTTCCAGGTATGAATTATTCTAGCCCAGTAGCCTAGTTACTTGCCACGCGCAATGTTGTGCTTGCGCAATTCAAACTAATGAGGGGTATGGACTGCGGATATCTTCAGTATTTAAATGCATATCTGACCTGCCAAAGACGGTGCATCTTCAGCTACACCATCTCCATTTATAAATTGATCTCTATACAGCAAACTCGAACATGGCCAGTCTTGAAGCCCACAAGCACATTTCCCCTGATTCTGGGTTACCAACGATTCTTCATCCTGTATGTTCGTTATCATAAGAAACTAGAGGCAGCGTAACCCTTGACCATGTTAGAATTTTAATCCCAAAATTCGATCTTGGGAACCCCCCGAGTCAGTTCGCGAAGAAATAACTCCGCCGAAAGATCGCGCACTTTTTGCAGATCCAGAAAAGAAGTCCCTATTGTCTATCGCGACAGCTACGGATTTGACGGAAGGAATTGGTACCTATCTCGAAGGTATCCAGCTATCTCAACTAGATAAGACTCAACTTGATGAGCTTGCACTTCTCGCCGCAGAACGCGGTGTCGTCTTCTTTCGTGATCAAGATCTCACGACAGAGACTCAGGTGAAATTATTCGAGCATTATGGCATTCTAGACAAGCACCCTGCTCAGAAAGAAGTCCGCCATGTGACCATCAAGGGTTCGAGCTCAGACTATCGTCAGGATAGTGTGTACACGCCCTGGCCGCAAGCTGGCTGGCATGCGGATACTAGCTTCGAGATCAATCCACCGAGCTACTCAATGTTAAGAATGGAGGAGCACCCTGAGGTCGGCGGTGATACTGCTTGGGTCAGTCAGTACGGACTCTATGATGCTCTTTCTCCTACCTACCAGAACCTTTTCGAGAACCTTCACGCGGTACATACCTCGCGCCTACAGTACGATACCATTCTCGACCTCTGGGGCGTGGGCCCTAATCGGCCACCTATTGACACACACCACCCCGCTGTTCGCACGCATCCGGTTACAGGATTCAAGGCTTGGAACGTTAATGAAGGATTTGTGACCGGATTTGCGGAGCTGAAGAAAGCCGAATCAGATAAGCTTCTTGACTTTGCAAACTACCATATTCATTCAGCAGATGATCATCTTGTGCGATGGAAATGGGCCGTGGGCAGTGTAGCCATGTGGGACAATCGAGCGGTACTGCACAGAGTGATCCCTGGTCGATATAAGCCAGGGACGCGAAGAGGCGTCCGGACCACAGTTTTCGGAGAGAAACGTAAGGATCGAATACCGAATTGTAGTTTGAACCGATGACACTGATGTTTAACTAGCATACTTTGACTCGAAAAGCGAGAGTCGCGACCAAAAGGAGAGAAGGTTAGCTCACGAGTCAAATGAAAATAGGAATGTAACAAACGGTGTATAAGGGAGGAAAGCTGATGAGATAAGACTTGGAAGTATGTCGCTAGGTATAAAAGGCCACCCTTAACATAGTAGTATAGGATAATATCATACTTTACAGCTTATACTGCATAAAATTGATATATGTATATGAAGAAAGTATATGTACACCAAGAAAGAATATCTACAGCTCCATCTCTATCACATCTCTACAGGACTTCCTTGGCCTAGAAGAAGGCGCGAGGGTGGCTACGAACGACCGAGCGGCGTGCCTTAGCATTGCTACCCGTCTCTTCTTTGAGCCACGCAATGAATTGCTGAACTGTAAACTCATCGGGGAGAGTCGAGCTAGATCCAGTGCCTTGCGAAGGAGTGGCGGTCGAGGCTGGGGCAGTAGCAGTACTGCTCTGAACATTGTTGGCTACGGTCGTGGAAGCACTGGCGGTGGCTGTCGCGGAGGCTGTGGCAGTGGCAGGAGAAGTGGCAACAGAAGAGGCGCTTGAGGCTGAACCCGAGCCCGACCCTGAGCCCGACCCTCCTACAGTGATATCGATGCACGACTCGTACGTCTGGTCAATGGTGCGGGCGTCCCACCACCACTGAAGAACACAAGCACCAGCCGTGGAACACTTGCTGCCAAGATCACTGGGGATAGTGATGTCGAAGTTCTTCTCATCGTCCGTTACACCGGTGGCCGTAGAGGCATAGTCAGTCCACTTGATGAGGGGCTGGCCGATCACGGCACCTGAGGCGGTGTCAATGACGGAAACATTGGCGATACCGGTATGAGGGGCAGCAATGTTGGCCACCATGGAGACTTTTTCACCAGCAGTGTAGGATTGGACGTTCGCGGTGTTGTCGTCATACTTCATGCCCTTGCATTGCCAGATGTTGCACTCAGCTTCCTTATAATCCGACTGAGAGCTCGCAATCTGGAGAGCAGTCTGCACGTTGCCATTGATGTCGGAACTGAACATGCTGTAAACCTGTTGCCCGCATGCAGCCTTCATTGCATCGCCAGGCATCCGAGGCTGAGGCGACTTGAGGTAACCGTGACCAGCAACTGTAGTTGCCAACGTGGCCATGCTCATAGCAATAGCGTAGGACTTCATGATGCCAAGTAGGACTGATTTCGGTGAAGTGGAGGTAGATGGTGAGAGGGCTAGCCTGAGTCAAAGAGTGACGAATGAAAGAGTGACAGAGGAACGAATGTAAGGTCTCAGACCAGAAAAGCTCAAGAAGGCACAACGAAGAAGAAACCAATGCTGATGAGAAAGTATGAGAGAGAGGAGGCAGGAACTTACATATAAACACTCCGAAGCCATCATATCCCGTGGTTTCCCGGGTGGGTCAAGTCATCAAACGTTTGAAACGAAGAGATCGTGTACCGTGCCTTCCAGTCATTTCATCATGCCGTGTACGATTGAACCAGGCGCGCCAGGATCGGTGAGGTCGGTGTACATAAAGCCCATTTTCAGGGATATCAGACGATAGCTTGAATCCGATGTTTTGGTACATTAAACCACCAATAGCAAGCGTCAGCAAGCGTCCCGAGGCAGCAGAAGCCGCGTGGGGTGAAGAGCAAGCGAGGGATTGTACCAGCTGGGACAGCGGTAACCGATGCTCTAAGAAATCGGCTAGCTGGTTTGCGGTTAACAAACGATTCGTTTAATCAGGGCGAAGCGCCGAAGACCTGGTTCGAAACGTTCGGTGGGTCCGGGCGGTTTCATATTTAGAGAAAACATGCAGAACAGCAAAACGGAAAATCTCGGCGCCTCGCAAGCGACCTCCACCAACCTGGCCCTTCGCATTGCAGGAACAAAGCGTGCATTACACACAAGAGCCACTGCGCTGGTAATATGATGACAAGCAATTGAGAATCTTCAAAGTGGCTGGCAGTGTAATGAAATCGGTGTCAAGCAAGGGGCATCATTGGCAATTGAAAACTCACTAGGCCAAGAGCAGTCAGCGTCATCCCAAGCCATTTACCACGACTCGCATTTGATAGAATTTTCATTGTCTGATAATTCGATGCCTATGCATCAGAGACTCGCCATACCAGCCTCTCCATGCTTGCTTCCTTGTTCCTCAGTGCATCCATAGCTCTTTGTGCCCTCTCTAACATTGTAGTCCCTTCAATTATCTTCTGCGCATTTGGCTTGACAACCCGCTGTTCTAGCAAGGCATACATTATGTCAGGCTGGAGATGGTATTTGAAAAACTCATTCTAGTACTGATTAGCATCGAATCCTACGTAGGTTGAATGGGCGATAGTACTCACATCTAAGTAGAGGTGCGTTCTTACACCCCTAGCATCAACACCATCAACCCAATCAGCTACCTGCCGCACATCCATTTCATACTCTGGATGTTGCGTCTCGCTTGAATCCCTCACAATTACCGGCAGCAAAATGGCCACCTTTGAACCACTCTTCGCAATCTGCGAAATAGGTCTGATACTTCCGTCTTTGCTCCCGATACAATCGAGGATCAATGGTATCGTTGCCTCGCTTCCACTAGGCGACTGTGATGATCCGGCGTCGAGGATTGAAAGGACTACATCTGGGTCACGATAGTCGAAGGTCCGTTTCGCACCGAGAGATTGCAGCGAGGCATGGTGCTTCTTAGAAGCGGTTGTTACAATATTGACGAATCCGTAGTAACGCAAGATTTGGATTGCAAACTGGCCAACAGAAGAAGCACCACCCCACACCAGAACCGGCTTCTGCGCATTCTCGGGGATATAATCATGTGGTTTGGGCCATGGAGTCTCGATCCCCAGGTCTGCAGTAATGGAGTGGAAAACGGTGACGAAGTTATTCGGCAGAGTCACTGCTTCAGCCATTGTAAAGCCCTCCGGTAGCTGTCCAGTTAGCCAATCGTCGAGGAATATCATACCCCTTGAGACTTTACCTTTGAGAGAAGCCATTCGTTGGTTGTGCAGAACTCCTGATGTGCCTTCTCTTGCTGACTTCTCCATGAAAAGCCGAATACTTTGTCGCCCATCTTGAGCCTTTTCACCTCTGGCCCTACTTCAACTACTGTTCCAGCTACGCCATCTCCAAGGACTTGAGGATGTTTGACAAGCAGGCCGCCATCGTTTTGGTGGAGATCTAGCGGAGTGGATGCAGTCCATTCCACTCTCACTCGAACTTCATCATGAGTTGGTTTAATGGTGGGTACTTGTTTGACCTCCAGGGCCTTTTTAAGGCCGACTGTTACGACAGCAGTATGTGTTGCCATTATAGAAGATCTAATTCCCGTACTATTGGTAAGGTTAGGATAAAACCAGCACACGAAGGTTAAGTAGCGATTCAAAGATCAAGAGAGAAAATCGAAACTGTCGCTGACACCTACACTCAAGTCAATCCCGCGACTCTTATACCTACGTCTGCTTCTTTGCCTATTACAAATTTCCTCGATGCTTACCAGACATCCCGACCCAAAGTGGCGACGCTAGCGATTGTTTCCGCTTTGGGACTAGGGACATTTGGACTGAAGGAGGACTAACCCACCATACATATCAGCGTAGCTAACGGGAATCTCTGTCCTAGTGGGTACAAAGAGGCTTTTGACAATAATGTAGCAGTGGCGAAACCGCTGAGGTGGTATATCTGACAAATGATGACAGGTAGGGAGTAGAGTCGTAGTCTCAATGTCTAGATCCCGTCGTCGGATTAGACCCCCGTATCGGTGTCACAATAATGTACAGCACAATGCCTGAGGGCAAATTAGAAGAACATTTAGTAGCCTAGTAAGGCCTCACCGACCAGCTATCTAGCGAGGTACCACTTACGCATTATGGAGAACTTGTCTCGGGCGTCGCAATGAACTAGAGGCAACGACATCGAGAGTACTTGACAATCGAAAAAGCCGATTGTATTTAGAAAGTGTGATTTTGTAAGAATGACATCTCTGAGGAAGGGTATGATAGTCATGCATATACTGAATCGTCACGATTGCATAATACATTGCAACGTAGAAACATTGGAGTAAAAAAAGCAGTCTCTGACGTGAGCATCATCGATGAAACCAGTCGCCGTGTACTCCCCATTGCTAATTTGGGCAGCAATTTTCATTGTAGACTATCGAACGTATACTTGATTTGTTCCCGCATTGCTGCGCTGACGAAACTCGGGTCTCATTTACGACATCTCGCACTTTAATCGGGTCCCCACATCTCATACGTAATACCATGTAGTGGCTCTTTCAATTCAAACCATGTAACCCCACCGATATTTGTCGTGTTTTGGGGAAATGCCAAGTACTGCGCAGCCTGTCCTTTGCTGCACGCAAGCCACTGGCCACCTTCCTGAGTAATGGTGCGATTCTTGAACACACCAAAGGTTGCAACGTAATACTCCGGTTGGGGTCGGTGATTCCAGGTGTCCGTATCTTTGTTGATTGGAGTTGTCGGATCGAGACTGAAGATGTTGAACTCGAAAGGCTCGTTATCTGCGACGTCCCAGAGATGGAAGGGGGCCTCGTCCGGGGCAAGCTGGAAATGAAGTGCGCAGTAAGCTGCGGTATTAACAGGGACGTCAAAGGAGAACTCGGTATAAATCTGAAAGTAGCGTCAGAGCAGGAAAGAAGAAACGGGGATAAGTAGTGAGGAGACTAGGGGAGCGCACGTCACGCTCAATGTCGAACTCGCTTTGAGTATTTTTTGGTGTGTCGGGCTCAAGTTTGCTAACGGGAACAATTAGGGTGGGAAATTCCCTAGCGACAAGAGCATCTCCCAAGGCTCGGGACCCCCAGAGAAGTGTAATGATAGCGAAATTACGCATGATGTGTTTAGCCTAGTCAAAATATCAATGAAGGCAGCTTGGATGGACAGTAGCATCAGAGTTCACTGTAGTCAAGAGCCTACTTATACTGTTGCGCTCAGCGTCCATACTCTTGCATCCACTTGCTGGGGTTTCAAAGTGGTATTTATGACAACATCATAATCCTGAAATGTCGAGCTCGTGCTATGGAGAGGAGATGAACTAGTTCTCGTGGCACTGGAGGCGTCGAACGATGTGCTTTCAAACATGTGATAGTCAATGCTGGTTGTACCTAATGAAGTCGTTAGGATAGGTGTGGTTGATCAATATTATACTTGCCGCCGGTTAAGGAAAGGCTATCTAGGACGTAGAGAAACTTCAATACGACTAGCAACGGTGACGGAGTTTCGCAGGGTAAAGCATGGGCTTTGCATGTAGTACAGCGAAACAGAGCATGGTTGATGGAGCGCCCATGTACGCCCAGGCGACTCGGTGGTGGGGAATGTGCGAGGCCGCTGCGGGAGCAGAGCGGAAAAGTGCCCGAGTCTCACTCTTGTGGTAACGAAAATGCAGGTAATTGGCCTTTCTGTAAATAATAGAAGCCTACTATGATAAATAGAAATTGTTGAAAGAGAAGGGATCTAAGAGGTCTTCAGATATTTATAAGAGCTTAACTTCCCGATATCTTCAGCTCTAAGGGTATCTAGATAGCAAATGGTGGTTGAGATAAAGCTGCTTATATGCGGTTATCTGTTAACCACCACATGAGCCTCGGTATGAGGTCTTGGCACCTGCGTCATTCCTAACTACCTTACCACAGCAGTCTCACGATACTACGACCGTAGCCTTTGGTGTCGATGGCGTCAACAGAATGTGTCTTATGCTACGCACTCGCCCAGCTGTGAGATCCTGGCGGCGATTGCCCGGGCTGCAACACGGGGTAAGGGGTCGCCGCCTCCATCTCGCGCCGCCATGGCTACTCGATGACTACATGCCACGATATCAGCTCATCTCGTCGATAGATGCAGCCAAGAAGCGATCTGAGGCGTACGCTCATTTGCGAAATTGCAATTTGTGTCCGAGGCTTTGTGGCGTCAACCGATATGAGAAGACAGGTGTTTGCTTGATCGGCGCCGAGACTGTCAAGGTCAACACCATTGCGCCGCACTTCGGGGAAGGTAGGCCATTGCCGCAGCGTGCGATATGCACGCATTGCCCCAGGATGCGCTGACTGCTCGAGGACAGAGCCTTGCCTTCAGGGTCACATGGGGTCGGGGAGTGTTTTCTTTTCTGGTTGCAACCTACGCTGCGTTTTTTGCCAGAATCACGACATTGCGCACCAGCGCAACGGCTTCGACCTGACGCCTGAGCAGCTAGGCGAATGGTATATGAAACTCCAGGACGTTGGCCGCTGCCACAATATCAACTTAGTCACGCCCGAGCATGTAGTGCCGCAGGTGGTGCTGTCCATCCTACATGCCCGTGAGCTAGGACTCCACCTGCCCATCATCTACAACACATCATCGTTTGACTCGCTCGCAAGTCTGCGGCTTCTTGACGGGCTCGTAGACATCTACCTACCGGACTTCAAGGTGTGGAGCAACAGTACGAGCCGGCGGCTGCTGAAAGCGGACGACTACACGGCCACAGCCATGGAGAGCATCAAGGCCATGCATGCGCAAGTGGGTGATGTCTGCTTCACCGCCGACGGTATCGCGAAGAAAGGCGTGCTGGTGAGACACCTGGTCATGCCGGGAATGGAGGACGAGGGCAAGGAAATTGTGCGCTGGCTGGCCGACAACGTCTCCAAGGATCTCCTGGTGCACGTAATGGAGCAGTACTTCCCGCGTGCCCACGTCGGCAAGCCGCGGCGCAGTAGAGCTGAGAGCAGCGTCGTGAATTCGGAGGAGCCCAAGGCCTCGGTGCGATACCCAGACATCAACCGGCCAGTTGACCTGGGCGAAGTCGAGTCGGTGCGGAAGGCGGCCGAAGACGCCGGCTTGTGGAGGTTCGTCGAAGCCGCCAAACACGGAGGCTTCAACATTTGATGACGCCCTCCCCGCGGGAATTAAAATGCCGGATACAGGGATTCCCTCGACCTACTGAATAATATCAGTCTTACTCTGTAGAAAACGTGTCAAATAGGACTTTGGATATTTATAAGAGCTTATAAGTCTAGGCAATATCCGTACCAAGGATATTGGACGAAGCTATCCATATCCAGCTCTTTTGTTATTGCGAGAGGCCACCGGCCCACGCAGTCACGGTTGCGACTTCCCTAGTCCCCCGCTCCCTTCCTCCCCGAGCTGCCAAAAGTGCTCAAACATTGTCTTCGACGTCTTCATCGTCCCCACCATCACTTTCACATTCTCCCTCATCCATCCGCACATTTCTACGTGCCACTAGTCATGAGCAGTCCGTCACCGAGCATCGAGACGACCCTCACCGATGAAATCGAGGCTGCCGTTCGCCTACTGAAGGAAGAACGGGACACTTGGAAGGAGATGGCCCAGCTGTACCAGAAAGCGTTCGAAACCCAGACAGCTGTCTTGCAAAAATTGCAAGCTACCTGTTTTGCCACGCAAGCTGAGCTCGAGAATGAGCGCATGGAAAAATCGAGCTTCAAGTTCAGAGCGCCTACGTCAGAGACCTTCTACCGGAATGATGACAGCGGCTCTGCAGACAGCATTGATGGCGATGCCCGCGAAGACTCTTGTTTTGGTTCTGCCATAATCTCGAAATACCAAACGCAAATGTCCTGGCCGTCGTCTACGAGAGCTTGGTCTCATGTATGGTTCTGCGGGGATGATCTTGCCAGCAAGCTTGGCCATAGAACAGCACTCAGAGAGATTGAACACTTGCTGCAAGGACCCCTCACCCCTGAAACTCGTATTGAGTGCCTTTTGCTGAAGAGCAACGTCATGAGAACATCCGACTGTCTGTATGACGCACTGGCTGCTTGCAGTGAGGCTTTAGAACTTTGCGATCGACTCCAAGAACTACGATCCTACCTCCCTCAGATTCAGTACGAGCGAGGTATCTGCTATATCCAATTACACATGATTCAACATGCCCGGGATTGTTTTAGTAAGGCCTATGAAGATGACCATTGGCTTTCTAGCACAATATCTGCGTTGCAAAAATCCTGTGAGGAACAGCTGCAGCCTGACCGTCGAGCTGGCTTTGAGGCGCATCGAACGATCGACGAAGCCCAGCTAGCCCAACTAGATGGAGGCATTATTAGTGTAAGGTATATGTTTGACCAGTGCAAAATTTTGTTGACTGATCTAGTGCAAGTCGCGCCGAACGAGCTCCTACATTAGCCTCCATGCTTCCAAAGCGAAACGCCTCTCTTTGCCTCCCCGCTGGACGACGGCTCGATCGAAGTCTGGTGGTGTCAATTAAGCTGGAGTGATGATCGCTTCGTGGGAATTATACTTCGTAGAGATTCGAGTCATTATCGGGTTTACGCAAGCTTTGTCGTTTATATTATGATGCTGCAGATTCATATCATACTATCGAAGCTAGATATCTTCTTTAACCTCGATACGAAATGACTAATGACGTCGCTCGCCTGCAGTTTTCAGAGCTCCCTTTGTTCCCTAACCTTTGTCGCCAGCATCGTGACCCACGTGCTAGTAAATAAAGAACGACTGTGTTTAGAAACACATCGCCCCAATGTGTGATACTTGCACCCCAATTCGCGTCGATACCAGCTCTAACATTATGTCCGATCAAAGCTCGAGCCCGCAGGGCTCAACGGCCGGAGGCATTACCAAGGATGATCCAGGACCTCTTCGCCCTCGAACGCAGGAGCTACCAACGCACATTTCCGCATTTGATTATGCCATGGATCCATTCTTAAGAGACAATTCGTATTACACAGAAGACTTTACCTCTCGAAACGTCGCACCGCCACAACCGAATGGGGTCCGCGTAGTCACCGAGAGTCTGCGTTCTGTTTCGCTTTCTGAAGACCCTAGTTTTCCAGTACCAGAACGGAAGGATACTGAGGTGTCACGTAACGCAATTGAGCATGTCAGACTGCTGTTGATGCGTTGCGACATCGCTTGGCAAATGATCAGAGAAGCATATCGAAAGCCATGGAAAGAGACTGTGGACGTGAACGACCAATACTATAAGATGATGATTATAGCAGGTAAAGCACTCACAAACACAAAGGACATCGCGGAAGAATCAGAAAAGAATGAATGGCAAACGGCATGCTACTATTGGGAAGGTTATGCTTACGGCGGGCTGAAGCTCTGGCCCGAAGCGATCACTGCTTTCGAGCAGGCCCTAAGCCTTAAGGCGCTTTCCAAAAGGAATTCGCGAAGCACAAGTATTCAGGTTGAGAAAGCAGATATTAAAGCCGCGCTCCGGAGTGTAAAGCGCCGCCGTGATATTGATGACGCGGAACGCGACAAGAGATGTGGTCCGATATCATCAGTCGAGTCTAGTGAGTCATCCGAAGAGATGGTTGAAAGCTCCGAGAGTCTGCCATGGCGGCCAGACGTGGAGAATATACTGGAGCAATGTTGGGACAGCATTCGGCGTTCGCAGTCTACAGATTTTACGCTGGAAGAAGTCTACATCAGACATGGCGATCAAGAGTCAAGCCGTACAAGGGGGCTGCTTCTTAAACATGCGATTCTAAAGAATAAGACATCTTGATTGAAGGCAAGTCATCGACCGGGAACCACTTCATATTTTAACAACTCGCGATCACACCGTAGCCCAAAAATTGCGATCTTTTGTCCAGATCCAAATAAAAAAGTAATTGGTCATTGAACATTGTAGGCCCGATAGCAGGCATCGACATTGCGCCAGCTTCGAGGGAGATCGTTATCTGAAGATATGCGAATAGAAGAGGGGATTTCCATTGTGCTAGCTTGTCAATGCTAGTTAGCCCGTGTATATCTAAAAAGGATGGAAAGATTGGAGAAGATTCTTCGCTAGCTCCGTAGTTTTAAAGTTGTGCCTTTTCCTTCCCAAGTGGAATATAAAATTGACCATGTTACACCCTTGTACACGGACTTCAACTACTGGAGCAACAGACAGAAAATAAGCCTAGCGCCACACACGAGACATCTTGTCCTAAACGCTTGACCTATGCGCGCTGTCGCAAGGAAGCACCCCGCCAAGAAATCATTCCGCTAATGGTCGTTCTCCGCTCCTGTCATCCCACCTCCGACATGCCAAGTAAGTCTCCAAGCTTCTCCGCCAAGTGCTTCGTAACACGCCCCTGGTACAAGCGCACAACAACGCCCGTCACCTCTATTGAAGAGGTAAGAAGTGATGGATTGGTAGAGCTCAGCTACTTGTTTATGTACATGTCACGCTAGTAATAAGTGCCTGCCTCAGAGCCAATAAGGTGGCATCTGCCACCAGATACCGCCTTCCTCACAACACTCCCCCGGTCTGAGGCACAGTCATCCCTTTACATCCTCCAATCCCAAAAGCTGATTCTGGTATTGTATTGCCGGGCGAGGCAGGGCCTTGGTGCAGATGTCTGCAATGTTCTCCGATGATGCAATATGTTCCACCATGAACTCGCTGTTGAGGTAGTTCTGACGGACGTAGTAGTAATAAACTGCTATATGTTTTGAGCGTGCAGTTAGGCGGTGATCCTTGATAAGAGCCTTAGCAGGCTCATTATCTATAGTAAGGATATATTTTAGAGGGTGAAAGAGCTAATATTCTATATATAATTTCGTGATTTCTATAACAGCCTATTTTGCCTATATAAGATAAGAAGCAGTATATAAATATACTATATACTTAGCCTTATATATTAATTTTATAATATATAATTGCTGTTTAGACAACTAGGATATAGTATAGCTATAGATTTATAGTATATATCTACTAACTAACTTAGTAGTATTAGGGTCTATAGTATAGGAAGTATTAGTAAATATCTTAACTATAATATCTCTATCTATTAATAGTCTTAGTATAATACTATAGTTAGTAGTATAGTAAAGGTACTATAATACCTAAAATATAAGCCTAGAATAGTTATCTAAGGGCTTAGAGTTATACTTTCCTAGTATATTTATTAAAAATATTATATCTAGCCTAGAACTAATAATAAGGTAGTTTAGTTTCCCTATAAGCTTCTAATAATTATATATCTATCTCTTATTAATATACTTACTATCTAGTATTATTATAGGGTATATCCTAGGATCTAAAGGGGTCTATCTTAGGTTATATCTCTCTATCCTAAAATCCCTAAGGATAGAAGTAGTATACTAGTACTAGTTAATAGAGATCTAGAATCTATTAATATTAAGCTTTATACCTAATAGATATTAAACTTAGCCTAAGTCCTTATATTTAAGGTCCCTAGAGATTAAGGTCTTAAATTTCTAGATATCCTAGAGATTACTAACTAGTAAAAGGTTGTTTATATAGATAGTAATAATAATATCCTAGATAAAGATATAAGGGTTAAAATATATCTACTAGTAGCCTAGTAAGATAAGGCGGTATTTTAGGTTACTATACTACTCTCTACTAGACTACTTAAGGCTGTATATTATCTTTTATAGTTATAAGAGCTTTCTAGCTAGGTCTAGAATACTAGATAAAGAGTATATAAAAATTATTTCTTTAAGTATACTATTTAAGTATATAGTATTAAAGTCTAGTTAGTAGATATATAGTTTATATAGAGTAGCCTAGATAAGTATAATCCTAAGTATATTATACTAAACTACTAAAGTATAGATATCTTTAAAATTAATACTAGAGACCTATATAAAACCCTATATAACTAATTATACCTTATAGAGTATAATATTACCCTTAGAATCTAGTTTAAGGTTAAATACTTAATAATATTCTACTTTCCTAGTATTATAATTATAGATAATATTATTATAGACTATCTATATACTATTTTTATAGTAAGCTAATATCTTCTAATCTATAGCCTCTTTCTAGAGGGGCTAGTTAGAAGAATATTATACTTTATAAAGTATCCTTAGAATATCTTAAGCATAAGTAGATATAGTAGTAGTATATAGATCCTTAATATTACTATCTAGGTATATCTAAGATATATCTAAAGCTATTAGGCCTTAAGCCTTATCTATAGGTTTAAGCTTTTAACTATAGTATAAGGTTAGGGATACCACTATTTCTATTATTATATTATTAGTAAATAAGCCTAGTAGTAAAAATAAGCCTCTAGGTATCCTAGATTCCTAGTATAAATATTTAGACTATACTAGCTAATATAGAGACTACTATCTAGATAGCACTAGCTATTCCTTAGATAGTACTAGGTTAGGTATATATAATTCCTTAGATAGTAAGTATATCTATATAGGTATAGTCTAATATAGGCTTAAGGGACCTAAGTCTAATATAAGTATTATAGAATCTAGCCTCTAGAATAGTATAAACTGGATATTATAGGATTCTATTACAATATATCTAGACAGGATATAGACTTAATATATTTTAGATATCTTACTATATCCTACTAATATCCCCTATTCTATATAATACAGTAACTTACTACTAGGCTTATAGGCTTTAGTAGGAATATAGATAAGTATATCTAAGCTAAATAGGTAAAGATACTTAATATTTAGTTTCTTATAGTATAAGGCTTTAAATAGTATAGTAGTAAGGCAGGTATATAGTACTATATTCTTTAGGAAGGTTGTAGTATAGATCACCTTAGCCTATAGATATAGTATATTATTATCTAGAATTATTATACAAGCCCTAGTAATAATAGTATAGTTAAATTATTTAGGTATCCTATTACTTTTATATAAATAGGGTAGTATAATATAATATACTATTCTATTCTTATAGAATATATCCTATATCTCCTTTGCTATATATTTACTACTATTATTAGATTAGAATTCTTGGATATTAGCTCTATACTAGGTGTATATATATCTAATAAAATTATAGATAGCCTATAGTATATCTAACTTTTATTTAATAAATTAGATCTATATAAATTATATTACCTTATTAATAAAGCTAATAAAATAGTATACTCCTCTAATACTAGGAACTAAAAACTTCCTAGATAGGTTATTATAGATAATACTAAAAGGCTTAGTTAACTATATATATAGTATAGATATTAATCTATATATAGACTTAGACATCTTGTACTAGATATAATAAAAGTCTATAGGTATAGTAGGTATAATATTAGTATCTCTATATAGTCTAAGGGGGTTGCTAATATAGTAGTATCTAATAGAATAGTAGAATTCCTTATAACTTATAAAATATATATAGGGACTACCTATCTAGGTATTAGGATCTAGAGTTTATATCTCTATTAGGCCCTATATATATTTAGCCTATAGAGCAATATCCCTATTCTTCTAGACTAGGTAGATATTATTCTTCTATCCTTAGATAGTATATCCTTTATCCTGAATCTATACCTAACTAAATAGGTATATACTATAGAGGTCTTTACTATATAAGATATTTATTAGTTTAGTAATCTTTATTAACCTATTAGGTATAATATAATTAAGATAAATAGTATTAAGACTATAAATTAGAAGCCTCTACTAACTAGCTATTATAATATATCTATAGTACTTATATAGAGATATAAAATTATTAATATTACTAGTTATATATTAAGAAGCTCTAGTATTAAATAGCTAGGGTTAAGAGGATTATAAAATAGAATTAGTAGATATAAAGTAAGATTAAAATAAAGTAGAAGTAGTAGCTAATAGAATATCTAGACTAACCTAGTAAGATCTCTTACTATTTATATTAATTAAGACTAGAGTAGAGATAGTAAAGGCTATTATAACTTCTATACCTAAGTCTTTATTATCTAAAATTATAACTACCTTATAGGCAGTAGAGTAGGCTTTCTTTATAAGTTGCCTATCTTTATCTATATTACCTTTACCTTTATCCTTGTCCCTCTTATCCTTGTAGTCTTTTAAATACTTATAGTCTATATAGATATAACTAATAAAGTTAAGCTTATATTTCTAATACTATATATATTCCTTTTTATTATTTACTAATACCTTATATAGCTAGTAGTGGGGTGTATATCTAGCTGTATAGGTAGCTAAATTAATATTACCTAGGCTATACTTCTTAGCTATATCCAGTATCTTAGGTTTAATAGTAGTGTATAATATAGTATTACTAGTACTAAGATTATTAATAATCTAATCTATTATATCTAGTAGTAAAGCTAGGAAGAATAAGCCTTTAATATTATCTAAGTTAAATATTAGCCTTATAGACCTAGCTACTATATATATTAAAATAATATAGTACTTAGATATCTTTATCTAGAGCTAGTAGAAGCTGTCTAAATAATATCTAAGGTTATCCCTATTATTATATTACAGGTTTGTAAGCAGGCGAAATAGGTAGATAGAGTTATTACCTATATTATAATTAAACCTCCTAGACAGGTATGTCTAGGTAGTAGGCATAGATTTATATATTGTAATAGTAATTATAAGGTTAGTATAGACTATAGATAGTAGGATAATAAGAGCCTTATTATTATTAAGCTTCTAGCTGTCTTAGGCTTTACCTAATATAGGTAGGTAGGGTGTCTTCCTAGAGACAACATCCTAGAGGCCTTAATACTGGAAGACAATAGTCTAAGCTAAATACTATTCTATATAGTTATTACTACAGCTTATTAGCTTTAGTAGTATAGAGGGATTAAGCTTAAATAAGAATAATATCTTAATTATATCTTAAGGTGATAAAATCGTGTAGATAGATACAGTGGTAAGTATAGATTGTTGCAGCGGTTGTGCGGGGGCTGAGACAGTGACGTCTGCGCGGTGGCGACAGCGATGCCTTAGGTTACGCCAACTGTATAGTATAGCGATATAGCAGTACAAAATAAGCCTTAATGAGGCAGAGCGACAGCGATACTGAATTAATAAGTGTTGTTGCGGCCACCCGGGCTCATAACCTATTGAAGAGGTAAGAAGTGATAGATTGGTAGAGCTCAGCTACTTGTTTATGTACATGTCACGCTAGTAATAAGTGCCTGCCTCAGAGCCAATAAGGTGGCATCTGCCACCAGATACCGCCTTCCTCACAACAACCTCATCAAAGGCTGGGTTTCAGAGACTATTGTCGAGGATTACCGACCTCGCTACCACGGCCAAGGATACAGAATCCCCACTATCTCGATACATGGAATGTCTGCAGGGTACGCTACTGTGATCGTATTCGTGGGGAAACTCCTATTACGCGCTGAAAGAAGTTTGCATTGAGGCTAGTAGGCGAAGGACGTGTATGAGCGGGCTTGGTATGGTTGGAGGTGGAGGATACGCTGTTTTGCCTGGGGCCTGAATCGTATGTAGCGCCGGAGACTCAATTGGACTACTGTTGCGTAGGCCTGTATAAAGAATGAGAATTCGGTGTCTACCTCTGCATTCTGCATTCTATCATTTTTCATCTTCTTTGCCTTCACGATCTTTTTTTGCTCCCGCCAGCTTGACGCTGTGTCCACACTATTCTTTCTGATACAATCACAGCCGGACTGTCTCTATTCTCTCTATTTCTTCTCTTATCTCGGCTTGAATATTGATTCGTTTCGATTGATTCCCTCCATTCATTAAACATAGCCACGACATCATAATGCGTTTCTCTATAACGATCCTCTCTTTTGCGGCTTTGTCCGTCGCCCTACCAGCCAAACGCTCGCTCCGATCTCGCCAGGCGGCAGGCCCAGTCCTTGCCGACACCACTTATGACGCTATTTCTATCTCGGGTGGCGAGGCGGGAAATGCTGAGCAGGAAGCACTCGATGTTTTCTCGGCTCTGGATCTGAACAATCCAGAGAATATTGATGCGGCGGATATTGAGTTCCTGGGGGCAGTGAATGATGTGGCGAACGATGCGGAGACGGAGGCTTTCAACACAGCTATCGAGGCTGCGACTGGAGAGGAGGCCACGGCGTTAGAGGTGCGTATCATTTTACATATACTTCACTGCAAAAATCAGCCAGGTGTGAACGATGCTGACAGTGATATGTAGAACGGAAAGATCAAGAACAAAGTGCTCAAGCTCATGGCCACCAAGATCGAGCTCGAAGCACAGCAGGCGCAAGGCGAGGATGTTACCGCGAAGCTGGAGGAGGAACTCACAAAGTTGAACAACAACATCGCACTTGATCAAGAGGCTGCCGGGCAACCTAGCACGGCCGTAGCTTTTGAGGCGACTGTTAGCGGTGGGGGCGCTGTGGCTGCAGGCAACGGTGCTGCGAGCGACAACGTCGATGAAACGGCTGCGGAGCAAGCTGTAGTTGCCGATGAAGCGGAGAGTTCCCAGGCGACGGCCGATGAAGAGGAAGCGTCAGCTACCAGCGGCGCAGAGGATGCGACAGAGGTTGAATCTGATACTAGTGACGACAGTGACGAGAATGAGGACGAGGAAGATGACGAATAGGTGGCTGGCGAAAGTTTGGGTTAAAGTTGCTTCATTAACGGCCAAGCAAGCGACATTTACAAATCAAATAGAGTTTTTGAAGCGTAAGTTTGATCTAGCAGCTTGAACACCGGTGTCCCTATACTTTATAGCAAAGATGAGGTATTTATAGATGAGGGCTTTATGATGGAAAGAACACTACCTGCTTAGTCCTCGGGTTACAACAACTATTGGGACTCTTGTGAGAGTCCTCGAACGTAAGCTACTCGTAGCCTTTATTCGTACACAACTTCTTGTCCACTACACTCGATACGACATATTTAGAACAATTTCACGCAATAGAATCACGTCGCAAGTGGAAATTCTCATTGGGGGAAGTGTGCACATTGATCAACGGCATTGATTATAATTATAGTCTAAAAAGGTCAACTTCAGGCCCGAAACACCCTCCGTGCAACAACTTCCAGCAACTAAGGAAGAAGTACAGTGGCATCGGCAGTGGCAGTGCCAGATGCAGAGATGAGGGTGGAGTGAAAGAGGAGACAACTTACCTTGACTGCAGAAGAAGTGTAGAACAACGCTTCCCCTAGCGTCTTCTCCAACAGGCTCCTAGTGCCCGCACTGAGGGCACGGGTATGGATGGCGGTGTGCAGCGCAATATCCCTGCTGCCTACAGGCAGCAGGGTACGCGAAGTAGGCAGGCGTAGCTTGATGCGGTGCAGCCGGGCCAAACGGAGACTGAACGTGGAGCGGGCTGGCAGAGCGGAGAACCTGCTGATGGTGGTTCCTGGGTTCAAGCAGTTAGCGTACAGCCAGCTTAGCGGGTCGGTGTGGTGATTTGACTCACAAGACTGTCGTGATCGAGTTGCCCCAAGTGATGAGGATACCCTCCAGGTCTTCTGGTTGGATATCTTGGGCACGGATCTGGAAAGCGTTTGCAGCCTCCTGGTGCAGGGTACGCAAGTTCATCAGCTGGGAGACAGCCTCCCTACGACGTGCACCAAGATTCTGGCCTGCGCGCTCAAGGGCCTCGATCCGGGCTTCGTGCGTGTTGTTTTGAACAACTTGCTCCTCAAGACGGGCGACAGTTGCAGAGAGTTCAGCAATCTTTGCATCCTTCTGCCCTATCTCCTGATTTTGGGCTTTGACGATGGACATCAGCTGCTGCTTTTGAAACATGATGGTGGACATCATCTTCTCCTCTTGAGACATGATGGTAGACATCACCTTCTCCTCTTGAGACATGAAGACGGACATCATATCCTGCCATTTAGACATGATAATGGAAATCATCTCCTGCCTCTGGGTCATGATGATATCCATCATCTCCCGCTGTTGTTTCTCCAGTGCGTGTATCTGAGAAGCGAAATTTAGGGGGACCAAAGCCGGCCCACTTAGAGATGAAGCCGACGGGGTCGCTACAACCTCGCGAGGGGGCGACATGGCGGAAACCTGTGAGTTTGGAGTTTGAGTGTCAGCCGAGAACGGCATATGCTAGAACATGACTTTGCTTACGTTGAAGTTGTTGAGTATGCGTTTCAACTAGAGAGGTTGGGAGCGAAGTTTTGAAGAACCTCAACTTGAATTTGAGGATACTAAGATAGAGGAACGCCAATTTTGGGAGGTATTTATCGCAGTGTGGGCGGCAGCACTAGTCCAAAAACAGTGCCGTGACAGTGAAAGGGTGAATGAGTTTCGACGTGACTCATATTTTGGGCAAGTGCTATTCACTTTCAGAAACACTTGTTGGCTAGGAAACACAAATTTTGTGTAGATACATTCACTGATTTGCGGAAGGCGAGCTGGGCTCTACATGTAAGATGGCTAAGCACACTGCATGTTTGACATGATGGTGACACTTTGTTTTTGCGTTAGGACTCCTTATAAGATAGTGCCATATGTCTGGAGAAGGAATAATGTTCATTTTATTGATGTAGCGCTGTAGTGTAGACTGAGAAGGTAGCTGTTCATGTGGTACGTGCCGTTTTAAATATGAAATCGAGCCAACTTGCTGAAATAGACGCCCAATGTATAAAGGATAAGGGTTTCTGTATTGGAGTAAAGAGGTTGTTGAACTCTGAAGTATACTCAAAGGGGTCGTATATACATAAGACGAAATCTATGTGTACATGTACTTTGTCCCTATAGCCTACTAGAAGTAGAGTCGCGGCCGTCGCCTCGATCGTTCAGAAAATCATTGATGAGCTTCGAAAATTCTGATGCATACTGATACAAAAACCCATGCCCGGAATCAGGATAGAGATGTAGTTGAGCATTCCTACATGCTAGTCTTTTCCACATATAGATACTGTTCTCCGTAGGTAGCAAAACGTCGTCGCTTCCTGCGAAGAATTAGTCGCCTTTCAGCAATCACATGTAAGATGTACAATACCATTCGCAATCAGAACCGGCATCGTCAACTCCTCGAACCGCTTATACGATCCCTCGTCTGCCTTGTTCACAGTCTGGAAATTGAGCGACGCAAGTCCCTGTCTTTTCGCGGTTTCTACTTCAACATAGTCTGTTCTATTTGGGCGTGCAGCGTGAATACGAGCAAACGACGCTCTTCCAGCCGCCTGACTTCGCTCGGATGGTCCGAAGAAACTAAACAAAAACGCTTCGAGCTGCTCCTCGTGGGTCTTCGCCAACCTCAGCTTATTGTACGGCGATAGATCTTGCCTCCGTACAACGCCGTCACCAGCGCTCGGTATAGTACCAGCCAGAATCAGCTTTCGTACCATTCCTTTCGGCGCGTTGAGGGCAATCATCTGCGCGGCGCAGCCACCCATGGAGAACCCAAAGAGGTCAATTTCCCTTAGACCGAGAGCGTTCAGGAAGTCAATGACTACCTGCGCCCAGCCTGCGAATGTAGTCGGTATTTCGCCCTGTGACCGACCTACACCGGCATTATCGAAAATGATAATGGGTCGATGGGCTGCGAGCGGATTCAGAAAAGCAGGATCCCAATGGTCCATTGTCCCACGAAAATGCATATTAAGGAAGAGTGGTACCCCCTTCGGGAAACCGAAGCGGCGATATGCATACTGGAAGCCTTTGATGGTCACAAATTGGTCTTGAGCATTCTCGTAGGACGTCATGGTTGGCAACGAATGCTTTGCGCTGTAATGAATAATCTGATAATTGCTTGAAGATATATCACGGATATAAAAAGGCCAGGCTGAGATCAGCTGGGATAAGCGCTGGTCCCGTAGAGGGGGTGATGTTGGGGATTAGTAATCTCAAAATGAGCTAAAGGCTAGCACGACTGACCGAGATTGTCTTGAACAACCTACCATATAGTCTTGCATGGAGATGGGATCGACATTGCCAATGAAGTCCAGAACTACAAAAGTTCTGGACATCTTGTTGCAGATTGCTGGTGTCGATATCTTGAGGGAGCATAGGAAAAGCTGAATGGCCGAACCTAGGTGAAGGATGTAATTATGAGAGAACAAGGCAGCTTAAGTTACATTGGTACTTTCTGTTCATATTATACTCTTTGATTAGGATGTCCATGTTGGAGCACTCATTAATCATTGATCATGAGTTTATTTAAAAATGAATACTACTCCAAGCCTGAATGATGACCCAAATACCCTTCTCGTGCTTAGTGATAGACGCCTTTTGCCCTTTCCTATGCTGGCCTAGACAGTAGCATATCCACGCAGAAATGCACGTCAAAAACACCATAGAAATGCCATGACCATATCATGCTCTAGTGACGTCTTCAGGTTCTTCTCCTCTTTTTTGGATTTGCTTGGCTCTGTAGACACGCCTCCCCAAGGTCAACCATTAGTGCATCCTTCAACCGGATACGCCCGCTCCCGCGGGGTGGTGAGATGAGTGCTTTAAGTGTCCTGGTAATGGGGAGCTTCCTTGCGAGATGAATGTAGTCCGAATTCCTAACATCAAACCCGCTTTCTGGGCTCTCCGTGATCCTCCTAGCGCGGCTTGGATTCCTAGTCCTTACCCTGTTCAACATCAGTACTTGACGAACTAATCAACGAATGCTCTTGAGGAATAGCCGCGTACATCGGTCCTCTTCCTCCAACGCGGTGGGAGTAACTCAAAGGTCGCGCCAGCAGCTACAGACCTGTCAGCAACAATGATAGGAAAGGCTCATAACGTGAAACCATTTCCAAAGGGCATCCCTGCGTCCTCCGTACCATCAAAATTCATAAAGTCATCAAGTGCAAAGGACGCATCGGCGGCTGGTGCACCCATGCCTAGCTCAATGCCGTGCAAGTCGCTATGTGGGGGTCTGGGATGTTCGTTCGGTGCCTCTACGCCGTCTGCAAGGTGTAGACCCTTGGGAACTGCACTACCAAAAGCAGCGACACGATCGGGATGGTGTGTACCAATCGCGTTGCGTACTCCTGTAGCGTCGCCTCGTGCATTCATCCATGAGCCGTTGCTCGTGTCGCCGTTTTGCACAGCCTTTTTGAAGTAGTCGATGAAGAGTATGCTGGTTTCATACCAGCGGCCCTTGATGTCCTCCAAAGATAGAGTGGTCACGTCCGTATCGACCAGCTTCCAATATGCGAAGGTGCGAGTAGCGGGAACGAGTATTCGATTTCGCTCTCGCATGTCTTCTCGCATACGGAGAGGAATGTTGTTGGTTGCGGGAACCTCGGGCGGAGATGCAGGATTGGGGACTTGTAGCGTGGCATACGTATATATATCGCCAATGAGCTGAATCCTACCTGAGTTGGTCTTTTCGACGATGTTCTTAACGACCAGAATATCGGTGCCGCCAGCCATGCGCAGACGGACAGGCTCGCCATTCCAGATCTTCTCTGCGCCGAAGTAGATGACGTTCCAATAGCGCTCCTCTACACCATTGACGGACTGCGTCTTGACAAGATCGGATAGCGTGTAGGTGGTGTCAATGGCTTTTGATGCGAGGATGGAGGCGTCGACGTCAGCAACACCTTCGCCGAACCGGCCGGAGAGAACAGCATGCCAGTCGACCTCATCGTAAGTCATGGTAGGGTTTTGTTGAAGAAAAAGATAGGTACAGGAAGGGGCGGACCAGGCGAGCCAGGGCTTCAAGTTCTGGTGATATTTGTCCGAGGTAACAAGCTCAAGCTCCAGCGGAGGTGAATTGTAGGGGTGCGATAGCGGCTGGACGAGATAGACGCGATCGGCCGGCCTGTCTTTAGGAATCCAGCGGCGGACGAGCAGCCCCAGACCATAGGCCTGGGTCTTTGGCCTGAAAAACCACACCACCTCTCCAGGGCGGGCGATGAATTTGGCGTACTGGGCATCAACCTGCTGGTCTATGGAACGGGGCTGGGGGAGGGGTGTCTGCACGATCCTCGGTGGCGGCTGGCTGGGAGGATTGGCTTGGTGAGCGCTGGTCACGGCGGGTTTTATGCTTGGGCTCTGCGCGATGGGAGTCCCGACGCTCGGGCGGCGCGCTGGTGTCTGCACGGTGGGGTTGTGGGCAATCTGTACGGGCGTATGTGAGGGTGTCAATGTAGGTGTGGAGGTGGGCACGATGGCGTAGCTTGGGCCATTTTCTCTCTTGACAGTCGTAGTAGTAGCGGCGGCAGCTAAGTTTGGCTTGGTGTCTGACTTGCTCGTGGCGGGAGCGGGCTTCTCGACATCGAGCTGAACCGGCGAGCAGATGCGACATGTGCAATTTTCGTAGTCGCTGGTCTCGTCGGTGGAGAGCCATAGTAGGTGGGGGAAGAATTCGACAGGGCTCCTAAAGCGCTTGCGCGGGCCTTTGGGGTAGCCGTAGAGATAGGCGTCTTGCCTATCATGGCCACCACCAGAGTGGTTCTTAACGGGCTTTGCCTCGCCGCTGGCTTTTGACTTTATGTGCTCGAATAGACGGTAACCCTCGGGCAGGTCATAGAGGATGCACTGCTGCCACTTGTCTTCGTGGTCCTTTGTGCCAATCTCGCGCAGCAGCATTCCGCCCAACTTCTTTCGCCAGTCGATATGTTTGGGCTCGTCCTTTTCGATTAGGCGGTAGTAGTCGCTCTGGCCCTGGGCATTGGGGGTGCGGTCGAGCTGCTCTTGCGTCGGCCCATTGCGCAGGACCTTGCCCTTCTGATTGACGACTTCCTGGCCATCCGACTTGAGCGACCAGATGGGATAGAAGGGCGTCAGCGGCTGGGCCATGGTGGGCGCGCGGCGAGTGCGCGGGGAGCACGCATATAATAAGGTGTGGTGGACAAGATTATAGCTGCGTGTCTCGGGCACGGTCAACGGCTGGCGAGACGCGTCGGCGTTTTTGGCGCCTCGTTCTCCGACGACATACATTCACTCCGGGCAGCTTCTTTTCCAACGTCCAGCGCACTCCCAAACAGTCACCGTCGTCGTCTTCGGTTGCCTCAGCCATGTCTATCGACTCTGCTTCGACTTCTGGCGCAGCATTGGCCCTTCACCTTCCCGTTCACTCTCACGGTGAAGCCATACTTTGCATTGTTGCCTCTATGTAACGCGTATAGGGCACTGCTGTGCCGTCGTCTCTCACCTCGCCACCATGGACCACCGCTGGCAGGCAATGGCTGTTTCTCCGCTCCCTAGAACGCCGCCGAGCAAACGACGTGGAGGTGAACTTGAAGTCTTGTTGCAACAGTTTGCCTCGCAGACGTCGGCCACTTCAGCCACAAAGGCACGCCGCGAAGCGTCCGTCACCACGCCAACCCGTTCAGCGCCTGCTCAGTCCCCATTCACGGCGCTCTATACGAGACGCAGCCATTCTGCACATATGTCCCAGACCCCGGGCTCCTCCAGCTTCTCCAGCACTGAGTCAAACGCTCACGACGGTAAAATCGAGCTCGCTCCACCACGCGGCGCAGCCCCGACCCCACAGTCGAGCTACTTGCAGGAGCTGAAGATGGAGAATAGGCGGAAAGAGCGGTCCAATACTCCGCGTAGGAGCACTCGCAATAGGAAGAGCGACATCCTGGGCTCCGATATGCTGCCGCAGGCTGCTACCGCGACCAAACTCACAGTCGCCCACCTGCCGTCGAAGCCCTCCACCGCGCGAGCCAGACTGCGAGACGAAATTGCGCAGAAGACAAAGACCCGAGCTAACAACTTCCTAGCTGCTCACAAAGACTATTTCTTACCCTTACTTCCCGAGCACAACCATGTCGCCCGACTCATTGCTCAAAATCATCCTGACTCTATCGTGGAGTACAATCGGCTAGATAAGCAGCCCGAGGGTGTCACGGCCACTATGAAATCGTATCAGCTGGACGGGTTGTCGTTCCTCGTCCACCTCCACAACAACGGGTTTTCCGGCATTCTAGGCGATGAAATGGGCTTGGGCAAGACACTACAGACTCTGTCACTTTTTCAGCATCTTGAAGAGGAAGAAGCGAGAACCGGCACCGTATCCGAGGAGCTACGACCCTATCTTGTAGTCTGTCCACTGAGCGTGCTCAATTCGTGGGTCGCCGAAGCTCAGAAATGGGTACCCGGGCTCGAGGTGCTCCGATTTCATGGCACCACTAACGAACGGGCCCGCTTAAAAAGAGTCGCCCTAGGCATGCAAGATCAGTATGGCAACGAGACGTTGCTGTACAAAAACCGGAAAGCAACTAGGAAAGCTGGTTCCAAGGTCTCGAAGCTGCCGACGGAAGCGAGGTCGAACGCTTTCAAAATCGTTGTTACGACCTACGAGACCTTCCAAGCCGAGCAGAAATGGTTCAAACACTCGTTCGTGTGGCGCTATGTTGTCCTTGACGAAGGCCACAAGATCAAGAGCAGCCTCACGCAAATTGCAACGGCGCTGCGGCACATCGCGTCCGAATATCGTTTGATTCTGACAGGCACGCCTCTGCAAAATAACATGGTTGAGATGTGGGCGCTGCTGGCATGGCTCTACCCGGATGTCTTCACCCACAACACGCAAAGCCTTTTCAAAGAATCCTTCGATCTGACCCGCGGTAGAGTGAACCGAAAGACTATGGATGATTCTCGTCGCCTCCTTGAACTTATCATGTTGCGACGGATGAAGGATAGTCCTGGCGTTGATTTAGGCCTTCCGCCAAAAGAAGAGGTTCTATTATACGTTCCTTTAACCCCCATGCAGCGATTCTGGTATACCAGGCTACTCACACGGATGGACGATGGGTTCCTAAATGATCTTTTCTTGGACGGCAAGTCTAAAGAGAAGGCTGCTATGGAGAAGGACCGACAAGACGACCGGTTGTTGTCTCAAATGGAGCGGCTTGACTCTCCAGCCAAATCTCAGGGCCAAGAGAGTAATTGGGACGAGACTGCGGCTATTATGCGTCAGACCCTCGAAAAAGAGCAGGCTGCTGGTCGCGGAACTTCGCCTTGGCTGAGGCTCATGAATCTTATCTTGCAGCTACGAAGGTGCTGCGGGCATCCTTACCTTGTTCCTGGTGCTGTTCCAGACCCGTATTACCTTGGACAGCATGTCATCCGTGCGTCAGGAAAATTCATCCTCCTGGAGAAATTGCTCAAGCACTCTATTTTTGAGCAGGGTAAAAAGGTTCTAGTGTTCTCAGGTTTCACGCAGATGCTCGATTGCTGTGAGGATATGCTGGCAATGCTCAGCGACTTCGGACAAGACTTCAAATACCTACGCTTGGACGGCAGCACTTGCCGAGCACGAAGAAATCTCGAGATTCGCCTGTTTAATGATCCAAAGTCTATCTACAAGGTCATGCTACTTTCCACGAAAGCTGGTGGTCTTGGGATAAACCTGACAAGCGCTGAGGATGTCGTCTTCCTAGACGAGGACTGGAATCCACAGATTACCCTGCAAGCGGAAGCTCGTGCTCATCGGATCGGACAGACGAAGAAAGTGACCATTTACCATCTCCTCGCACAGGGCACTGTCGAGGAGCAGATGATGAGTCGAATTCGTAAGAAGCTGTATCTTTCTGCCAAGATCACCGAGTCTATGAGAAGCATTCACGGAGATAAAGCTTCTCATAGCATCGATCGCCCTTCTTCTCTTGAAGATGATACGCCGGCAATGAGCACTACACAACTCAAGACTCTTCTCCGCCGTGGTGCACAAACATTGTCGCATCCCGAGATTGATGCAAATGAGATGCTATCATGGGATCTGGACACTATGATGCAGAAATGCTGTAACAAACCTTCAGATCCACATGTAAACCAAGACGCAGCTGGTACCGAAGTCGACGAAGATAAGTGGCTCTCTGTCATGGAGCGTGTGGAGTGCGCTATTTTCGACGGTAGGCGGTACCAGCGGCAGCTCAAGGCTAGTTCCGCTGCCAACGACATCCTGCCCGACTCGATCGCCCGCCAAGACCGCCGCAAGAACAAGAATACTACCGTGATGATTGATGGCTTTTCAGTCTCGAAGGAGTCTACGAATTGTGCCGATTGGGAGGCTGTACCTACCTTCGCCGGAAAGGATCCAAGACTTGCCGATGCAATCCGCGAAAAGCGACGCGATATTCAACATGAAGAGCACTGCCTCGCCTGCTTCGATGAGCCTAGCTCAGGCCATATGGTGGAGTGTAAAAGTTGCCCTCGGAGCTATCACTTCGACTGTTTAGAGCCTCAGTATCAGGCCAAGGTTAAGGGTTTCAGTGGCTTCTTTTGTTCCCAGCACACGTGTCACAAATGCGACAAGAATACGACAGATGCCGGTGGTCTCATTTATCGCTGCCGTTGGTGTCCACAAGGGTTCTGTGAAGATTGTCTTGCATGGGGCAAGGAAGAGCTCATCAGCGAAAATCTTCCCGAGTTTGAGATGCTGGGTGAAACCCCTGCTGGAGGATTCTATATCAAGTGTCCTGACTGCGTTGAAGCCGGTGAAAGCGATGAAGATAGGCACAATTGGATGGTCGCCATGGAGGAGAGTTACAAGCAACAGCACGAAATTTGGCTAGTGGAGCAGCAACAGGAACAGCAGCGCGTTGAGAAAGAGCAAGACGCAGCTCATGAGGCTCAACTCAGACCCGTTAAGACAGTCGAATTGCGTCTTGACACTTTAGGTTCCGAGCAACTCCAACCCATCGTTATTGATGACGATAGCGACGGACCCTCACCTCCCGCTCTTACAGACACATCGTTTGCTACTCCGGCACTTGACGCATCCGGTATTAGCACGCCTCGAACTCAGCCCCCAGGCTTGACGATTGGAAAGAGGAGACCGGTCAATATGGAAGATGCATTTGATAGTGTTCGCGGGAAGCGAGCTCGAAATGCCGAGGATCCTGTCATTTTGGAATTCCATGACCGCGAAAGTTGAGATATCAGTTCTCGGTTTATGTTCTGCACAATTGGTAATCGGCGTTTGCTAGATCACCTATGTTCAATGCTGGCGACAGTTGCACTTGGCAGAGTCATCTCCGCGTAATAGATCTGGGTCGAACAGGGAGTGATGGTTGAAGTATATGGCTCAATTGAATTCCATGGCATCGGCATGATTTTGTAACAATATACCCCTGGGGTACAGACGCTCTTGTCGTTGAGCCAGATAATGCGTCATTGCACAGAGCTTGAGCAACTTGGAATTGAATTTAAGGTTTCCTGACCAAACTACACGTAGCAATCTGCGCACATGTAGAAGAATAAGTCAATACTAACGTTGAAACCATGCGTGACCAGCTCAATCGTTTACCGCCTCCCATGATATACACTATTGATGAAAACATTACAATATGGTGAAGGCTAAGAAATCCTTTCTTAGATTGCTATACAAGTCGAAGGATTGACCTAAACATTCTGTGCTCTTCTACGCACGTAAGAGTCGACATGATATGCTGACAAATTGATCGATATAGAAAATGCCCTAACCCGATTTGGAGCGAACAGCTGTTCGTCCTCTCTTTCGTCCGGGACTTTTTACTTTAGGTAATCAGTGGACAGAAGACAATGTTGAGGGCAATGGAAGTAGTCTACAAGAATGGGCAAACCAATCTCTCCGATGGGAGGACTGACTACACCGACGGACCATCCGATTGGCTCTGATGAGTCTACCTTAGAGGTTGTGCGCTTACCGTAAACATCCCCAAGTCAAAATGACACGAGCATTGTAGCATTTGGGGGTGACGAAGAGAGGGCCAGAGAAAAACTATCGACAATGGCAAAGTCTATAGATTGGGTCTTCTAGAGCATCGGCTATATAAGATTAAGGTGTCTGTCTCCCTAGGAACATCAACTCGCACTCTGAACACTATCCTTTCAACAATCGAAAACATGTCTAAGATTCTCGCCGTTTTTGGGGCTACTGGCCAACAAGGCAGCTCAGTCGTCAACCTTGTGATCAATGATCAGGAGCTCTCACAGCAATATAAGATACGTGCCATCACCCGCGATGTCAACTCCGAAAAAGCCAAGCAACTGAAAGAGAAAGTCGATATTGTCCAGGGCGATGCCTCTGATCGGACCTCTCTTGAAACAGCTTTGGACGGAGTACACACCGTCTTCGCCATGACAACACCTTCTTTTGGTCCTAATGCCTTGGATGACGAGTTCAACACCGCGAAGACGATTGCCGACGTTGCCCTAGAGAAAGGAGCGCAGTACATTATTTTCAGCACTTTGCCACCGGTTCGTGAGATTTCTGGTGGGAAGTATACCAATATCGTACCCTTTGACGCCAAGGCAAAGGCTGAGCAGTACATTCGCGGCCTTCCCATTAAGAGCGCCTTCTGCTCATTGGGGTCCTTCATGGAGAACTTCGAGTCTCAGCCATTTCTAGCCCCGCGGAAGGCTCCCGATGGTACATGGATCATGGCCCGCAACTGCTCTTCCAATGCCCGAATGCCCTTGCTAGACGCCACCAATGACACGGGAAAATTTGTCGGCGCCATTCTCGCAGAGCCCGAGAAGTACGAAGGCAAGACGTTCTGTGCCGCTACGGCGATGTACACTGTGGAGGAAATTGTCAAGACCATTTCCAAGGTCACCGGCAAGACTGTTACTTTCAAGCAAGTCTCCTCCGAGGAGTTCAAGGAGAGCCTAGCGATGCTTCCGGAGGTCTTTGCCGATATTTTCGTAAAGGGCGGTGAATACTATCAAGAGTACGACTACTTTGGCCCTGATGCTGAGAAGAAGGTCAAGTGGGCTGCTGAGAATGCGAGGGGCAGACTTTCTACGCTAGAGGAGTTCTTGAGGGCACGCCCTCTCAGGCTTGAATAAGCAGATGTTATCGCTAAAGGCCCTGGTTTGAGAGCTGATCTGAATTAGGCAGAGCACTCAAGGGACTGGCCAATTGTGGTGCATTCATAGTGTACCAGTGGACTCTTTAGAATATCATTAGAAAAATTGCATCTGTCTGAGCAGAGAGAATCCTCTTAGATCATTTCTTCAACAACTATCGTTAGGTTGCACCCTTAAGCCTCAGCCAACGAATTTTTACAAAACGACCCGCTACGATAATCTTGCAGGTTTTAGTCGTGATCTGCTTGAAAAGCACAATTTCTAGGATGCTATTAAGAACATGTAAGAGCCGTAGTATGATGATTGCACAAGTTGTAGTGCTCAATGGTGAGGCCAAAACTGAGTAGGGCTAGCCCTCCCCAATCCGCAAATGCCGACAGCGAGCCAGTTGAGAGTGTGATAAGACTACTTTACAAAATCGGTAGGAGAGGGGCGACTTAATTCGCGTGATGCTTTGTCCTTAAGGTCCCTACTTTTATCACAGCTTACCTTCTCACCTTTTGCCAACTTTACACAGCCATCATCCTCACTCTCTCGACCTTGTCTGTTTCCGATTGCCTCTTTTGGTTCTCTTGCGTAATCCACTTAAGAAAGCCCTCACCTTCCTTAACACCTCAACTTGTACTTTTTCTGGATCACCTGCAACTCTAAGTACAAGCTTACCATCCACGACGATTGCTGTTACGCTTCTTTTTCGGTTGCGAATGACGTGCACAATTTCTGGGTCCTCGGCGGCTGCAACAATGTCCTGGAATTTCTTCTCTGTCATGACACCATCCCTTACAAATGAGTAAAGACCGACGATGACTACGATAAGAGTGAAAGCGTTGGAGAGAGCGTAGGGTATAAATAAACCGTACGGCTTGTATGCGTAGCGATTCACTGGATTAGACAGCTCCACTGGCACTGACTTGTTGTACCTAGATAGCACTGTTAGTGGACTCGACATGCATATGATGGGGAGAGGTAGGATAAAGAATGACCTACGCAAGCAAAGGATCCCACATCAATCCAACGCTAATGTTGAAGCTCAACTCCTCTATCAAGATATCGAGTGTCCTATTCCTCGCCATATTTTTGTCCATTAGTCGCTGATCACTCAATGTACCGTTTCCTTCGGGGGTTTTATAGAGTGCCTTCTCTTCGTCTAAATCGAAGTAGGCGTCTAAATCAGAACTTCCAAGTAGAGACGTGCGCTGTATCTGCGATTCGAGGACACCAAATTGGGGCGCACCAGAGGGGGTTGATAGAGATGAAGAGTTGTCGAATGCTGTGTTCTCATACCATGAGAACTTACCGACTAGCTGGTCGCATAGGACCCACATAAATGCAGAGTAAGCGTGCTGTGCCATATTGGTGACTGAAGTTGAATTGTCGTGAGGATAAGACACCAGCTCATTAGTTGTGTAAGTGCCCGTAATATTCTGGAAGCCATGATCGCGCTCGATGTGCAAATTGTAGGTCGCATTGTGGAGGCTGCAGACTTGATACCGTCGTTCTTTTATTCTCGCCCCAGAGGATGTCAGTGTGGATCGAAGAAATGTCATCCATAGCTCATTGGTGGCGTTTGAAGGTGATTGTTGACGTATCGAGGAAACTGGCACAAAATGCCCCGTCGTGTTGAAAGTAGGAACGAAACTGTAATAGGCATTGTCGGTTTCGACAATGATTCCATCTCCATCGGCCATTTCCTCCTTCAATGATTTGGCAATCAACTCCGTAGCAGTGTTATTAGCATCCAAACATTTCACTATCGGTGCAAAGAACTGTATTGAGTGAACTGTGTTGTTGTACGGTAACTTCACGGGGAGAATCTCTCCGATGGAGGCAGTCGCAGTTGCGATCAAGCTCAGAATGGTTCGGGGTCCTGAGAACATTCGACTGACATCATCCACATATTGCGTCGTACCGCGTCGAGTAGGTGGCGAGTATGCATATTTGTGGCCAACACTACTATTCGCAATATTCGGATAAGGCATCGGGACATCTTGTGTCTGAATGTTTGCGCTAGGATAAATATAGAGCGTTGCTGGCGTGAAGAAAGGCGGGAGGATTAGACTCCTATACCGGTGCCTATCAGACCAGGTACTTTCATGGAAAGGATTGAAAAGAGAATGGAGTGGTACCATGCAAAGGCAGCCATGATAGATCCTATCCGTAATTTGCGCAGCATCTCCCAATTCAATAACGACAACACGGACGTGTCGGCTCCAAAGGCGGCGTTCAACGCACCGACGGTCATCTCCTCACTTTTTACTGTGCGCCATAGCCACTGAGTATAAGCGACCCAGACGCAGGCACCTAAGCTAATCTGTGACAAGAATGCGAATGCTGTCCCAAACCTAGTATGGCATTAGCGGTGACTACTATAGCCTGCAAGTCACTGCTTCATTCAAGGCCCCACAACATTCCGCTTCACCGAAATCGGTTTCTCTGACGACTTTGTGCAAAACCTTGAGAGTTTTACCTTATCTTCTCCTCTTGCAAATCTGGATTTCCGACAATCCGCCCGTGTAGACGAGGATAAAAGATACAATGAGCTAGGCTCATTGCCAGACCAAGTGCGAAGAACACAATCATGAAAAGAGGGGATCTCCAGCGGTGTATACGACGTTTTCCCGGAATATATCCCCGTGAGACCTGAGCTTGATCCGGCTCCTTCAGAGACTGCGAGGCATACGTATCACCTGGAATAGCAGGGGAGCTAGACCGACTGGCGCTCCATGTAGCTGATACATGAAGAATTGCATTTTTCTTTTCGTCTTGCTGGGTTCTCTCGTCAGGGACTGCAGCATGCGGATGATTCGGTTCAGCTTCCATCAAAAACAAGAAGTCGTTGACCGTGCGAAACGGAAGTCTTAAGTCTACAAAGGTTAATTTTACTTGTCATGATAGAATAATATTCCAATCTGGAAGACTGCTGTCGATATATATAAAGAGCTACGCAGGCTACGAAATTACATCCGAGGACCGAATTCAGCCTTGCTGCTACCTGTCAATGGAGGGTGGCACGAATGGAACGGTGTGATAGATAATCAATAACGCCTTGTATGGGAAACGAGAATCCCTATCTAAACGAGCCGTGTTATCAGGGTTAGATTCTCTTTAGACTTGTACTTCTAGACTTGGTCCTGGGACAACGGGACATGAAGGGACAGGGGTGCGAGACTAGTCATGCGCTCCGCCACCGCCACAATCGAAGTTTAACTACCTCTGTACCACGCCGAGGAATTGTTCAAATTGCGGGGCTTGGTGGTGATCGGGTGACTGTACCAATCGAATAGGCAGCAGAGAGAACGTGTGACCATTTGCTGTCTTGCATTTAGCGATTGGGTCGTCCAGGAGGCCTACATCCCACTAGGCCGTTTATCTGGACATGAGGCATTTTTCGTGTTTCGGTTGGTATCGAACGACTAATCTGAATGTGAATTGTCGCCCGTGAATTGCGTCTTGAATGGTCAAAATGTCTCAAGTGAGAATGCCGGCGGAGTGGAATAGCAGCTTAGAAAGCAGTGCCTTGAAGCTGGTGCAGAGGGAAAGTCATCATACACGAGCTTTCGTATAGACATTCTTACGCAGTAGTTCCTAACGACTTAAGTGAGACAAAGTCCAATTATAATGCGAAATGACTGAGAAGTTGTTTTCTGGGAAACGTACAATTTTATTCAGAGAAGCTTTAGCACACGCGGAAAATAGCTAGAATCAAAGATCACTTTTCCCAGGGTTTATTGTCTTGTGAAGATATTATAAAGTCAAAAGAGGCGTCGCTCTGTATCTAAGTAAGATGAGAACGTGTGGAAGATATCATAAAGATCTCCGACATAGACGAGAAATCAAATTACTAGAACATGGTCTGTACAACCCTTGCACAGAGTACAACAGTATTTATCATGACTATACATTGATTCAGATGACCGGCAGCTCGGGGAGACAATGCCAGCTTAGTATATTATAGATTGGTAGCGAAACTGCATGATTTGGCTATGACCGTTTACTATCGTCTTCTTTATACGAGAGTGTCTTTCTTTGTGTCATGATTTTGAGTGTCCTAAATTTGAATGGCCGCTATCAGAGAGCTTATTTCATCCGTACCAGCATTTTAGGTACATGGAGCAAAGGAGGCTTGTCCTGGCGAATTGGTACTTGACTATGCTCGGTGGAGGGGTTAGGAATACGGGCTAGGGAGAACCTAGTGTTCAGCCTCTTTTGAATGCAAAAAACCTTGCAATGATGAAAACGTGGTGTTCTAGACATGAATATGCAAGTGAAAATAATGAAAGTCTATGCTATCATTTTGCGTGTGTCCCATCTAAGCCGAGTAAATTTGCCACTTTGGAGTGCTTCTCTTGCAGATTCTTGAGATCAGCTTCCGCTTTCAGTGCCCTTGACCTCCATGACTGTGCCGTTGACTCCAACTTCTCAGCCTTTGCGACTGATTCACTAAGACGCTGCCCATGCTTAGTCTGAGCAGTGAGCTCCACTTCAGTAGATTCTCTCTTCAATTTCTCCAGAGACATCCCTAGATTCTTAGTCTTCTCTTTTTCATCATCGAGTTCCTTGCGAAGTCTGGTATTTTTGACCCTCAAATCGCGGGCGATGAATTCTAGCTCTGCATGCTTAGCTTCGAGTGTTACCGTAGTAGTCCTAGCTCGTTTATGTGCGCTTGCAATGGAGGCACATCCATCTTGAACCTGCTTCAGTATGGACCGGATATCCTTTTCACTGTAAAAGTCACTTTGTGGTGGATGGGCCGTATTGATCTCGTCATGACTGCCTCCAGTAGGAGAGTCTCAAATAGGTTAGCTTCTGGATGTGCATTCATCCAAAGTAGATAATTAGGCTTTGTAGCGTACCTTGAATCGGGTTCTCATCTATAACATCGTGACATCGTTTTAGAACAACGGATCTACCAGGTGAACTTGGCCGCTCCTCCTTTATAACAGCATGGGCGGTATGTCTTGCCCTGGAACGTCCGATACTTGAGTCGAGCTGAGGAATTGGGGAATCATTTCCTTGTGACGAAGTTGCTGCCTGAGTAATAAGCGGTGTCTGAAGAGGAGGATTAAATCGTGGCTTTTGTCCATTGTTGGCTATCCAAGCACAAGCCATCTTGAATTCCCGTAGGAAGCTTTTATAGCCACCCACCTCTTTTAAATGGCCAGCAAGCAGGAAATACCAGCAGATCAGTGCCCGAAGTCTTCCATCCGCAGCAGCAGGCTCAAGGCCATCTCTAATATCACAAAATGGAGCGTCAAAGTCTACGTCCCTTTTGGTGCTGTTAGAGAGTATCTCATAGCCTAGCTCTAAGTTGTGATGAAGATACGCGACTTGATTGGCTACTTTTCCGTGGACAAAGGCATAAACATTGCCATTGCGGCCGCGAATACAAGAGCGAGGGTCGTAAATGCCGACATGTATGATATTGGCCAATGATGTTGTAGGCAACCTGTTACACTGTATGCCGTGATCTTTCACATTTATGAATTCTATGTCGGATACATCCGGAAGAGCATTGAAAGTCTCAGGAAACTCGCTGAGGGCCCATGCACGCATTGCCGCTTCATTGTAAAACTCGGAAGACCCTGATAGGGCAGGCATTGTGAGCAGTGTAGCTCGGAATGGCGGGAATTTTGCGAACTATTTGGAGTCAGAGGCAAGACATGGTGAAAAATATTGAATGATTCCCACCTTTCGAGACTACTTCTTCAAGTCTACTGTCTTTCGTATGGTCTGAGTTTTTGAGTAGCTGTCGTGTGAAGACCTGTAAGAATTGACCGTTTATCGACGCTTCTTCGGGGCAATAGCAGGGCATTGGTTGTTCAGGATACACGATAAAGAAGTCGATTTGTAAGCGCTAAAGTGAAAGCTGTGAGGGCCTAGCGTTTGCAACGGAGTGTTGGGGGTCTATGTTTGAAAACAGGTAGTGTCTGATTCTGTAAGTGAATGAGGCGTGACATAAAGTGAAGGTGAGAGGCAACATGTGAGCATTGTCGTTTTCGGATAGAATTCTTGGTGACAACAACTGACTTGATAATTCTTCAAGTATCAAGCATATCTAGGCTTTACGATCAACTAGAAATGAGATGTAGCTTAATTCAAGGTTAATCTACGCCTCTCGACCTGAGAATCAGTCATTGATTAGATTATCTAGGTCATGATTGACTTTAGACAGCAAGCTAGGCACTCTTGATTTAATTTTTACAGTTTCGTTAATCTTATACCACATCTTAAGATAGAGATTCATGTAGAACATAAATACAGTTAGATTGAACTGAACACAAAGTTTGATTCACCAAAATAGATTCAGAACGAGTACTCTGAATGCTACATTCAGCTATGACCTGAACATACATTTGCTAACAAGACTTGCAAAGACATGCTTCCAGACCAGGAGCGCACTCATTCCACCTTTTTTCATTATTCTAGAATTAGCCCACAGCTTCTTCTAGTATCTACTGTAGACTTCTTAAGACCTCGAGACCACTCCTTAGTGGAGGAGCCATTTCCAATGGCGGAAGATTAAAAATAGTTGCGAAGGAAGAAGGCATCGAGACAGCTATAAACGAAACGTCATATAGACGATTTTCAAATGCTGTTCTATGAATTCCCCTTCATTATGTTCATTTCATGCCCACCCTGAATCTACCATCCAACCTTATTGCGGCATATCATCCCTCCAAATCTGCCTTCCACGTTCACCAGCATAACCCGTCCACTGGCTCCCGCGTGGCCATCGTTCGTCCCATTCTTGTTTCTCCTTGAAGCCCATCCTACCATGCTGCGCCGCCTCACAATCTGGGCATAATTCGGAGCTCCACGCAACTACGTTTTGAACAAGACTACAGGGCCGTTGTATAGGATAATGCTGTGCTCGCTCGCAAAGTGTGAAAGGTTGTACGGTGTCAAGGAGAATGTGAGCTTTGGCACAAGAGTATTGTATTCCGTTGCGGTAGCACATACTTGTTTTGGTTATTACGGATCTAGGGATGTTTAGAAGGAGAGTACGCGTGTAAGGGGTCATGCTTGTGGAGAAATGAAGGAAATTTGATTTAGGACTGTATTGATGGCAGATCCGTGAAGATGAGAGGGCTTTGATGGGGATAGGAGAACCTGTCATTGGAATAAGAATGTGAGTAGTTAAGCCTGGCCACACAGCGAATGTGCCCTAATGCGAGTCTACGTCAATTGCATTGGCCTTCATCAAGCGACTTTATGCTCGCCATTCAATCAGACGAACAGTATAGATCGTGGGTATGAAGCACTGATAGTGATACATTTGTTCCAATTGCCGTCCGGTGCCCCCTACGCCTTACGCCTTTGAATGTCTTACTATTCCTTTATTTCTTCTTCCCTTGTGCCTCCGTTTCGCTTAGTTCGCGGATGAAGACTTTGATAACACCATCCGGCACGTCATCAACGGCGTCTTCGAAACCTGGACTGACACCTATGGCAACATACCTCCCGTCACCACTGAATGCGATGGTCTGGACACTAGCGGGAAATCGCTGGTACTGCCTGATCCTCCTCTTGGCTACTCCATCCCATAGTGCAACTACACCATCGCCGCCGCCCGACGCGAATGTGCCATGGACAGGGTGGAATGCCAGCGCATTCACTGGGTATACCACGTCCTGACCGTCAACATTCTGGCGATGGCACTTGAACGCATACTTGCGGGCCTGCGACTCTTCACTTGGATCGAACCACTCTACCGCCACTCTTCCCTCAATGCTCGAACTTGCATAGCCCGCGTCATTTGGCATACATGCAACTGCTCTCGTCATGTACTTCATGCTACTTTCCCTCCGTTGCCACGGTTCCACATTCACGTCCCCACCTTGCTGTGCGGCCTTAGCTAGCGCGTCTAGCTCGTAAATGTTCACCGCACGACTTGACATGGCGACAACGAGTTTTGTCGGTGATGCGGACAGCGAAAAAGGCTTCGAGGGCAGTGCTATAGTCGCAAACTCGCCGGGTTGAGACAGATCATGTAGATGAAGCGTTGAATCCCACGACGAGGATATGAGGAGGTTGTGGGGTGCGGAGAAGAGGACACTACGTGCGCCAGCGGAGTGTGTCGAAAGCACTGTTTGCGCACCGCTAGAGAGGTCTATCCTGCGGACTTCCCAGTCCAGCCCACAGCTAAAGGCTTCATTCTCGTCGCGCCCAAAGCATACATCTAGAACAGGGGCGCGGTGCTCGAATCTCTGGAGAAGCTTCCCTCCTGGTTCGGCATGAGTGTCGTAAAAGTAGACATTTCGATCCCAGGAAGATACTAGGAGCCGGGTCGAGGAGTTGGGTGCGAATTTGACCGCAGATATGGGATCAGTGGGATTCTGCGCGAGCTCGAATTGACCTGAAAGAGTCAACATTCTGTAAATGCTAATAGAATCATCACAGCTGTTTACAAAAGGTCGAAAGCTACTTACTGGACATTGTGACGCTTTTCAGTCGTTTTGCGTGCCGTGAAGCCCAAGAGAGGAACCTCCGACAGAACTCCGCAAACAAACAGCGCCGGTGAATAGTTGTTCCGACCGAACAAAGTGGCGGCCCTGAGAAAGCTCACCCTTGCCGATGTCACTCATGCACGCGAACCAAGCTCAACATGCCGTTTGCGCAGCTAGTCATAGGCCCACCGGGCTCGGGGAAGTCAACATACTGCGATGGTATGCAGCAGTTCATGACCGCCATCGAGCGCAAATGCTCTGTTGTGAACCTCGACCCCGCCAACGATCACACTTCCTACCAACCGGCTTTGGATGTGAGAGACTTGGTGACTATAGATGAGATTATGGAGCAAGAGACTCTAGGGCCTAATGGAGGTGTTCTATATGCGTTGGAGGAGCTGGAGCAAAACTTTGAGTGGCTAGTAGAGGGCTTGAAGGAATTTGGAGGTTGGCCACCACACATGCATGATACATGACATAGCTGAAGCTGAAGCCTATTAGATGACTACATTCTATTCGATTGCCCGGGTCAAGTGGAACTCTTCACACATCACTCTTCACTCCGGAATATCTTCTTCCGCCTCCAAAAACTGGGGTATCGAGTACTCCTTCTCCATTCGACCTGTACGACTGCTGCTAATTCTTTGTAGCTCGTAGTTGTGCACCTCACGGATTCCATTATTCTGTCTCGACCGTCACTCTATGTGTCTTCCCTGTTGCTCGCTTTGCGTAGCATGCTTCAAATGGACTTGCCACACTTGAATGTCCTGACCAAGATTGACAACTTGAGAAATTATGGCAACCTCCCTTTCAATCTCGACTTCTACACCGAGGTACAGGATCTACATTACTTGCTGCCACATCTCAACAGAGAGCAAACGTCCGGCATCCCAGGACCGAGCTCGTCTCCGGAAGGGAGTTCAAATGCAATGGAGACTGAAGTAGACGGAAATGACGAGGAACCGACTTCAAAATTTTCCGCACTGAATAAAGCCATTGTTGAATTAGTCGAAGACTTTGCCCTTGTTGGCTTCGAGACTCTGGCCGTAGAGGATAAGAAGAGCATGATGACGCTGCTGCGGGCCATTGATCGGGCGGGCGGCTATGCATTTGGGGGCATCGAGGGCGCGAATGACACGGTATGGCAAATGGCAATGCGGCAGGACGCCGTGACCATGGACGCAAGAGACGTCCAAGAGAGATGGCTAGATCGGAGAGACGAATTAGACGAGGAGGAACGACGAGCATGGGCCGCCGAGAGCAAACACATGGCGGACGCACCCGCAGCTGAGGTCGGAGCTACAGAGTCTGCCACTGCTTCAACGGAGAAAGAGGGATCGAAACAAGATTCAGGAGATGATGACGACGAGGGTTCAGATATTGAGGAGATGAAGAAGTTTCTAAGAGGCAAAGACGGTAGCGGAATCAACATTGTGAAGAAGTAAGGCTAATTACTCGGTGCATTGGGCGGCGTTTCGGTAAATACCATGGGAACTTTGCGTCGACTCCGTAGTCTTTCACTTGCCGGTAGATTGATTGCTAGAAATGGTTAGCAGGTAAGAAGCCTTGGAGCGTTTGGGCATGGTGAGTAGAAGGACCGCACTGGGTCGAGGTGTCCAGTGAATCGAGGTCGTAGCTTGCTCACCCACAGCTAAGCAAAAGCTGCCCACGCTCTGTGTGCCAATCAAATACCACAGGAAATTACCAGTATATTCTCACTTTCAAATCCACCTCGCTCGAGAACATTATGCATTCCTGTCGCCCATTTAATGGTTTAAAGCGCAAGTGCTCTCACTCACAGCTCGAACTAGCCGATGACAGGGATACCCCTGCTAGGCCACCGCTGTCGATTAACTTGCGCAAGCGGCTCTTTGATCATAAGCGCCGCAGAACAACAAACTCCACGCCTACAGATGCTCCGGATATGAGCGAGCTGGTGCAGTTTATTCTCGCACATGAAGAGGCATTTCAGAGGTACTTTCCCTTTTGTCTCGGCCCCACGTTGCGTCCAACTGGTAGCTAATCGAACGCTAGCCGTGGCCGCCTGGCCTCACTCTACGCGGACTTCCGATCTCAAGTAAACACGAATCCAGAGGGCTACGCCGCGAACCTCAATGTCTGGAAAAAGGCCCTCACACATGCGGGGCGTGTGGGCGTCCTGCCCGCCCCGGGAAGCACGCACAGCCTCTTGACTATACATACCGGCGCGGAGCTCGCGCGAGCTCTTCAGCACAAGGACTATGGCATGCCAACATGCCTCCCCGCCGTTTTCCAGGACGCTATAAAGAAGAGGGAGTTTATATCAGTGAAGGATTTCAAGAATTCCCCTACTTCCATTTACAGGACGTCGTGGGTGCCGTCATTGCGGGATGTCTTACAGTGGGGCTGGACCAAGCTTGCTGGTCCGGGAGATCCAGATAAGCTACCTGTTGGGGACTTTGTCGTTGTACAGAACATCGAGCTTGCTGCCGAGGAGATTCTCAACCAAGTAAGGGATCAGTTACACACGTCAAATGCGGACCGCATCCTTTCCAAGCCGGCTTTCATGAAGCGATTCTCTAGGGCCCTCAACACTAACACACCTCTTACCGTGAACGACCTTGACATCCTTTTAATACATATGGCTCGAGATAAGGAGGCGCTCTCGTTCAGTGATCGGACTATTAAATTCAAGGCCGAGACGGAAGCCGTGCCAACGCCTGTCACTAGTGAGGACTCAGCGTTAGCCGAGCTCCACGATTCGATGGAGAAAATCAACGCTCAGCTACCCATCCTGCATGAAAAGATCGTAGCTTTAGACCTTACAGCCCGAGAAGCTGTCAAAGCCAAACAAATGGTCCGTGCGAAGACGGCCCTCCGATCTAAGAAGCTCGCCGAATCAGTCCTTGCGCAGCGTTCTGCCCTGGCGCTTCAGCTGGAGGAAGCCTATATGAAGCTACAGCAAGCGGTCGATCAAGTAGACATCATTGAGGCAATGAAAGCGGGCGCCGAAGCCATGGGCGTTCTGAACCAGAGAGTGGGTGGTGTTGAGGGCGTGCAGAATGTTATGGACTCTGTTAACGAGCAGATGAATACCGTTGATGAGATAACGTCCATAATCAACGAATCTGGTGTGCCAATCGACGAGGGCGAAGTGGACGATGAATTCGAGGCATTAGAGAGAGCAGAGAAGGAGAGAAAGGAGCAGGAAGAGGCGGCCAAGACAGCAGCACGTCTAGCAGAGCTAGAAGAAGCAGAGGTGGCGAGAAGAAAGAAAGAGGAGGATGCAGTCGTGGAAGAGAAGGTCCAGGAGGCTTCTACCGAGCTCTCCCAGCTTTCCGTTGAATCTGACGAGAAAGAAGAGAGGATTCCGATAGCATCGTAAAGCATCAACTCTGGGAGATGCTACACCTTTCCATGTGAGACCTATATCGTGTTGCCTAAACTTAGCGTCATAACTGTTGTGGCTACAGCAGCGAGCTGTTTGGATGATTTGAATTCGGGATGGCGTATGGTTTTTACAGGGTTATCATGCATACGGAGATAGGTCACATGAGGAAGTCATGTTTCCGTATAGACGTATTGCTACTTTGATCGTAAGGGATAGGGATGGGTACAGGCGCACTCGGTGTGGATCCGATCTCCTTCACTGGATGCATTGCACAGCAGGAGGGTTTTGCGACGTCAACATACGCACTTGCGTAGTATATCAACGATACATAATGGCTTTTGAACTTGTACATGGTAGCTCCATATACCAAACGCTTCTTGACAATTCATACTCTTAGCCTCGGTGACTTCTAAGATACCCGTGGCGACGCTTTACTTAGTCCTAGATAAGCGCGCTAAACCTTTTTCCAATCGCAGTGCCAAGGCTTGCAACCTCACTCAGTGAAACCCATGCACACATCGACCTGAACCCTAACAATCCAGCTCCCTCCTCCTCCACCTCGGAGCCCACAACCTACACGCTCCTCGAACCCTCCGTATCCTCTTAGAGCTATCGACGCCGTTCAATGCCACCGCTCGCCCCCATCCGCGCCACCGCGCGGAGCACAGCGCTCATCGCCCGCCAACCCACGCTCAAATTCCCGCTTAGCTTTCAATCCGCAACGCGCCGTACTTTCTCATCATCACAAAGCGTGCGAGGTGGCGGAGGTCATGGGTCGCAGTATGATCCGCCGACAGGATGGCTTTTCGGGGTGCGACCCGGCGAGAAGTACCAGAAGGAGGGGTGGGAGGGCATTTGGTACTGGGGATTCTACGGAAGCTTTGCAGTGGCGATTGTAGCATATGCCTTCAAGCCCGATACAAGGTATGTGGTACCGTCGAGCCAGTTCGGATGAAGGGGTGGGGGAGTCACGTTAGTGGAGGTTTGCCGGATCTTGGCATGATTCAGTATTCGAGATTCGGATAGATGCTGACGAGTGTATAGTATTCAGACGTGGGCTCTTGAGGAGGCCCGCCGGCGCTTGGAAGCTGAGGGCATCTTGCCCGACCCCGACACGAAATCGAAGGAGTAGAGGGATGGCGACGAAGAACTTGCGGAACGATGGCGGCGGAATACCTGCAATTGGCCGGGAAAGGGACATATGAGCTGTATATATGCCGGTAGACATTGGGTCGACTTTGTTTTTGATGCAAGACTCATAGAGTCAGATCGTGAGCGGCTTCGATGCCCATGATTTTGTTAGCAATGGATCTTTTAGAGCATTTTGAAAGTGGGGTTGAACGGCCATATGTTATGTGCATGGCTTGAAAGGATAACCGTTGCAGATTGTAAGCCTAACAATAGCACCGAAGAATGTACTGATAAGTATACAAGATCTTGCGATCAGATCTGGCTCATGTAATCTGCAGCAGACTTCACACACCTAAGTTAACACAAATCAACATCACAGTTCACAGACCCTCGAGTGTTACTGCAGCGTCGCCAATATAAAGAGATCAGACATTATTTGTCACAAGTCGCCATAGCGATGGTCAATTGACTTCTAGCTAATTCATATCCAGTATCCCAGGACGAGAGTCTACTCGATGGAACCAAGCTGGACCTCCAGCGGTACAAACCCGTTTAAGACTCTTGATATACCCTAGCCAATTAGTATACAGAACGAAAGGCTGAAATGGGTGCAAATAAGCAAGATATTGATATCGGAGTAGGTTAGGAACGAAGAAAATCTTTAATCTTAGGCTCGCGGTAGCCGGAGTTGGAGATGATGGGTGACCAGTGTCTGCGGAACGTGAGTGTACCACGTTGATCCAAAACAATCCTCCGCGCTCATCGCATCGCAGGTTCCGTTTCGGAGGATGCGCTCAGCGGGGAAAACCGAATCTAGTGCTTGTGATCGCCGAGAACATCCAGCTTCTACAGTGCACTCCCCAGAGCATTCTTCCACCACGGTGGGATGATATCTACTCATTGGTAATTCCATCGAGCTACCACGTGTGCACGCCGGTTTCGGTTCTGTCTCACTTCGAGCAGTCTCAGCCCGTGACAAATAGGAAAGCATCCCAACCGTCTAAGATTTTAGGCTTGATACTTGGTATCTGCTAGTGTTCCCTCTTCCGTCGCCGCCTGCGAACATTCTAGCCTGACAGAAAGTTCACAACCGCGTACTACTTGTAGCCGATAGGAGACTGATATGCGCTAACAGCAGGAATCCGCCAAGGCCATTGGACAAGGGTCGATATCACACTTGAGAGGAGATATTGAGTGGTTTATGTCGTACCTGTACTCCGGAAGTGGTACGCATATCCAGGGTTTTTTGCGCCATGTTTCCCGGTGGCATATCTCCGCACTTCCCCTTGGATACCGACGGTCGTGATGATTTAAATGGAACTCGATACCACGCGCATGTCTCGTAGCGATTCATCTTTAGGGTAATCGGTGGAACCACCAAACAAAGGGCTAGAGGAGAAATCGTAAGATTAGTCGCCTAGTAAGGTCTATATCCTCCAATTCTTTGTTCGCGGTACTTGAGTAGGACTTGTCTGAGAAAGTCTCACTTCCTGGTATATCTTCGGCTCTCATGAGGTCGCTCTTGATTGCGGGAGAGACTTTGTGGGAAAGAAAGAGTTCCGAGAAAAGATTCTAGCTAAAGGGCTCATGTCGCAGTCATGGTGCGCAAAAGGTTAGCTACTGCTTCCAAATCATTCTAGCCAAAGGTGTGGATGTCGTGATACTTGCCTTGTTCACATGGCAAAAGCGCCTCGCTAAGACCTGTCAAACTATAGAAAGCCAATGAACCTCCTCCATCGCAGGATCCTACGCTACTTATAGTGATTCGTTTTTCACACCAAGGACATTATAAAACTTCCACGTTACTCTCTTCAAACTATTCAATTCCTTCCGGTGCATGACCTGCACTGCCTAGCCGGTAACGACAACATGTGCATTTACTACACACTCGATTTTCATGGCTGTGGCTGCCGCTTTCGATGCCCTTCTAAACTTCCCCAAAAATGCGTCGATGCCCGCAAATACCGCGGAAAGTGGCAGCAGCGACTCTTCGAAACTCTGCATCGGACGAACTGCATGGTCCTGACGTGGGAGACAAGCAAGATGAGCTGTCCATATTGTAGAGTGACGGAACAGTTTTCGGTAAGTTCGTCCTGGATTCGGAACGTATCCTCGACGGCCGAGGGATGCATCGCGGGACTTCAAGTATCAAAAAGCCAACTAATATGAACCAGGCAAAGTTATACTCACGCGCATTGCAAGAGCATCTTTGGGTCGGTTCGAATGGACAGGTAGACATAAGACGTTTTGGACAGAGCACAGACCGAATCAGAACGAGCTTTATCAAAGTCTGGGGAAAACAACAATACATCTCCTTCAAGATACTTTACGCATTCGAGAAGTCGCACGACAGCAGGCTGCCGCAGAGCGGATGTCGATCAGGTCACTCTGGCCAAAGCCAGAGATTCGGCTCGAAGAAGGGGCTAGACACGATTGCAGAAGAACTGTCCCTGATGAGTGTGGGATGAGAGACTCGACCAGTCAGTACAGGAAGGCGTGGACGGGGGAGTGCCGGTCAACAACTGACCACGCAGCGTAGCGGTAAATACTTTTGTCTTCATTGCATCTCGTTATCCATCTTATCCAGACTGTTTTCCAGTTCTACCTTTCGCAATCATCGATACCAATTCTCACCTTCTCGTTCATCTTATATCAAAAACAAATACACACCTTTCCACCGTCGTTCACATACCTGCACACACACACACGCCCGTTCAGACCTGCGCGTACCAGCAGCCACAGTTTCACACTTCAGCACTGCTTCCAGCAACAGTATACCATGTGCGAAAAAGTCTTCCTCGTACACACCGCCTGCAACCACAAGAAACCGTACCCCGAAGAGCCATTGACCCTCTGCTCACTGGCAAAAGCTCGGCCCCTCGAGTCAAAGTGTGAACGCTTGACCAACGTCTGTGTCATATACTGTGGATTCTGCGACAAATGTTTTGGACGCATCAAGACCAGGTTGCTCATCTTCGAGGTCATGCAGAGAATAGGGATATGGGAGTGGTCTTTGGGGGAAGGACGACGGAAATGGGTCGGTTGCCCCCCCTCGCGCGGATGTTGGAGAATGAAATGCTGATTTGTCTCTAGTCGGCTCAAGATAGTTCGCCGTGGGTTGACGTTCGGCCGTGGAGTGACCGTAAGAAGGATCAGTGATGCGAACTGGAGGAATGGTGGAGAAAACATTCTTGTATACTGATAGGCAAATTCTTGGGGTAGATACGGTCTGTAGGGAGGGTTTGACATCAGTCGTAACGTCAGCCCAGCAATACAATTTCATTTCTCGTCTGTCTTTGGATTCTATTGGAGCAGTGGTGTCAAAAATCTGCACACGTAAATTCCTTCAAGCCTCCTGGCGCATGGATAAAACATACATTTCAAAATTTCAAACAGGAATCCTTCCCAACAAACGATTTGTACATCTGATCCCTCATCCACCCGCAACGCATCCGGGCCAGTGGATGCTGAACATATTTACATGACGTCGTACTCTACGCTCATCGAACTCTTGCGCCTATGAATGCCATGAAGAAAAGACACGCTTGACCGGCGCCGTTCCACGGTACCGGATGGTATGTGACCTCGCCTCGTTCCAAAGGTGGGACTAAGCGGAGAAATCTGGCCCGAAGCTGAGGGATCCATCGTTTCCTCGGGTATGGTAAGAGAAGTCGATCTTCTCGATGTTACATGAGTAGCAGGTTGGTCCGAATCGCGACGCTGAGTCTGCTCTGACTGAGACGAGTGTCGTCGCTCCCGGTGGCGGCGTAGAGCTCGGACCACGAATTCCCACATGGTAGTCTAATGAGTTACTCTTCTTGGGCGTGGGTATAAATCGGGGCGGATATAGAGTCTGAAGAGCGGGGATACTTTGGCTTTTACGATGAAAAGCTTGGAGCCTTGGGGATGTAAGATCAGAGATGGGCGGTCTCAAGGCGGTAGGGAGAAAATCGTTCGAGAAAGCGAAGGAAATTTATAATATCGAGGTTTGTTGATGTTTGCGGAAGAAGCTTGCTTTGAGTTCCCGCCCGAATGGGACCGGACTCTTGCGGTAACGACAATGCTGAACATGACAAACCTACTAAGGTAACATCATGTGATGAAAATAAAAGAGCTCAAAGGCGTCCTCGGATATTCATTGGAGCTTGAAGTCTAGAAATTCTTAAATGCGGGGTATTATGGATAGTAGATCGTCCAGATGAAGCTGGTTACATCCGGGGTTCTTTGTTACCACAAAAGCGAGGTAACGCGCCACATCAACGTCGGTTCTTTGTTACAATGAAACGCCAAGCTAGGCTGCCACATAGTTGTTTGTGCCGCCTCAAAGCGCATTGGGCCCCATTAGCAAATGTGAAGAGTCTGCTGATGAATGGAGTCCAAATTGGTAGGCATTTGCGGTCTCCGTGTGGCGCTACGGATGATGCCAAAGCCGTTGCAAAGCATCCAGTAGTTCGCCTCTCGCGAAAGACGATGCATTCTTTCTGGAGTAGAATGAGCTCTCCGAAATCTCCTCGTGTCTATTAGTCACCGTTGCTCCCACTGTCGCTCTCACTTCCAGCGTCGTCGTCAATCTCGGCTAGCACGGTAGTCTCCTTTTCCCTTCTCTTCTCCACTGCCTTCACGACGCTTTCCATAACCTGATCATCGCCAGTGGATTCCACTCTCTTTGCTCGCCGAATGATCAGTTTTGCCCTCTTGATAACCTCCTCCTCTGCCTTCCTGATGGTCCCGCTAACCCTAACTACCTTGACGACCACGGGAGTGTCGTGCGGCTTCGGGAGTTTGGTGACAAAAGTCAGGGCCGCCCATACCATCTCGTAATGCTCTCTAGAGCACCGGATGATTGCTGTTGATGTAGCTGGAGACCAGTAGTTGACTGTTGTGGTCAGTGTCAATAGGCGTGCTTCTTGGCGAGGGGGGAAGATGGGTGAGGATTACTTTTCAGAGAGGCATTGATCATGCCGGAGCCATAGTCGCCGAATAAGTCTGCCACACCATCTCTGACCAGTCGGACGATATGACCAGCATGGAAGGAGTCTGGACTCGGCGCATGGAACTGAAGCAGGTCTGGGACGGAGTCTTTGGACTGCGAGGAAACGCTGGGAGCCGGGTAGAGGAAGTTGACGACGAGATAGCGGAACTTGACGCGCACCATGCTGAAGCAGTCTCGATCCGAGCCTTGAAAGCTGGACTAATCAAGCATTACATGGACGGTGATTCACGTGGAAGCTTCGTAGAGCGATAGGTAAAAGTTATCGTCAGCCCTACGCCAATCGCGGGCCGGGGACCTGCAGCACACTAGACTACATTGAGCCTAGCTTACCAGGCAGTGACGTGCACTTGGAGGCAGCACGACTGGATCTCCACAACGTCCTTCATCACACAGCCGTTCCACGCCGCGAATTCCCGTGCCTCCCAGCCATAGATACCCATTTACTGCTTTCTAGTAGACCTCGCTAGTACTACGCCCGCGACTGGACCCAGTAGACCGGCCCCCAGCGCCAAACCGCCTCCACAATGGCATCCTCATCTAGCACGTCGCAGCTCGTATAGTATGTTCTGTCCACCTCTCACAATCCTGCCGCCTAGGTCTAACGCACCTCCAGTGCAGCCGTAGCGCACAACACTACCGTCCTCTCCGAGCACACCCTCCGCGCCTCAGCCAACGGCTCGTCCCTCGCCTCCGTCATCCTCCCCAAGCTCCAACACACCCAGCCCGAGCACAAAACCCTCGACGTAGAAGGAAACTACTATGCGCACTACCACACGCTCGCCCCCTCGTCCTTCCCCGCCTCGCAGTCCGCAGCCGGTGGCCTCGCGTTCCTCGTCGTCGCCGAGAAGGACCTCGGCCAGCGCGTCCCCTTCGGCTTCCTCGCGAACCTGGAGAAGCGCTTTCTAGAAGACTTTGAGGCCTCGAGCACCGACTTTGCCTCGCTGCCGCATTATGGCTGTGCGAGCTTCAATGGGACGATGCGGCGCATGATGGAGGAGCAAGGGGGTACGTCTGAGGGGCAGAAGGATGCGCTGCGGACGGCGCAGAGGGAAATTGATGGCGTGAGGGAGATTATGACGGAGAATATTGAGCGGGTGCTAGAGCGTGGAGAGCGCATTGATTTGCTAGTTGACAAGACGGATCGGCTAGGCAACACAGCACGGGATTTCCGGGTGAGAAGTAGGGGGCTGAGGAGGAGAATGTGGTGGAAGAATGTCAAGTTGATGGTGCTGCTGATCGTAGTGGTTGTATTTTTGATTTATCTTTTTGTAGGTTTTGGCTGTGGATTGCCTGGTAAGTGCTCAGTATTTGACCTATGCAGCATTGTGCTAACTCATCATAGCCTGGGGACGGTGTCTGCGTCATTGAATCGTTGCTGGCTAGCGCCTGCACACGATTCTTCTATACAAAATTGAAGGTAGACAAAGGCCGGTTTGAGCATATTGAAACGAGGTCCGATTCTCATTTGTATCAAATACCACGGGCTCTATTCTTGAGCATAACCATAGCCCATCCCATTTCCTAAAGCAGCTCGCTAGAGCGAAATCAACCATCAAAGCGCCAAACCATGCAGTGACCCACATTACACAACACCATTTCCAAGATACCCCCGAAACCCTCTCTCTATACGTGTCTAACAAATACCATATACGCCAAATCCGACTGCAGAAAAATTGAAATAGCTTCCCCCCATCCCAGAAAATGCAAAATTTTACGTATTCATACAGTAAGTAAGTCATGGCATAAAAATGAAACCCATCGACGCCAGTTCAATGCTTTTGATGTCTACGAGGACATGCTTTCTATGGAAGTAACGTGGCTAAGGAAAGGAATGCTTTTGAGGCTTTTGTCTTTTATGTGCAAAAAAATCGCCAAAGCGCCGAACAGATCCGTCAAATTCGGAATTGGGGTGCATATTCAACGAGGGTGAGTCATAAATGCTGATGTCGTAATACGTGTGGTCCATCTCTATGTAGTAGACATGACCATCGCAAGCAGTGCCATACGAGTGTATAAGCCATACTTCATCTATAAGATATTAGCGTCCGCTGCTTAGAATGTATCACTGTTACTCACCTGTCTGAAGTACGCCGCCCTAGGATCAAAGTCCACCTCTTCGTGAATCTCGTTATTCCTAGGCAGAGGATGCATGACTATCATGTTGGCCTTAGCAGTCTTGAGCACCTTGTTGTCAATGACAAAGCTATCTTTAACACTCTCATAGCTCGCTTCATCGGGGAATCGCTCCTTCTGAACGCGTGTGCAATAAAGCACGTCCGATTTGGCCACTATCTCCGACGTAAGATCGGCTGAGACGGTGTCCAGCTGGCCCCGAGATTTCAACGCGTTCTGGACCGAGTCAGGAATAGCAAGGGACTCGGGAGAGACGAGATTGATGGTGACATCGTAATGCGACAGAAGTTCGCAGAGCGAGTGTACTGTACGGCCGTACTTCAAATCGCCCACAAAAGTGATTGTAAGCCCATTGACCGTTCCTAGTTCCTCTCGGATGGTGAAGATATCGAGAAGAGCCTGCGTAGGGTGCTCTCGGCTACCATTGCCAGCATTGATAACGGGGACGTCGGAGAATTTGGTCGCAATATCGATGGAATCCTCGGACGGATGACGGAGAACGATAGCATCGCCATAGCATCCTAACGTGCGTACGCTGTCCGCAATCGACTCTCCCTTCTTGGTAGAAGAGACGGCTTCATTGACGACGACGACCTCGCCACCGAGGCGCTTCATTGCGGCGTCAAAGGAACCAGAAGTGCGGGTTGATGGCTCGAAAAACATGGTGCACAATACACGGCCCTTAAGGATATCCAGGCAGCCATGTCGCTGGACGTTGATACGCATTTCTTGGGCAATAGTGAACAAAAGGTGCAGATCGGCGCGTGTAAACTGCTTGACGGAAGTAATGTGCTTCCTTTTGAAGGGCGATCTTGAGAGCAGTTGAGTGAGGGACATGGACCCATCCAAGCGGGACAATTGTAGTGAAGATTGATCCTGCGTCCCTAGCGGCGGGAAGAATTCCTGGAAGTCGACCTTGCTCACTTCGAGATCGTAGTGACGCGCAAGAGCTTCGATCAACAGCTTTGCATTCTTGACGTTGGTGACAAGAGGTGTTTGGTAATCGACAGCCATACGACGAGTTCGGTAACCCCGACTCATGTAGTTTGCCGGTCGCCGGAAGCGGTTGCTAGATGGCAAGTTGATGTACAAGTCAATCAAATTGCTGGATAAATGCTGTGTCAGTGAGTATTCCGGTTTTTGCTCATCCTGGTCACCGCTAGGAAGGACTTCTAGGAACTTGACTGGTATGCCATGTTCCTGAATATAATCGGCAGTCCCGGCGGTGGCAAAAAGGTTGAAGCCCATCTTGTGGAGGCGCTCAATGGAAGGCAGCATCTCAAGCTTATCCTTGAATGAACCAATGGACAGCAGGATGTTCTTATTAGGTAGCCTGAAGCCAGTCGCAATGAGACCCTTGATGTAAGCCTCATACTTGGTGCGACCGAAGCAAGCTACCTCGCCCGTAGAGGCCATTTCTACACCAAGTACGGGGTCCGCACCAGATAAACGCGAGAAGGAAAACTGAGGCACTTTGACACCGACGTACTCTGGCGGGATATTGACTGGTGGATAGCTCGTGACCGGAAGATCCGCCATGGCCTTGGTGGCCATCTCAATGAGATCCACACCCATGACCTTGGAAACGAATGGGAAAGACCTCGATGCTCTCACGTTGCACTCAATGACCTTGATCTCGTTGTCCTTGGCAATGAATTGAATGTTGAAAGGACCGGTGACGTTGAGAGCCTCACCGATCTTGCGGGTTGCGTCTTCGATGCGTCGCACGGTTTCGGGATCTAAGTCTTGCGGCGGCAGGATGAGCGTCGCGTCACCGGAGTGCACACCGGCATTCTCCACGTGCTCAGAGATGAAATGTCCGATCATTTGACCTTTGCATGCGACGGCATCCATCTCGATCTCCTTAGCATTCTCAATGTATTTGGTGATGACGACTGGGTGGTCGCGGGACACGTCGGCAGCTTGTTTTAAGTAATTGGCCAGGTCGTCCTGGGAATAGACCGTGTTCATGGCGGCGCCGGAAAGCACGTAGGAAGGTCGTACAAGCACAGGATAAGAGACCTTGTTGCAGAACTCTGTAGCTTCCTCAATGCTCGTGAGTTCCTTCCATGCCGGTTGATCGACGTTGATGCGATCAAGCATTCGCGAAAATTTATAGCGGTTCTCCGCAGTATCGATCATCTCGGGCGAAGTACCAAGGATCTTGACGTTCATGCGGTGCAAAGGTAATGCGATGTTGTTGGGTGTTTGGCCGCCCATGGAGATGATGACACCACTTGAACTTTCCATGGTATATATATCAAGGACCGTCTCTAAGCTGATATTCTCAAAGTACAAACGATCGGCTTCGTCGTAATCGGTCGACACAGTTTCCGGGTTATACTTTTTTTTAAGTTAGTATGCTTCTCAAATAATGATAGAAGAGCAAAAAAGAAAGAAAAGAAAAGAAATTCCTGGTTGGTGTTTGAGGTTCCTGGTTGACCTCAGGGCTCAATTGGGCAAGCAAGTCCAATCAACAAAGCAGAAAAACCTGACTTACGTTTACCATGACCGTCTTGAAGCCTTGTTCTCTCAGCGTTCGAATAGCTCTCACAGAGCACCAATCGAACTCGACGGAGGAACCAATGCGATACACGCCAGAGCCTAGGACCATGACACCTCGATCGTTGAAGTTGATGTCGTGTTCGGTACCATTGTATGTCAAGTAGAGGTAGTTCGTCACCGCTGGGAACTCGGCGGCGACCGTGTCAATCTGCTTGACAAAGGGGTGGATGCCAGCATCAACACGAGCGCGACGCACCGCGAGCTCGTTCGATCCCCAGAACTTGGCGAGCTGGCGGTCAGAGTAGCCCAGTTGTTTTGCCTGGCGCATCAGAGGCCTAGTGATGCTAGCCGTGTTGTAGCCTGACATGAGTTTCTCAAAATTGCTGAGATCCTTTAGACGTCTCAGGAACCACTTGTCGATCTTGGTCATTTCCCAGATCTTGTCGACACTATAGCCAGCCTTCATGGCGTTGGCGATGGCAAACAATCGTTGATCCGAAGGTGTCTGTAGCTCCTGGTCAATTCCCATCAAAGCAGCAGTCTCATTAAAACCAAGGTTGTTCGGGTCGATGCAACGAATGGCTTTCTGGATTGCCTCTTGAAAAGTCCTGCCGATAGCCATGACCTCGCCGACACTCTTCATCGAGGAGCCGAGTAAAGTGGAAACGCGCAGGAACTTCTTCAAGTCCCATCGGGGAATTTTGACTACAACATAATCAAGGGAAGGCTCGAAGCAGGCGCATGTAACCCGAGTGACTGAGTTTGAGATTTCGTTGAGAGGAATATTCAATCCCAGCTTAGCCGCCACAAATGCCAGGGGATAGCCGGTGGCTTTAGAGGCAAGTGCTGAGGAACGAGAGAGACGAGCATTCACTTCGATGATGCAGTATTCTCGCGAGAATGGATTCAACGCGTACTGAATGTTGCACTCACCGACCACCCCAAGATGGCGGATGACATTGACGGCGGTGGTCCGGAGCATATTGTAGTCCTCATCGGAGAGAGTCTGCGATGGTGCCACCACGATAGAGTCTCCCGTGTGGATACCGAGAGGGTCGAAGTTTTCCATGTTACAGACAGTGATGCAGTTATCGCGAGCGTCTCGAACGACTTCGTACTCGATCTCCTTCCAGCCCTTCATGCTTCGCTCGATGAGCACCTGCGGGCTTGCGGCAAATGCCTTGTTGCAGAGATCGAGAAGTTGGTCCTCGTCCTCGGCAAAACCGCTTCCAAGGCCACCAAGAGCATAAGCGGCTCGAACGATGACAGGGAAGCCAATGTCTTTCACGACACGCATGGCCTCATCAACGGAGCTGGCGGATGCAGACTTGGCGCATTTCTCGCCAATGGACTCCATGCTGCGTGCGAAAAGCTCCCGATCCTCTGTGGTGATGATGGTCTCGATGGGCGTACCGAGCACTTTGACACCCAGGCCCTCGAATTCATCCTTTAGCTGGATACCGACCTGGAGTGCGGTTTGGCCTCCAAAGGTGACATAGATACCATCCGGTCGCTCTTTCTGGATGACCTTGCGGACAAAGTCGGCGGTGACGGGGAGGAAGTAGACCTTATCAGCAAGTCCTTTCGACGTCTGGATTGTGGCGATGTTGGGGTTGATCAAGACGGTGTAGATGCCCTCTTCTTTTAGGGCCTTGATCGCCTGACTGCCAGAATAGTCGAATTCTCCGGCTTGACCAATGCTCAGACCACCACTCCCAAGCACGAGGACCTTCTTGACGTTGACACGAGGCGAGAGCTTCCTGTTCTCCTCAATGGTACCTCCTGGGAATTGGACCGGCTGGGAGAGGACCTTTGAGTCCTTGATAGCGTCCGTGATGGTGCTGATGAATACATCGAACAGATACTCGGTGTCTCGCGGGCCGGGCGTGTGTTCGGGATGGAATTGGACGCTGAAGTAGGGTCTGGCATTGTGTCGGATACCCTCGTTGCTGCCATCGTTGGCGTTGACAAACAGTTCTTCCCAGCCATTTGGCAGGGTATTTGCATCAACAGCATATCCGTGGTTCTGGGATGTGATGTGGCATCTGCCCGAGATCATGTTGGTGCAGGGAATGTTGTGGCCGCGGTTACCAAACTTCATCTTCAGTGTGTCGGCGCCGGCAGCTCTGGCAAGCAGCTGGTGGCCCAAGCAAATGCCAAAGATGGGTGTCCTGGCTTCGGCCATGGCAGCCTTGATGTGGCTGACGGTCGAGTCCATCATGGCGGGGTCTCCGGGACCGTTCGAAATGAACAGACCGTCATATTCTTTGCCGGCGAGACTCGGGAAGTCGTAGTCCCAGGGGACAACTTGCACCTCGACTCCTCTCCTCACTAGACATCGCAGCTGGTTGTACTTGAGACCGACATCGACGCACACTACACGGACAGGGCGGCCGGAGGGATGCTTGAGGGCAGTGGAGGGGTCGGGCGAGTAGACTTTGGGCTCTTTGATAGACACTAGACAGCCATTAGTGCATGCTGGGGAAAAGAAGTCACGGCACTTCACCTTCAGCCACGAGGTTCTTCTTGTTAGGATCCAGCCATTCCAGTTGCTCAAAGTCGGCGCTCCAGGCTTCAGCAGCACGGCCGGTGGGCAGCGCCTGCGTGTCGACGGCACCGTTAGTCAGCACAGCGGAGACGGACGGGGCTCTTGTCCGATGCAGCAGGCGCCCGAGCATGCTTCCTTCCTCCCGTATGCGTTTGGTAAGTGCTCGCGTGTCGACGCCCGTGATGGCAGGCACGCCCTGCTCCTTGAGCCACGTGCCCAGCGAGGACTGGGCCAGGTGGTGCGAGTATTCCTCATCAGCATACGTAGCCACGACGAGACCGGCAATGTGGATTTGTTTGGCCTCAAAGAAGGCCGGGAGGTCTTTAAGCACGCTGTCCAGCTCTTCGCGCGAAGGCACACCATAGTTACCCACGAGGGGGAAGGTGATGACGAGGATCTGGCCGCGGTACGAGGGGTCTGTGATTGACTCTGGGTAGCCCACCATGCCCGTCTGGAAGACCAGCTCTCCTGCAATGCTCTTGTCGGCGCCGAAGCTCTGCCCGAAGCAGACGTAGCCGTCCTGGAGCTCCAGAGCCATGTTCTGGCTCTCGTCGCTGAGGTTCGCCATGACGGTGGAAAAGAGACAGCTCGAGGGCTTCGGGAGCCGTGGAGTCGAGTCTGTCAGGCAGTTGCTGGGGGGGGGGGAAACAAGGGACAATCCAGCGTCGAAGCCTTTTTTTTTTTTTTTCAAGCGGTCGAGTTGCGCATGCACCAGCGGGGCACTAGTGGGGTGGGCGGTTGGGCGCCGTGATTGGCTCGTTTCGTCGCGAGTACCTTGAGCTCAACTGCAGTTCGCCGGCCAGGGCTTTCTTTTTTTGCCTGCACGCGAGCGCTGAGCGGTGTGCCTGGTGGGGTGTTGAGGCCCCGCCGCGCCAGAGGCTCCGGGACGTTGCTCTCTGACGGCTGAATAGAGCATATAGTTCAGCACTTCAGCCGTTTGATGGTCGTACACTGTCTTTCTCGAGTCCTCGAGGGTGCTCGCTTCTCCCGTGCGCGCTGTTCTCCTCCCCGTCCGCAAACATTCTGGCACGGGCCCCCACTGCATTTGCCAATCCCATGGCGTCGCATTGTCCAATCACGTAGCAGTCCCGCCGTCGTGCAAGGCCTCGCCAGGGCAGAACTTGTCTTGTGACGGCTGCTTGATAGAGCGGCCATCTGACACACGGAAACCAGAAACGCAATAAGCAACAAGACACGCCGTGCGGGACGGCTGAGGGTGCAAGACGTTGGCTTACACGGCGCCGTTGGGGGCATACCGCAGATGCGAGGCCATGCTGCATCCACGGTGCTCAACTCCACGTCCATGCGGGGATTGCCATCATCGCAACAGCCTGGAGATGGCGCTACGGGTGCACCCCATGGCGAAAGGGCAACTTTCTTCGGGGGCCCAGCCAGGCCTCCCTGCTCCATCCATGCATTCTGTGCAGTAGTTTGCTCGTCAACGCGAGTGCTGAGCGCCCGCAGCCGATAGCAGCGCCCTCGATGCCGCCTGCGATTGGCTGTCTCCGCCTCACAACTCGATTCGTTATCTACGGCAACGGCGCGTCAATCCTCATGATCGCAACCTTTGAGCACCATGCCCGCCTAGAGCGGTGAGGGCTGGAATGTGGTGTGTAGCACAGATGGGGAAGGCAGCGTGGTGCACGTAGGCCCTTATCATTTCGTCTCCTGCTCCGCACCCTCGTGAAACCCTCGCCCTCACGCCTGCACCACCACACCGCTCACCCGCCCATCCAGGAGCAACACCGGCATTCCGAGGGCGCAAGACGAATTCCCATGTTCGCATCACTCCTGCGCTCCGGGAAAGACACTCGGTCCGAGACCACGCCCCTCCTCGCTGCCCTGAACAAATACCGTACCCGTCATGCAGAAGACCATGCCGCGTCGGAAGACGATGACGAATATCACGAGGATATAGCCCAGTACGATGCCGGCGACGATGATGATGATGAAGATGGCCATCATCAACGTGATGGTCCTCTCTTGCCCGTCTTTTCTGCCGAATTTCTCGGTGCGATGCATTCTCTGATGCTGTTTGTTTACCCTGTTGACCCTGAATAGATCGCATCCCCATCTACAACACCACCCACGCCATTCGTATAATCGTCATCCAGCGATGTGAGACCACACTCTCTTGGGACCAGCTACGCTCCCCCCAGGTGTCGCAGTTCCTCGTCAAGCCCATCCAGCAGCAGGTCCTCGCCGACCATTTTTCTCGCGGTGCTATATATTGTCTGTTGGCGAACTGCTTGCAATTTCGCCGGGAAGGAGAGGCCAATCCAGGAAACGTTGGTGTGAATAGGTCTAGAGCACTGATCTGTGAGCTGGTAGCTATTCGGCTGCTCAAGGAATTTTCGACTCGCGAGTTGATCGATGCCCTCTCGTACGATTTCAACCCCCTCCAGGGTCTGTCATCGCCGGTTGGAGGCACTACGACTCCTGGTGGCAACTGGTCTCTCCAAGGACCTCGATCTGCTCGTATCTCCACAGTCGAACTCGCCATTCGCGCTCAAGCGAAGAAGTTCCTCGCCCATCCGTTGGTGGTCCAGCAGCTAGGTACGTGCCTTCTCGCATAACTTCTCCACAACTTAGCATATCTTAATGCCTCTTGAGACGTTTGCCATCACTTCGGATCTCTATTGTTGTTTTGTTATACCTTTAGTCGCATTGAAGTCGTAGAGTTGTTCCGTCACTGACTACTCCTCAGAGGCCATCTGGGCAGGTACCATCGTCTTCCACTCGGTCGCAGACAGTCTTCACCGAAAGCCTGAACCTCAAGTCCGCCGCTACCGCACCTTCGACGACAATGTCTCCCCCGGAAGAGGGCCGTCTCGCCGCCTGTCGCCAGCCAAACGAGGCAATACCCAAACGACCGAGCCTCCGGCTGCTGCGCTCATGAGACGTACTGTAACTCTGTACGATCCTCACGATGCCTCCCTCTTCAAGTTGTCCCGTCTTCGTGTTCCACGCTACCGCAATCTATTTTCTACCCTCTCCTTCGGCCTTATGCTTGGCCTCTTCCTGGCTGTGCTCGCGGAGAAATCTGATGACATCACAGCCCTCGAGGTGGTGTTTTGGTTCTGGAGCGCTGGTTACATGCTTGACGAGATCGTCGGCTTCTCTGAGCAAGGCTTCGGGCTATACATTATGAGTGTGTGGAATGCCTTTGATCTAGGCATCTTGCTCATGTTCTTGATCTACTACGTACTACGTCTGTATGGAATACTAATGCCAGACGTTCACAGTAGGTAAGTAATATTGGGCTGGTGCACTCGCTGCCTCCTTTGCGGTGGAGTGCACTAAAGAGCACCTTGAGCTTGTCCCTTTTCTGTCACGATTGTTAGGCAGCTGCTAACGTGAATGCTATTCAGGCATGAGATGGCAAGGATGGCGTACGACGTCTTGGGAGCTACCGCGGTTCTCCTGTTCCCCCGCCTATTCTCCGCGTTGGACCACTACCGCTATTTCTCGCAACTGTTGATTGCCTTTCGTATGATGGCTGTGGATTTGGTCACCATCCTGATCTTGATCGTCATCTTCTGCTCTGGTTTCTTCGTCACCTTCACCCTAGCGTTCAAGAAAGACCTGAGCCCCGGAAGCACTGCCTATGCCCTGTTCCAATTGCTGATGGGTTTCACGCCTGCCGCATGGGACATCTGGAACGATTACAATCCACTCGGAAAGTTCCTCCTGGCTCTCTTCCTATTCATCTGTCACTTCCTCATCGTTACGATCCTAGTCACGGTTCTCACAAACTCCTTCATGGCCGTTGTGCAGAATGCCAACGAGGAACACCAGTTCCTTTTTGCTGTGAACACAATCTCCATGGTCAAGTCGGACGCCCTCTTCTCCTATATTCCTCCCACCAACGTCATAGGTTGGCTAGTCATCCCGTTCAAATACTGTATGCCGTTCAAGAGGTACGTCAACTCCTTTAGGATTCCGATTTCAGAAGGCATCCCACTGCAAGTACATACTACATTAGAGATAGGCTATGCTCCTACTCTTTCCTTGCTTCCGATTCGGGAATATTTACTGATGCTTCTCTGATTAGGTTTGTACGGATGAATCGACTCATCATAAAGATCACGCATATCCCCATTCTTTTCAGCATCTTTGGCTACGAACGGTTGCTTCTGTCACATTTTGCCTACGGGCCCACCGATCTAGTCGAGCAAAGGGGACGTAGCCAATCCAGGGTGCCTGTTCCGGCATTCAGTCTGCGCGGCCCGATGGATGTGTTCAGCCCTGGTACCCGACTACGAGAGCCTTCAATCACGACTTTTCACAAAGATCGAGCTTTGGAGGAAGTCTTTCGCCGACCATTCCGAGATCCCAGTATTCAAGCACCTTCGAATGTGATGGGAAGAAGAAATTCTAGCAACGTCGTCACTGATTGGATGAAGAGAATGGGCAGCGAAGGAGGTGAAAATTTCCCGCCGTCTGAGGACACTCGCTCCGTGCTCGATCGCCTCGAGACGCGCACCAGGTACGTGATTGTAGTGTGCGATATGACTCGGATGAACCATACTAATCTGAACATCGCGATGCAGACCTATCCTGCGTCGAACGAAGACCGCTGGTCATGTTCAGCAGAGACGTCGACATCCATTTGCATCAGCAAGAGGAGTTGCTTCCGATCCCGACGACGTACCAAGCCCTTTCGCGCGACCTATTGTCGAGGAAGACGAACCAGACATGAGCATGCAGGACGGACCGCAGGAGACTGAAGATGATGGTGATGATGAGCTCTTAAGCAACGATGAAGAGGAACACGCCACGTCGGACCACACTAACAGACCTACAGAAGGGTCTAATCAAGTGAATAGGTCTCTAAATACTGGCTATGATACGTCAGAGGATGAGTTTTTCCGAACTCCAATGACCATGAAGCCTCGAACACCAATATCACACACTCCCGCTAGGGCTAGTTCTCCCTCATCGGCCGGCGTTCAGCAATCGCAAATGTCTCCTAGCAAGAGACAGGGGCGCCACAAGCCTGGGCATAACCGTAATCTATCGACAAATACAGTGTTGTTCAGTCCTACGAAGGAGCTTCCAGATGAGTCTTCTCGGTCTCGATCCCCCGAGCGGCCCCCGCGCACTGCGACTCGAAGTGGCACGACTACACCCGGTCGTATGACGGGCGACGGTAACAGGACACCGAAGCGTCCCCCTCCAAGCGGTGCACTGGCGACTCGCCCGCGACCGATCCTGCCTCCATCCAACGTGAGTCGCCAGGCACCCAACATAGCGAATTTCATTGCACTCAATCAGCGCGGGCGAGACCCGTCTTTCAATGCCAGAGCCTTGGATCTGGCATCCGACCTGGGCGACAACCGGCAGCCGCCCGATTTTACCGCCTTCGGTGCTTTACCAGCATCATTCAGCACGCAAATCGAGATGGCAGCCAGAGCCAGGGCTCTGGGTCGAGATGGGAGCGACGAGGAGAACAAGCGCATGAGTAGAATCATGCTGGCTCGAATGACGACATTAGAGGAGGGCTTTAGGGACGTCCTCAAGGAGGTCAAAGGACTGAAGAAAGGCAGCGATGGCACGCAGACGCCGCCTCAAGAGCTTTTGAAGAAAAAGGGGAAAGCCAAGAAGAAGGGTAGCAAGAAGAGCGACGCCGGTGAGAGGATGGGATCGAGCTTGTAGGGTCCCTCGAAGGGAGGTCAGATTGACGGATTTCACGCATTGCGTTGGGGTTGGTTCCTCGCATAAAAAGGAGGCGGACTCATTTCTAGGCGTTCCAGCGACATTTGCATCTTCAGTTGGTCTTTTGGTCTTCTCCGGCAAGATATCCCATGGGTACTTTACGTCTGAAGCTGGCGTTTTGGGTGGTGTGTTCTGAAGCATTACAGCAAGCGCATATTGTACAAGCATAATTTCTATTGTCACTTTTCCATTTCCATGATTCCGCTGCTGCTTTCGCCAAAGTTTGTTTGTCTTTCTCTTGATGTCTATTTCGTACGTGGTGATGGTTGGAAGGTCGGCAAGAACCGTACCCAGGTAGGTGACTCACGTGCCCGCTTCGGCCGGGCTTCAGCCTCGGCTCGGCGTAGGTCATCCAGTCATCCAGGCGGCACCGCCATCGGACGCACGCACGCACGAACAAGAGGGCCTGGCCCACGCCGTCAGTTCCTGCATCTCCTCAGCCGCCCACGACACGCGAACACGTTTGACTGGTCACAAGACAAACCGGGCATCCAACCAGCGCCTGCCGCTCCGCGGGTACCCCGGAAAATCATCATGTCATCACCCATCTCTGGGCTTTGGCACGTCACCTGGCTCTCGTCAAACCACTTCCCGGGCGCGCATCATGTCTCCTCCGCTTCCTACTGGGCCTCGCCGTCCCAAGCAGAATGCACGAGGCCATGTGGCCGGCACTGACATGGCTTCTTGGCGATGGGTGCCGCCGATGCATCTGGAGACGGCCCAAGTAGATCAGTTTCGCATCGTGCACACCGCTTCCGCTTCGCGCCTGTATTCCCTTCCTTGCTGCTTGCCCGCTTCGTGTTTGTAGACGTCTGTTAGACTTACCTACGCCTGGATCTGAGTGATCGAATAGCAGAGCGCTGTTGGACTTGCCTGCATCCACAAACGGGCAGAGCATCTCTTCCTTGTTTTCTCACCCAGCCACCAATTTTTTGCTTATTCCTATTGTGTCATACCTACGGAATACTACGGAGTACATGCTCGAATAACCTCCCTCTTCCCACTTTGACCTTCGAGAGCAGGCCATCGCAGCCATGATGCTTCCGCGACCCTTCGTGGCACTGGCATGCCTCTCGCTTCACACCTTCGCCTTCTCGATCCCTCGGTTGCCCGACTTCGTCCCCGCTAGCCGCTTTTCGCACACTCAGAACCCACTCCAGGACAATCTCGATTCATGGATAGAAAGGGAAGAGCGGATAGCGCTGGACAAGCTGCTGGCCAATATAAAACCCGGGGGCAGGAATGTAGAGGGTCGGGGGAAACGTGTAGCCGATGGTACCGTCATAGCGAGTCCGAGCACCGACGTCCCGGATTATTGGTATCAATGTAGGCGCGCATTTCCGGGCAATTTGGATTCAGGATACTAACATGTCGTAGGGGTCCGAGATGCAGCAATTACTACTAGCACCCTAGCGAATTTATATGCGGATGATCCTTTTTCGAAGCTCTCCGACTCGCTCTCCACCATCCTCGACGCCTATGCGACCCTTCAAAGCACAATCCAGCGCACCGAGAATCCCTCTGGAACTTTGGAAGATCTCCAAGGGCTCGGTGAACCCAAATTTCACGTTGATGGTACACCCTTCACCGATTCGTGGGGTCGTCCACAGCGTGATGGGCCCGCCCTCCGCGCCATCACCCTCATCAAATACATCCGCACATACAATGCTTCACACCCGACAATGTGGGATAGCGACGCTAGTGATGGTTTCTACGACTCATTATACAAAGCTGACATGCCTGCCCGAAGTGTCATAAAGGCTGACTTGGAGTATACTTCCCACTTCTGGAACGAGAGTGGATTCGACCTCTGGGAAGAAGTCGATGGCCTACATTTTTACACTACAATAGTACAGTGGAGAGCACTCAGAGAGGGTACGCAAATCGCAAGAGCATTCCAAGATCACGGGGCTGCCGATTGGTACAACGAGCAAGCGGGCTATCTGGAGCGATTTGTGAAGAAGTTCTGGAACAAGAACAAGGACCATCTAGTCGCTACGCTCTGGAGCAAACGATCAGGTCTAGATTGCAGTCATCTTCTGGGGTCACTGCACGCCTATCCATCCGAAGATGCCGAATTCGATCCAGTATTCCCGCCTTACTCGGACGAAATTCTTATTTCCTTGTTAGAGCTCACACAGGACCAGCGCGATAGATTTCCCATCAACAGCAAACCCACCGAGGACATTGATACCCTGAACGAAGTTACATCCGCTTTCGAAGGCGTAGGACTCGGCCGCTATCCCGAAGATGCATATGACGGCTACGGGACCTCCCAGCGCGGCGGAAACCCCTGGTTCCTCTGCACCTCGTCGGCAGCTGAGATCCTTTATCGCACTGCATCACACCTCTCCTCTCGCTCCAACCTCACCATCACCGCCCGCGGTCTCCCCTTCTACTCCGCCCTACTGTCCACTTCATCCCTCGAGCCGGAAGAAGGCGCGACGTACGGACCCGGCGACGTCATCTTTCACTCCGTTCTCGAGCGACTCAAGCTAGTCGGAGACGAGTTCCTGGACGTAGTCAGGACGCATGTCGACAGCGAAGGCAGCATGAGCGAGCAGTTTGACAGGGTGACTGGGTACATGAGGGGAGCCAAGGATCTGACATGGAGCTACGGAGCATTTTTGCAGGCTGCGAGGGCGCGGCGAGGCTTGAGAGCGTTGTGGTGATGGGAACCACCTATTCTTTGCACGACTCGCACGACGGAACGAATTACGATTGGGACATGGTACTCCAGGGATTGGATTGGGATTGGGATTGGTATATGTATTTTTTTTTGGCTTTGGGATACCCTCGTTATGCATCATCAGCGCTTGGAAATGGCATTGTTCTGTTTCTTCTTTTTCGGTCTGCTAGTCTTGCTCTCCGTGCTTCGATTGAGCGGGTTCAGCACGTGCGTGGGGCGGATGTTACGAAGTATCGTGATTGGGTCGCCAACTTGGCTGCAAACGTATATAAATGTAAAGTATTTCGAAAAGAGAAGAGAAGAAGATTAAGATTTTTTTTTTCTACTTTATATACATATGAAATCTTGGCTAGTCTCCCTAAATCACCTTTTTCATCAAAAAATCGAAAAATTGTTTCAATCACCCCCATCTCATATCATCATTTTTTCCCCGTTTCCCATCCAAAAAAAAAAAACCTCTCAAATCCCACCACCGCTCAACTCCCTAATCTTCCTCCTAAACTCAACAAACCCCTCCCTCACCACCCTAACCTCACGCCCAAGCTCCTCCTCGACACCCCTCAGCCTACACACCTCCGCCGCCAAGTCCTCCTTCTCCTTCCTCAGGAGCTCGATTTCGTCGTTGTCCAAGGCAGGCGTCTCCACATTCAGGGTAGCAGCTTGCAGGGTAGCTTGCAGCTGTGCGTTTTCGTGGACCAGGCGCGTGTTGTCGTGAAGCAGGTGGTGGAGCTGCTGCTGGGAGGTTGCGTGGAGGTGGTGCAGGTGGAGGGTGTCTGATTTGAGTTTTTTGTGGGCGTGGATGAAGGCGGTGAAGGCGGTGGGGTCCTAGGGGGAGTTAGTTTTATTTACTATATATACATATCTGTGGGAGTGGGATCTCGAGCGAGGGGAACTTACGGGTGTTTTCGCTCTCGGTGGATTTGCTACGGGTGCGGTTTGCGGCGCGGATTCACGTATATCAATGAGGGCCTGCTCGATGCCCTGCAGGCCTTCCACGGCCGTTCCGTGTCTGGTTGCGGCAGAAAACAACGGAGCACCTGGTATGGTAGCGTGCGGAGGCTCGGTGTGAAGTTGAAGTTGACCTTTACCAACGTCCCCACCAACTTCCACGACATCTTGCTCGGTACTCGCACGTCTCGTGGGAAAGTCTGCATTCAGCACCAGCGGCCGGCCTTGAGCGGAGCCTCTCTGGTGAGGAACGCTTCGAACATGCTTGTCTTGGATCAATCGAGCAGTAGCGCTGTTCGGCACGACATTTGTCAATTGAACGGCGACGCACGCCTTCTTGAACGATTCGACGAAATTGCAGCGCGTCGTGATGCTCGTCACATGGCCCGCTGCCAGGAAGTAAAACCCGACAAGCGTGCAGATGCGATCGAGGCATCTATCCGTTGCTCCCAGCGCGTCGTAGACGCGGTCGAATGGTGCGTGGAAGTGAATCGAGGCCAGTGATGATACCTTGACAGCATTGTCGTGGCAGGTAATCATGGCTTTGCTGTGAGGTCTCCTGTCCACCAAATATGCGTATACTGTGACGGGCTCGTCGGACCCAGTCTTCTCGTGGCCTAGGACAAGGCGCAGACTGACGTCGCCCAATTTGGACCTATTAGCCGCGATCTCATTCTGGGTGCGTACGACGAAGTTGAGTGTGGTATGTTGCGGGAGAGAATTATAGGCGGCGCCGTAGTTACCGAGGGCATGGACATGCAGCTCGTTGAAGGTGGTTGTGTGGGTTGTCAAAGCGTCCATGGTGGGAGCGACCAAGAGTTGCACCTAGGTATGGTTACTTCGATTCAAACTCGTTATGTTTTGTGTATCTGTCCTTGTATGTCGACTACTGTCGCCGGATTTTGATTCTGATAATGGGAAGGGTGGCGATCTGGGCCAACATCAACAGGTATAGAGAGAGTGACACATGGTAAGCTTACTCAAAGGAGATGATCGAGAATAATAAAAAGACATAGTGAGTGCCGAGCTTATATCATAGTAAGAGAAAACTGAGACTTCAGTTAGTGAGGTTAAAATGAGATAAAAGTAAGAGATCCAGAGAGAGAGAGAGAGAGATTCTACGTATGAGAGAGACGATGATCAATCATTTACATGCTCCTCTCCTTGGACATGTACTGTGAGATCGCCCTGAGTTGGAAAAGCCTCCGATCGAGGTAACTCGCAAGTATTAGAAGGTGATTGTCAGTCGCGGACAGAGCTCCAATGCTTCTCGGATGTTTTGTCGCAACACAAGCGACCCCATCTTTGATACTGAAATCGGGACGAGACCTGCAGGCGTCTCTTGGAGCGCAAGGCGGAGAGGGAAGATTGGGAGTGGGGTGGGAATGGAGAAGTGGAGGCTTAAACGCGGACTAGGTAACTTCTGGTTCTCGTCTAGCCAGAGTGAAAAGAATCTTTGCATGGAGGGCAGGACGGCCGGCCCTTCCATAGAACAATCATTTCCTGAGATCAAAGTGCGCATAAAAGGTATTCAAAATGGGAGTATGTATAACTCATGCTCCTATGGCTTGGGAGAAAAAGAACCATGAAAGAGCATGTTCTCTGGTCGAAATGCACGTGACCTAAACCCTTTCCCTTTCACTCCTCGTCCCCTGCCCAGCTCCGCCCAACCAAAAATAATAAAAAGACCAAAAAGAACCTCGATCCCTGCGGGGGTCGAACTCCTAACATCTGCTGTCCCAACCCTAATCGCACCGGTGCTACTATATCTGAGATATAGGGCAGAGACCCGGGCTTTCAGGCATCCCAGTGGCGGTCACCTCACTCCTAAACCGAGTGGATAATTAGCAACCATCGACAGCCCGTTCGCAAATCTGGAGTCCTTCCATTGTGCGTCACAACTAGACATCGCAGAAGTGCTATGAACCACTGGCCCACCCATGATGTATTATAACTATTTGAGAAAGTTTGTAGTATTTATACAAAGGCGAATGGCGTTGGCACGTGAAAGGCAGCCGTGGCGTCAAGAGAGGTGAAAGGTTATCATTCAAAACATCAGCACGCGTACCCAAGTTTCTCTTTTCTTTCTGGCCGCAACGAACTTCTTACTCGCCCGCCTTACAGGTGTAGACGAGAATCGAGCCCATCACTGCTTGATTAGCGCCGAGCAGAGGCAAGAGCTGATGCTGGCTTTGCAAAAGTCCAGGTGACATTGAATGAATGAATGTCGCAGATGATGTCGATGCGGGTGGAAAGTTGCGCATTGTATATATCTACAAGCTATGCCTTTGTTGGAATGGACACATCGAGCCCAAGCACGCCACGTCTACCAGATATCATCCTCGACCATGCGCCCGATACGTCGGGGCAGGGTATAGCACCTAGGGTATTATCCCAAGGCTGATATAGGGTCTTGTGAGTGATGTCAAGACCTTGGATGCTGATAATGTTGTTGGCACATCTTTGACACATTTTCTAGTACAATCACGACTGCGATGATCGTACAGCATAACGCGCAACTTGTCATCCTCTGTCCTCGTCTTCACAGTGAGCTTCAGTATCCGTTGTGCGCGCGACTCAATTCTGACGGGATCGTTTCACAGGGCGCATGACCACGCGTAGTGCGGACTCGCGCCTCCGCGGATTTGTCACAGCTCAACAATCGTCTCGCGCCGGTCTAGAGGAACAATGAGCCTCTGAAATAGATAACTTTTGATTGAAAAAGAGCGATGCGCAGAGGCTGTAAGCTCGAGGGCTCCACATCATTTGATGAGAGGCCGCATTTGGCGCGGGCGATCACTGGTACGTACAAATACCTCACTCTTATAGCCTTGGCTGAGTTAACACCATACGGTGACCGATATCCGGGCACTTTCATGGTTACACTGAAATTGCGGCTCAGCCATATATATCCTAGTCTATCTGCAGCATATTGCATGCCATTCGTCCGTTTAGCATTAGAGGACCACACAAACCCGGATTTCGCTGTTTAGCGCCCGCCCACGACCTCAGGCTTTGGTATGAGGCTCATGTTATGCGGTCGGATTTTTAATTACCCGCATGACCGACCATTAGGCTGAAGTCGACCTTCGCTTTCGTACCCAACAAGATCACAGCAAGTCGTTGTCGCTCCTTGGCGTGGGAGGGCAGCTCGACAGCATTCTCGAATCAACAGGCAGCTGGAAGGAGCTCATTACGAAGCTTCAGCTTTGTATTCCGACCAATGACTTTGCTTCTGAGCTGGCAGATAACTCGTTATGTCGACCTGATATTGTATGCCTCATCCGGCGGAAGCGATGATATCGAGTGAAGTTTTTGCAAGATCCCTCCCTTATCGCAAAGACTACTTCCCTGTTCCATGGGAAAGCAAGATGCATATCTTAGGACCGATTGTTCGGATCAAAGCCACTTAATGGAGATCTTAAGTTGCCACGGTCAGCCCAGGAGAAGAGCACGTGCTTAGCTCAGGGAAAACGTCCCGTCTACTCCGGGAGCATCACACACTACGCCAAGTATCAGCTATCAGGATGATCCACACCTATATCGTCACCATCAATCCAAAGCAGAAGGCGATCGCCCCGGTGTAGTTCCTTCGCAGCGTTTTGTCTAATTTGATGATACATCTCTGCATTAAGATTAGGGTTGCAGATCTAGCCAGCGCGGACAGAGAGTCTTCGAGATTGCCACTGCCGTCGAACCAGTGGTACGCAGCCAGTCCCCAATACAAAGACCGATCATCCTCCGAGGAGCGTTCACGAGACTGAAAACCATCTCAAAACGGTCGAGTCGTATCCCACAACGTGATTGTCCGCTGTTCTAGGGGTTCGTCACGGAAGGCTTGCACTACGGAAGATTACCTTCCTTATTCAGCTTGGACCCGCTTCTAGAAGTCTTCTGTAATTTGAAAAGGCACGGCACAGTCGCCTCAATATAAACAGACCAGGATATGAAACGTCGAACGAGAATCGTAGTCCTGTTCTTCGTTGCCTGCAGCAGCCTCAGCCTGTATCGGCGCATCTCCGCTCTGAGCTGGGGCTTTTGAGCGCTTCGTAGCTGACGATGAGAAGTCTTCTATTGCCATACGCAGGGACACGAAATAACGAGACACTGAAAGATGATGTTTGCCAGGTCGATCTTGCATGTTTCCCTACCCTCCACTGTCTGGGGCTTCACATATCTCCTAACTCTTCAAGACTTTCGCCTAGAAGAACGTCTACAATTGATTAAGGGCGAGCCTGTCAGTCACGCCTGTGTACTTTATCCAGAATGTACCCCGGTGATAGTCCCCGTATCCGCCCAGCCCGTCACGTCGATGCCTAGGTCGGTTTTAGTAACCAAGGCCCACATGGAGAACGCACAGATCTCCACGATTACCCCAGGAACTCTCCACCACGGGGAAACTCATCTAGTCTTCATTTCATTTTCACATCAATCGTCTTTTGATGGTCCGAAAAGCCGCTCGCTTGAGATTGGCGGCAATACTACGACACCTTCAGAAGAAAGTGGCGATGAAGGACCACTCAAGCCCTGTATACTGTGGAATTACTCCCGAGATTCAGATACTAGCGGACAATGTGTGCGGAGAGTGGTGTATATAAAGATCAGATCTCCAACGCTCTCTGAATTCAGTATCCAAGGATCCATCTTTGCTCAGCAGTCAACATGTACCAGGCATTTGCTCTCGCTTCTCTCTCCCTCTTTGGGGCCGCCACTGCCCAGCAGGTTGGCACCCAACAGGTACGACGATTTTCCTAACACTCTTGATGAAACAACAGCTATTTTCTTAGCTATCAGAGTAATCACGTCGCATTTTGAAGAAGGCGGGCATTTTTGCGTAATGATGTGTCGTTGACTAACATTGATTATAGACCGAGACCCACCCGAAGATGACCTGGCAGACCTGCACTGGAACTGGCGGAACAAGCTGCACCACCAAGTCTGGCTCCATTACCATCGACTCCAATTGGCGATGGACCCACGTCACCAGCGGATACACCAACTGCTACACCGACAACGCATGGAACTCATCCAGCTGCGCTGATGGTGCCACTTGTGCGAAGAACTGTGCCATTGACGGTGCGGACTACTCTGGTACCTACGGTATCACCACCAGCGGCAATGCCCTCACCCTGAAGTTCGTCACTAAGGGTTCCTACTCCACCAACATCGGTTCTCGTACCTACCTCATGGAGAGCGACAGCAAGTACCAAATGTTCAACCTTGTCGGCAAAGAATTCACCTTCGATGTTGATGTCTCTAAGCTTCCCTGCGGTCTCAACGGTGCTATGTACACTGTTGAGATGGCCGCCGACGGTGGCATGGGCAAGGGCAACAACAAAGCTGGCGCAAAATACGGCACTGGTGAGTTCTCATGAACTATGAATCTTGCATAACAGCTGATCATGTATAGGCTACTGTGACTCGCAATGTCCCCATGACATCAAGTGGATCAACGGTGCTGCCAACTCGGAGGGCTGGGAGCCGTCGCCAAACGACAAGAACGCTGGTACCGGAAAGTTGGGCGCTTGCTGCGCTGAGCTGGATCTCTGGGAGGCCAACTCCATCTCAACCGCCTATACTCCTCACCCTTGCAGCAAGTCCGGTCTCGTTGCCTGCACTGGCACTGACTGCGGTGATGGTGACAACCGTTATGGTGGTATCTGTGACAAGGATGGCTGCGACTTCAACGTGAGTCGACTAATCTAACCATTGTAAACAAAGACTGACTCGTCTACAGAGCTACCGCATGGGTGTGAAGGACTTCTACGGCCCAGGAATGACCCTCGACACTAAAAAGAAGATGACAGTCGTCACTCAATTCATCGGTTCCGGCTCCAGTCTCACGGAGATGAAGCGCTTCTATGTGCAAGACGGCAAGGTGTTCAAGAACTCTGACTCGACCATCTCTGGTGTCACTGGCAACTCCATTACCGACTCTTGGTGCGATGCCCAGAAGACTGCCTTCAACGACCACCCCTCCTTCCAAGAGCACGGCGGTCTTAAGGCCATGGGTGAGTCGCTTGCCCGCGGTCACGTCCTCGTCATGTCGCTCTGGGACGACCACGCAGTCAACATGCTCTGGCTCGACTCGACCTACCCCACTGACAAGGACGCATCTACCCCCGGTGTTGGCCGTGGTACTTGCGCAATTGACTCTGGCAAGCCTGATGATGTTGAAGCGAACCACGGCGACGCTACAGTCATCTACTCGAACATCAAGTTCGGCCCTATTGGCTCTACCTTCGCTCAGCCTTCGTAAATACCTCACGCGATCATTTCAGATCATCAGCATCACGCATAGACTGTGCATTAGCTTCGATACTAGAGCTTCTGTTCGCTTTTCAAAAAAAAAAAATTACATTGTCTTTCCCTTGTGTATATTTGCTTTGCAATGTAGGATGGGCATGCTGTGTATGCGCACAATAGAAATATAAAACTCTTTTTCTTGTCGGAATCATGCACTTCTTCCCATCTACTGACATGTCCGTAGCGTTGGAGACGCTATTTGTTATTGCATGCTAGTCCAACCTAATTCTTACCCTACACCATAACCTCTAACTCGGACCTCATACATTCCCCCTACATGTGTGCTTGAAACAACCTGAAGTGGCCATAAACATACCTACTGGAAGAGACAATGTTGACTGGAAGAAATTGATTATGCTGCAAGGTCAAGGGAAGTAGAGATGGGTGGTTAAGAAAGGTACAAAGAAGATATTTCTCACTAGGAATTGGCGACCAACGTTGTGCGGTCGACAGGTAGCACAAATGAACATGAGTCTCGGCTCGCGGAAATACGCATTTCGACTGTAGGCACTTGAGGTCTGTATCAAGGATAATACTCTCGAGTAGGTCCATTGCTAAAAGGATGCATCATGACAATTGCTATATGGACGTCGACAACTACTCGCGATTTCAACGCTAACCGTGCTTAGCACAGCGTAAGAGGCTTGCATCCGCGTTTGTAGATCTACAAAGGTATCTCGCTACATATAACCCACGGACCGCCCTCAGACATAGCATTCTCGTGACCGACACCAGCCGGCAGACGGCATCAGATCGCTCGATTCGCATCGCCAAGGGTTTGGCACCACCGCCGAGCCTCACCCGCGTACGACAAGCCGGTCCCTCGCGCCGCCACCTCACCTTCCCGCCCTCTTCCTGCGAATCATGCCCATTCCGTAGCTCTGCGGTGCTACTGCCCAGCCTTCGCGCCCAGGCACTACACGTGACGTTGTCCGCTGCACCATAATCATGTTGTCCTCAAACGCACGGGAACCCTGGCCTACTGCGACGTCCATTGTGCCCTAAGAGACGTTGTGCGGCGCAACTGTACCCTGACCGCGCAATTGCGATACGAGCGCGTAGGCTGTGCGTTCCTATCCTTGTAGTGAGCAGACCGGAGTCGTAGCTTGTTGATCGAGAGTGAGATGGGCAGGCTGCAGTGCAGTTCTTGGGGAAGCCCGGCAGGATCCACAGCCAATGCCAAGCATCTTGTCTTCTTAGCCTTTGAGGCACATAAGTAAAATGAACCCGCTCGCCCTTTGTAGGGCATTCTCAGCCTTCTCGTCTTCCTTGGTGGTCATCGTCAGAGGGATGGCATCGTGGAAGGTGGATGGGACACCATACGATCGACGAACATTGAAGAAGAGTGATGATATCGACCGCCACGATGAAGAATCCACTCACTATATCAAAATTGCAATATATGGAAATACTCACCCTTCCTAAAAGGGACGCGACTTCATATAGTAAGCCTGGACACTAGTACTTCGAGGCTCTGTCCCCAAATTTAACCCTCATGTAGCAAACGGTGTCATTAACCCTTACATTTACGATCCAAATATCCCAGTCGCTATTATCGGAACAATCATCATCCTTCTCCTCTCCGGAGTTCTCATTTATCAATACTTCCGTCACCGCTCATGGTTTTTCTGGGCAGCCCTAATCGGCGTCCTGATGGAGACTATCGGCTTCATCTCGCGCCTCATCTCTGCAACGGATAAGCACGCCGACGTTCCCTTTCTCATCGGCTTCATCATGATACTGCTCGCCCCGAGCTTCTTTGCAGCAGCCTGCTATACAGCCTTCAGTCGTGTAGTGTGGTTCTCGTGTCCCAACGACACCCTCAACTTCAAGACCCTCTGGTGTTTTCCCCGCTACATAACACCTACCTTCGTAACCTTTGACCTTTTCTCTTTCGTCATCCAACTAGCTGGTGCGAGCACCATCTGCCGCGCGTTCGATCACGATGACTCCAACTTCCGTAGCCTCGAGAGCTCCGAAAGGAGAGTAGTCGCCGGCCGCGTCATCCTCGTACTGGGCCTAATTCTACAACTCTCCTGCTACATGGCCTTCGCTATAATAGCTATGCGATACTTCGTCATCTCCCTTAATTGGCGATCTTCTGACCTCGGTGACTGGCACATGTGGCGACGGCTCTCATACTTCATCAACATAGCAGCTGGCCTGATCACACTCCGCGCCATCTACAGAACATTAGAGATTCCGCACGACAAAGGCACAGGCCTACAGTACTTACAGAGGCACGAGTGGTGCTTCTGGGTCTTCGATGCGGTTCCTATCGGATTAGTGTTGATAGTGATGGCTGTGTGGCATCCCGGGAGGTTCTTGCCGCGGAGCTATACGGGGTGGGTGCTTGACAAGAGGAGGGCGGTCCAAGAGAAAGATGAGTTGAGGACGGTGAGCATGTGTACGGAGATGGGAGTGAGGAACTTCACGCCTGTGGATTTTGGACGTGGAGCGGGGGTTCGGGTACAGGTATAATGAAGCAATTGGAAATTTACGAATGAATTGGGCTGGGTTTAACCGTTGCGTGAAGGCAAGGAGTCAGATACCATTGCATTAGTGGCGTTTTCGGTCAAATCAATAGTTATACAGGATGCATGAAGATTCATTGTATTCTTAGTCTGTAGTGTGGGTAGATGGGACATGGGCGAGCATAAAGTTCTGCATCTTAGCGTTGAGCCGTCCCGCCTCTGCCGTTAGCCTACCAGTCTCAGTGCGTTTCTCCACAATCACTCCACCCACCACGAGTTCTCAACGCCTGCTAGGTTCTAGACTTGTGTAATGACGGAACTAAAGCATGAGCGTAGACAAACACTGTCAAATAAGATCAAGCAATGATAGCTCTCATTAGTGGGATAGATTGATAGAGCTAAGCGAAAGCGGAGAATGTGCGAGTGTCCCAAGAACCGAAGTCACTGTTCCTTTGACAGGATAATTAAAGACGTTGATCTTATTGTGACTATTAAGTCATTATGGATATGTACTTGAGTCGTGCCTAGGAGAACCCTTTCTAACTGAGTTAGAGCGTAGCCGAAGCATGTCTAAATAAGGCCAGGTCATTGATCGTATCTCGTGAAGTGCATCCTTCATCCTTTGTCATACAGTCATAACTCAGCTTGAATCCATTTCTTCGTCGTCATCGCTATCCTTTTCCACCGTCCGCCTTACTCCTTCCACAAAGGCCTTGACTGCTTCACCACCACCCAAGGGCATGCCCCCACCCCTCACATATCCCTCATTCTGCACATCAATCTTCAAGGCTTGGCTCACGTTCGGCAACCCTCCATCCCTCAATGCCACTGTTAGACTTCCTAGACTCTGCCTCATCTGCGGACTTGTGACTACTCTTTTTAAGACATTACGTTTCGTTTCTTGGTCCAGAGTCTGCATGATCATCTGGGCAGTTTCAGAATTAGGATCAATGTCACCGACGTCCTCAATTTCTTGCTCGATGAGAAACAGGACTGTGGGAATGTGCGAGCAGAGGGCGTCGATGAAGGCATCAGGTGCTTTGTCAATGATTGGTATCGTAGTGTTTGGGGAGAGGAGATCCAGAAGGGTAGTAAAAGGGTCTTGGGAAGACTCGGCACTCGACATGTTGCCTGATTTAAGGGAGTTGAGGAAGTTTTGTACGATTGCGGAGGCGTCGTTCGACCCGGATGCAGCTCTGTGCATGTGTTAGCCCAGCTCTAGATAAAGAAACGCATAGAAGAATCGAGCGTCGTGGTGCGGCGAGCTTTGGCATGATATATATGCATATTTGTCTACTGATACAGTTGAGGCGGGCAAATCCATGCAATGTGCTTTTAATATTTTGATGGTCCAGAACGCCCTACTGCAATGAGAGAGCAATCTTATTCGCACCCACTTCTTCCACTGCCGCCCGCAACAGGCCTGGAAAGTCGACCGCGCCACGATGCCGAAATTGATACGAAGAATCGGTACCTACGCTCTTCCGCCATCAGCACCGCCTTCTCGCGACTCTTCACCTTCTTCTCGGATGTCACCTCCCGTGGCGCCAGCTCCCGCTCCTCCCGTGCTGCCGTGTCGATTCCGGCTGGCGGAGTGGTCTGTGCCTTCGATATCCTCCATTGTCTCATCCTCATCACCACCGGGTCCTTGGCTTGCGGCGGCGGCGAGCTCCGCTTGCACGTCGACTTCTTCACCATTCAGAAGGCGGTCCACAATCTGACCGATTGCTAGATCTCGGGCGCTGAACCAACTAGGATCGGCCTTTGGATGTTGTGATTTAGACTGCAACCAGAAGAGGTAGCGTTGCGAGCTGGAGCTGAACTTGAGGACGAAGATACGGCCGTCGGTGGGTGATCGGACGTTATCTGATTCGGCGGCTGTCTCGGTGCCTGTGTAGGGGATGAATGAGCCGTCTTCGGGAATCATGATGAGGTCGAGGTCATTCTCGTCAACGGGGTTCTCTCGTGCCCGCCAGCAGAAATGAACAAAATCTGCTCATCTTAGTAGAGTAGGAGGGTTTACTGATGATGCACGAACCATCGTCTCCTTGATATAGATACACATAGCCTTGCGTCGGTTGTGGCTTGACCTTGTGGTTTGGCGCATCTCCCTGCGGAATTCAGCAGCAGTTTATGCACATTCAGCGGGGATGAACGAACCGATAGCTCGCACTGTCCCGCCTTGAAGGTTATAAGCGGCTGAATAGACATGATTCCGCCTGTGTGAGGTGGACTTCAAGAAGTGAGTATCTTCGTGGTAGTGAGATGACAACACTGTAGGTCTAGTAGCTACTCGGGGGAGCCGGGGGCGTAGGCGAGCTTGTGATGTAGTTGCAGCTGCCTTGTAGCTGACTAAGCTAGTCTTAGCCCGCACGGCGGAATATTGTGCGTCCGCTCCGTTTAGCGAGCAACACACACTTGCCAACCTCGAAGAACAGTCGACAGGGCCCTAACTCGACGACAACACAATTCGACATGGCGGACAAACCCACGACGAAGAAGTACGCCAAGGGCCAGCGCTCGATACCGCATGCGTCCCAGAAGGCGAGCAAGTACTATCCCGCCGAGGACGTCGCTGCTCCCAAGCAGGTACGTTATAGCCAGCGACGAGAAGATCATCCACAGCGCGAGGAGACATCTGCACTATGCCTTGAGCCCCCTTGATGGGCCTGCGCAATCACAGAAGACCCTCAGATGCTTCTGGCTGTCGACTATACTCGCATTGGGAGCTTCGCTAATTTTGAACTCAGGCTCGCAAGTCCATCCGCCCAGCCAAGGTTCGCCCGTCACTGCAGCCCGGTACCGTTGTCATCCTCCTCGCTGGTCGCTTCCGTGGCAAGCGTGTCGTCCTCCTCAAGCACCTCGAGCAGGGTGTTCTCCTCGTTACCGGTCCGTTCAAAGTCAATGGCGTTCCCCTCCGAAGGGTAAACGCCCGATATGTCATCGCGACATCGACGACGGTGGATTTGAAGGGCGTGGATGAGAGTGTCGTGAAGAAGGCCAGCGAGTCCGGCTACTTCACCAAGGACAAGGCTGCCAGGAAGCCAGGAGAGGATGCTTTCTTCAAGCAGGGCGAGGCTCCTGAGGTGGGTGACATTCATTCTTAGTGAGAAACTGCGCTGACATTTGCACAGAAGAAGGAGACTTCCAAGGATCGCGTGGCAGACCAGAAGGCCGTCGACAAGGCCCTGCTTGCCAACATCAAGAAGGAGGCTCACTTGGTCGACTACCTCGGCTCCAACTTCAGCCTCCGCAAGACTGACAGGCCACACAACATGGTCTTCTAAGGGGTTAGATGGGCTTTTGGCGTTCAGTGCATAGGATGAAGGAAGACTCCGGCATGCTGCAGCCGTAATAGCAGGCACCTCCTTTTCATCGAGGGTCCGGTTTGCATTTTCCTATACGACCTTGTAACAGGCAAGCGAATTCAAAACGGTCCATTAGTGAACTATGGGCAACATCTTCAAGTGATCTCTTTTCCTTCCAAACATGAGACGGTGCTTTAACATTGCGAAACTAACGAAGTAGAACAGTGCCAGCGCGCTTATTACCTTTTCTACTTCATGTTCTAGTAATTCCAAATACAAGTGTACCTCAACCAAACAATCTGCGCAACAGATAGAAACAAACCAGTAACCAGAAATCAACTTTGAAGGGTATCAGGGACCAGAGCAAATACTTCAGCCGGAAATACGCCTTCACCTACCATTACGCCGAATTATCATATCGCCAGCGACTGTCTGCCTCTCTTCAGATCAGGTTCCGAGAACAAAAAGACTTTTGCCCATGAAGCACGTCCTCTGTAACCCATGGATGGCTCAAATCCTCATTTCTTTGCCTTCCCCTTCTTCGCGCGGCTCTTCAACTTGCTCGCAACTCCATTCGCCGCGTCACCAGCCTGGTCAATAGCCTTCGCCGATCGCTCCTGCACGTGATGTTTTTCCATCTCCTCCTGCAAGTCATCCATGACATCGGCACCTAGTGTTGTTCCATTGACCCAATCCATGACACCAAGAGACCCGAAATTGCCCTGGCCTTGTGACATCATGTGCGCATCTGTCCGGCGCGCCATACCCTTGAGCATGATGGTAGACGGGAGGACATTATAGCCCGAGTAGGTAAATACTTCTTCGAGGGAGAAAGCGGCCTACATTTGACGCACGTCAGTCCCAGCTTGTATTGTGGGTGATCAAAAGCGGAAGGGTGAAGATCAAGAACAGGCTGCCAGTCGCGATCCAGATCCGCTAAATGTACTTACCAGTAAGAGAATGTACGTCATTATGTGGAAGCGGAAGACAATTGCGGGAAGGTAAAGCGGAAGGAAGCGGTGTAGGAGATATACGGCAGGGTGGTCGTAGGCGGCGACGAATGAAAAGGGAATACTGATGCCTAATTGTTGGATAGCACGTTAGCATGTATCTTTTATGCAATGGGACAGGAACAATGGCTTTTCGATGCGAGTAGACTATATTTGGAAGAGACATACTGTGATGCCAGCTTTTATGCCAATCGGCAAGACGACCACTTGAGTGGAGGATATTTTTATGGATGTAGAATTGGAGAAGCTGTTGGAATGTCGTTAGCAATGATCTAACTTGTATTCTCCGCGATAAGGGGCTCTGGTCCTCACAAGTACGACCATCCAAGACAGCTGTGATAGACGGATAGGGAAAAAACTTACATTTCGTGACACAAGTCCAATAATCGCATGCTTGAACAACGACCACGGATTTGGCAAATGGTTTATGCTCCAGCGGCTCCCCTTAATCAACAATAGACTTCTCAACCTCAAAACATCCGTGACCAAGAACTCAATCCCCGCCTGTAATGCGACTGCCAATAGCACGTTGAAGCATGACCAGCCCACCACGGCTCTTACCTTCCTGGTGCCTCCTTTGCCTTTACCCGGCAGGCCCATCTCACCCTGCGCTTTCAACTCAGTCGCAAGACTGGGGAGGCCGAGGTCGAAGAGCAGGAATAGAGCGGAGGGGAGGATATAGAGGCTGACACGCAGGAAGAGCGGGGCGAAGAACTCGAGTTGCAGAGGAGAATAGCTCAGCGCGAGTGTTGTCCAGGTCAAGGAGAAGAAGACGAGGTTCAGGGAGGTAGACCAGGAGGAGAGCATTGGGATTGCGAAGAGAGAGGCGAGAGGAAGGGTTATGGGTGCTAGTAATCCGGACAACGACATGTTTAGCAGATAGTTGAGTTGCTTAGGATGGGTGATTGGTGTTAAGAATAGACCAAGTGGTAAAACTAGACTAGACAGCTGGACTATTTGCAACGAGCAACGTAGTTGTGAAAGCAAGACATGCGGCTCGCGATGGATATCATGGTGTTGAAGTTCGGAATTTTATGACGTAGTGGTTCGGGGCCCTGCTCGCTGCCGCTCCGACACACGGACTGCAGCTGCAACCGGCGACGGTATAAGGCTGCTAAGGCAGGGATCCTGATTCGGAGCAATTGTCAAACGCGTCGCTGACGCGCAACCGTTAGCTGTCGGTCTATAAGGGATGGCCATGGATCTATTCGAAACATCTTTGGTTATCGAGAAATTACTCAAGGATAAGTAGAATCTCTCCAGAGGGCGAGTAGAGGGCCGTTAAAGCAAGCAAACTACTTCCGTCTTATCGCGCGTTCTGAAGGGAGGAAGCGCATCCTAGCTTTGCAGGACAATGCGTACCTCTCATGGGTGTTCATTTGGCTATGCGATACTGTTTGTAGGATTGTTGCCTCTCTCCAGATGCCTGTGCACATTTGTACGATCGGGCCGACTCGTCGTTTTTGAAGATGTTTCCTCCTCTTTTGAACCGACGTTTAGGGTCGCATTCTCAGGGGTGGCATGGCCATGTTTTCTTTTCCAAGTGGCCATTTCGAGACCCATCAGCTCGCGCTGACAGCAATGCATTGTCCTCGCTTGCGCACATGTTTCTGTTCCTTGCGCCCGGATTCGTCACACAGCCCGTGTGTGGAAATTCTCCGACGGCTGCAGCCCTGATCTGCCTGGACATGGCGCTGTGGAAATTATTCGGCACGAAAAAACTTTTCGACCTTATGCAACCGAAGTTCTGGTGGCGTTCAAAGTTGTTCGAAAGCCGTTGACGGCCGTGACTTGAAGTGTGTACCTCTCGTGTCTGCGACCTGGGCACAGTGTGATTATCAGATGCTGGGATGCTCCTGGTTCGGCGGCTTCGGAACGCGCAGGCTGAGGCTCGCACTCGGGCCACGGGCGGGAGACGCGGGGAACCAGCACTTAGGCAAGGAGGGTCCGAGACCTTGTCGTGATGCAGCGACTTCAAGAGGGAGCGAGAAGCAGAAGAGGTGAAGGACAACACCCGTTCCGGTGGAATACGGCGTAAAACGACACCATGGTCAGTTATTGAGTACCGAACGGGCAGTCGCGAACCCAAAAAGGGACATGGCTCCTGCCCTTTTCAAAACTTAGATAAACCGCTTGCTCCAAAAGGCAGCTTCACCGGCCAATGAGGGCGGCGAATTCAATTCCACTAGGACAAGACCCGAAATGCTGGGCCGCTCGCATAGATTACGCAGCTCCCACGCCGAGCAGTGACCCCCTTCGCAGCCGTCGCTGTGGCCGTGGCCGTCTACCCCTAGCTCGAGGGATGGATGATTTGCACCAGGCCACAATTTCTAATCTCCCTCGCTGTCCACACTTGCTTTCTCCGTCAACATCTTCGCCGTTGCAGCCAGTTTCCTTCGCAACCTCGCGACGAGCCTTCAACAAGGTGCCGCGCTGAATCGCGTCGTGCAGCCCGGCAACGGCAGCCCGCAGGAAAACATGCACTGATCTCCACCCCGGCTGCACCGTCAATCTCAGTCACATTGCGCGCATCGCGTGGGGATTGCGCGGCGGTACCGCGATTCTGAGCATCAAGACGATTACTACGAGCGGGCTACGAGGACGAGTATAGGCAAAATGGACGTCCAACCACAGCAGCTCCCGCCCGTCCCTAGCATCCCCGCCGACGCCAAATCGAACCCGACCCATGGTCCGCGATCGCGTCGCCGAAGCTCCCTCCCTTCAGTCCCGACGGACATTCGACCGAAGAAGCGCTCTCCTAACTACGTCCGAACCCAGACTGCATCTCCTGAGGTCATCTCCAGCCTCATCGACTCGTTGTCAGCCATCTCCTCCTCCACCCACAACCATTTCGAGAATCTTCCCATCAGCTACGGCGACAGCGTTTCCGTCCCAAATAGCCCACTCGCCAGCTCCTTCGGTGGACAGGATGGCAACTTTCAGCATCTGAAAGATCCAAATTTCCTATACCCCGACGACGCATGCGAGCCACCGGTAATCCGAACGTCGAAGCCGCCGTCGGGCCTATCTCCGCTCACCGCGCCCAAGAAGAAGGACAAGGAGCATTCTCTCAAGAGCTATATTGGCAGAAGCGGAGGCAGCTCAGCGTCCATACACTCAGCGCACTCCATACGGTCAGTTAGCAGCTTCGGAAACATTAGCATTGAAGCAGGAGTCTCGAGGCGTGTATCCAACGGCAGCACCAGGACGTCCTCCGAGAGCAAGCGAAGTGCCAAAGGGCACAGGAGTTTGATGTTCATGCCCTCCCGGGAGAGATTGAGACTTAAGGATGCGGAGCGCAAACGCGCAACCGTGCAAGGACCGGAAGTTGCTGCTTCGCCTGACAAAGCGAAGAAGCCAACAACACACCTTCAAGTGGCAGAAGATACGATCAAGGAAGAACCAGCTGTGGCAGAGTCGTCGCGAACCGCACAGCGATATTCTGGACGAGGCACCAGCCCACTTCGAAACGGCCTGAGTTTGTTGAAAGCACAGGATGGGGAAAGTCCTACGGAAAACGGCCTGATTCCAGAGCGTGGTTCGTCCCTAAGGCACTCAGGCAGTCCGTCGCGAAAGGGCAGGAAGGGCCATGGTCGCAAAAGCAGTCGCCATGACTCGTACAAGACCAACACAGTCCTAGAAGAAGACGAGAATGCGGATCCGGAGACGACGACCAAGGAGAAAATACTCAAGGAGTTGGAGGCGGAAGAAGATGAAGTGGCTCGGCGAATTCGAGAACTCAGAAAGCAAAAGATGCTGCGGGACAAAATAGCCGGTAAACTGCCTGTGGGGATTGATGTGGGTGCTGATGCAGGGGCTTCTTCAAGCGTCGCGCGTGTTTCACCAATTGCGAGCGTTGAGCCCTCCCCAACCTCTTCTGTATCAAGCTTGTCTGAAAAGCCAGTGCACCATCCTACGAAGGCTCACAAAGTCCTGGGGATAACAATGCAAACCGATCCGATTGAGAGGAGAGTATCCCGCGTACCAGAACCGAAAGAAGTACGCGAAACACCGAAAAAGCAGGGTCACACACGGACCAGGAGCTTCACAGTGAACGATGGCGATGATATTACCCCGCTTCCCATCAATTACAGGCTCGCACTTCAGCATCTGGAGCGAACAGCACCGTCGTCCTCGCCGCCTCCCAGCAGCAGTAACGCTTCCAGCGCCACCGGAGGGACTAACTCTAGCGATACGCCCCCGAGGCGCGCAAAGTCGTTGGCGGTTGGTGGACGGTCTGCAATCAACCGCAAATCGTCGCAATCGATCATCATGGGCGTCAATACATCACACAAGCATTCCACAAGTGTGACGAGTGGCGCAGTGAGCGAGAGGTCTTTCCGGTCCGCCAGCGAGGAGATTGCTCCTCGACACCACTCTGTCAGTATGGCTTCGTCGCCGTCGCCGCCGGCGTCAAAGAGCCTCCAGCACCGGCCAACACTGAAGAAAAAGCGATGGTCGCATCCTGATTTACCCGCCAAGGCAGAGCGGCGACACAACGACCACGTCGACGCGCTCAATGCGGCGAACGCGAGAGGAGTTCAATTGCGAGCGGTACCTGTTCAAAACCCGCCTCAACCGGTCATCGAAGAGCGCCCCGCCAGCATCGATTCAATCGATATCGACGTCGAAAGTTACCTAAACTCGCCGCGCCTATCGCAAAAGATCCGCCACCCGCAAACAGGCAGGGTAATCTCATTCTCGGAAGTTGGCGATCCCCAGGGCTTTGCCATATTCGTCTGCGTGGGTATGGGCCTGACGAGATATGTCATGTCCTTTTACGATCAGCTTGCTTCGACATTGAAGCTTAGGATGATCACACCGGATCGTCCGGGAATCGGGGGGAGCCAAGTCGATCCAAACGGCACCCCTCTCAGTTGGCCGGGTACGTAACCATTTTCTCAGCTTGAGCTAGTTGAGTCAAATGCTAATGCAGTACAGACGACGTCCTTGTAATTTGCCAGGCATTGAAGATCACCAAATTCTCTCTCCTTGCGCATTCGGCAGGCGCCGTCTACGCTCTTGCAACGTCCCTACGCATGCCGCAGCACATTCGCGGACGAGTGCACCTGCTCGCGCCCTGGATTCCTCCTTCCCAGATGGAGCCAATTGGCATCAGCCAAGACCAGCCGCCCACACAGCAACTTCCTAGATCGCAGCGTATATTACGTGCTCTTCCCCCGTCTCTCCTCAAAGTCGCCAACTCAACCTTCCTCAGCGCCACGAGTGCAAGTCTGCAGCGCACTGGGCCGAAGAATTCGCCAAAGACCAAGCGTAAAAGCTTTAGCCCACAAGCGATGCCGCCACAGCAACCGCAACAGCAGCAGCAGCCTGTACAGCCTCATTTCAAAGAGGGGCGGCGAGAGTCCATGATGCTAATGGACCAGATCTTGCCCAACGCAAGTTCACTGTCTGTGGCATTAGGTAACTCTAGCGACCCGAACCACGAAAACGCGAAGAGCTTGAAGGAGGCGTTGGGCCTCGCACAGCGCCAGCGCCAGCAGGAATTTGACGAGAGGCTCACGTTTGCCATCTGGGACCGTGCGACTGCAAATGCTAACCCGGCAACCGACCTGATCGTTTGTCTGGAAACTAGACAGAGCATCGGGTTCCGTTATGAAGACATTAACCGGTCTGTTGTCATCCATCACGGCAGCAAGGACTCTCGCGTTCCAGTAGACAACGTTCGATGGCTTGGACGGCTGATGCGCAAATGCGAAGTCAGAATTCTCGAAGGTGAACAACACGGGTTGATGGCAAGCGCGCAAGTCATGGGTAACGTTCTTACCGAGATGGCGAGCGACTGGGAGGATTGGACTGCCGTTGTCCAAGGAAAGGCGAACGGCGAACGAAGCATTTCGAGGAAACGTACCGTAGAACGACTACGCAACATTACTTCACGGCACGGTCACGAGACATCAACTACAGCTTAAAACAAAATCCGGATTGGAAACGTAGCTTACGATTGGACGCGACTCAGCAACGACACATTTGACGGACGATGCTTGGCTCTTCATGATTCACACACACGCAGCATTTTTATTCACTTCTCCAACTCTTCTACTTATTTCTTTTTCTACACTCTTTAATTTTGTTGTTATTTTAGCCTTCTACCTTATCCTCCTCGTTGTTTCTCTTAATCTGGCACATATACCCGCGATTGGCACGACTCGCCCGGATTGATGGTAGATGGGTTGAGGTGTCTTTGGTACCTGGAACCTGAAGTGCTGGTTGGCGGTTCCAGGCTCAATGTCTTCGCATGGTTGAGAGCATATAGGCGGCGTTTTGAGTTGTTGGTGATGCTGCCTCGGATGTGGAGGAAGCGCTATGCTATATCTTAGCCTGACCACTTATACCCTCCGTTGCCACAAAAATGTTATTCAGCGTATATTTACTTTTCGTGCTTAGAATCATGGTGTGACTGGCTGAAAGATGCGAATGAGGGACAGTCGTTCCATAATTACATTATGTCTTTGCCTGCCTGGTGAAGACATAGGGTAACTTCATCTACAGCCGCTCAGAGGACTCTCTCATTTCGCCATAGCTGAGCGACGATACACATATTACCAGAATCTCTGCTCTTAATCACCTCATCTCTTCGAACCATCTCGCCCCACCTCCCTCAACTCAGTCGATCATTCCTCTACCTTCTTCCCCAACCCCATCTTCTCCATCTCCATCTCAATATTAACCAATCCCACACTTTCAGGAACCTGCTCCACACCCGCCAACCTCTCCAGCTCCTCCGGCCTCGTACCAGGATGCCCAATCCGATAATCATTCACCCAGCGCTTGCGATACTGAGCATACTGCGGCTGCATGTAGCACTTGAGGCAAGGGTGATTGGAGGCAGGTAAGTAGCGTGCAAAGAAGTAGGAACAGAAATTCGGCGTCGGAGTCTCGTCTACTTGCGTGCAAGGATTGGGTGTTGTAGGAGAGTGCGTTTCCGACGAGAGGATGTTGTTGTCGCTGTTGGCAGCGGAATCGATTTGCGGAAATGTCGTCGCTTGAACTTTTGTAAACTTGGTGGTGTTGGACGGAGAGGGAGAGGGCAGCGGTGAGTATCCCGCCGATGAGGGTGTACCAGGCTCCGAGACGGTAGTTGGCTGAGATGTTGTGGCGGTAGCGAGGGCGTGTGGGCACGGTGTTGTGCAGACTACTTTTGCGCAGTTGCAGTGGTAGACTTGGAGGAGTTTTTGGCACATGGTTTTCTTTTTGGAGTTTCTGAGTGGAGATGATGAGCTGGGCATTCAGTGAGCGCGGTTGATCGGAAATGTGTTGGTTGATGGAGGGTTCATTCGGGAGAAGGTAAGTGTTGGGTGTAGATGGTAAAAAGAAAAGAACCGCGAGGATTCTTCGTACACTATACTTCCAACATTGTTCTTTCACAGGCTTTGGCTGCGAACGACTGTTTTCATAGTGCGCTGACGTGCTTAGGTGTGAGAAAGTGGCATTGCGTAGCTTAGACCATTCACTGTGCCCTGTAGCATTAAAGACTCCTCTTCACACAGAAGTGTGTCAAACATCGAGTGGTTGACGTCGGGATTTGCATTTTATTGAAAGCTTCTTCACGACTCCTTGATACGCTCATCCATAGCCTAGAAGCCAGCAATACACCTCCTAACTCCTACATAATTAAGCCTAGAACCCCACTCGTGATCTCAACCGTTCGTTAATAGCTCCTACCGAATAGCACCCATGCCTTGGCGAAGTTCGTGCAATCAGGGTTAATACACTTTGTCTCGCCCTGTTTGATGCCCTCCGGTTGCTCGAACGGAATGCACAAGCTCTTTGCGCCCATGGCCGGGGCCTGTTTGTCCTCCGACACGCCATCACCCAGCGCCTTCTTTGCGCTCTTCTCCTTGACTTCATCCTCGCACTTCTCGCCCTCACAGTGGGGAACAAGGATAACATTCTTTCCGTTGAGTGTAGGGACAAAATCATCCCAGCTGGTGACTTGAACGCGGTGTGCGTCATAAGCTGCTTTGGCCTTGTTGAACATGTCGGACTGTATCTTCTCGAGCAACTTGGGAATAGCTTCTTTGACCTCGTCGATCTTGACTTCGCCTCGTGCTTGATCTTTGTCGTCGATATCGCGGCGGGATGTTGTGACCTGGCCCTTTTCTGCGTCCTTCGGACCTATAGTAATACAAGATTAGTACAGTCCCAAAATCGGAACAGACGATGTGGACATTTTACTCACCAAATTCGATGCGAAGTGGGATACCTTTAAGCTCCCAGTCGTTGAACTTCCAGCCAGGGGAATAGCCCTCCCGGTAGTCGGTCTCAGCGCGCACACCCACAGATTTGAGGTCATCTGCAATTCCTTGAACTTTCTTATACAAATCCTCCTTGGCTTCTGCGGACGTTCTATGATATATTAGTAGATGCTCCAAGGTCTGACCCGGATACTTACTTTGCGGTGACTCCGACAGGAATGACAATGACTTGGACTTCGGCGACTCGCGGGGGAATGACAAGGCCCCGATTGTCTCCGTGGGTGAGAATCATAACGCCGATGGAACGAGTTGTCAAACCCCATGAGTTCTGCCACACGTGAACGTGCTCCGACTTGCCAGCCTCCTTGGCACTGGGGTCCTCGACGGTGATATTGAACATCTTGGAAAAGTGCTGGCCAAGGCAGTGAGATGTGGCAGCTTGAATACCACGTCCTGTCGCGGGAATAAAGCCTTCAATAGTAGTGGTGTAGTCTGCACCAGGGAACTTCTCGTTCACTGTCTTCGTACCCTTAACGACTGGGACAGCGAGCAGCTCTTGATAAACATCTGCATACCACTCTAGGATTTGCATGACCTCTTTGCTCGCATCCTCTTGGGTCAAATGCGCCGTATGTCCCTCCTGCCAAAGGAACTCTCGCGACCGAATGAAAGGCATCGGGTGCTTGAACTCCCACCTCACGACGTTATTCCACTGATTAAGCTTCAAGGGAAGGTCTCGGTGTGACTGGATTTTGCGCGCGAAATACGGGTACATGGCGGTTTCGCTGGTAGGACGGACGGCAACAGGCTTCTCGAGATCTGACTTTCCTCCCTTTGTCACCCACGCGACCTCCGCAGCGAAACCTTCGACGTGTTCCTTCTCACGCTCGAGATTGTCGGCGCTGATGAAAACGGGGAAATAGGCATTGCGGACTTTGAGGGTCTGGGAGTAGTAAGCATCATAGAAAGCAATACACGCAGTATGCAGCACCTACCTTGATCTTAGCGTCGAACCATGATTTTATGTTCTCCCAGATTGCGTAGCTAGAAGGCTCCAAGATATAGCAACCGGCGACCTAAGGCATTGATTAGTGCGTATTGGAACGGGGGGAATGCGGATGAGCGTACATCGTAGTAAGAGATCATCTGTCCCTTGGTGATGACCTGTTGGTACCATTCTCCTAGATCTGCCTCCTTTGCGACGTCGATACCTATCAAGGCAGCACCCTCGATCTGTCATGCTTGTCAATGGCTCGTTCGGTGTCGGCTTTTGGAGCAACGGACCTTCTTCTTGGGCTGCTGGGGCTTCTTAGCTGCCTTTGGAGCACCGTCCTTCTTGTTCTTTTTCGTTTCGGATATGGAAAGGTCCTTCATCTTTCCGCCTGCAGGGTCGGCCATGGTGACGGCGGTGTTGAACTGCGTCCGGAGTGCTAAATAATTGCAATTAGAAGCAGGTTCTCAGACAGTGAAATGCAGCTTGAGCAAATTGTGAGGTATACGCGTAGACAGTCTGCTTCAATCTGTGGTGGCTAGGTGTATACGTTTTGGGAATGCAGTCACATTTGGGCTCATGGTGGGGCAGCGGGGAAGGGAGCAACAAACCGGAACATATACCTACAATTGGAAGAGTCACAAAAGTGAGTCAACTATTGTGCGAGGAGTCAGCGACGAAGACTTGCGCAGCTGAGCCTTGTAGTGTAAGAGGAACAGTCACAGTCCTGCGACTTGGTGCCACAGTGGGTGTTGACCCAAATTATGGAGGGCCCAGCTCCGAGTCATTTGCGACAAGGGTCTGGTGAAGCCCGGCCTTGGGTTTATCCGCGCCGGGAAGTTTTGAACGCGTACAGAGGCAACCATCGAGGGCAACAAACAGCTTATACACGACGCCATGGCAGGAATCTTCGAGCAGCCACGCAATGCTGGAACCCTGTGTAGGTCTTTGGAGCTCTATGTGCCGAAAATTTGCTAATCTAGGTCTCAGTCCTCGGTGGACAGAAAATTAGCGGCCAGGACATCCGTGACCAAAACGTTCTCGCGACGAACGCAATTGCCGATGTCGTCAAGTCCTCGTTCGGGCCTTCAGGGCTCGACAAAATGATGGTGGACGACATTGGCGACGTGACGGTGACCAACGACGGTGCTACGATCCTTAGCTTGCTTGAAATCGAGCACCCCGCCGGAAAGATCCTGGTCGATCTGGCACAGCAGCAGGATAAGGAGGTTGGAGATGGTACAACATCGGTCGTAATAATAGCAGCGGAGCTATTGAAGCGTGCGAACGAGCTCATGAAGAACAAGATACATCCCACCACCATTATCACCGGCTACAGGTTGGCCCTGAGGGAGGCTGTTAAATATATGAATGAGAATATCAGCACGAGGGTCAGCTCGCTAGGCCGGGAGCCGCTCGTCAATATTGCGAAGACTTCCATGTCGAGCAAGATCATCGGGTCAGACTCGGATTTCTTCGCCAACATGGTGGTCGACGCCATGCAGTCTGTAAAATCGACCAACAACAAGAATGAGATCAAATACCCAGTCAAAGCCGTCAACATTCTCAAAGCACACGGAAGGGGCGCAACTGAATCAGTGCTGGTCAAAGGATACGCGCTCAACTGCACGGTGGCGTCGCAGGCCATGAAGACTCGAATCACAGACGCCAAAATCGCATGCCTAGACATCAATTTGCAGAAGGAGCGAATGAAGCTAGGCGTGCACATCACAATTGATGATCCAGAGCAGCTCGAAAAGATCCGTGAACGGGAATCAGGCATCGTCATCGAGCGGATAGAGATGATCCTGAAAGCCGGCGCCAACGTTGTGCTAACAACGAAGGGCATCGATGACATGTGTTTGAAGCATTTCGTCGAGAAGGGCGCAATAGCTGTGCGAAGATGCAAAAAGGAGGATTTGCGAAGGATAGCTAAGGCGACGGGTGCCACCCTCGTTAGCACTTTGGCGGATCTGAACGGCGACGAGAAGTTCGAGCCCTCTTTCCTTGGCTCAGCAGAGGAGGTAGTACAGGAGCGCATCTCGGACGACGAGTGCATTCTGGTCAAGGGCACCAAAGCATACTCGTCCGCCTCCATCATTCTACGTGGAGCGAATGACTACGCTCTAGATGAGATGGAGCGGTCAGTGCACGATTGTCTCTCAGCTGTTAAGCGGACTCTTGAGAGTGGTCGAGTGGTTCCAGGCGGAGGCGCAGTAGAAACCGCCCTTCACATCTACCTGGAGGAGTGGGCAACATCAGTGGTAAGTTCGGCTTGATTCCGCACCGACTTATGAGTTACGTGGTGACTCATCTTGTCCTTCGTATTTAAACTCCCGATTGCCGAGTAAGCATAGTGACAGTATTTACAGGGGTCCCGCGAACAACTCGCCATCGCCGCCTTCGCTACGTCTCTACTTGCCATCCCTAAGACGCTAGCCATCAACGCCGCAAAAGACTCCACCGAGCTCGTTGCCAATTTGCGCTCCCGGCACGCTTTGAGCCAACGCACCCTCTCGGATCCCACCGCGCCTGAGTCTGCAAAGCAAATCGCTCGCTCAAAGAACTACAAGAACTATGGTCTTGACCTCGTCAACGGTAAAGTGCATGATAGCATGAAAGCGGGTGTGCTAGAGCCGAGTATGAGCAAGGTCAAGCAGCTGAAGAGTGCAGTAGAGGCTTGTGTAGCTATTATGCGAATCGACACCATGATCAAACTGGATCCCGAGGAGAGAGGGGGTGGGGAGGATGATGGCCACGGACATTAGGGGGCATAGCTTCAAAGTATTGGAGCGGAAGTAGCGAAAGCATCCCGAAGGATTGAAAATAGTGTAGTATACACCTTGAAGCGCCCAATAGACGGCAATCAATCTGTCCATATGCATATTCCGCTCAAACTTGGGATTCCCAAATGTTTGTAAGCCTACGGAGAATACACGGTCATGTGATGATCGGATAGCGTGTCTTTCCCGGGTGCCGGAAGCGAGCTATTCCGGCTTTGTAACGCATGCGCCCATCTCGATAAGCTACAATTCGAGACGCGCGAGTGGGCCAAACCCTTGGAAGTCCAAGTCGAAGGGAAAAAAAATAAATTGATAACGCCGGCGTTTTGGCAAACCAATATCAAAAACCGCGTCTCAATTATTTCTGCAGCTCTAAGCATTTCCGAAGATCTCGTCTTGTCGAAGCCCTTTTCTGTTTCTTGTTTTTTCTTTAAGTGTGGTCAAGCGTGCATGACATCTTATATTGGATCACTACGAACACTGCTACATCGACCTTTGCAGCCTTTTCGGCATTCTTTGAGGGCATTTGGCAGTCGGGGTGTCAGGCGCGAGGCTGCAGCCATGGCTGATGTCGATCAGACGGCGTCTACGACGCAAGAATCATGCGCTTCCGAGGAAGAGAAGGCTCTGCCTAAACTTAGCCCTTCCGAATGGTAACTACATGCTGGTAGATTTGTTGCATAGAAGTATGCTGACTTTGATCTGTAGTGAGTCGAATTCTCTCAAGATAGATGGCATGAATCTCGATGCGTGACAATATGCTAATGGTATCTTTCAACATCTAGTTCGGCAATTCAATCACATGGCCGAGCATATGGACTACTATCACAATCACTTCCGACATACCTGGACCGTCCTCATGACAGCTTGCGAAAGCAATAAACGACCGTCGGGCATGTCCATTCGTCAATTTCTCAACACAGCCGAAGGTTTCGCGAGCCAGCTAACAATGCACCACGGCATCGAGGAACGTCACATATTCCCCGTGTTGGCAAAGAAAATGCCCGCGTTCCGCAAAGAGCTGGAGTTGCTGACGCAGCACAAGGCGATTCACGCGGGGCTGGATAAGCTAGGGGAGTATCTGGAGGAGTGTCGGAGCGGGGAGAGGGAACTGAGGTTGGGGGAGATGAAAGTGATTTTGGACTCTTTTGGGGAGACTTTGTGGCAGCATTTGGATGATGAGGTGAAGCAGTTGGGTGCGGAGAACATGAGAAAGTATTGGACATTGGACGAGATGAGGAGGATGCCCATGTGAGAGCGTAGAATACCCTCGGTGGTGTAGGAGGATTATTACTTTTTATTTTGGTTATTCGTTACTTCTTCCTGGTTTTGGCGAACTTTTCGTGCCACTTCCGGGAGGCTACTGATTTTGGAGCTGTAGTACTGGTACTGCTAGGCGTCTTGCTTTTGGCGCTTATTGTAGTTGACGAAGGGAGATCGTATAGGTTTGAGATGGTGACAAGCGCTGCATCGGCGCGCCATGATTCCGGCAGTCCCTCTGCCCATGTATCAAGGAAGTCAGCTGTCAAGTAATCTTTTCCCCCACGTTTTACCTCTAGCAGTGTCAAACCAACGAATTGAACAGTTTTCCTCCGATCAAGACTTGACCACTGTTCCAGGGGCTCCTGGTCTGCGTTGGATAGATGGTTGAGGAGGGAAGTGGCGAGCGGTGCAGGATAGCCTTCCTCCTCTACCAAATTCGACATGTCATTCGTGAGGAATTGTTCGTCGAGCTTGATGCCTTCCGCAAGCGCAGCCGCGTGGATAGACTGCCACACCTGCGCTAGGGTATTTGCAGATGGCCGATATGAGCTTCCTGCTAGTTCAAAGGCCACTAATTCGGTCCATGCTTTCTGGCACTCTGCATCCGACAACGGGATGTTTGAGAATATCCCTGCTCTGCTGGTCTTATTTTCCAATGCATCCACCTCGCCGCCGATAGTGTCGTACACGGGCAAAAGCTGCTCAAGATGGGGCACAGCAGAGCCATCGGAAGGGTGGAGTTCTAGAGTCGCTGTGCACGAGGCAATTGCGCATGTGGCTGGGACGGGTATCTCGTTGCCATGGCTTTGTAGCGCGGGCTGAGCGACGAAGAGGGAATTGGATGTTTGCACTTGGCGCAATTGGTACGTCTTGTTGGGTGTACACAGCACTGCATATGCGGCCTTCGGATCTGTGGCACCAGGAGCCGTGGAGGGGGCTTGCGATTTGATGGATAGTCTGCGGACACGGCTGAGCACGGCATCTGCAGAGAGACGGGACGGATACATACAGTGGCGGGCTTGGAGCTTCTAGGAGCTCAACAAGCTCGGGGGGCAGCTCGAGGAGACGGAACTGCTGCAGCTCGTGGGCAACGGCAAAGGGAACACCGCCGCTGTCTTGCTGCGTTGCCATGATGTGGTCGTGCGGGGAGTGGGCGCTGGGTACGGCCGTCCGTGTTTTGTTTGCGGGGGGTTTTGTCCGCGGATCGGCGACCAGGAGGGTTCCGCGCGCGTCGAGGTCGCGCCCAGATGCAAGGACGTGTCCGAGAGGCCAAAAATACTCGCCGTACCACCTTCAGCCCGCCGGGGAGTCCCAGCAAATCGCCGTCGCACCGTTGCACGTTTCAATTCGACGTGCAGCTGTTGCGTTTCGCTTGGCCGCATCCAAGTGGCCTGGTTTTGCTGCGGCAGGAACCTCCGCCAACCTTGTCTTGCCTTTGTTTACGCTCTGCCCTCTGCTGCATCTCACGTCGCCCTCGACGACTCCACGCGCCCACACATACAGCACGCATGGCCGGATAACTCTCCTTCACCCCGTCGCCGTCCCGTACTATGCCGATGCTGCTGCGTTGACTTTTGACTTCTTCGATTCGACCCAACACCCTTTAATTCCGACCTTGTCACTCGTTACGCGCAATCAGCGCCATGGTCGTCATCAATCAGGAGCCGGCAGCGCTCTCTGCCAGCGAGCTGTCCCTTTTCTACACCACAGACGAGCTATTGTCCAATTCCCCCGTTCTCATCTTCTACGGACCCACGGCCACTTCGACCCAGGCCACCCATTCACGCATCCAAGCCCACGTCTTCACCCCAGCTGGCCTTCACAACTACGCCCGATTGATCATTTCTCCAACGGCCACCTTCTATAATGCAGTCACGTGCCTTCCCCGAGAAGAGCAGGGAGACGAAATATGTCGCGGACTCGCCTTCAGTCTGTACAAATACTACGCTGAGCTCCCTCCCGATGTGAAGAATGTGTGGGAGCGCCAGTACAGCAGCCAAAGTCGCCTACCGTCGGCACCTAGACTGTTCTCAGAGTCGCATGCAGCCATGGTTGCTTCGCGTATGGTCAAAGTGGAGAACGCTGCAGATATTGTCATCGATGTACGACATGCTCTAGGGGCGCAGACTTTGTCATGGGTAGACTTGGACGTGGTTTTTCCACAGGGCACCATTCAGAAGCTGGAAAACCCACGGGAATCAGCACAATTTGACGAGTCGGAAGACGACGTGCTTCGACAGCGGTACGGTGCTTACGCATCTGTCGTGAAGTTGTTTGGGGAGGCGGCCTTCCTTCCTACTTCGAAACTTCGACGCGCACCTTCCAAACCGACGGGCCTCAATCGATCACAATCCTTCTCGAGGAAGCAAAAGGAGAATCTCAGACGAGAAATGTGCGAGCTACTAGACACCGAAGAGAACTACGTCAGCAAGCTGTACGAACTAGTCAATACTGTTGCAGTGGACTTCCGTTCAAAAGCGAAGCACAAGAGCATCTCAAGCACGAGCCCAAGTGAGCAAGCGCTGAAAGGCCTGTTTCCTTCCAGCTTGGACAAGATACTCGAAGTCAACTCCAAATTCCTTGACACCATTCGAGTTATCCTAGAAGAGACCGAGAACGACGCAATACAAGATATTGAGCAGGCTACCGACGACATATTTGTGGCCCCTTTGCGAGGACAGAAGGACCCACCGGACGTGACTGGCGCTCTCGCGCTGGCGCAGTCGCTGGTCGAGTGGTTTCCGCAGTTTGGCGATTGCTACACTGACTATATTGCAGCACATGCCGATTTCTCACAGCTCTTGAAAGCCTTCACAAAGGACACCACCTCTAGCTTCTCCAAGCGCGTCTATGAGACCGGAGAACAACGACTGATGTCTATGCTTATCGAACCCGTCCAGCGGCTCCCTCGCTACAACTTGTACATAGATAATGTCATTAAGCAGCTCCCTGTCCGACATCCCGCAATCAAGACATTCCTGAAAGCCCGCGATATAATTTCCGAGATTTGCTCGCGGGATGGTCCCTCAGCGCGGCAAATCAAAGTCTTCGACCGTCTGCGTAAGATGGTCTTCTCATGGCCACCTGCCTTCACTCCGCAAGGTCGTTTGATCACCGCCATCGATGTAGTGGAACTATCGGCGCCTTACCACGGGGAGCTCCATGGGCCATCGACTACATCCGGCATTATCCTCCTATTTGCAGATGCCTTTGTCTTGCTGCACAAGCCAAATGGTTGCACGGTGACTGCCCGTAGTCTGGTCGCAGATCTTGACAGCCCTAAGTTTGCCGACTCCTTTTCAGGCACTGCAGAGCTCATTTTCCACCAACAGCTAAAACTCTCTGATGTATTCCTCAGCGAGCATTCGGATGGAAGCATATTACAGCTAATCTCACCAACGCCATCGTCAAGCCAGCCCGGGCGTCCACGCAGCAGAGACCGTCAAAACACAGGTTTGAGAATGTTCTACCCTCAGGGTGCATACGAGGGTAAAGCACAAAAGTGCGTAGAGGAAGTCATTAAAGCAAAAGTGGAAGGCCGCTATCCCGAAGCTGAACGAGAGAGTTACAAATGGGAGGTCCGAAGCATATCTGGCGACCTGAGTTTATTCACAGCTATCACAGAGGATGCTGCTGGGCAATCAGTCGAAGGTCGAAGAGAGCCGGCCAAGATACAGGTGGTGGTAGACCCCATTCGAATTCGACAGGCTGCACAGGTGGGACTGGACGGTGTCGAGATGACCGTATCCCTCTCAATCATAGAAGATGACCTTTTCCTGCTGGACATCAAGGGTGTTAATGGGTACGCAACGCGTGACAGACTCACGAGCCTTGAATTTCTTCCCGTCTTGACGAAGCGCCTTGGAAACTTCTTCCAGCTTCGCAACAACATCAAGAATCCAGCCTTGGCCGATGCTTACATCTTCCGCAACCAGCAAATCCTCAAATCGCTCAAGGTTCAGCTCAATGACGCTGGAGAGGGACAGGATGGAAAGACTCGGTCTCAATCACCCGTGAAAATGCTTTCCAGCTTGTTCGGCGGCAGCGTAGGCAAGGAAGGTGGCTCACGTAAACTTCAGCGGAATCCGCCGACGATGAGCGAGCTGCAGCGGACAGCGCCTCCCCTTCAGCCCGCTCCCACTCGTACCCACAGTCGCGATGGGGAATTATCTCGGCCAACGTCCTCTAATAAGACAATCGGCTTCAATGCTAATACCACTCCTATGGACTCACTAGCCAGGCTAGAAGAGACTTTGGCTACTTTGATACTAGCATTACACGCTCGAAAAGGCAATATTGTCGGGCGATCTGTTCGAGCTAGGTCAGTGGCAGACGAGCTTTTGGTCAACGAACTCTACAATTCCCTGTTAGAGAATCCTTCCAATCTGGACCTTGCTTCACAATCCGCCATTGACGTGCTGTTTGCAACGTTTGAGAAATTTCTCAACATTGCATGGAAAGAGAAGATGGGGCCTGTCTTGTCCCATGCCACACTTGTCTCGTTGCAGATGAAGTCCGACAGCATGTACCCCGGGGAATTTGAAGACTTCTTCCGCACCACCTTCGCTGAATTAGCTCCGCAGAATCAACGGTCTCTGCAAGCCATCATGAAACTACTGGCTGAACTCCTGAACAGTATGGGTAACGATGGTGATCGGGGCACTTTGACAGCCGCGTTTGCTGAAATTCTTGTACCAGAAGGAAGCGCGAACGAATTCATCTCCTTGATCGACCGTTTCATTCAAGATATAGACGCACTCTTCCCACCTCAGCAGAGTGGTGTCAGTACGCCAAACTACGGTTCTATGGACTCGAAGGGCCGCTCTACAGCTGCCGGCTCAATGAGTTCCAACACTTCGTTAAGGAAGCGCTTTGGATTTGGTACTCTCACTAGGGAGAACAGCAAGTCGGAACACGAGTCAAAAGTCGGCTCGTTGTGGCGTTCGCTGAGCAAGAACAGTCATGGATTAGACAGTCAACCGTCTAGTGTGTCCAAAGTTGGACCTGCTTCTCTTGGCCGTTCTAACTCTACAGATACGAATGTTCGCATGTCGCCTAAGCGGCCGCCATCTCGCGATCGTCCAACGGTGCTCGGAGCATTCTCTTTCGAGAGCAATCAGAGTCCGGGTCGGTCATTGTTGGGGCAATTGGGTTCTATTGGAGAGGTAGAGGTACCGCCCACTGCTGGACCTCCTCGCAAGAAGCGACGTTCTTCCTTAAGTGACTTGAAGACGCTACAGGATGCTGACAATGCACCCACGTGGTCTTCACAGACACCTCGTAGGCCTGACTCTCGTCGCAATGACCGACAGACAAGTGCTTCACCGCGGACGCCTTCTCGCAACACACCGTCACCAAGCAAGCATTCCTCCATACCTACCCCGACCCGCTTAGGGTCGCCTATGCGCAAAGAGAACTCGCCCGCTAATGTGCTGGACCGCGTCGGAGGTACCGTGCGTCAAAAGTCAACTTGCGCGAAGCCAGAATCCAAAGACGAGATTACAATCAAATCTTACAGCCCTACGAAGAAGCGCGGGGAGTCTGTGTCTGCTATTCCGACACTGAAACATACGCCCAGCGGTCTCTCCGAGCGGCCTACATCTGGCAATACAGTCAAAATGCCACCGTCAACTCCACGATCGCCAATCAAAGCCGGTAGCTCAACCAGTCCGCACAAGAAGCTTAAGATGCAGAGTCCCCAAAAACTACGCGAACGCCTCCAAAACCAGCAGCGCGACATCGAGACAGCATCCAAAGATCTACAGAGCGAGCTCAGCTTGATTGGACACGAGCTCTCCAATCGTAGTACGCCGCGGCTCGCGATGCAGTCTTCTGCTCCACCTACACTCCCTGAGGCTTCAAGCTCCGCTAGCAAGAATCTTGAAGCCCGCGTCGCTTTACTTGAAAGATCACTCAAAACTACTCTCGACGCGCTCTCGACGCGCACCTCCGCCATCGCAAATGATGTTTCGACGTCCTTGCAAGTTAGTGAGGCCCGCGCTAAGCATCTCGACCAGTTATACCGCGATATGAATGCAGAGAACGAAGCGTTGTATGCGCGGTTCAACGAGGAACTGGAGAAGGTGGAGAAAAGCGTTAGAAAGGGTAAAGGCGGAGAGGAGGTAGATAGAAGGCTGAAGGCTGCAGAGGAGGAGAGCTCGAGGCTGAGGAAGGAGAATGCAAGGTTGAAGAGGGAGGTGGCGGGTCTAAAGGCGCAGATTAGGGAGTGAGTAAGGGGTAACGCACACTTTGCGACGCAAAAGGGATCGTCTGGTACAGGATCTTTGATGAATATGTTGAGGATACGCCGCTTGCTCACACTAGCGATTACGGCTGTCGAGAACAACTGGCGTCAAAAGAGATGGATAACGATGGTGTTTCAATGTCAGGTATATTTCACTTGCATAATTATGGCGCTTGTTCTGGGGCATCTGGAGGCTACGAGCCACCTTTCACGGCATCTGGGGCGTTGCGGTGGATATCTCGACCCTAACAGGCGGCTTCCTCTCGCCTTGGGAATTTCTTTATTTCCTTTGGGATCCTTTCCCGGGCTTTGGTCCTGGGATGACTTGTAGGGCGAAGGCTTTGTATGATGTGTAATGATGCCTGAATATCATGTTGTGTATATGTTTCATTTGAGAATCTTTTGCGCATAGCACCTTGAGATTCAGCTATCTCGCTTGACAAACGCACATAATTCACCAGGGCCTCATCGTGTCGCCATGTATACAAACAGTTCTCTCAGCCTCAGTGTCACCATGTGTACAAACAGTTTTCACCATGTCACCATATATACAAATAGTACTCTCAGCCTCGCCAGTACATCAACTTTTCTTTCAACAATAAATTTGACTTCACGTTGCTCTTCGCTTGATCTAACAGCATCCTCTCTCTATGAACTTCGACACTAAGCTAATTCGTGCAAACCTCGCCAAATGTCAGCACATGGTGGAACAGCTCCGCAATATAAGCGGTGCCCCCGGGCTTGCTGTGGGCGTAATACACGATGGCTGTGTTATTTATGAGGATTATCATGGCTATCGGGAGGTCGAATCTAGCCTACCAGTCAATAGAGACACTATTTTCCATGTCGCCTCGCTGACGAAGGCTATGACTGCGGCTGCCATTGGCGTTCTAGTTGATCGAGGTGACTTAGAGTGGGACACTCCCGTAGAGGAGATCCTTCCGTTCTTCAAAGACAGTCAAACTGACAAGTCCAAATTGAGCATGGTAGACTTCTTGAGTCATCGAACTGGAACGACTTGGGGCGATGCGCTTTATCTGCAGTCAAACAACAACATTATGTTGCCCAAAGGCGAGAGCCTCCGTACCTTCGAATATTTACCTACCATCTCCGCTCCTCGTAGCCAATACCTCTACAACAATTATGCGTATAACATCCCCGGCTTTGTCATCGAGGCTCTGTCCAAGCAATCCTATGGCACATTCATGAAAGAGAATATATTCATTCCCTTGAGCATGACCCGAACACACACTAACAACCCAACGGATTCCAACGTGGCTGTTCCCTATAGCATTCTGAATGATGGCACAGCATTTAGAATTCCTTTCTCGGAAGCATCAGCGGACACAATGATGTTTTCTGGTGTTTCCGTTCGAACTCCGTTCGAACGAGTATGGCAGATCTTCTCCGCTTGTACACAGCTTTTCTGAAAGAGATGAAACCATTGGTTCCCAGAAAGAATTCAAGTGGCACTTCAACGTGTGGGATCTTCAGATCATTTTGGCAGCGTTTTTCCAGCCTTTTTGTGCGATCCCCGCCGTCCCTTTGCCCAAGCAGCCCTTCGAATGAGTCAGCCTCTGCTACCTCCCCAATACGACAGATAGCTCGTTTATTTCGACCATACATTTCTCGCAGTTGCGAAACATTATACGAACAGACATCCGCCCTTGGTTGGAATCGGACGGAGCTGCCTGGAAAACTCGAGTTTGGCTGGAATTCCACTATGGTGGCTGCGGTGCCTTTATTTGGGGAAAATTATCCTGAGAGACTAGCTCTGTGGCATGGAGGCAACATGCCCGGCATGACTGCAGCGGTAGTTCTGTTGCCGCAAACGACGACGGCGGTGGTTGTCCTACAAAACTCTCTCGGTCTTTGTGACGCCCCAGACTGGACAGCTCAGCTCCTCTTAGACTGTGTATTCACTTCGGGTCCACAGCACGACTACATTGCATTGGCAATAGAAGCAGCAAAGAATGGTTCAATGAGAATGAAGAGTGTTGCAGAGCAGCTCGAACGTGAGAGAAAACCTGGAACCACACATAGACCCCTGCAAGAGTACACAGGCGTATACGAAAATGCAATTAAGAACTGGGCGATCGAAATCAGAATGGACGGTTCTGACCAGCTTCATCTAAGATTCCAGAGAAGAGCGGATGAGCAGTACGCGTTGTGTCATTACCACGACGATGTCTTCGTCTGGAATCTGACCTACGATGAGACTGTTAAACGAGCACAGTATTGTCGACCATTCAAGTTCTACAGATTCCACTTCGAATCTGACCAAAACCATCGCATCAGTTTCTTACGATGGCATCATGATCCTAATATTCCTGAGGGGGAAGTTTCTGTAAAAGGAGACATTTAACATTCCGGTAATTTTCTATGCCGTGTGGAATTTTTGGCTCTAGTACACATTCGAGAAAACTGACAACTCTTTATCAGCCGCATTGTCAAGCCAATCTCGATATACCACGATATATAAGGGTCGGCCTGGACCTAGCACATCTGGCGCCTCGCATATGCAAGTGCACTAAGGCATACAGACTCCACTCTTCAACTCGACTTTTGCGCTACGTGGGTATTCGACATCCAAGCACCAATCTAGGACTCACCAAAAGCTTGGCTTCTTTTGGAATCTGTAGGCAACCATTAAATTTTCGTTGACGACTCGATATTAGAAGTGTGTTCACCGCAGGCAAAGGGAAAAGGGCCCTGCCCAAACACCATGGATATCAGGATAGCCCGATGAGGTAAGATCATTGTAATCTCTCCAAATATTGAACCTAAAGATATTTCGGGCTAGAGGACATCATTCTGGAGATCAAAGAGATTATGGAATCAACAGGGTAACCCTCAGTCTCCGTAGGAGTTTAATGCGAAGGAAAGATTATTTCTCAATTGAGCGAAGGGTGTTCAGACATGGAAAAGCATGGAAGGGTTGATATGAACACCTTCTACATGATTGGCTCTGTAATCAAGGCATTCATATCTGCATCCTGTGGGATACTCGTTGAAGAGGGTAAACTGAGCTGGAAGGGCTCTCTCTCTAGTTACATCTCATACACCCAAGAGAAGGATCTTGTCCTTGGCGAACATGCAACTCTTGCAGATGCGCTTTCACACTGCAGTGGGTATTCACAGATTGATATTACCTGGTACGGTGCGAGCGGTGAGAGCATACTATATTCCAAACATCTACTACACGTGACCTCTCATATGCCGATATTCCCGGTTTCGATCGAATACAACGACATGTGAATGAGATCTGTAGTGATGTAGTGATGGAACACTCGTTCGTGTTCAGCCACATCTGTTAGTTGTAAAAATCGGAGTAAGTCTTTTGGCGATTCTAGTGACTAAAAAGCCCATCAAGTGTTCCTCGACAGTCCGCTCCCCGCTTCATTCGCGCCTGCCTGCAGCGTTTCTGCCGAGGGTGGCCGCCTTCGCTAAGATGCCTGCATTAGGTCGGGAGCGCGACGCGACTCCATCTTCACCAGGCCAACTGTGTCCGCCATCATCTTCACCACGAGTGGCGCCGCAGCATACTTGCATTAGGAAAATGCGCTTTGGTCGCATCGCCACGAATCGACGGCTTCCTCTACCTCTCATACCTCCGCCATAGCAGCCACCGCTGCTTTGTCTTCGACGCGTCGCACTCGCTAGAACACGTGTTTACGGCTCTGCTGCAGCCATCCGGCCTTAGCAACATTTGCGCCTCGAGGCTGCCCCGAGTAGAGGAGGACGGCAAGGCTATTCTTTCAAAGGATCTTCGAATTGAAAGAGTGCCGGCCTTTTGTCGTTGTCGGAAGTGGTAAGCTCCATTTCAACTTCTTTGAGCCCTGTTCGGCGTGAAAGTTCAAAGACTGTACCTCGCTTCACCTGCACCTTTGCCCCATGGCTTCATTGTTCATTTCACTTCAGTCACACAACTTCGATTGTGAGGCTGCCCTATTCACTTCGGATTCTCCCCAGCAACCGGCTTGCTGTAAAAAATATCTATTGTTTAATCACACAACATCTAATTGTCCACACGCGGTATCCCTCCCTCCTCCATGCACCTTCTGATCACTCCAGGTCGTAAAGATACCCATATCATCTTGACAGCACAGCATACATACATCTTCAGCTCCTTCAACAACAACTCTCTTAACAACAATCAACACCATGTCTCTTCGCCGTTCTACCCGCCTTTCATCCGCGGCACCGTCTGTTGCCTCCCCATCGGTCGCAGCTGGCGCCACACCCGGCCGCCGCAGAGGCCCTCTACCAAAGCTCACATCCCGGACTTCAACTGCCTATGGATCAAGTGGACGCATGGTACCTGCTGCAGACCTGCACGTGCCCACCAGCTCCGGCTTTCTGCAGGAATTCGACGCCCAGCGCGGCGCCGCCGTGAACCGGAATGAGGAACCGCTCATGAGTGGCGCTTTAGATGGTGATAATTCTCCTGTGCCATCACCATCACCATCACCATCTCCATCCCCGTCTGCTCGCGATAGCAGCGAGGCTCCCTCGGGGACCGACCATGATCAGTCTGGCGACACCTCGAAATCCTTCGGGATGACGAGGGAGGCCGGCATGTCTCGCACTGTACAGATCACGTCCGCTCGACATGTTGTAGAAATTCCTCAGGTTCCGCGCCAAGTCCCCCAGATCCCGCGCCAGGTCCGGCCAGTGAACCTCCCACCACCTCCGAGGCCACCCAGAGAACCTGCACAAGTCCGACACGAGGAAACCTCTGGCAAGCCTGACGTCAGCCGCCCGATTCTTCTTGGTATTCTTTTCATTATATTCTTGGGCATATCCATGATCCTTGGCTCAATGCACTTCAATATTCCATCTTCAAATGGTACCTCGGGTGTCAGTATGATTGATGCCATAGCAAGCCGCGCCTCATACGCTTGGCAGAGCACGGCAGAATGGATCAAGCCTGATATTGAGACCCAAAAAGTCGCCAAGTTCCGCAAAGGTAACGGCAGCGTCGACGACCAGCTCTTCTGGCGTAAGCTCTTGCAGCTAAACGAGAAGTGGGAGGATCGTACCCAGGGTGTTGAGAGCGCCATTGAAAGTCTCAAGACTGAGATTCCCTCTACTATCGTCGTCCATCGCCGTAAAGATGGCTCCATTGAGATTCCCGATGATTTCTGGAACGCACTCTGGAGCAAAGGTGATGGTAACTCTTCGCCCTGGAAGAAATGGCTCAAGAAGAATGAGGCGGAGGTGAAGCAGGTCTTACAAACTCCGCTCGATGTTACCGATATGAAGTCATGGCCTTACCCTCTTAGTCAGGAAGAATTCCTTGCGAAGATTGAACAGAAATACGATGATTTGTCTGATCGCGTCGACGTAAAGATCGCTGAAGCCCTGAAAGGACAGTACAAGCATATTCAAGCTATCACAGAAAAGGAAGCGAAGAAGACGGTCATTGATCAGATACGCCTTCAGTCCCTGGCATTGACCAACGTGGTCGCCAACACCGACCTCAATTTGCGAAAGGTCAACTACTTCTCTCCCGGCCTTGGCGCCATGGTCAATACTGCCATCACATCTGCAACCTATACTGGCAGCCCTGCGGTCATTGCCAGGTTGTACAAACGCTTCATGCTAACACCTGTCCGTCATACACCCTCTGTTGCTCTGGAGCCTTGGCAAGAACCCGGAGACTGCTGGTGCGCAGCTCGCGACGACACGCGCTTTGGCAAAGCCCAAATTGGTATCACGCTTCCCGAGCCCATGTATCCCAGTCAGATTACAATCGAACATCTTCCCAAGGCTGCTGCGCCGAGAGAGAACGTGGAAAGTGCACCGAGGGAGGTTGAGCTTTGGGTTAAGACGACCAAGCAACCTTCCTTCCGTTTCAAAGAGCAGGAGAATCGGTGTAGTGATGGCCCTGCTGGCTGGGCCTGTCTAGGCAGAGTTACCTACGATATCCGCGGAGCGAACCACATCCAAACCTTCGACTTGGACGGTGAGAGCCCGGTCCCCGTCACCGAAACCATGGTGCGCGTTGTCAGCAATTGGGGCAAGGGAGAAAGCACTTGTATATACCGCGTCAGACTCCACGGTGAAGACGCAGGTCCGAAGCACGAATACCCAACACTCGACTAAGGTCTCCCTTATCTTGTTCCATTGTTCACTATCTGTCTGTCTGTCTTGAATAAAGGCGTTCTCGGTTGGTTTTTGTTGGGACTGTTTATTAGGACGGGGCCTAGGCTGCTGTATACCCCCTTTTCGCCCTTTCTTTATGTTGCATGCATGTATCGTGGCGTATTTCAGCCTTCCTCTTCGTCCTGGATAGTGTATCGTGTTTTGTTTTTCTCGAGGATGACAACAATAAGAACAACAACGGCCTGGTGATGCGATACCCTCAGAGTAGTAGCTTTTCTTGTTTGTAAAGTATAGAAAGAATAACTGATTATATTATATACCAAGCTGTGCTGTAATAGGAACGCGCATGTGAGCAAAAGAGGAGGTTTGGTAGGCGCTGAAACCCGAGAGATTCAGTCTACTTTTTGATTATACCTCATCCTTTCCAAGTTATCGATCATTGCTGCTGCCATACCTTTCACACCATTCATCGGTCTTGCTGTACGACAGGATTACCTATTGCGCTTCAACCAGGCTACTTTCCAGGACTTCGTTGAAACAGGGCTTAAAAAAGACGCGGAGAATATGCTAAGGATTGATGATATAATGATACCAATAGCAAGTAAGGTCCTCAGCCTTACGTCCTCTCCACACCTCAAGCAAGGTACGTGCATTAATGACGCAAGGCTGAATTAGGTGCAGCCTTGTTAGCATGAATTGGCCTGTCATATATCTGCGTAATCCTTATCATTCACCGGTCAAGCCTCGAGTCCTACAACGAGTATTTGAGAATAAACCCCCATAGATTTGTCTCCCTCTTATTTGAACGACGACTATATTGCGATTTGTCCCTAAGCAAATCGCGCCCTTTCACGCTCTGCAATATTCCTATCCTTGGTATGCCAACTGACGAATCTGGCTGGATTAGACCAAGTGAAGTGGACAGCCCGGTAGTGCGGGCATATATGGGGCCATATATGGAGCAACCACCTTTACGGCAATCACTTCAAACCTCCAAATACCGTATTGCAATCGAATACCGACCTTACTTCGAACGAGACACAGCGAGTGTTGTCGGAGCTGCATACATCAATGGAGTGTGCCGCTCCCTCCTTCCTCTTGATCAGGCTCTTGACGATAGATTGTACAATGTTTCAAGCTGTGGGCATGACACAACACTTGCACACGAAGTGCCCGTCGCAGTTGATATCAGTCTCTGTGAGCCAGGTGAATATACTACGCGATTGAAGTGCGAAGGGCAAAACTTGGTCGGTCTAATAGGGCCTCAAACAAATCATGTTTCCAGGTTCTTTTCGGCGTTACTGCTTCGAGGTTCAGCACCAGTAGTTCAAAGGGCTGTCTGAAATGTGCCTTCAACCTAGCCCGAGAGGTCGATACTCTTGTTGTGATCCCAGAATTGGATGAAGATGGCGAATAGTGTTATAAAAAAATGTATTATCTTAAGTATTATAATAAAGCAAGCAGTAAGCTCTTAATTTAGTACTATAACTTGTGAGTGTTTATAGGCACGTGAGAAGACAACGAGAAATCAGAAACTCAATTCACAATAACGTGGTTAACACTGCAAACACAGCTGCGGGGAATATCATTGTGAATACAACAGCAGTGGTATCTGAGCCTGATATGAGCAATAGAATCATTGAAGGCATAGTTGCAGGCTCTATTATGTGAAATCTCATTTCGCTATTCGTTAATTTCCTTTTGCGTTCTTTTCGTTCCGCGGCCCATTTTGAGTGCGACCACTCGGCAATAGATGCATGCAAGGACATCACACCAGAACGCAAAGTGCAGTCCAGTCTCGCCTGTCGACGAACGTTCTAGACGATCGAAAAACAGCATTTCCCAGCCATGTGCTCGGGAGGAATATTCCCTCGTATCGCTTCTCGCATTGGTCGCACACTTGTACTGCTAGAGTTTGGCCGCGCACGAACTCGTAAAAGCATTATGAGCTGAACAGGGACAGCATCGCGAGGGGTCAATGGAAGAAGATAGATTCCCATCCAGTTCTGCAAGGTAGAATGCGAAGCTCTTTTCCCCTAGACAAAGTTTCATGGCATAATCTTGGCGATGTGGCTCGACATGTTGGGTGGCCTGTCCCCAGCACGTGAGGACAGTCGCTGAGTGAGCCGCAGGGGCCTGGAAGCACAACAGGATAGTGGGCTGTATAGGCGCACTGTGGTGGTGATTGGCGTGCATGTATCTGCAGCACGGCTAGATGGACGCTGCAGCCGCGCAGTTGCCCGGTTCGTGGAGTGCCACCAGGGGTTGATTCAACCGCTGCTGTGCACATCTCCTCATGCCCGGAATGCGACCATCGGGGTCGCGTGAAATGGATCCATTTCTAAACTTGTCCAGCGTGTTCATCCAGTGGCGGCCTGTCTTTCAATTGATCTCACTCTACGCTTCCCGAATCCCAACTGCAGTCTCAGGCCGGGGTATGCAAGCGCAATCCTTTCATTCCCGCGATTGGTAGCCACATGCCATGCCGTAGCATCGTGAGCTCGCTAGCCGTGCTTTGACAAGAAGGTGATGAGTTGTTGTGCACTGCGCGCATATCGTGTTGGAACAAAAGACGCAGAGATGGGCCGCGCGAGAGGGCTGGTGGCAGTAAGATGAAGAGGCGCAACCGTGGCTCGTATACGCAGTCGCCACGCGGGCACTACCATCTCGCGCCGGGAAAGGGGAGACGGATGTTTCGTTAGATGTTTGAAGTCTGTCCGCTCTGCAGCTACAAGAAACAAGGCCCCGGAGGCCCTGCATTCAATCCCCCCGCCGCGCTCGACCCGCGCCTTGATTGCCGCTGCTCGTCATTGTCGCGCCCTAGACGGCCTCCACCCGCGAGCCTTTACTTGTATAGTAGACGCGGAGAAGCGAAAAGATTACCTTATTTGCAGGCCGGGGCCCCCCGCGCTAGAAGGACTAAGCTTTGGCGGCATCTGATCGGCGCCGTTGCGCAGCGTCATCACGCCCATTTCCCGACAGCGTCTCCGCTTCTGCCAGCTCCTCCGACACAGAAGCCACTAGCCAACTGCGCCGCCTGGGCCGGACACAGTCGTCGCTGCGTCAAACGACACCTCACCCTTCACACCGCTGCCATTGACGCCTTCCTACCTCCTCAGGCCTGGGGAAGGAGAATGGACCCTCCACTCTGCGACGCCAAACCCGTGTGACCGACGACCGTGCCTCGACAAGCCATATCCTAACAACCGTGGGATCCACGAGGCACGTCCAACCGCAGTCACTGACGCCTAACAAAGCGCCAGAATCCCCGCGACTCATATTCCCCTCCTCTCTGGCCGCCCGCTCTGCTCGACCCCTTGCCCGCCCCTCGTTGCCGCCATGTCGTGGCTTATGAGGGGACTCCAGTCCGCCATCTTCCACTACGCATCATGCGCGCCATGTACCGGCTACATGTATAAGAAACAGAGGCGGAAGCATGCAAAGGCGGCCCGGAAGGCCCGAACAAAGCTGCAGATGGAACAGCCCGAGCTGTACCACCACCCGGAGCCGACCGGCACCAACCCGTACTGGCAGGAAGAGATAGTCATGGGGCCGGGCCCGCCGCCGCGGAGAGCCAGGAGAGCAAACACGGGCAATACAGGCAACACAAGCAGTACGAGGGCCATCACCTCGGCGGGGACACAGAGCAGCGTTGTGAGCCAGGGCGGAAGCAGCATTGACGGCAATCGTTCCGAGATTCGCTTGAGCGACGACACCCTGAACGACGACAATTGGAATCGCAAGCGTTACCAGAGGGAGGACGAGGACTTGTGGGGCTTTGCTGAAGCATTAGCACCTCTCCAGCCCACCACATCTGGCTCCTCGGTCGGAGTAAGCGGGCTCTCGGGGCCCACCATGACCCGATCTGAAAGCTACTACTCGGCTCGAGCTCCCCCAGTGAATGATTTGCACCCTCCAGTTGTCAGTCTACCGTCGCCTCACCCGGCGGACAATAGATGGATGCTTCAGCCGCCGCCGAAAGCCAGTGTCATGAGTGGGAAGGAGCGCGCCACGAACCGAAGCCGGAGCGGGAGCGGCGCAAGTAGTAGGGTTGAGCTGAGCCTCCAGCGTCAAGTCAGCGCTCGACACCTACGCCAAAAGCTTGACCGCGGAGAGACCCCGGAGATGCCGCCACTGTCTAGACGAAGCTCATACAACAATCTAGTCGCTGGACAGCGCCACGACAGACCGAAGACGCCACAGACTCGGCCACGCTCAACGGCGAGCTCGCGCCGAAAGGAACGCCGCGACACGGCCATGACGAAAACAGAGCCTGTGGAGCACTCCTCTGGAGACTCTAGCGACACTGTGGTCAGACAATCCCCCCTGTCCAAGACCCAAACTATCCCCAACGTGAAAGTAGTCCGTGTTCGCCCCAGCCGCCAGCAACTCTCTACGGTCATGTCTAGTGGTGATGGTGGCAACGTTGCAGCATATCATCCAGGTTCTCTAGATCAATTCGAGACCGAGAACACCCTCCCCGAAATGCCCGCCCCTGTTGCCCGGCGCGTCAAATACTCCTCAACCCAGTCCTCCGATTCGATTCCCTACCTCACAAAACGCCGACCTCCACTTACCACGTCAGATGTATCTTCGCTGAATGTCCTCCAAGATCTGGTTTCACCCCGTGCACTGCTAAACTCGCGCTTCGTGTCAGCACCGCTCATGGAAGCGCGGATCAAGCTTCCTCCTTCGGATCACCATGAAGAGAGCACCTTGGACAACAATGAATGGGCCGGGAGCGGTTTCACTATCAGCCGGAGTTGGGGAACAGATCAGGTTGACAGCACAGCGAGAGTGCCCTTCGACAATTCCGGCGCGCCGAACCGTGATCCGAGGATGCGGTGGAGCGTCGACTTCTAGCTTTCCTTGTTTACACCGCTAGCGTTGGGCGTTCCTTTCCAGCATCCTTTGCATACCGAACCCTGCATGAACAAAACATCCCTATCACCTCATCGACATGGCACATCATTTACTGCCACCAATCGCCTTTCTACCATACCACCACCACCACCACCTCCTCCTCCTCCTTCTCCTGTGCATACTTTCGCTTCTCTCTTCTATCATGAGCGTTGTCATGAGCGTTGAAGCGAATCGTCTTTGGATAGACCAAGCTCTGCAAATCGAGGCCAACGAACGATGAGATTACGATTGTTTACTCTTCTCCCTTTTGTCGTTTTTTCTTTCCCGTGGAAGCCCGCCATGGCCAAAGTGCAAAGGTACCCCGGGCCCCCCCACCCTTTTTTTTGTTTCTTGTCTTTCACGAGTCCCCGAGTCAAAGCACATGTTAAGGCGTTTTTTTTCCGGCATCAAGTAAAAAGAAAAGGTGTCTTGGATAGTGCATCTTGAGACTCCTCTTTTTTTTCCCTTCTTCTTCTCCATTTTGCAACTCTTGCTCTGCTCCCTTGCTTACTGTTTTTGCTTTTCTTTGGGTTATTTGGCCGTACACGATGGGCACTTTTTTTTTTATTCTTCCCCTGATGCGGGGTTCTTACTGATTGCATGAGCTTTTGCGTAACTGGCTCGGATCTGGGTATTTTGCGTTGTATTTTTTTTTCTTTTTAGTTTTGAGGGTTGCTTGCGCTTGTTGGGGACGGAACGCAGTCTTACGGAGCGCAGTCCTCCGGAGCTGGGATGAGTTGTGCTGCGACGGCATTTGTAAATAGAAGTACGTCGACGGATGGGAAGCCCCCCCACAAAAAAAATTTTTGATTGAACACAGTGCAATAATGTTTGTAGATTTTCTAGGCGTGAGATGGCCCTGGTTATATGCCAAAGTGCGAACGGATAGCCCGTGCTCATTTTTTTAACTGAGCTCTTCCAGAGCTGTCATGCCCGCCTACAATGTCGCTCCAAAAGCAATCCTCAACACTTCTACGAGGATCCAACTTTATTATATTCTAGTTCCTCACATTGATATCCCAAATCTTCAAAGTCTCCCCCCTGCTGCCCCTCTTCTTCCCAATCTTTCCCTTGCCTTCCCCGTGCTCGCCAAGCTTCAGCATCGCCTTGCTGACCCGTGCCAGTGTATCTACCAGCTCGGTCATTCTCCCGGTTTCCAAGAACACACGCTGGAGCCACTCTCTGTCGCTGTCTGCGATGATCGTCGCTAGATCCATAGCCTTGACCGAACTGTCCCTGTGGATGAAAAAGGAACCTGACTGGAGAACGGAGAGATAGGCGATGATGGCTTCGGGGAAGTATGCCTTGTAGATGGTCCAGACTTGGTCGATTGCGCTCGGATCGTAGTTGGGGTTTAGGATCAGGGAGAACGTAGGCTCGATTACGCTGAGCAAGTCTTTGATACGCTTGGTCGAAACTTGTTGGGTGGCGTTTCGCGCACTGTATGCGTCATGGGCTGTTAGGTCGCTATTTCTGGGATGCAAACATTGGTGAAAAGAAAATGGGACTGACTTGATAAGCGCCTCTTCCTCCTCGCGCCATTGGCGCAAGCATGCGATGAGACGGACGAGTTGTGAGAGATCAAAGTAGTGTTGGCTGAGCGTACGCAATCGCAATACATGCTGGGTGTGTTCTTGGGCACTGGGGACTTCCGAGGGTCGGAGGGAGTCTCTGCCTGAGCTGCGTAGGGATTTACGCGTAGCATCAGCGACTTGGTCCTCGTCTTGCTCCTCTGCGCCGGGCTGGGTGAAGTCGAAGGCATAGCCGCAGTAGGCAGTAGTTCTTGCTAAAGATAGGTTTTCAACGCTCAATTCTGTGACAAGCTTCTCAGCAGCACCTATACGACCCTTCACTGTATCATCGTATTAGTCAAGCCACAATATCTCGCGTTGCCTGAGACTTACAAAGAAGGATCCGCAGAGCCTGGTACAGGTGATTGAAGGTCTGCTTGTCATCGCCTTGCACATGGTTATTCCATTGCAGACTCCTAATCAGGTTTTCCTCTTTAGCGGAGATTTCAAGTCCTGTAATATCTTGGCTTATCCGCTTCCCAGGCCACAGATATGAATCTCGTTCGCTACATTCTTCGAGCAAAGTAAATTTTGAAATGGAATCGAGAACTTTGCCAGTCTCGTCAACATATCCAGTGTCTTGAAGTACGATCTTCAAATTCCTCAAGAGGACCTTGATCGGATCAATCCCGTATTGCTCCATGAGATTGACGCATCGTTTTTGCTCGTCATTGTTCTTGATGTCGGGCAGAACGTGTGCCATACAATAGGCTGCCGCAAAGGGGGGTAGCTGCGCAGCGTACAAAGGAATCAATTGGAGGCGTTTCGTGACTCGTAGAAATTCAATATACGTAGCGTAAACGTTACTGATCGCGAAAAGCTCTGGACGATTGCGAAACGTATATATACGGAGCCCATTTTGGAGGATGAGATAGGTATGTACCAGGATACGAAGAGCGTGAGGATCCTTTGTGAACGCTTGATAATACTGCTCAGCGCTTGAGCTCCTTTTTTTGACAGTCTTTTTAGGGCTAGGAAACTCTGGGTCGCAGTCAGGGTCAACTATCAAGTTTTCCAGGCGATCATCCCCTTGAAACAGGTCAGCAATCGCTGTGCCAACTTTGTACATGAGCTCGTCCACGGTTCCGCTAATAAGGGCTCCTTGGATGAGTTTCAATGGAGACTTTGCCTGATCGGAAGTGGCTCCATTCCGCTTGAGCAGCTCTATCACTTGTTTGTTGGATGTGTTCCAATCATTCACATTTGCGACCGCATCCTGGAAGACAAATTTCTGCGCCAAGCCTTGCGATACGCATGGGCTAGGCTGTGGATTGTGTCGCAGATAATTGTCGAATCGGGAGAGGAGAAGGGCGTTGTAATATGCGTAGAGATGGTCATCCCAGGTCCGACTTGAAGCTTGCACTTGCTTCAAGTCTCCGCTGAGGAGTGCATATACGGCACCCTCGTAAGGAATTCGGGCACCCCTAGCGGCATAGAAGCACATTCTGCGAAATAGATAGCCGAGATCGCTACCAGCCAGGTTAGGGCCACCGTCAGGATGGGCCTCATATGCAGCTCCAATGCTCACACCGCGCCACGCCTCGTTTCTCTCTTTGCACCACTCACTGATCTTTCCCCAAGGCTCACCCCGTCGCAGCATTTCGTAGCATATCATCCACAGCGCATTCTCATAGTACTCGTCCGACTTTTCTAGGGTACGCTTCTGCCGCCCAGGTGCATCCGGGTCAAGCCTTGTGATGAGAGGTTGTGTTCCCTCGCTGCTCTTGAGCATGTAGTCCACATCCAGAGGTCCTCCTGAACCTTGCATGCGCTTTGACTGCTTGATTTTAGCCTTCGTGTCCAGCCAGCCGTTTGTCCAAGTGTCCGTGTCTTTGCCAGATACTGCTTCCCATTGTTCGACAATGGAGTCAATATCGTTCTCGGTATTCCGTGCTGTCTGCTGAAGCCACTTGAGGATGATCTTCTTCTCTTTTGCTTGATCGTCCTCTAGGATAAATCTATCCCATATCTCATTCTTAGGGCAGTAGCGGTTCGTCCCTCCAACATCTGCTAAGCGCGATGCCCTCACCGCTTCCACGTCGGTACCTGGCTCGGGATGGTAGTGGTCGATGAGTATGCGCACAAGCTCCCATGTTGCAAGTTCGGCCTGCCAATGGCGTAACTCCCGCACGCTAGGTGATTCTGGAGGAACACTGGATTCAATAGAGGGCATGACAGCCTGAAATGAGTGTCCAAAAGCATTCTCGCCGCGTACATTTGGTTCATCAGCCATGTTTTGTATGCGCCTCCTTATGCTCTTATTCAATTCGCCCCTGTTCTCAGAATCGCTCTGTTTCTTGAGTTCTTTCACATTCGATTCTGCCAGGTCTCTGAACTTTCCTACCATCTTCACCGTAGTATTGTATTTCGATTTGGCATCATCATTGCCGTGAGTGTGCCAGTGATCAACCCGCTCGGCGAACTTTTCCACCTCTTTGCCCACTCTGTCGGCCATGGCTCGCAACGGCTGGAGAGGGTCGGTCACGGATGAGTGGGGGGCGCCACGTGAAGTTCCAAAGGAGAGCGCATTATCCGCGTTTGTCTAAGAGGGAAGAGCACTGTTAGCCACAATACGGTAACGACTACAATGCAAAGGAGGCTCTAGACGGCACATACCTGAGATAGAACGGACTGCGACCGCCGCGAAAACGAAGCCATAGTGGAGGGATGACGGTATGAAAAGGCCGATCACACTCTGCGGCGTCTCCTTCAGCTCACTGCAAGCTTGTCGAGTCTCATGCACGAGGCTCTCAGAGCTGTTGATCCAGACGTGCACTTCGCAAAACACCCGCGACAGCTTTCTGAGGAGCGCGGTTGGGTCCAAGCGCCCGCACTAGCGCGTCCTCGCTTGGCGCCTATAAAATTCATCGCTGCATTCACGCTTGTCTTTTTCTCTTCAATGTCTTTTAGGCAGTCATTAGAGTCTCGGTTCTCCCCTGCTCAGTGGTTGAACAGGTCCTTGAGGCCTCCTTGCGTGCTCACGATTGTCTTAGATCGACGTACTACCTGGTGACTGCCTGGACTTCCTCGTGGAGCGTGAAGGTGCAGATATAGAGGTCGTATGACATTCTTACCAACGCAATGAGACCCTTTCTATCGCATCTCAGATAATTGTAGGAGGGTAGTAGAGAGTTTAACGTTTTGAAAGATGACTTCGTCAATCCGCTGAATTACTGGCGTTGGAAACATGTGCATCTCACTCTACACATCTACGTATTTACAGTACAATACATATCTACAACGTTGGCCAGAGCTTGGGTGGAACTGATGGGTCTTTACGTTGATCGTGACTTCTTTGTGTGATATGCTGCCGCTTCTCATGATTCTTGGCTCCTCTGCTTCATCTTCAATCTGCAACCATTAGCAGACCCTTTGAACCCCGGAACTGATCACTTGCTTGAGAAGAGAGTACTTTGGGCAGCTGACTGTGTTTGCCCCTTCGCCTTTCTCTTGGTAGAAAGCATTACAGCATTCGTATAGAGCATCCACCTGGGCGAGTTAGCAAAGAGGACTGCAGCAAGTTGAGTCAATGCAAGGTCAAGGGAGGGCCTCTAGGGCTTTGAAAAGCCATTTTCGATTCTCAAAAGCAATGGTGTTGTTCATTAGAGCTAGCATTTACCTCTTTTCTGCATTTGTCCTCCTGATAGTTGTGCTTTTGCAAGCAATCTATTGCACTTGGATAAGCCATTTTCCACTCAACAGTTCATCATTCATACTTTGAATCGCACAGGCACGTGGATGACACGGCGGATCTGTTTGGAGGTCCTCTTTTACCCCCTTGCAGTTTTCATCAGCCTCATACAGGAACACATGGTGACATCAGAACGGACCATTTTCGTCACGTGGATAGGCGAAGCGGCCGGCAGCTGGGACTCAAGCACACAATGCGGCGGCAGTTGAGGTGGGGATAAAGGCAGGATTAGGCTGCAATGCTCTGGAGATAGGCCACGGAGGTAAGACGACAATTGGTTGCCGAGAGGGGTGAAGGTGAGAGGTTCCACCGCACACAGTCGCCCAGTTCCTCTGCAGCAAACTCCAGCGAAGACCCCACTAGTCGCTTCTCTTCTTTCCCACCTCACCTCTTCTTCCCGCAGTCGCTCGCGCTCCCTTCTTCACTCACCGTTCGCCACCCGAGAACAAGAGACCGTCGACAAGTCTACACAGGTCCCCCGACCATTACGTTTACGCGCTCCTATTTGTAACGCTCAGCGCAGCCGCCACTACTATAAAAGCACGCCTGCGCGCCAAACTGGTTCGTCTCACTCCACTCCCACGACATTCCACACCTTTTTGACGCCTGACGGCAGCGCTCTAGACTTCTCGCTCACAGCAGCATCCCAGCGCCCCAATCGACTACCTCGCTCTGCGCCGCCACGACCATGTCCGACAACGGCAGCCCGCAACAGAAACCAGAAGACGCTGGTCAGTCGGAGCACCTCAACATCAAGGTGACCGACAACAACAACGAGGTCTTCTTCAAGATCAAACGTACCACACAGCTCAAGAAATTGATGGACGCCTTCTGTGATCGCCAAGGCAAGAACATCTCGAGCGTGCGCTTTCTATTCGACGGGCAGCGCGTGCAACCCTCAGACAACCCGGACACGGTACGTTAGATACGACCCCAACTCCAACTACATAGGCGACTTTCTCGGTACATGCGCGCAAATGGATGCTAATACTTCGCAGCTCGACATGCAGGACGGCGATACGCTCGAAGTTCACCAGGAACAGATCGGCGGATGCTAGTCTGGACAAAGACGCAGCAATAGCTGCCAAGCGAAAATTCGTCAAGGCACGCTATTCCGGCAGCTGTCCAGGTTCAATCTCGTCAACGCTGTGATCAAGCCGATATGGAAAAGAGCATTTGGATGGAGGAGAGGAGGGTTGCTCATTTGTCACAAGCGGTATGGGTCTTCGGATAACGGCGTCACTGGTGCTACTGAGCACGCTTCCAGCGGCGCCTTATGTTTTCATGTAGTTTATGACTTTTATTCCCCAGGATTGAATTCCAATTGAATCGACCAATCCCCGTCTTCAGTTTCCGTCTACTGTCCCTATTCAATATTCTCCTGCAAGATGCGTTGACGAAAGGTCCAGAGGATATTTCAGTTCGACGAGCCCCATTACGGGACCTATCAAAAGTTCTTGCAACAACGGAACCACGGCCTATGACAGTTTATTACTTAAATGCTCTTGAAGACTTCGATCTTCTAATATAGTAACAGACTGCGCACGGATCCTGCTCTCCCTCGCATTCAAAGCCATGGATGCGGACAAGGACGGCAAGGTATGGCCCAGGGCAGCCTAGCCAGTACCAGTTGGCAACATATTAATCACTAACGACGAGCTCGGTAGACCCAAAAAAACCCCCCAGCAGCATTCTAAACATCTTTCAAGATATGCGCATCTTTGGCCCAAGACGAACCCCACATCAGTCTTCCCAGACCGACCTCTTCCTTTCCTCGGCAGCCTCTAGCTCCCTCCTCTCTCTATTCCTCTCTTCATCTCTTCTCTTCCGCTCCTTTTCCCGCATGGCCTTGTCGTACTCTCTCTCCTCGTCGGTCCGTCTCGGTGCCCTCACGCCAAGAGCTCCGGCTATCAGCCTGCCTGCAACCGCAGTCGTCTTGTCGGGCCGCCGCGACGGGCTCTGTCCCATGCTCGTTCCTCTGCTCCTCGTCCCATCCCCAGCCCCGAATGCCATGTTGTCCGGGTAGTCAAATGGCGTGGGCGACGCCGGGGTCGGGGGCGGGGGATTCGGCGGGGGTGAAGCTGTAGTAGTCGTCGATATGGGCGATAATGACTCCCGCTCTTTGGTGCTGGACCGCGAGAGACTCGAGGCATGATCAGAAGCTTCTGTCTCCGTGTCGCTGCCCGAGAGGTCGTCGGCCCATGATTCGGCTACGGGCTTGGACTTTGGCTTTGCGGCGGGCTTTTGGGGCGTTTTGGTCGAGAGCTTGAGCTGCGAGAGGGTAGTTGCTACCTCTGCATTATTGACGGTTAGCGAGCGAATCTCAAGGAATTGGGGCATGTGATGGTCGTACCGGCTTCCGAAGGTGTAGCGTGAGACATTGGGGGATGGTGATGCGAGGGCTTGCTTTCTGCGGGGTACAGGATCGCTTTTATGCTTCTGTAGCTTGTGCAGCGCCGTTGATCTCCCGATGCTCGATTCTAAAACGACTGTAACGAGTGGGGTGAAAGCGAATGTCGACTCGAGGGAGCTTGCAGGAAAAAACACAGCACACACGTCTAGTTTCTTTAAAAGTACAAGTAGCTGCGCGCACAAGGGGCAGCTTCGATATATTTGGCACACCGGGGGGGCGACAAGACGCTCGCAGCCCCGGTCCCCGTTCGAGTCGGCCAAAATGTGGGGAACAAGCCAGTCCAGGCTGTGGCAGTCGTCATCACGCCTCACGTCCCCTTTGACACGCATTCAGCTTAGACACCGTCTCCAGTTTTCGGCGGTCTAGAAACGCTGACGGACGGTTCCCCGTTTTGGTAGTCCGCCCAGGTGAGGATCGCCCAACGTAGCTGTGGTCGGAGCTGTGTGCTTGACCGAGGATCTGATGGTATGACGAGGAGGGGTTCGTCGGTTACTTGAGTGCAGCGACTCTCGAGAGGAACAGCTGCCATATAGGCGTCTTGCTTCACCAGTCTTCGGTTATTCCCCCGCGTATTCCCGCCGTCGTACAAAACTGTGAGGGCACCCTGCAGGCAGTCTTGCGTAGAGATGCATTTTTTTTAGACAAAAATATTCATATTTTAGATTTCCTAGCTGTGGAAGGTTGCCGCAATTGGTGCACTCAGAGCACCCTGCTCTTCATTTGATAGACTGCCTTTGACCCCCCTACCCACCATGCTCCCACACCTCTCGCGCTGTCCAGGCAGCAGCTTACGGACCACCTCCACCTGTTTGAACTCGCGTTGTGTCTACGCTCCATTCTCCACTTCGTCCCGGAGAAGAGGGTATGACGACACCATCCACAACCTAAAAATCGGCTCCCACACGCGCGTCATCTTCCAGGGCTTTACCGGCAAGCAAGCCACAGCCAATGCGCAAGAGTCTCTAGCATGGGGCACCAAAATCGTTGGCGGCGTGAAGCCCAATGGCTCGGGCGAGCACCTGGGATTGCCGGTGCTGCCCTCTGTGAGGGCCGCCATGGAGCAGCTGAAGCCAGATGCGACGGGAATCTATGTAGCGGCGCATCAAGCCCCAGCTGCCATTGAAGAGGCGATTGAGGCCGAGGTACCGCTGATTGTTGCAGTTGCGGAGCATATCCCTCTGCATGATATTATGAGGGTGAGTAAATTGCTCAACTAGTGGATTGAATCATGTCTTAACAGCGAGGTAGATACATTCCATGCTACAGACGCAATCAAAATCGAGACTTGTTGGCGCAAATGCTCCAGGTATCATCTCAGCAATTGGAAAATGCAGGGTCGGATTCCAGCCTCTTCCTACATTTTCCCCGGGACATATCGGAATCGTAGCTAAATCTGGGACCTTGTCGTATGAGACGGTGGGGTCGTTGACAAGAGCTGGATTAGGACAGAGCCTGTGCATTGGCATGGGCGGAGACGTGATTGCAGGCACGAATTTTGTAGATGCATTGAAGGTGTTTGAGCAAGATGACGATACTGAGGCTATCATACTCGTGGGAGAACTCGGTGGTACAAGTGAAGAAGAGGCTGCGGATTGGATCAGAGACTACAGGAAGAGAGTCAAGGATCCGAAGTAAGCTCTCCCCGACTAAGACCTTTGACGTGCTAATTTCTCGTAGACCAATCGCAGCGGTAATAGGTGGCTTTCAAGCAGCACCAGGGCGGGTCATGGGTCACGCTGGTGCGTGGACAGGAATAGGTGAAGGCACCTCAGAAGCCAAGTACAAAGCGCTCGAAAGCGTGGGGGTCACAATGGTAGACCATCCAGCCAAATTTGGCGGCGTAATGAAGGACATCCTGGCAAAATCCGGTCGAAATGTCAAGAAGATTGAGCAGTCAGCAGCACAACAACGACGATCATACCACACGGCATCACGATTCTCTAGCCGGCGTACGACTTCCCACACCTCGGCACCCTTTCAGCAGAGACGCTCTCTCCACCTCGATGCCAATCAGAATGCTTCCCTCCTAAACGACTACAACATCAAGATCTCCCCAGCCCCAACCCCGTCCCCAAAATCCACCCACTTCGTCGGCATCACAGTCGCCCGCTCAGAACGATGCCCCTGCATAATCGCAGCACCAACCACCAACCCCGACCAACTCGACCACCGCGTCCGCCGCTTCCCCTTTGACTACCGCAAGGGCCCTTCCCCCGCCGCCATAAACGACGCAATAGCCTACCTCCAGCTCGACGCTGCGCCCCCCAAAGCAAAAGCCCAAGCTGCAGCGCTCATCACAAACCTATGGAAGTTGTACCGCGAAAAAGAAGCCATAACCGCCACCGTCTCGCTCACCATTCCCGACGAAATGGACGAACTCACGGTATACGACCCGTACCTCTTCTTCGACGACGCCGCCTTCAAAAGCAACAAGCGCCAATCCTCGCTGCACTCGCTGCGCGACCAGTCCAAAATCTCCCCCACAGACCTCGAGGCCGAACAGAGCGGCATCGTCTACATTCCTCTCGAGCCACCAGCTTCCTATACACAGCAGCAGCAAGACAACCACCCGCCCAGAAACCTCGTAGGCACGCTCGTCAACGGCGCCGGCCTAGCCCTAAACACAAACGACACCCTCGCCCTGCGTCTCCTGCCCCACACCACGTCGGCCAACTTCCTCGACACAGGCGGCAAAGCCACCTCGCAGACCATCTCGACGTCCTTCAAGCTCATCCTGAGCGATCCCCGCGTGAGTGTCGTCTTCGTCAACATCTTCGGCGGCCTGACGCTGTGCGACATGATTGCGCAGGGCATCATACTGGCGTTTGAGGAGGTGGGCGTCGAGAAGCCCGTGGTGGTGCGGCTGAGGGGGACGAATGAGGAGGCCGGGAGGGAGGTGCTTCGCGAGGCGAGGTTGCCGATTGAGGCGTTTGATGATTTTGAGGAGGCGGTGAGGGAGGTGGCGAGGTTGGCGGGTGGGGTGGTGTAGATGCTGGGGGGGGGGGGGGGGGGGGGGGGGTTTGTGAGATACCCTTGTGTGTGGGTTTCTGTAGATTTGCGACTTGAATGGTTAGGAATCTATACTGTTTTTAAACCCATCATCATTGCACCGTTTGTTAGATTTTGTGGGATGGTGTACTCAAGTTGATATTGGTTTTTTGAGGCTCTACTAATGTTTGGCCATGGTTCGGCGTACATAAGCCTGGGATTTGATCAAGAACAAAGCCACGTTTGATACGTATTTCAACTAGCCAATAGACAATCACGCTGCTTTAGCCAACGGGCATTTTTAGCTTTCCCTGTCGAGGCCTATAGGTCTCCTTGCTCCTCTCTCAGAGCATGTGCAGCATGGGTGAAGCCCCATTCAGCGACTACCGTTATCCCACCCCTCCGCCTAGTAGCCCCTCAGCTGTAGGAGGGAAAACGAGTTTCTTTTAGAAAAGGTGAATGGTGAAAGCGGGGTATTGAACGGGGGACATGGATTAAAATATCTACTCGTGGATCTCAGACAGCCGTCTCGTGAAGAGCGAGTGCAAGTGCATGAAATCAGGGTCAAACGACAGTGGGTTCTGTCAACGCCCTCAGTAAAGAATAGTGTAGCCACAACCCTACGCCCGTAGATGAAAATCAAGATTGGAGAGAAAAAGGGGGCTGTGGTATCTGGTGTAAATGGGGCAAGGAGTCAAAATCAAAAGACCAATACGTCATCCGCCGTCCGTGACCGAAGAATAATGAAATCAACAAGCTCGCGATAGCTCACGCGAGTGAAGCAAAGTAGCCGACGGCAGACCTAAAATCGAATTAGTTGGCTTTCAACAAAGAAAAGCTTCGGATAATACGAACCCAATGGCAGCCATCACGCCGATGCCCACAAGCGCCCTCCTCGTGACCTTTTCTTTGGCTAGCTTTTGTTCGGTTGTAGACATAGTCCTTGCAAGCTTCGCCGGGCGCTCCCGCGACGAAGTTCCTGTCTCATTTTCGTCCTTAGATAGCTGTTCCGCCTTGCGTTTTGACTTGACCTCCTTCACTGCACCGCCCTCAAGCTTCTGCGCTTCCTCAACCATTTTCTTGGCCTCCGCAATCATCTTGGCAGGATCTTCGGGCTCGGGAAGCTCAGGGTGGTCCGCCGGAACGTCGATCTTGACGTTGGTAGTCGTAGTCTCGATGTCGCCATCCTGTTCTACCGTCTCTTGCACCTCAATGCGCACAGTGTCAGACTCTTTGACCTCGCCATTGACCGATTCAGATGCGATTGACTCGGATGCGGCAGTGCCGTTCTCGAGCACATTTTGTAGCGCACTGGATGCCTTCGTGGTCTCGAATATCTCTTCTGCCCTGACTGCCTCAGCGGCTTTGGCAGCTCTTGTGGAACGCGGTTTCCGTGGACTGGCCATCTTGCGACTAGGAGTGGCGATCTTGCTTGGTGAAGCTGAGCGAGATGATCGCGCTCGCGTCGGGCGAAGAGCAGAAGTCGGGGGAAGTACCACAGCTGCCGGAGCGGCTTTGCTTAGATCGAATTTCGGGGGCATTGAAATATGGGTGTTGTGCTTGTCTTTGGTTCCTTTCTCGATTGGCGCAGGGTCGAGCAAGGCTTCAATCCACGAGCGCATGCCATACTGCTCGGACAATGCCAGCGCTATAAATTCACTCTGGTTAGTGACACTGGATGAAGAAACATTGCATGCTCAAGGGATCTGCCTACCCTCTTCAGGCGTGACCCAGACGCTACCTGCGACCTCTTCGAGTCCCGCCGACTGCAAAGTCTTCTGGAACTTGCGCTCGACCTCTTCCTCGGCTAATGATGCCCATGGGAAGGCGGCCTTGAACATTCCCGTGGCGCTTACGTACCCATCGCTGCTGCGTCGCTGTCCGTCTCGTTAGCTCGTCGATTGCCTTATCGCGACATGGCTTGTGTTCCATCTTCATACCATCAGGAAATACGATTCGGGGTACGAGGTGGTTGTCTTCAGGGTGAAGATTCCCGACCCGCTCAGGTCCTTAGGGAGTGGCACCCGCAAATGCGCGTAGTCGAATGTCCCCAGGTTTTCCGACTTGGATGCGTTGGTGACACCGACCGCGCCTGGCTTGACTGCGAGGTGGGTTTGTCCTAGTCGCCGGCGCTCGACCAAGATCTCGACTGCGCGCGATGATTAGTGGTGGGTTCGCGACGGACGGATGCGCAACGTGTACGTACTGGGGGGAGAATTGGCCGGCTCGACGAGCGGGTTGCGTTGCTCAGGAAGCGTGCGTTTCGCAACCATTTTGAATTATGCGAACAAGTCTACAGTACGAGACGGAGGGGAAGAAGCGCGCGCTGCGCGACGTGTGGTAGTCGGATGGGGGTAGAGGGCGGGTTAGTCGGCGCGCAACAGGCAGGAACCGTCAGTCGCACGACTTGGCCGGGGAAATGAACAGCTGGACACAGTGAAGTGCTCGCTGCGACGACGGTGATGCAGGTGATGGCAAGGCGATGCGAGCGCGATTCGTCCACGAGGGCTGGCGGCGATGTCTGAAGCGAAGGAGGAAACTGAGGAAGCGTTCGAGGGTTCGCTCGGGGGTACCCTGCCAGCAACTGGTGGCTGGCCGGGACTGGCGAACCAACCAGCCTCTTCCCCAGACAGGCCCCCCTCTAACCACAACTGAAAAAACTCTGACTACCCCTTTGGTCGCTGCTCTAATTGCGGCCGGGCCACCATTGGCTGCCGCCGCCGTGCCAGCGCAGCGCAGGGCAGAAGAAGCATCTTCGGTGCTGGGGTGCTGGAAGCGGACTAGCGCCGCGGTCACGGGAACACGCCCGACCAGCGCTAGCCCCGCGAGAGCTTCCTCCATCACTCCTGTCCGAGTGCCGTAGCCATTGGCACCTTCAAGCCCCCTCGCGCGTACATCTAGTCTCTCTGTCTTGCTTCCCTTGTCCTGGTTCCCCTCACGCCGGACGGATAGGCACAGCATCAGCATCCCGACTGGGCTTGTGCTTGGGGCCGACTCTATTGCGCTTCCAAAGTACACAGCGACGAGTGTGTATGTAAACATGGAGAGCCACTAGTCGGCTAGTCGAGCTCGACGACGACAGTCTACCAAGGAGCAATTCCTCTCACCACATCCCTCTGTGCCTCTGTGGACGACATGGCATTCATGGCTCGAGAAGCTGTGATATGGCCAGGGGCTGGCAAAGTGCGGACGGAATGGGCCTTGTCCATTTACGGCGCAAGCTGGGGTGGCATGTGTGTCAGCCAAAGCCGCGGGGAGTCTCGGTTGATGCTCGGCCTAGCTGGTCGCCGCCGACGAGACATGCATGAATGAATGAATGCCACCTTGAACGCGGCAACGCGGCCCACGGGCAATGTGCTGGTACTCCGGGATGGCGTGCGCCACATGCCGCTCGGCAGCATGGCAATGTGGCAATGTAGGAGCGAAACGTTTTCGCGCCAGTACAAGTACATACAAGTAGTCCTGCCTGAGGCGAGCTCAGGCCGTTTCAGGTACCGCCAATGGAAGCGGGGCACGCTAGTAATTGCGGTGAATGGAATTGTGCCCCGCCGTGCCCGCCAACACGTCGAGCCTCAACCGTCTTACTTCTTCCCCTCTACTGCTGCTTGCCCCCTCTTCCAACCCACCAGTATCTTTTAACCGCCCACGTCTGATAGCCTGTCCAAGTCACAAGCACCCACCATGGCCAGCGAGCACGACGATCTGACGGCCGAGACCACCGAGGGCTTCAAGGTCGGCGAGAAGAAGACCCTGGATGAGTACCACAAGCTTGGTGCGTACCGCAATTTTCTCATCTACTCATCCCCCTCGCAATGCCACCATAGACATTTCCGTCATCACGGTAAACGCTAATGGAATGCATGGCTCCAGACCAGAACGACGAGTCGCTCCGCAAGTGGAAAGAGTCCTTGGGCCTAGGCTCCGGCAAAGACATCTCAGATCCCAATGACCCGCGTAAATGCATCATCGTGTCCCTCGGTCTCGAAGTAGAGGGACGGCCCGACATCATAATCGACCTGAAATCACCCGGCGCCGTCGAAGATCTCAAGAACAAGCCATTCACCATCAAAGAAGGCGCACAGTTCCGCATGAAGGCCACCTTCAAGGTGCAGCACGAGCTTTTGGCCGGACTCAAGTACCTCCAGAAGGTCACACGCATGGGCTTAAGCAACAAGATGCAGGAGATGATGGTCAGTACTGTACTATACTACACGTAACTTGCATGTCTTCTAATGGCTATGTAGGGTTCGTATGGACCGAGCACCGAGGAGAAGCCTGTCTATGAGAAGAAGTGTAAGCTTCCACCTTCTTGTTTCCCACATGGTCCAATGCTGACTTCTTCCACAGTCGAGCCCGAGACTGCACCCTCCGGTTTCGCTGCCCGAGGCCACTACAAGGCCGTCTCCAAGTTCGTCGACGATGACAACCACACCCATCTGCAGTTCGAGTGGTCTTTCGATATCAAGAAGGATTGGTAATTGCGATATTGCTTTCAGTGGGCGGGCATCTTGTGGGGCTAGCAACATCTGCGCGGATATGATGCGCTGCAATCTTGGTGGATGGGGTTAATAGGGCCCTCACCTTTACTTTTACGAGCGCCACGGCTGACGATATGATGATAAAAGGCATGTAGCGGGAACTGATGTGGCGGCTCTTTACACCATAGAAATGGAACACACATTTGACTTGATCGAGCTGTGCCTGTACTCTTCAGATCCGGTCATGTAGGTCTGTCTTGCTCGTCAAGGGCTTCAAGTTTGTGAAATCGGAACCACGTTCCGGCTATTCTGCTTGCCTTGACTGTGCGGCCAGCCCATGCCCGGTCGGCAATGCCCGAGCCGAATCGTCTTGCCGATACGTTGAGTATGGGAACATGTTGCTCCCAGGGATCTTCCCGACCCGGCCCATGTAATGTTTCCTCCCCATCATCCATAGTTGCATCTTCCTCATCCGAATGGTCGTCCACTGCCCTTGGTACATTTTCACATTCTGCGACCACGAGCATAGCATTGAGCCTCAGAGCCATCTCTACGGCTGCGGCAAATGTCCTGGAGAGTCCCTGGGCCGAGAAGGATGGAGTAGGTGCATGCAGACTAAGCGGGTTGACTAGAAGTATGCGTTCCTTCGCCCATCCTGTGGCCCCATCGTTCTGGTTAGCGGAATTGCCCTCGAAGGCTGTAAGGAAAGCCAAGAGCGTCTGCACCGATGCGCAAAAGATGACTTTGACGTGTCGCGTCGTGAACAGGTTGTGGAGCGTCGGTGCGACCAACTGCTCCAGGACGTCTCCTTCCCCCTGACGCTCCACCTGCAGAGCCCATGACAGGTCCTGTAAGAATGCCTCTTGACTTGCGCAGACAACGAGCGTGGTGGGCGCTGTGCTGGACTGGGTTCCGAGGGTATACTCGAGCAGCGCAGGCAGCGTCAGCGGGAAGATGACGGTGGGCGAGACGGCCATGGCCCGATTGGCATCGCGAGCGCCTCGGGCGTCTTGCAGCGTGTGTATCCAGCGTCCGTCTGGGAGACGGCAGCAAGCCAGACATGAAGGGGTCTAGCAGCGAGGTCGGAACGAGTCGCGCTTCCCCGAGGCTTGCACCTGATGCGCTACTGCCCCACCACCGACGCATCACGAAGCACAACCAAGCATGCAGCCCGCAGCACAAACCACAAACCCTCCATACGCCTCTGCATAATCGCCCGAGTTCTGGACACAGCGCGGAGCTGAAGCTCAGGCTCCCGCACGCCCGGAGGTAGGCGCAGACAACGCACCATGGAGTCCATATCACGCATCAGCAATTTCCTCGACACAGGTGCGTCTCTCATCCCCCATGCATATTCTGCGCACCCAATCTATCCTACTCTCCTCCCCTCCTCTTCTCTTGGGGCCTGCTTTAGACGAGCAAGTCGCGCTATGCACCCGTCCAATTATGCTCACTGGTCTCTTACTACAGCTCGCGATCTGACGCTCGAAGCCGCCCGCGATGCTGGCAATGCCCGCAAGAGTTCTACCCGCATGCTGCCTTCGGGCCAGCTCAAGAAGCTTCTGGATAGCCGATCAGAGCGCGATGTGCTTGAGGGCTTACGGCGGGTTGTAACGGTACACAAGCTCTCTCAAAGACCCTGTCGGTCCTCTCTCATCAAAGCTGACTTTGACTCTCCAGATGGCTTACAGACAGCCACCTTCGCAAACCCTCCCCTTCTTCACCCATGTAATCAAGAACATCGCCTCGCCCTCCCTACCAATAAAAAAGCTTGTATACATATATCTTGTCCAGCATGCCGAACATGAGCCAGATACCGCACTACTTTCCATCAACACTATACAGAAATCGCTAAACGACACCAACCCACAGCTACGAGCTCTTGCCCTAAGAGTCATGTCAGGGATTCGCGTGCCCGTCATAAGTCAGATCGTGAGTCTCGGAATCAAGCGTGGGGTAGGAGATATGTCACCGTATGTGAGGAGAGCAGCAGCTCTCGCAATACCAAAATGCTATAGATTGGACCCAACCACGGAGCCTCAGCTGCTGGAATACCTATCGACATTACTAGGGGACAAACAGTACTTTGTGACTGGTGCGGCTGTGGCTGCTTTTCTAGAAATGTGCCCCGATCGCCTGGATCTGATACACCCGCACTACCGATCGCTAGCCCGGAAGCTTGTTGACATGGACGAATGGGGCCAGCTAGCGACGTTACGACTCATGATGATTTATGCCCGGAAATGCTTTCCTAAACGGACGAAAAAGGTTAAGAAGGATATGAGTAATGATAATAGTAATAAGAAATCAAAGACGGCGAAGGGATTCTATGATACGGAAAGCGAGTCGGACGAATCAACTTATCAGGAGATGGAAGAGATCATCGTTCTAGATCCCGATCTTGAGCTCCTGCTGGAGAAATGTCTACCGCTTCTCCAATCGAGGAACCCGGCCGTGGTGATAGCAGTTGCAAGAACGTACTTCTACGTAGGAACGCCGGCCTACGTGTCTCTCGCTATAGGTCCCCTCATCTCTCTTCTTCGGACCTCTGGCGATATTCAGCACATTGCGCTCTACAATATCGTTCAGGTTTGCCTGGCGTATCCCGACCCTTTTGTAAAATACTATACCCATTTTCTCGTCCGCTCCACGGACGCACCGCATATATGGCGTTTGAAACTCGAACTCCTTACGTTGATCTTTCCTCGCGCACCCCCGCGATTACAGAGTCTCATATTAGCGGAGCTAAGCCATTTCTCGCATTCTGGAAGTTTAGATCCAGGACTTGTTAAGGAAGCTGTGAGAGCAATTGGCCGTTGTTCACAGACTACGGACCCAAAGACTTCAGCAACATGTTTAAGATTGCTACTAGCACATATTGGTTCTGCAGACGCGCATCTAGTAGCGGAGTCGCTAGAGGTGATCAGACACCTTATCCAGCGCAACCCGGACGACCACCGCACCACCGTCGTACGGTTAGCCAAGCATCTAGATGCGGCAACGAGCCCACAAGCCCGTGCAAGCATCATCTGGCTTGTTGGTGAGTTCGCTGGTCTAGACCCGGAAAACAATATCGCCGCAGACGTACTCCGCATCTTGATCAAAGGCTTTGCAGATGAAGCGGAGCCTGCAAAGCTCCAGATCGTGCTACTAGCAGCAAAAGTCTATGTCCATCATCTCAACGCGAATCCGCCTCCGGAGCCACCAAAACAACTAGCACCTAAGCCCAGCCCCTCCGTTCTAGATGACTTCCGGGAAGAAGGCGGATTTGGAGATACTAATGACGAATCTACGTCTCCACCACCACCATCCACACAGCCTCAGGAGAAGCCACACCAGATCGAAGCATTATGGAATTACATACTTCTTCTCGCCCGTTACGATGTCTCTTACGACCTTCGCGACCGCGCCCGCACTTACAAAGCTCTCCTCGCAACGCCTACGTCGACTCAACTTGCGTCTCTACTTCTCCTTGCACCTAAACCGGTCCCGCAGACACCAAGCCCGAGCGAGACGCGCAAAGGATACGTACTCGGAAGCGCTAGCCTAGTTATTGGCGACGAAGGCGGGGTCGGTGGGTTAAGGGGCTATGAAGATATCCCAAAGTGGGTCAAAGAGGGCCACGAGCCAGACCCCGCATTACGGGACGAAGCTGGCAGCAGTGCACAGTCAACGTACGAGGCAGGGCGCACATGGAGCGCAGCCGAGAGGCTAGATGCTGCAACGACAAGTAGCGGAAGCGTGCGCGCTGTCTCACCTGGTGTGGTATCGAACGGCGTCGGGATGGGCGGAGGTGCGAGTACCGTGAAGGAGAAGGAAAAAGAGAAGACACTTGATGAGTGGCTGGCCGAGGAGAGTAGTGAGGAGGAAACGGACGAGGAAGAAGAGGACGAAGAGACTGAGGAAGAAAGCTCGGAGTATGAGACCGACAGCGAAGAAGAAGGCGAAGGGGATAGGTTGGTCAAGTAAATAGATCAGCATAGCAAACCAGGTTTGCTGGAAATCGATAGCATTGAAAAGACCAATATCTTGAACTTTGTGACCATGATTGTTAACCTATCTATATCTTACCGTCTCTTCAAAGGCTTCTTTAGAAACGTTATGCTGTCAAAGTCCCCAATTCCCCAATGAGCTGACAAGATCAATCAAATCGCATCTTCTCTCGTCAAAGAAGATCTAGCACGCTTTCCCCAGCCGACACCGCAGACACGGACCATCGTTCTTACCTCTGAGCGTCACTCTCTTTGTATTCGCCCATGCCCCGCTGCTACAAGACTGCTATAGTTCTCCCGTGGGTGGGTTCGTTCCTTTCTCATAGATGGGGGGCCGGGGGTTATTGTTGCGATTTTTAAGCATCTTGTTCTGGATCCTTACTCAATCCAAACAAAAAAAAAAAAAAAGAAGGATCATGTCAGATCGGCTGGCGCTCGAGTCCATTGAAATGCGCGTAGATTTGCGCATATTGCTTACCAAGGAGTATTTACGCCATAGACTCACATATTGGAATGCTGGGAACGGGGTGGATAGTAAAAAAGGAAGAAAAAAAAGATTGATGAAGGGAAGTATGGAGATGAATGAATAGAGTATGATGCGATGACTATTCGCTGCCAAGCGGCGCGCTGAGAAAAGGAGGTTGAATAAGGTTACTACAAGGCCATGTTGATTGAAGAGGGACAAAGAAAGATAGTAGCAATGCAGCAATGTTTGAGTGTGATGTAACCTGCCCAGCCTAAATGCCTCATAGAACAGGCGATGGGGGGAATAGGAAAGAAGGAAGAACAACATCGTTGGGCATGAGCCCTTTTGCGCCCACGATTCGTGAAGCTCCAAGATTAGAAAGTACCTGTACCAATAGGCAAAGACGCCGGTGCCCAACCATGCCAAACAGATTACCCTATGCTAACCGAGTAAATAGATCGTAACGATGAAATGATGCGTGAAATGTGACATAGAAGATTAGGCCACCTTCGCCTTGGAAAACGGTAGCATGTGACGCGGACGATTTTGGTGACTGGGATTTGAACGAAAGGGCGAGTAATTGGTCGTGAAACAGTATATGAAAGACGTTAAAAATAGAACGTCCCGAAAGGGCCTTGAGAGGGAAATAGAGTATTGGCATGAAAAGTGCTTCAGCGCCGACTGTATCATGTTAGACAATCATTGAGATTAGTTCCCATGGCCATAAATGCCAAGAAAAACCTTGAAAAGAATCTCACCTGTAAGCTGCAGCGACTTGCGAGCGCCGCTTGCGCTTTGTATGGTCATCTTGTTGGCGCAACTTCTCGTCTTCTGGGTCGGTATCCTCATAGTTTCGCTTCCGCAAAGACGAGCTATCGCTACGTTTCAATTGTGGAACAGCAGTCGGACGTCCATCGACTCCATGACTTGCACTGTCGGACTCGATATAAGAATGAGCTATGACTCGATTGCTACCTTCGGAGTGTGTTGGGCTGTCTCTCTCGCCATCGATAGCGTTGCCATTGAGTTCACTTTGAGTGTTCCCTGGACCGCTAGAGCTGCCTTGATTCTCGACAGGTGGAGGTCGAGAATGAAGGACAGAGGACATGGACCCGTAAGGACGCTGAGGTGTGTCTCCGTAGGTGGAGTCGCGGTGACCGCCGTATGAGTGAGCTCTTTGCGGAGGAGCTTCTGGACGTGGAGGAATACTGTAATGATCAGCATGGGAATCTTGAGTAAATGAAAGGACTACCTACTTAGCTGGGAATAGAGCTGGCGGCTTTTCAGGCAGGGAAGCCGACGGCGGTTCGTTTGACGAGAATGGAAACGATATTGGCTCATTTGAGGGTGGCTTTGGTGATCCAGTCACGCCTAGTTTTGCGAGAATGTCCTCTTGATCCTGATCCCTCGAACTTATGTCTTGCCGAGAGTTGGAGGGCTTCATGTTTTCAGCATTACCGGACAATGCTTGTTCTAGATTGTCCATAACATTCCATGAAGAGTCATGCATACCCTCATCTTCGCTCTCCTGAATCTCTTCCAACGGTTCGTCCGGACGATCACGTAGGTCGATGCACTGATTGATAGGCATGAGATGTCTAGCCAATTTATCCTTGGGAAATGTCACAAAGACTGGGTCCTTTCGGATTCTGTACCACTCATCCGTTTGTCTGACATCTACAAAAGCCTCATGCGAGTTTTCCGGGGTGAAGTACATGGACACTGACTCGCCGTTTCCTAGCTTTTCGGCAGGCGGTTTGAGAGCTTGATCCTCGGCATCAGCGAATGTGGACGGTAAGGCTCGAGTCACTTGTTTGGCAGGACGCCAGATGATAATACCAAGACTCAGGTTCGGGTCAACGGCTTCACTCGCTTTAGGCCATATCGCACCATCGAAATCGAAATCCCAATCGTCCCAAGCAAGAAACAGTTGCGATTTTTCTCCTGGTGTAGCTTCATTACCTACAGATGCAGTGTTATGAGGTTGATTCGCACCCGGAAGACTTTGGGAAACTGTAGGATGTGCGGAAATGGGAGTTGGTATTGCGTGTGAATCGGATGAAGTGGCCTCATGGAAGGACGGATTTTGTTGGGCATTTGAAACATAAGGGGCCGGCTGTATTGTTTGCTGCCAGTTCTGTGATTGCGGCCAAACCTGTGCATTTGGATTAGAGGGAGTGGATGGAGTAGGATAGTTCGGATAGGCACTCTGCTGGGAGGGATAAGTCTGGGGTCCAGGATAGTTTTGGGATTGTTGAAAACTGGATTGATGGGCATGACCCTGCTGCTGGGGCCACTGGTAATTCGGTCCTTGCGAATTCGTAGGAGTAGGGTATGCCGTTTGCTGTGGATGAGTGTGTGGAGGACCCCAACTTTGCGGAGAGTAGGCTGGGGTTACTGGAGATGCCTGGTATCCCTGATGTGAGTAGGCTGAAGGTGCTTGAGGGCCTTGTGGATATGGTTGCTGAGATTGTTGAAACTGGTTTGGATATTGGGACACTCCATAAGGACCTTGAGGCTGGGCAGGGCCACGATAGCCCGGCGGCGGCGGATACCGCGTGATTATCGGATTCCCCTTTTTCTTAGGAGGTCTAATCGATTGTGAGTACGTGGCAATGAGACAATACTGTACGGAATTAGAAAGTAGTTCAAGCTTACCGGCTGTCGGGCGGTCGTGGGGGCATATTGGAATGAGGATATGCCGGCCCACTGGGGAATTGGTTACAACCCTGTTGTTGCCCATACAGGTAATTTTGCGGCTGCCCGCTGGCATGTTGCGGTGGCTGATACGATGCGGAACCTGCGACCGGGCCGCTCCACGACATTCCAGCCCTTGGATATGTGGCTGTCAAAGATGCACGAAAAGGAGGTGGAGGATGTATGGCCCGTCGGATCTTTTTTGAGGGCGCTCAGGAAAAGTGACTCCGAGTAAGAGGCTGAGATCTGAGTGGGCCTAAGGTACCCCAATTGGTTCCCTGCACGTGCCAATACGCAGGCCAGGCTCAACGTCCCTGCAAGCAGCTTCGAGAAACTTTCTCAATGGGCTAATTCTCCTTCCCAATGTCGAGTTAGCATCGTAAAGTGTGTAGCGGAAGAAGAATATCGAAGGCTGAGGAGAAGCGGTGAAGCTGATGAGGCTGCTGATGTGAAGACACGGGACAAAGCAGCTAGGGAAAGTACAACTGATATAGAGAGTGAATGAATGACGAGGACAGACTGATTGAGAGACTGAGGCAAGCAACGCATTGGACAGTTCAGCAAGGACTCAGGCAGCTCGGTAGATGGGAGTGAAAGCCGCACGGTGGAGGTCTGGGGGAAACGTCGAGACATGAGGTCTGCTGGGGACATTCGGAGCTAGCCTCTTCTGCGCGCACGCTAGCTAGCTCTCAGGGCCCGTGAGCGCGGGACACGACGAAAGTAACACGGCTACCTTTTGGCCAGCGCTCGCCCGTCTCCGACCCTCCCGCCGCCCGCCTCGATGCGTACCTGAGGATGATTGTACGATATCGCCATCTGCTCGCGTCCAGTCTAGACTCGATTCCCTGAGCCCCGTCGCGGATGAAGCACCTCCCTCGCACACGTTACAAATACTACCATGCCCGGGCTTCCGTGTACGTTAGGCTCCCGCACCTAGCACAAGTTTTGTATTGTGCTCACACTAACTCGGCTTCCTGCAGCTACCGTCGACCTTGATGAGTGTATAGCGCGACTGTACAAGAAGGAGCTGCTGGCTGAGTCGGTTATCGAGGCAATATGCGCGAAGACGAAGGAGCTTCTTATGAAGGAGAGCAATGTCGTCCACATCAAGGCGCCCGTAACTGTCGTTGGCGACATTCACGGCCAGTTTTTTGACATGATTGAAATCTTCAACATTGGGGGGCCTTGTCCAGACACAAACTATCTTTTCCTGGGTGAGTTGGCGGCCTCCTGCAAGTACGCGCAAAACTTCGTTGGCTGACCACGCTATTGCTTACAGGCGACTATGTCGACCGCGGTCTCTTTTCCGTCGAAACAATTTCGCTGCTCGTATGCCTCAAATTGCGCTACCCGCACCGAGTCCATCTCATCCGCGGTAACCACGAGTCCCGCGGGGTAACGCAGTCCTACGGCTTCTACACGGAATGCTCTCGAAAATACGGAAATGCAAACGTCTGGCATTATTTTACCGACATGTTTGATTTTCTCACCCTTTCCGTCGTCATCAACGACCAGATATTCTGCGTTCACGGCGGCCTATCTCCTTCGATTCACTCAATCGATCAGATTAAAATCATCGACCGCTTCAGAGAAATACCACATGAAGGTCCTATGGCTGATCTTGTCTGGAGCGATCCAGACCCCGAAAGAGACGAATTCTCTCTTAGTCCGAGAGGCGCTGGCTACACCTTTGGGGCCCAGGTGGTAAAGAAGTTCCTAGAAGTCAACGCTATGTCGCATATATTACGAGCCCATCAGCTATGCCAAGAGGGGTTCCAGGTTCTCTATGATGACCGCCTAAGCACAGTATGGAGTGCTCCAAATTATTGTTACCGGTGTGGTAACATGGCGAGCGTCCTTGAAGTCAGTGACACAGGAGAACGCTTCTTCAATGTTTTCGACGCAAGTCCGGACAACGATATACACCGGGCTGAGCAACAGCAGCAGCAAGGGAACCAGGTCACTACCGAATACTTCCTATGATACCCCACCTCTTTCGCAACGTATTATGTGCATGCTTTGAACGTGTAGTTCCCACGTTGGAGCCCTTGGATGTCTACATGACCTGTTCGGCGTATGCGGGTGTCAGGGAAGCAAATTCACATGTATAGCATTAGCTTTTAGGCTTTCACGACTGTGGATATCATATATTCAGTCCATGCAAAACTTCCGAATCATGCAGTATATACAAACATCCCGTGATATGAGCACGTAGATAATATAGCTCGAGCCTTATGTAGATGGTGGCTGTTCATCCCGCTTTAACAACCTAAATATCTTGTTTCCACCCATCGATTCTCCATGTCGGACCCCAACCTGGCTACAACACATCTCACCTCTGGAAAGACCGTCAATACTCGGTTGATTCCGACCCGTCCCGCCATATATGTAACGAACACTATCTTCTGTTCAGGTACGCCATGATCAACGAGCACCTTGACCGCCATCAATGCTGCCGCACCACTGCTCATTTGCGGATCTAGCACGAGCACCAAACCGTGCTCCGCGATGTTCTTAGGTAATACCCGGTAATGTAGTTCTGGTTCGCCTGTCCGGTAGTTGGTCTGAATCAGAACCCTACCAATGCGGCAGTCAGGAATGGTTCGTCGTAGTCCAGTTTCGAACGCTGAGCCACCGCGGAGAACCACCACAGCGGACACTTCTTTCGTCTTTCGTAGTCCCATGTACAAGTTACCTTGTGGCGTTGTGACTTGCTCGGGTGTGAAAGGCAGCAAATCGATCGCCTTTTCAATCAACAAACTTACCAACCGATCAAAGTAAAAGATGAAATCCTCCCTGTCGTGAGTCTCCATTAGCAATGTATGGATTGCTCGTATCTGCTTCGTCTGGGGAATCACGAGCGCATTCTTGTTCAAAGGACTATCTTCGACGATCTTTCCAAGGCGCTGTAGCTCGAGCTGGTGCTGGGTAGACTTTAAGCCGAGGGTCTTTTGAATCTGGGATGAAACCATAGAGATTGCGACCGTATTCTCGATGCCGCGGGGGATGATGATGTCGGCAACTTCGCGCTGGGGCGAGACGTATTTGTAAAAGTTGGGCTTGACGAAGGAGAACCATTGTTTTATGCAGCCTTCAATGTCGCGGCCGCGTTCTTTGACGTCTCGAACTACTGTGAGAGAGTTAGACTGTCTCGGTGGACACGTAGAAAACAGTAAAGAGTGTCGGAGATAATTTGATAATAAGGTGAGCTTTAAGAATGGGTCCTTACATCTTCTGGAAAGACACAAATCTGCGTCTGCATCTGCGAAGATCTTTAAGTCGAGCAATTCTACCACTCTCGGGTCATGCAGGGCGAAAATGCCCTCTAGTATTAGAACATGCGGTGAGTATATAGTCGTAGTCTGGGGCAATCTATTGTGCTTCTCAAAAGAATACACTGGGACTTCTGCTACCTTGCTGGACCCAATATCAGCCAGTCTCCAATCTCTTCGAAAGGGTTAGCCTACCCATTCTTAATATCCCGTAGCCTGTCCACCAAAATGTCAAAATCGATAGCTTCCGGCGCATCAAAATCATATTCATTCTTGAAAGCAACTACTGATTGCTCGGGAGTTAATGGCTTGTAGAATGAGTCCTGCAGTGACGATTAGCAATGCTCACGTGACCTTATAGGTATCTTCAGAGCCCTTCAACGCACCATAGACATGATCACGACCCACGGCAGATTGAGAGATGCTACAATAGCCAATGCTAAAGATGTCTTCCCTGACCCTGAGCTCCCTGCTACTCCAATGATACTGGCATTTCCCCAAGGGGGAGAATAATGGATTTTCGAGGCCATTGTTGCGTCTGAACGTTGCCTTAGACAGCCAGCAATGCACTAAATTACCTCATAATGAGTGCAGAAATAGGGATAAATATATAGAGAATAGAAGAAGGGCCAATGTGAGAAAATGTGGCTGGTAGATCGATAGTGAGACAAGATGGAAGGTCGTTATGTCAGCCAACCTGCACGGGCCTTTCTCGCTTAAGCTTCCAAACTTCTTGCAGCTGCACCTTAACCAACCTTCTTTCCTCCTCCACCAACAACAAAAGCTGTGAAATCCCCCACACAATTTCAGCTGTGGTCGGGCTGGCCCCTCCCTTCTCGCGGATGGACCTCCGATGAGGCGCTGAGACCACCATGGTAAGCTGCATTCTAGCCTTGCACGCTTTGCAGGACGATTCCGCAGCGAACTGGCACTTACTACTTGCTGGCATGTCCTTTCGACAGAGGCGCGTTCGGTTCATTCCGATAGAGTTTTCTAACAAGACCCCACAGAGCTCTTCAACCGTCTCTGTGTCGGCGGCAACGCCGACGCTACACCCATTTCAGCGGAAGGTCGACGAAATCAAGCCATCCAAGACGTAAGTCATTTCTCACATTCGCCAGCATACTCCCTGTGTCATTATATGATGTGCCAAATATCAAGTTGGGAATCTCTCCGAAATCCAATGTGGAGAACACTTTTACTTGTACTTCTGATCTCGAACCAGCCACTGCTGGCTTCGACGGCTCCTCTCACTATCTCGTGCCACTTTCCAATAGCAAAAATGCTAACTTGGACTCATATAGCGATATTAATTTCGTCGTTATGGATTATCTGATTAGCGAAGGGTATCCGCGGGCGGCCGAAAAATTTGCGAAAGAAGCGAATATCCAGCTACCTTTAGAAGAAGAATCCATTCAGTCTCGTGTCGAGATACGTAAGGCTATTCACGAAGGAGACATTGATACCTCCATCAACAAGATCAACGATCTCAACCCTCAGGTATGTATCAGCATATCTTTTTACGTTCTTTCGTATGATTATAATCAGTTTCATGCACCACGCATAGCGCTTTGTGCCATGATGATAAACAAACCTTCAGTCCTCAGTATGATACGTAGAAGACTCCAAAGCCTTTAATGACAGCCTCACCTTTGACACTTTGCTAACGCCTCGTCAAAGATACTTGACACAGACCCCGCTCTTCATTTCGCGCTCCTCCGCCTCCAGCTTATTGAACTTATCCGGAAGTGTACCTCCACATCGAATTCCGATATTACTCCCGCCCTTAATTTCGCTTCCTCCCAACTCGCCCCTCGTGCCGCTACAAATCAAGACTTTCTCAAGGACCTGGAGCTCACGATGTCCCTGCTCATCTTCCTCCCCTCCGATGACCTCCAACCTCAACTCGCTGAGCTTCTCAAGCCAGCGCTCCGCAGAGAAGTCGCTAGCAAAGTAAATGAAGCTATTCTCATAAATATGGGCACTCGTGGGGAGGCGCGGATGCGGGGCTTAGTCCGACTACGACTATGGGCGGAGGCAAAAGCTCGTGAAGCTGGAAAGGAGCTGCCAGCTGCATTGCCACTTGGTTTGCAGGAGGGTGAAGACAACCCTCCGCCTGCACCTTCAAATGGCGAGGCTCTAGATGTCATGGTTCAGTAGAATGATCCTGCATTATCAGTTCGGCCTTCGGTCCACTTTTCCTCTGGTATTGCATCAGGATGATTTGCATTGGGAAATAAGGCGTTTGGGAGGATTTGGGAATGATCAGGATAGTTTATGATACCAAGCAATGCGGTTATGTCGTATTCAATTTAATCACATTATGGCAGATACGTACATTCGATGTAAAATGTACTGGATAATTTGAACGGTGATTCTCAAAAACTATGCAGCCTTTCCCAACGCCCCAACTCTAGTTCCTTTCATTACTTATTCATCACCCCTCATTATGCATGCAGTGTTCTTCAACCCGTGTGCTCTTACACAATGTCGTCAACAGGGCAGTTCGGATGTAGCACGTAAACAGTCTTCGAAGACTCCCGTGCTCCCTGGCCCTGTTCATCTGCCAGGCCTTCGCCACGGATCTGCATGAGGAAGTTTTCCTATAGAAACACATTAGACTCCGCATCAACAAGGATAAAGACGTGAAGCTGGAACTGTCTGGAGAACTTACCTTGCAAACCTTCTTCAAAACCTTCTTAGCCAACGCTCTCTCCTTCTCTAGATCCTCTTGCGTATCCAACTCCGCCTCCTTTTGCTCCAGATACCACACCAACAGCTCCTCCTCCTCAACGCCGTCTTCCGTCGAAGTTTGGTCTTCGTTGACGCGTGTGACGAAGAGATTCCGCATGGCAATGTATTTGTCGTGCGTGATCTTTGTCTTCTCCCGCGGCGCAGCAGACGCCTCACGGTCGCTGTCTTGCTGCGGCTCGGCTGCTGCCATCTCAGCGTCAGCTTCGGCGGCGGCGGCAGCGGCAGCAAGAACCGCTTCGTCGTCCTCGTCTTCGACTTCCACGTCGTCCTTTTCGACGCTGATGATGGATTGGCGGAGGAGGTTGTATGCCTCTTTGACAAAGTCTGGTGTGATTTCGCTGACGCAATTCGCCTTCGCGATGGCCTCTGATAGACGGATCATACTCTCAAGCTGTCGGACTGTGATGCGGTAGCTGTTGCGTCCAATTCCACCTTGGGCATCGTCTGCGCGAAGCTCCTTGTACTTTTCTACTAGCATATCTTTCGCTTCATCCGTGAACTCAGGTTTGAAAGTACGGGCGAAGCGTATGTAACGTTGGAGCTGCTCGGTGCTGAATTCGGGTTCAATAGCATCGTCGCGGTCTTTGTGGATACCCACGATATGCATTGCGAGATGTCGGTCTACGTCCTCATCACATTCGTCTAGAACGACGAAAAAGAGATCGAAACGCGACATGATGGGCGCGGACATGTTAACGTTTGCTCTTAATGTAGTCTTGCGATTGTAGCGACCACCAACCGGGTTGGCAGCTGCTAGGATAGATGTGCGTGCATTCAGTGTGGCCTGGATGCCTGCCTTCGCAATAGAGATCGTCTGTTGTTCCATGGCTTCGTGGATGGCGACTTGATCTGCGATGTCCATCTTGTCAAATTCGTCGATAGCGCAGATACCGTTGTCTGCAAGCATGAGGGCACCAGCTTCAATAGTGAACTCGCCTGTCTCCTCGTCTTTCACGACGGCAGCTGTGAGACCAGCGGCAGAGGATGCTTTCCCTGAAGTATAGACGGCGCGGGGTAGAAAGCTGCAGATGTATTTGAGAAATTGGGACTTGGAGGTCGAAGGATCGCCAACAATGCAAATGTTGATATCGCCACGGAGAGCCATGCCTTCTGGAGTCTCTTTGGACACACCGCCCATAAGTTGAAGCAGGAGACCCTTCTTGATCACGTTGTGACCGTAAACTGTAGGTGCGATTGATTCTACCAGTCGCATGAAGATGTTGGGCTTATGCACCATGTCCTTTAAGTCTTGAATCTCTGACGGGGTCAGGGTTGCAAGATACTCTGCCTGCGCTTCCTCGCCAGTGGCTGTGGTCTCCAACGCTTGCACTTGGTTCAGCGAAGCTAGGATGTTGCCAGCCTGACCTGTCATGTGATGATCTGACTGCTGCCCCGGTGTTGATGTATCTGGCGTTACCATGCAGGCCAGGAATGACATGCGATACGTCAAGTCACGAACACCCAAGGCCTTGAGCCCGCTGACACCGGACCCGCCGGCATCGTTGCCACGAGATGTGTTTGTGTTATCCCTCGTTGCCTGTGGCCGCACACCGGGCACTCTGAACTGGCTGACATCCGGAATGACAATGACCGTACCGGTAAATATGCACTTTTCTCCAGCCTTCGCCCGATCGACCATCTCTCCGCGTAGAATAACGTCCATTGTACGAGGCATGCTGCCGGTGGGAATTTCGGAACTGTTCTCCTGGATCCGGACCTTTTGCCAATCAACAAAAGTAGATTGTCTTACGTCCAAACGCCAGCCCTCGCGGTTCATACATGTTGTGTTCGGGCATTGGGTCGGTTCTGTGTATCTGAAGGTCTGCTCGATGTTTGGTACAACGGTGTTGCAAGCCTCACAGACGAATGTGGCCATAGACAGCTCTGGTCGAACTTCTGATGTCCGTGTCACAGTGCCTGAGATCGATAACAAACGGCCAACAGACTCGGTACGTAGCTGGCGGATGCGAGAGATGAGAGGAAGGTTATAAAAGGCAGGCGTAAAGATCTTGTCTGTCTGTTGGTTCGCCGTCTTCCCATTCTCGCCTTGGTGTGTTGAGCCATCGGCGTTCGATTGGGCTACGCTGGAAGCCCACGACGTCGGCTGCCGATGCTCACGAAAGTATTGTGGCTCGTACTTTGCGATCAAGTTATGAAGGGCGCGAATCATGTATGGAAGAAAGCGGTAATACTCGCTGGCCACAGCGGCTGCTAAAACACCGTCTTCGTGTTGCTGCAGGTGTGTGTAGTCAACGTAGATGGTTGAGAGGCCGTATAGCCGCATACCGCTTATCTGCGCAATGTAGTATTTATCGGTAGTCGGCACACCACTGGATACGGGAAGGGCTGATGATGTAGGGTCTTCGGTAAAGCTGTCATTTTGTCAGAATTGACCAGATAATGCAAACGGAGCAATGCATACTTTTCTAGGAACTCCTGAAATCGAAGCGAAAGCGTCTCTCCCGTCACGTCCACCACCTTGGGTATATCCGCTCGTGCGGCATTGGGTCTCCGGCCAGGCACTCGCGCACCCACTACTTCATCATCTGCGAGTCCCTCTGCATCGCTGTTCGCGCCAGCGCTTTCAGAAGGGGGGGCGCGTGGCCTCGCAGACGAGGACCGGATCTGTGATCTTCTCGGATTACCGGCATCGCTCGAGGGTATGGGAGCAGCATCAAAACTGAGAGCGGCATCTAACAGCGAAGACATGGCGGGCAAAGAGCACGGTATTGCTGTAAGGAGACTGAAGGTTGAAGATTAGGAGTTTTACCGCGGGGAAAACGCGACGCGTCGACGCGCTTTGCTCATTAGATTTCCCGTTTGAGTAAGGCCGATCTGCGGTCTCCCATCCATGCGCAGCCTCAGACGCCACATAGAGCAGCGAATAAGAGCGATCGCCTCGCCGTCCTTGCTACATCAGTCCGCCGGCCGTGTTATCAAAATAAGTTCACGGGGGCAAATGTAGTGACCTGGCGATTTTGAGCGAACTAAAACTAGAGGAAGGACTCCGGAAGATCAGTGATGCAGCAGAGCTACGGAGTAATAGATGCCTTTGGTATCGTAACGCATCCACTGCCTAGTCACTGTGCATGTATTATCTTCACGTTCAAAACAGTCTTATTACTGCTAATTCAATATCGTGACTGCATTTCGTTCAAGCGAGACATACACCCAAATGTCCCCTTCGTCCACTATCACAACAGGCGGGCGTCTCTATCCCGGCCTGCAAGCTCCCTAGCGCCCAACCATGTGAGACAAATGAATCAAGTCGTTACGAGGAAGCCTGATTTGATTGGAATATGTGATGCCATTCCATTCTATGATGCTTTGTGTTACGTGACATGAGCAACGAAGCCTCTAAAGGAAGTAGTCGGGAGTCCTGCGCGATACCATTGGCTCTCCAGCGCGCGGGCAAGGATCAAACTGCAAACTATCCTAGCTGTTAGTATGTAACTCGGCAACAGGAGTATGGAATAGAAAGCGTACAAGGTGTATTTCAGGTGCTCGTCGATCTCCATGATAGCCGCCTGGTTGCCGCACCGGTAGCAATAGTTTGGTGCTAGAACAGTCAGCGAGCTCAACGTCGAGTACAAGAAGGCGCTTACCAGAGAATATAGTCACCACGTTCCTATCCTGGGACCAATTGTATCCTTCCATGACCAGCTGATGTGCTCTTGCAACCAACGTAAGACCGTTGTTGTGATTGAACGCTTCGGAAATGTCCTGGCCAAAAGTGTATCCTGCCCCACGAGGAGATATGCCCCAGCCGCACCTATCGTCGGGGTCAGACCAAAGTAGGTCACACATAGGCCCTTCATGCGGAACCTCTTGTATACGGTCCAGAGCACGGATATTGTCCAGAGTATCGATACTAGGGGACAGCCCGCCGTGAAGGCAGAAGATCTGGTTGTCGATTAATGCAGTGAGCGGAAGGTAATCAAAGAGGTCCGTGAAGTATTTCCACACGTTAGCGTTCCCGTACTTTCGCAGACACTCGTCGTAGAACCCATAGACTTGAGTGATTTGTCGAGACTCGTGGTTGCCGCGCAGGATCGTAATGCGCTGAGGATATCGAATTTTAAGTGCAACCAGGAGAGTGACCGTCTCGACAGAGAAATAGCCTCGATCTACGTAGTCGCCTACAAGCCATTAGTGCACCGTTCGCCCGTATAAGGTATGAGCGTACCCATGAAAAGATAGTTGGTGTCCGGGTTAGGACCGCCGATTTTGAATAACTCCATCAGGTCGTGGAACTGGCCATGTATGTCACCACAGACGGTGACAGGACATTTCTGTTTCGCTGTGAGCTAATGGAATACGCTAGATGAATATTGTATAACTTACTACTGGCTGCACGTTTGACTCTTCTTGCAAAACCTCACGAGCCTAACAGTGTAATGCTTGTAAGCAGAGCCCCCAAGATAGCTATGTGCTATTCCTCATACCTTATCGCACAGTCTCTGCACGTCACTTTCCGCCAACTGCTTGCAGTTCATAAGACTCTCGATCCAGCCGTCCAAAGTGGGAATGGAAGCAGGTTCGGTGAGCGGCACCGACGACATCTGCATGGGCTCAGGCATCTTAACGTCTTCCATATTGGTATCCATAATGCGATAGTGGAAGTGGTGGCGGAATACGGGGTGTTCGGATTGTTGTGGTGGCTGTTGCTGGAGGGGGTGGTTGCCCCTTCTAACTGGGCTGATGACGTGCAGTACACAAAGACTCGCGCGCTCGCTCCGCAGTAAGGTTATGCTCGGCAGAAAGATCGAATTGCTATGTGTAGCAATTAGAGAGGGTTATCAAGAGTGGCGCAGGGCATGTGCAGGAGAATGGGGTGTGAATTGAGGGCCCGCCAACACGCACCTGTGTCAATGCCTTGGCGCCTGCTCGGTTTGAAGTTTTGCCGCTCCGCCTCTAGAAGCTTGCGTTCTGGCACTTGGGCGCATGCACGAAACGCGCACTCTAAGCAGAAAAAAATTGGTTGACTGTTTGATTATTTTGGTGAAAATAACCCAAAAAGTACTCTGCGGTAGTGAAATAACGTTCATCAAAGGGTGCAATGCTGAGATTGCGGATTTATATCAACTCCTACCCAAAACGCATCATTCTCTGCAGCGACGCTTTATGAACGTGAGACTAAACCGCGACAAGAGAGGAACCTGCACGCCGCAATCAATTTAGGATGATCGTCAGCTTTCCTTGAGCTTCTAGATGGGCATACGAGAATGTTTGACACGGATGCATGTCAGACTCGGGACTGGGCCTAGCTCCGAGACCTATCTGCTTGAATGAGGTCAGTCGCGTGTCACATTGTCACCTCCAACATCTATGTGCGTAGTGGATATTCCCTGTTAGATGAATGGACATGTAGCCGTTGTTTGGGATATCCGAAGGGCGCCAGGTTTGATCCCTGCTCCTTACCCATGGTGAATCTTGTATTCGAAGGCAGTGATACTCGCTAGTGAAAGTGAAAGTGAAAGAGGATTATCGGTTGCTGTACCACATAGGATGCACGAGCTAGCCAGAGGCGTGTTGGATGAACCAGACGGCTTATGTCTTCTCCAGCGCTGCAGGTTGATTCATGCCAGACGGGCTAGTGCATTGCGCCGGGTATGCCTGCAGAGCTGTCCCGCACACAGACGGACAGGAAGAGGGAGGCGACGAGCATGGAGATGAACAAGGCAATGCTCGAGACGGGGCTGGATGACGCGATGCGGCTCGTTGGCTACGCGAACGGTTGCCCCGTGCGCGGGCTTGGCGCTCGCCTCGTCGCTCAACAGCGTCTCTCCGGACGGTCGCTCCTTCTCCCCTCCACCTCACTTTCCTTGTTGTTTGCGACAACAAAGCTACACCAAAGCTGCGACGTGGCTTCCTCACAACGCAGCAATTTATTGCGCAACACAACACAACATCATGCTCAAGCGCAGCTTGTCTGTGAGCGAGCTCGAGGACAAGTACCTCATGGTCAGTTGGGTCACGGCCACCGAGATGAGAGGCCAGCTGCTCACAATCAGCAGGAACTCTCCTACATGGAGCGCTTTGAACCTCCCCCCCCGCCGTCACCCTCGACCTTGCTGCAAATGCCAGGCGCATGGCCGGTGACACTTTCCGACCCCGCAATGCGCGACCCTGTTTCCCCGGCTGCTTCGTTCTTCTCCACAGTTCGCAGCTTCGTGCCCATCGTCAGTCTCGCGAATCTCTTCTGCCTTCCCTTCGCCGTCGCGCAACGTTTTCTGCGTCCACAACGCGTTCGCGCCGAGCCCGTCCCGAGCAAGGATGGCGCTCGCAAGAAACGCCTCATCGACCTCGGCGCAGGCGATCCTGTCGTACCCGTACCAGCTTCGCCGCGTGCTCGCAAAATCGAACGCATCCGCCGAAGAGTGGCCGCGCGCAAGGCTCAGCGCGAGCTCCAGTCAAGCCCATCGACAATAGAGCTGTCTCCCACTGTACCAGGCGCATTCCCCGATAGCCCTGAAGTGGGACCGCCGACATCTGCTAGAACTTGCATGCTCGACGTTGTCTCGGTCGACCACGAGAATACATTCGTCAATGACTTCAGCTTCAGCGATCTCGGCACCCCAGACTGGGAGTCCTACACCCCAGGCTGGGAGTCCTACAGGTACGTAGAAATCACTAATAACCCCACTCCAGTCTTTCTGTCGGGCTGAGAGCCTGCAATGCAAGCTCAAACCCTAGGCGCACAGACTGCCCCACAATAGCCTCGGTTTGAGCGGCTGCTAACATAGCTGTAGCTCTACTCCAAGTCCATGCCCTATCCGGATCAACAGAAGCCCCGAGATCCGAGCCGATGCCGATAAGAGCGGCATCACTATGGAGCGCGACTCCATCCCCGTTGGTGCAACATATGAAAATGATCCATCTGAACTGCCAGATGCTCCGAGACCGCCACCAAAGAAGTCAGTGTCATGGCATACAAAACTTCGATCAAAGACCTTCTTCTACGATGCTGCTGTTACCGACATGCTCGATTCATCCGTGGCGATCATCAAGGACTGCTCAGACCCTGCCACCGCAAAGGCTCGATACATGTCAGCTCCCGTCAACGATGAAATCCTGCCTGTGGGAAGTCCTCCCAAGAGTGACTCAAGTGACGATGAGTACGGAGGTTTCCGTGGTGTTCTGGTGGATATCTGGTTCGACGACGAGGACTCTCTGGAAGAGTCCACGATGTCCAACGAGCTCATCTGTGAGCTTTATGATGAAGCGGAGAAGAAGCTGAAGCTCAAGCTAGCACTTCCTCAACCAGCACCAACTCCAGCTCCAGCTCCTGCTGTCACTATCAAGCCTCTTGTATCGTGCCTGACCGATGATGAACGCAAGACGCTCGATGCCGTATCCAAGGCCACAGACTATGGTAGGAATGTGCGTGCTGATGTTGTTCCCGGCAAGCTTACCGCTCATGACTTTGGCACTTTGCTGCCGTCCATGTTCAACGGTCACAAATGCGCCTGGGTCAACGACAACATTGTCAATGAGTATCTGAATATTCTCATCAAAGACCTCAAACAGAAAGAGGGGTATCAGCATAAGAAGAATGGACCAGCACCCCGAGTTCACGCCTTCGCCTCCCAATGGTACACCAGCATGAAAGCTAACAAGGACAATGTTGCCCGCTGGGCATTCCGAAAGCAGTTGGGAGGAAAGAATTTCCTGGACGCTGAACTTGTTCTCTTCCCTGTCTGTGATGGCAATCATTGGCGTCTGCTTGCCATCAAGCCTAAGGATCGTCTTATCGAAATCTTCGATTCTCTTCATGGCGGTGGAGCAGAGCTTGCAAAACGTGCGCTTGACTATTTGCAGATGGAGCTCAAGCATCTTTTCGTTCCCAGCGAGTGGCATGTTTCGACTGAAATGAAGAGCGAAAAGCAGAAGAACAGCAGCGACTGTGGAGTCTTCACTCTGTTGAACGCCTTGGTTCTTCTACGAAAAGACGAGCACGACCGGGTTCTTGTGACAGACGGAATGCACGATGCTCGGCGTCGCATTGCGACGACTTTGCTAACCGGTCATCCGACTACTGAGATGGACTGAACGACAGGTCATGATTATTTCCTCCCTTTTTTTCTTCCTTTGGCACACAGATGCTACCTTTTCTCATAATTCTTTTTAATGATCCAGGATAGATGGATTGGTCTGTCTTTTTTTTTTTTTTTTTCACCGGCGTCTGTTGCAAGGCTCACCTTATTGTCAAATCACCACAATTGATCGGACTGGTGGTTTATGGGAGGTTTCTGGCGTATCACCGATTTATTGGTGGGGCCCCTTTTTGCATTGGGTCGATGGGGCTTTTCCCTTTTGGTTTCGCTTGCATTGAAGCGATGCTTTCTGCACTCACGAGATTATGATGACACGATCTGATACCCTGGGCGGAGTCTTTTGACGATTGTTTACCGATTGTACACTAGCATTAGGAAAGCGCCTGTACGAGTAGGACATTGAACGAGAGTATGGAATGCGCTATCAGATGAAATTTTTGACTACCTTCTCAGCTCTAGAGTGATTTCGTTCGTCGACTGCTTGAGAAGCCCACAACGCTCAGCATGTTAGTTTGTTATAAGGCCGGAGCTAGCTCAGTTGACGTACACTTGTCCAGACATGTTCATTGGTTCCACTTTGCGGGTGCTTTCCTTACATATCGTGGTAAAACACATAGCCATCAGCACGTTATAGAATTTACGAAGGAAGTACGTCTTTATTCCGTACCGTTTATATATTCTCTATCTAAGTTAAACCCAGTGAGCTTTCCTAATTCCTTATGCGATCTTCAAGCACAGCTTTCCGAAATGCTTCTGGTCCCACATATACTCGTACGCCTCCTTGAGCTGACTCAGCTCGAACGTCTTCTCCTCCACAACAGGATGGATGTTATTCTGCTCGATGGCGCGGATCATGTCCTCAAACTGGAGTCTGCTGCCTACGAGGACTCCACGCACCGTCAATAAGTTGGTGAGAGCATCGAGGAAGCTCGGCTGGTCCTTGGAAAATCCACCTACGAAGCCAATGACGGTGATGATACCGTCGATTGCCGCAGCCTTGATCGACTGAGCCATGGTAGTCGGTCCACCTACTTCAAGAATGTGCTCGACACCACGACCGCCCGGCGTAAGGGATTTGGCATGCTCACCCCATTGTGGAGTCTCTTTGTAGTTAATCACATGGTCCGCACCGAGCTTCTTTAGAATCTCTGCCTTCTCCGCAGAGCTGGTTGTGGCGATCACGCGAGCTCCTGCGGCTTTTGCAAACTGAAGAGCGAAGATGCTGACACCACCAGTTCCCTGCGTAAGAACTGTCTGACCAGGCTTGAGCGTACGCGACTCCAAGCCATACAAGCCGTTCCAGGCCGTCAGAGCTGCACAGCTGAGGGTCGAGGCTTCGACAAAGTTGAGGTTTGAGGGCATGGAGACCAAACCTTCCTCGTTCAAGGCGGCATATTCACGGAAGGTACCATCTACAACGCCTCCGAGGCCAGTTTGAAGGCTGGAGTAGTCGAGGGACCCAGCTAGATGGCCCTGGTTGAAGAGAGTGACAACCTTGTCTAGGGACGTTTTAGCGATGATTTCTCGGGATACATATTGACTTGATGCGACGTACCTCCAGGCTTGAACCTCGTCACTCGAGGACCAACGGCCTCGACGGTCCCGGCGCCGTCAGAGCCTGGAACGACGTTCTCCTTGACCGGAAATGGGTATTTACCCTTGGATGATCAGCGAAAGTCGTGGCGACACAAGCGAAGCGCATCTCGTACCTTTGGAATGATGAGGTCACGGTAGTTTAGAGATGCGGCGTGAACTAGCAAAAAAAAAAGTAAGTTTGACGTCGCACTGCTTGATGCAGCGGCTGCTTACACTTGACGAGGACATCTTTGTCGCCCAATTGAGGTATTTCCGCCTTCTCATTGAACTTCAACGAATCGAAACCAGTCTTTCCCTCTACGGTCCATTGTTTAATCGTCGACGGTGCCATTGTGCCGAGGTTGTTTACGAAGTCACAAGCAGAAGCGTGGAAGGGTTTCGTAGAGAATGTGGAAAGTAATATGCAGTTAATCAAAGACTGTATGCAGGTGTGGTGCGATCCCGAGATCTGTACCGAGAATGCATATCGGAAGGGGCACCACAATATTTGTATACACATGTGGGGTCACTTGTGGTGGCCGTCGTGACGCAATAACCAGTGCAATTTCTGATCTACATTTCTAAGCTGTTAGCAAATCAGACTGATTCGGAAGCATTGAAGCGCCCTAGTACTCGCTTCTAACACTCGAAAAGCCATTGAATGACGGAGTATCTTCTGTCTAGAGAAGGCGTCGCGATAGAGAAGCTTGTGCTCGTAGCAAACGGTCCGGGGATAGCTCGGGATCGCTCGGGGATGAGGATAATTCCAAAGATCGATTACTTTCTACCTGTTGAAACACCTATTTTGCTTGTTAATACCTATACAAACTACAGCTTACAAATTGATGTTGTGTTGTCCCTACTACCAGCTCCTCGTAAGAATGTGCGCCCTGAAGGAGATTTCTCGGGAACGTCCGCAATTTTACGCTAAATGACATCCTTAGCTCTCGTGAAGAGGCCCCCAACTCAGCCTCCTATTACAACCAAGTCGCATTTCGCTTCGTCCAATCAACCTCTTGCTTCTTTGAGCATCTTACTCACCGCGCAAAAGAACTTACCACTGTGGTACGCGTGTGCAGGATGGCCGCCTCACGGCTTGGTCAGCCACAGATGGATGTCCCTCAGGCAGGATCAGCAAATATTAGCTACTGTTTCAGCTCTGCATGTTTTATCGGACCTTTACCTCGCTGTCGGTGACCTGCAGCGTTGCCCAGCCCGTGGGGCAACAAGGCAATACGCCAATTCGGGATTTCGCCTCGTACAAGAAATTCACACCTCTGTCCACCGGCGATGTAAATACTGCCATTGAAAACTCGAAATAAAGGCGTCAGCGAAACAGCAAAACCCAGTTCTCCTCCTTGGAGACTATTCGTCCAAATATGACTTTAGTGCTTATGGGATCTATGATTCGCTCTGTGGCTGAACCCTCGCGGGCCTGGCCATTACCCCAGGCCTTGCGTTAGGACCTGTTGATTCACGCCGCAATCACGTCCTAATCGCTGTTCTTCAGCTTGCAGCAAAGTTGCTTTCACCTGAACTCACGACACTCCATATCGACACTCGCGTCAATATCGGAGATTGAGACGACGGAAGGTAACGTTTATCAAGGCCTCGTACTGGGTATGTCGTACGAAAGCCGCAGCGATAGTGCACAGTGCTCATGCGTGCCAGTTATTCGTGTACACCTAAATGTCCGCAACGCCATAGCGAAGAATCCGACGCAGCAGCCTTCGAGATGGCTTCCCAAGGGCATCGCCCCCAATCTGTTTCGTCAGATCCCTTTACAGATCCGTACGACCCGTTCGATTCGCCGTTAGATCCCATCGAGATGGCGTCCTTCCCCGGCCGATCGATTGAAAGCCAAAACTTGCAGGGTCATGGCAGAGACTCACCAGGTGTATCGCCTCCGGGGAGTCCTCCTCTTGGATACATTACGAGGGGAATTGGGGAAAATGGACAATATGCGCGCGTGCAAGGCTCAGAACGTCCGATGCCGACGGTACGGTCAGGACCAGTTTCTTTGCGTTCGGGGGCAGCCTCGTTATACTCTATAAACTCCATGAGCCAGTACAAGTCTGTCGATGAGCATGCGCAGCGATTAGTCGACAAGAGAGCAGGGGAGATCGCAGAATGGCATATCCATTGGGTCACACCAGCAATGATAATAGGCCTGTTTGTAGCTGGTTTAATGGCGGCAGTGGGACACCATCTGTTCTATGTCCATTTGGATGGCAAGCCATCGAAAGACCAGCTGAAGATGATTCGATATGGGACGGCAATGGCGTTCTTTGTGAAAAGTACCTTGGTTGGATGCGTCATCATGTGCTACCGACAGAGGATATGGCATACGGTCCGGACAAGGGCAATGACCATCAACGGTATTGATGGACTTTTCTCTGCGACAGAAGATCCGACTCAATTTTTTTTAAATTGGGAGATGATTCGGAATGGCAAACTTGCAACTTTTATGGCGGCTTGCAGTTGGTGAGTCTATATATACCAAGGACTGTATCAAGATGAGTCAGAACGCTGACATCGGTAATTATAGGTTGATTCCGATTGCATCAGTCTTGTCGCCTGCTTCTTTGACTTCTGAAGTCGTAGAGTCGCAAGTCCAGACAAATTGGTAATAGCGCTCTTCCATTTCCAGTAGTCTTGTCATACCTCGGATCCAATGCCTATCTCGACTACTGATTAGGCATGACTGGTTGATATTTTCCATGATCTTATGCTGACTTCCTTTCTTTGATTAGTTCCGCTGTGCCCAACCTAAACTTTACGCGCGAGGCCATGTTCGACTTCAGACACACAAACGAGTATGCTGGCGCATCACTTGCTTGTAAGTAGCGCCCTCTCGCAGGGAATTGGAGAGATTGCTCTCTCTCCCTTCATCTTAATTGTCGTAATTTTATGAGCTCTAGCTGATTGTCATCACTAGATTACAACACGACCGATAGAGAGGGAAAAGAGCCAGGCTACTTTGACTACTATGATCAACCTTCGAAGAATCTGAGGCGTCTTGCGATCACGACTCTATACATGAAGAAATCAATACCGAATACGAATGCGTCAATGCAGTCATGCGGTCAATGGAATTGCTCTTACTCTATCAGTTTTGAAGCACCAGGTTACAAATGCGACGAAATCGCAAACAGCAAGAATCCCGCCGATGGAACCGCTCCATTCAACCTCAGTCTGCTTGCGCCTCAGGGAGACTACATCTACTACGCTAGCGTTGACCTGGATGACTACAAGAGTCCCCAGGTCCCAACCAGCGATCTGGGGGAACCGATCGATAAGCCTCCCTACCCGGACTTTCTCGGGCGTTTTGACTCAGAACCGATACTCTGGATTGGCCATTCGGTGAAAACGAACAAATCATATAGTGATGACTCACCGTACAAAAAGTGGAAGACAGTTCACGAACCACAAATTATCAAATGCACGGCCCATTACACGGATTACACCTTTGAAATGAGCTATAACGACACACAACAGAACCACACCGTAAAGAAACGAGACTTTCACGATCTTCTAATCGACACCACCCTTACCGTAAACCCGAAGGATCCTAATGATACAATCGCGAGCCCTGCCTCAAATTACGTCTCACCAAGAACCGACAAGCGCAAGTACAAGAAAACCGCAAGCTTCCATGCCATGAATTCACTTCTTCGAGACTTCCTTCGCGGAGGAATAAATTACAATAACTCCATCATCCAGACGAAATCCGACATCTCAGAGACGCGTCTCATAGACCAAAGAACTTCGTATCCCCTGGCAAACTTGAAAGATGAAATCCAAGACGTCTTCGAAGATATCCTTGTCACCTTGCTCGGCGACCCAACACTAGTCGTTGCAGACACAAACAACGTCCCTTGCACAAAGACCCGCTCTATCAACGTCTTTGTCTATCACCGCGAGAATCTCTGGGTTGGATACGCATTAGCCGTCGCCTCGACGCTCCTCTTCATCATCGTAGGCGCCTGGGCTATCCATCAGAACGGCGTCGCTTCCGACACGCTCTTCTCGCGCATCCTCGTCACTACCCGAAATCCCACGCTGGACAGACTGAGCGTCGGCGCTTGCCTAGGCGGCGACCCCTTCCCCAAGGAACTCCTCCAAACCAAGCTACGCTATGGCGTGCTCCTCGAGGAAGAGACGAGAGAAGGACCGCTCGGGAAGGTGGAGCACTGCTGCTTTGGGACTGCGGGGGAGACGAAGGAGATTGTCAAGCATGGAGTTTATGCCGGGCTGAAGGAATGGAGGGATGAAAAGGCCGGGCTCGAGGAGAAGGAGGCTTTACTTGGGAGGGAAGATGCAGACGAGTTGAATTAATCTGCGCTCGAGATATCAGAGAGAGAGAGAGAGAGAGAGAGAGAGAGAGAGGACGATTTAATGACCCTAGAGCATAGCATCCGGCGCCCGCGTTTTGTTGTAGCATTTCAAGCAAGGGGCAAATTTGCAGAACCCCCTTGTAATCGAGTAACAATGTTAATGTCTTTTTATTTGCTCCGCTTTGTTATTTTTTTATTTTTTTCCAGTGCTACGTGTGCCTTTTTGTCTCTTGGAACTTTCTTCATTTGTGTGGCTCGACTTAGCCAGCCCTACAATGACTTTGGTCGCGCCATTGAGCGAAACGATAACGATGCGAAGTAGTCCGAAAGAGAGTTTGATGTGATGGTAGTAATTAGACCCTTTTTCCATATTTTTGATGTGAAGCTTGGTGGTAGGGAAAACAGTTACCAATACCTCCTCTGGAAAGGAAGCGTTCATCTCTGCTCTGAAGAAAATAAAAAAGGTCTTTTGTTTTTACCATGGTGACGACTTGATGTATTGATTTTTTTTTTCAACAGGTATTTGTTTATATATTCTCCCCTCCGTTATGTAGTCAGACTTTCTTTTTCTGATCTCAGGTATAATGATGTCCTTTTGTAATTGTATAAACAGTGCCCATACACGCATGCCTCCCTCGTGATAGACATCAGACTCTACAGCTTCGCCGGCACAGCCAACCTCTTCCTTCGACTCCTCCCTTTCGCCCTCGCCACAACCTTCCCTACCTCCTCCTCGCCCCCATCCGCCTCACTAATTGCCCCCTCCCACAACTCCCTCCCCACCCAATCCGCCAAATTCAACACCCTTGTCTGCACCGTCGCGCCATCCCTTCGATTCTTCCCTTCTCTCCTACTAAGACTGATTCGCTCGGCGAAAAGCCATAGCGGACCCTTTGCTTCGACGATGCCCGTCTCTGCAGCGCGAACTGGCATCCACTCGTCTGAGAGGCGGATGGTGGATTGGACTTTGGCGTCTTTTGAACGCATGACGAGGAGAATGCCTTCTTCTTCGAAGCGCTGGTAAGTATTCCTTAGCGTTTCTTTGTTGACGGCTTCAAAGTATGAAAGGTCGCCTTGGTGGTACAGCGTTTTGCCGAAGAGTTGCGCGCGGTCTTGTGCCTTTTTGAGATCGAGCCATGTTTCTTTGGAGTGTGTGGAAGGCGGTGTGAGCATCATCAGACTTATTGCCCCAAGCCAGGCGGCTTCGATGAAGGGCCAGATGAGGAAGCAGTAGAAGTCGAAGTTTTCGCGTCCGGTTTCGCGCTCTGTGTCGCTGAGTTCGATCCATTCGACTTTGGAGGGGTCGTTGGGGTCGCGGAGGACTTTGATGACGTTGTCGGCTTCAAGGGAGGCGAGAGTTTTTGCGAGATTGGCGTCGAGGCCTTCTGTCGGGAAGATGAATTCGCCGCTGAAGAGTTGGGAGAGGAAGTGGACCTGGTCGCGAAGATCGGAGTAGGTGATGCGTTGGTGGGAGGGGGAGCCACCTTGCTTTACTTTTGTGTACATTGCGGCTGAGACGAGTGACTGGAGAATGAAGAGATGGATAGTCATGTTGCGATAAAAGGAGAGCTGAAATCTGGGGAAGTGTTACTACAGGCTCGAATACGAATATAAGTGGATCATGCACATACCGATCTACAGCGTAGAATGTTTCCTCTGGCAAACCGGGAACGATCCCAACAAGCCCAGGGCCTAAGACCTCAATGGCTCTATCGACGACTGTGCTCGTTGGTAGACTGGCGAAATATGCCACCCTGCCTCCCTGTGCTCTCACGCGGTCACTGAGCCATTCAACTCGCCGGATTAATTCCGATTTCCCAACACCTCTGCCTCTAAGTGTCAACAATATAGTGCCGACTAAGGCAGTGGGCATAACGACTGAAACGTCATTGATATCGCTGAGTACTTTGTACCCTATCGTCCGCAAGATGCGTTGCCGCTCCTCCTTTCCATTCAACTGCTGTGGTAGCCTGCTGAAGCGATCTTGCTGCTCGTTGATGAATTGGCGAAGGGACCATGGCTCGTGGAATCTCACGTCTACCCGACCGAGCTTGAGGGAAAGAACGGACGACGCTGAGAGGAAGTCCTTGAGGTTTTCCTTGGGCTTTGGCTGTCCTAACAGTTCGCTAATATAGGAACTGTATGCGGTCAGTCAGTCTTCTTTCCACTGGGTTTAATGCACTTACTCCACTTCAATGACCTTGTCATATTGCGTTGAGACAGGGCAGATAATCGCGTCTTCTACTCTTCCGCTTGCTACACTATCCAACATGTAGCTAAGAATACCGAACTTGGGAGGCAACAATTTTCCCGTCCGACTTCTTCCACCTTCTACAAAGCACTCCAGATTAAAGCCATTCTGAAGCAGGGTATCAATGTAAGCCTGTACAAGCGTCGAATAAAGCTGATCTTCTCCAAAGCTTCGCCGTATCCACATTGCGCCCGCGTGCTGGAGAAAGGCCCCTACAACCGGGAAGTTGAGGTTGTCGCCTGCAACAATGGTGGGAAGTGCGAGGCCAAGCCGGTAACATATGATCTGAAGAGAGACATAATCGACGTGGGAACGGTGAGACGGTAGGAAGATTATCGATTGCTTTGCTTTGTGAGCTTTTTCCGCGACGGCACGGAGACGGAGGACTTCTTCGCTGGAGACGTGGACGCCTTGATGGTACGCTCTTGTGAGCAATTGTGTAGCCAGATAGTATGCACCTCTTATGAATCGCTTGCTCTCCATCTTGCAGATCATGTTATCTGTGAGTGTGTCGCTGACCTCCATTAGACTCTCCTCAATTTGCGCCTGCCTCTTCCTCTTCTTATCGGCAGCTCCCACGCCTCCATTCCCATTCATCACGTCCTCCCCCAGGAGTCCTTCTTTGGCTTCTATCGCAACTCTTTTCAAGGCGAGATCCTGCACCTTCTGCATTAGTATGGGGTTGCTGAGCACCCTGGCTTTCATATTCTCCGAAAACCCTGAGTAGAATATCGGCTGCCCAATGACCTTGTCGTACGATCGCCATCCCGTGCCGGAAACATGCAGCGACACTTCGCGTATAAAGTCGAGAGGAGAGGAGCGGAAGCGCGCAAAGGAGTGAACGAGGCCTTTGTCGGGCGACCTCTCATAGCCTGCTGCATGGAGATGCACTTGGTCGTCGGCGGTGATGCTCAAGTCTGGAGCCTGTTCGGAGGCAGCCGAGGAGCTCGACTTGGGGGACCTTGTAGAAGAGGCCATCTTGGGAGCGGTCGCGGCGGGTAAGAGCTCCGTGATGCGGAGCTTACGGCGGAAGTGTGACGAGCCACCAGTCCATGGAGTATTCCTGGCAATTACGGGTCAAAAGCGTTGGTAGTATATTCTCAGTTGCAAAGGGTCAATCTGGCATTGGCACGCATGCGCTGTGCGATGGGCATACAAGCAGCTACGTAGGAATTCTGGAGGTTGAAAGTAACCAACCCCATCCGAGCTCTGGGGGTCCCGTGTCTGCACGTGTAGCCGAGGCCCGTCGCGACCCAACGCCACCAAGCAATGTAGATCGGATCGGCTGCGGGAGGGATCATTAGGACACGTCGCCAAGCCCCTATTAGGATCTTATTAGGATGCTATTTGGAGACGTCACAAGGAAATTGGCGAGATCAAGGGCGCGCAAGAAAGGTCTCAGACGAGGAATTCGGGCCGTACCATTTCTTTTCTACCGATTTTTCATCATCCTCGTAAAAAGGACTCGGGAAAGATGATGTATGATACACACTAAAAAATAAAACCCACACCTCTTCTATAACCCAATACTTGGTGAACGCCAGAAGATATGCGTGTCCGCCGGGTAGCAGCATTTTCCTAATGCCTCAAACCTGCGGGTAGGAAAACCAAAACACCAGATAAAGAAGCCTTGCCTTGCCTTGCCCAATCAGTCGTAGCCAATGCCGCCTCTCCGTCTACCCACGTAGATTGCCACCGCGACTGTGAGACCAACGAATATTAAAATGGGTCGGAGAACCCACCACACAGATTGCGAAACGGACAGCGGGGCACTTTTTAGCCAAAGTCAGACGGGGTTGCTAAAAGGTAGTGGACGAAATGCGAACTGTGTGGTGGATGGAGTCTGTCCAGTACAAAAGAAATTAGCAGGCCTTTAGTCCTGCTCCTTTTCGTACCCTTCTGGTTTCTTCATCCCGGTGACCTCGAACCATCGTCCCGTGCCTGCAGGTACCTGTTAGTGGTGTCGTCGATTATGTTGTCGTAGGGGACTTACAGCTGTAGCCTTTCCAGTCGAAGTTGTCCTTCGGGTTGCAATGGCACTTGTGCTCAATGCGATACTGCTCGCCCGTAGGGCAATGGTGGAAGGGAACGTGAGAATAGGCAATGTCGTTGAAGAAGTGGATCTCGTCCTGTTTGAGCATGAGGGCAGCAGCGATGGAGTGAACGGGGGCGTCGCCCCAACGCTCGTAGAAGAAACCGCCGGACTCGTCAAGGTGAGTAAAGTAGTCGATGTATTCCTTCGAGCGAAGCCAGTTGAGACTTCCAATCTCGAAGTTGGACCAGAAATGACAATTGTTGTAAGTCTTTCCCTCGTCTTCGCTAATCCACTTCAACGCATTTCCGTCTTTCACATACTCTGGGTGCATGCTCGTGAAGTTCACTGTGGTCTCCCAAAGCGTTGGGATAGTGTCGACATACTCATACAACGTGATGGTGAAGCTGTACTTCTTCTTGTGCTCTACCATGTACTTGAAGGGGTCATAGTTGATGTCGCACCAGAAGTCGACGCTGGGCTCCACGCGCCAGTACCATTCGTAATCCATCATCAGGGGGTGGCGGAAGAAGAAGCCTGATTCATATCGGCACATGTGTCTGTAGCTGATGGAGTCGCCGTAGATGATGTTCTTCTGCTTCATTTCTTCGCGAGTCCTTGCGGCACGGTCTTGGTCAATCCAGTCAGGGAATGACCAATGCTCTTTCGGGATCTTGCCATACTTGGCCGTGCCTGATACCAACGCGCCAGTAATCTTCTTGAACTCGTCGCTGAAGTCGTCGTCATTGAGAAAGACCCAGTCGTAGTTAAACTTGCGGTTGAAGCGGTCTTCGACGGAACGGATCGACTTGGCAATGTCCCAGACATCGGAATTGCGGGCAAGGGTGACGAAGGTAGCATTCATGCGGTCGCCGGGGATGGTAGCGGGAGGGAGGTCTTTGTCGTTGGGAGTCGAGGACGGCTGGGGCTTCGGCGATGGCTTCGGCTGCTGTGGCGAATCCTGCTTCTCAGGCGGAGCGGACTTCTGGGCTTCGTCGCTGGAGTCGGAGCCGGAGCCAGAGCCATATTTGTACGTGGGCCAGGAAGCCGAAGACACGGAGGACGACTGGGAGATGAAGAAGAGGAAGACGAGGGTCTGGGACGGGTCAGCGGCGGTGTTTTATGGGGTGTCGGGGAGTGGTGTACTATGAGCGCGAAGGCTACGTAGCGGAGATACCGCTGGTGGCCTGCCATGATGATGATTTGATTCGAACCGCAGAGCTTTGTAATAGGACTTCTCGTGCGATTTATGCCGTAGAAGTTGCTACAAGGGCGTCCCGTGCGAGACGGCGGCGTCGCAGCGCAGGATGGTCAAGCGACGTGTGTTGAGGGGATGCGGCCTAGAACGCGAGGGCGATGCAGCAAGGAAAGCGGCGAGCAACGAGTGTGAGCAGAAAGCACGCAGCGGTGCGTCCGGAGGAGAATTGTCGACTAGGACGGACGGTGGGTATTTTAAGCAATGGCTGCCGGGGGCGGGATGCGCACTTCGAAAAGGGGAGGGCGTCAGGCCTGCCAAGGGGCCAGAGGGCTAGAGGGCTAGAGGGCTAGTCGGACGGGCTGCGTCGTGCGCACCACGTATGAAGAACGCCCGAGCTGACGCAACCACGGGCTCGCGGGATGGGAGCAGATACGAAATCGAGCAATAAAGGTCGCCAGGAGAGCCGCTCGCTCCGAGAGGGCTGCACGTGGGCGGCAGAGGCGGGATCTCGCGAGGCCACGGGCGGGAGCTTACTGTGTTTTGCGAATCGCACTGTTGGGAGGTATGTGGCCTGTGGGAGGGGTGAAGGTTCCACGCTCGGCAAATTCCGTCGAAACAAGCACAAACGCTGCTTTGCTCGCACGTCGACCACCACCACGATGCAGGCCCTGCCCACCCACTAGCTGTCGCGCTCCCCGTCTCTGCCTGCCCCTCCGCGTAGAGTAAAGTAGAGATCGCTTGATGCGTCTGCTGCTCTGAGAATCTCGCGGCACCCCCAGCGCCCAATTTACTTTTGCTGCACCTCCCGGTCCGATTATTCACTATCCGGCCACCAAAGCCAACACGAGCACGACCGCCTCTCCGCCCGAGCAATCTGCTCCCCGCTCGGCGACGCACCCCGCATCATGTCGTTCTTTGGCTTTGATACCACTCTCCCCAAGGACCGCGGCCATTCTACGAATGCGCCGGGGTTCGGCCACCACGATGCCTTCGCAGGGCTCGGCACTGCCGCCGGCGACGACGATGCGTACGTACCGTGAATGACCCGTTGACAACACCATTGACATGGCTATCCAGAATTGACTTTGAAGAGACATACGACGGGCTCGGAGACCAGCTCGACGAGACCGATGATGCCTTCAATGACGACACTTTTGGCGAAGGCCCTGCCTCTCAGCAGTCGGTCGGCAAGGACTTTGACTTTGCCGGCCAGACGTCCATGATTTCGAACACGCTGCACGAAGAAGGCATGCTCTTCCAGGCTCGCCAGCCTCCGCCCCAGCAGAAACCCCCGGTCCCCCATGCGTCGAAGCCCAAGAGAACCGGCTACGAAAGCTACCACGACCCCGAATACATACCTCAGCTGGAGGCTCGCGCCGACATCTGGGGGTTGAAGCCCAAACAACCTGCTGCACCGAAGCAGCCAGAACCCCAGCAAGTTGCTCCACAGAAGAAGCTGTTGAGTCTGGACGAGGTTGAGGCGATGATGCGAGCCCAACCCATGAAAGAACCCGCGGGCCCTTCACATGCTGCTCCAATGCACGCTCAGGCACCCCATCCTCAACAGATTCCGCATGGTCACCCACAGTATGCTGGAATTCCAGGCCCATTTGCACCCCAGATTCTCCAGCGCCCTCAACAGCACCAGACGCAACCCCCACCCGTGTCAAGACCTCAGCAAGTGCACGCTGAACTTCCCGCCCAGCCTGTCCAGTCGCAACCGCCCCAGCATCCCGCTACTCAACAGCGACAGCGCCAGCAGAACGAACCAATGCAGCCACATAGACAGGTCCAAGGCCAGCAACAAGTCCAGACACAACGACCACCGACACAGCCTAGGCAGATCCTGCAGAACCCCAATCGTCTGTCCGGTCATGGCCAGCCGATGGCCCAGCAAGGTCCTGCAGGCCCACGAGGCCCCGCTCAAGGTCACAACAGGGGGCCTTCCTTCCAAGGCAACATGGTCATTACTCATCCAGACCAGCTTATGGCTCTCTCGGCAGAAGAGCGTGCAGCTTACCTTGAGGAAGATGCTAAACGTGCGAAGCGAAACCATAAAATTGCTCTCCTATCAAAGGACAACGGTCTGATGACCCCTCAAGACAAGAACTTCATCACACGAATTCAGCTGCAGCAACTGATGTCTGCTACTGGGACTCTAGACGAAAAGACCCCCGAGGTAGCCATGGCTGAAGATTTCTACTATCAGGTGTTCAGCCAAATCCGTGGTGCTCCCCGACAGAGTCCGCAGCAACCGGCGAACCAGTTCGCTCAAACGTACCTTTTCCAGACGAACAGCAGATTCGGTCCGCGTAGACAGGGTCGAGGAGGCGACAATCATATGCAGCGCATGGAACAACAAGTCCAGCGAGCAGTCGAGGCCGCGAAAGCCAAGCCCAAGGGGAAGCAGCTCGTCATTGAAGGCAGCTTAGGAAAAATTGCATTCAGTAATGCCAAGACCCCACGACCTCTGCTCAACATCAAACGACCAGACACTGGAGACAAGCAACTGAAACATCACAAGTCATCTGTGGCCCATCGCAAGGAAACTCTCCGCAACATCGAGTCCGTATACATGACTCTGATGCAGCTCGAAGACCATGATCGTGCTCTGCCTCCTCCTATAAATGAGGACAGTCCTCCAGAGGCTATCCAAAGTCACATGGAATGGCGTACAAAGCTCGAGGCTTTGCATAAGAAACTATGGCAGGATATTAAAATTATGGAGCTTATCCACCCCAAGTAAGTTCCACCCGTCTATTAGGATATTAGCTTGTGCTGACGAAATAGCTCTGTGACACCCCATCCGTTCATCTCCATGTTATCTCATGCCAAGGGAAAGAAGGTTATCCAACGCATTTTCCGTCATATTGACGAGAACAAGCGTCTTACTATGGTGACCATTATTGTTCTTCACCTTGACCAACTCTCCGTTGTCTCAAACGCTATTGCCATGCCGGAGGAGCCTCTGAGCGCAGCTATGCGCGAAGAAGTCGAGCTATTTCTACACACTGTAATGCCGCCGCTTTTCGCCCACATATCCGAGTCTTCACTCGACGTCATCATCGGCATCCTTGGCCTCATTCTTAGGACAAATATGCATACTGTGGCCCGCAGCAAAGTCGGAATGTCATTGCTCACCATTTTAATCTCTCGTGCCGAACTCTTGAAGCAATCCGTTCCTGAGATGGATGCTAAAGATTGGGAACAATGGACAGAGCTTTACAACCGATTGTTTGATGCAGTCGAACCCGTCTTGCCTGTGCTCTTCCCTGGTACAGTGAACGATACCGACGACATGTACGTCTGGCAATTTTTGGCTGCAATGGGAGTTGGGGCAAACCCAGAACAGCAGCAGAGACTCGTCCTCGGAGTCAAGGATCGCGTCATGGAAACCGTGACTGTGAGCAAGGCGCTCCCGGCGGAGATGGCTGGAGCTAGGTTGGCTAACGTCAACCTCTTCATGAGGGCGATTGGATTGGATGTTGAACTGCTTGGATGAAGCAGCAGAAAGTAGAATGTCCCTTCAAATCAAGAAACACTACGACAGGAAGTTGAGGAAGGCTGTCGCCAGTCTAGTCAGCCGTCTTGCTACCCGAAAAGGCACATAAGCTGATTCTAATTTTTGTACAGATAAGAGCATGAAAGGGGGAAGAGTGAGTAGGCTACGATGATCTCAAGAATCACGAAGAGGCGCAAATAGCCAAAGCCACCATTCTCATATTTATGAAAGAGACACTGGTGAGCAGCGATAATTTGAAGCACTAAGTTTTCTGCATTAATGTGATCAATATCAAAAGTTTCTTGCAAAACAAACTCGCGTCATCGACAGTAACCATTTTTGATCCTTTTATTTCTCCGACGGGGCGGGCTTGATATCCCTGGAGAGAAGGGCAGTGATGTTTTACGGGCGGTCATGCGAGGATGCTCGATTGGAGGATCTGAGAGTTGTTGCTGAGCCTCGTTTGAAGGTGATTTGATCCTCCGCACACGGAGCGATTGCGCTTCGGATGTTTATGCCTCAGGCGAACCAGTCAGAGCCTTGGAATCCAAATTGTCCGAGCTTTCCTAATTTTGTATTATCGAACAACATGTGAATACCTCTCCCGCTCTTGTCCCCCTGCGGAATGGACGCTGCGTTCGGACTTGAATCTTTCCAGCGCTTGCTTTGTCACATTTTGCAAGATGCTGCCAGTCCGGCGTCACATTGGTTGTAGAGACGCCATGAGCTTCGGGTCCCTCCATCCGAACGGCAGGTATTTCAGTAAAAATCTACCTCCTGTCCAACCAGAGCCTGTACTCTCCCGGAAGCTCGAGTTGCCTCGACGGTCAGACCGTTTGCCGAAACACTTTACCAGGAAACATGGTCTGGATACCAGTCGCCGGCCGGCACGAGAGATCGTTTACAGGACGAAATAGCAAGAGCGCTGCTCCCTAGGCGAAACATGTTCCAGAGGGTGGCTTGCGGGGGTTTGGTGGGCAGCGCGATGCTTGATTTGCTTGTCGCGACGGGTCGTCAAACAACAGGGCTGACGCTTCATTGGAGGGAGCGGGGCGTTTCGCATTGCAAAGTCTTACGAGTTAAGAATGGGGGCGTCGCAATGCTGAAACGTCCTGGGCTGCTGAGCGCTTTCGTAAGCTCCTTCTCTTCGACGACGCCACGCGCGTTGTCGACGAGCTGAGGGGACAGCTAAACGACGCCGACTCATCGCCAGAGAATGATTTCTTCTCCTCGGCTGCGCTACCCAATTTTTTTTCTCGAGTACCAATAGTTCCCAGACACGCCCTCTTCTACCTGCAGCGGGCGATTCCAAATGCGTGGCGTCAGCTTGTACCAGCGGAGGCGACGCTGAAACAGCATGCTAAGCTTTTGCTAGCCCCTGTTTTATGCCCACGCCAATCTTCTCCACAATTCTTCAACATCGCGACCCAGGCTAAAGCAGTACGCGTATGAGGCACAGGTTCAATGGCATGTCCGCCGGCATAATGCTGAACAACGTCGTCCAATCGACCGTCATGCCATGGTCCACGGCAGCCCTTTGAGGCAACTTGCTAACCGTTCCCGTCCATATTCTAGACGTGCGCCTGAGCGTGCTGCGAATGCTAAGCCTGATCAACACATGGGTGGATCATAATGGTGGCACACGAAGGCTCTCGTTTGTGCGGGCTCGCGCCGTACGGTGTCTCCGCGTGGAACAGGTGCCGAGCGGAAAGCAGGCTTCGCCTCTTTCATATACTTCTCGAGCTGCATGTTCATGCATCGACATCTGTCTTGGCCTTGAGTTTCATCGGACGTCTCCTTCCCTTTCCCTTCTCGTTCCATTTTTATCATCTTTGGCTTCATTCTTTAACGACTCTCTTCCCCGCTCAGCGAGTGGCTTTACCCTTTACCTTCAGGCCGAGCCTTTTTTGTTTCTTTGAGGGAGTAGTAGTCCGTCGCTGTACTCTTCTCTTCCTTTCGCATACCTTCTTTCCCTCCCTTGGTGTATTCAAAAGGCCATTTACTCTCTTTTCGACAAGTTACTTCGTCGTCACGGCTGCCGGTCAGCATTAGTCCATCATGGCAACACTTCGCTTCGTTCTCCTCGTCACTCTTTTGGCGGCCATCGTCTTGGCCGCTCCAGCACCAGCAAGAATAAAGAAGCGGTCTTTCAAGGTACCGCGAAACATCAACCGGAACCACCCTCGAGGGCTCAACGGGCCCGATGCCATGCGCAAGGTGTTCATGAAATACAACTTTCCAGGAGGCTTCATTGCAGCTACCAAGACTGGCGAAAAGTTCGATGACTTCAGAATCAACGCGAACAATGCTTCCGCCAATGGTTCCGGTACTGTTGCTGCCAACCCGGAGCAGAATGCTGCTCTCTTCCTTTCGCCTGTCGAGATTGGTGGCCAGACCTTGAACTTGGACTTTGACTCTGGTTCCTCCGATCTGTAAGTCTATCATGATATGACGATAACAAGATACTAACATCAAGTCAAGCTGGGTCTTCAGCACCGACCTTAACCAACGATCCATTGGTCAACATACAGCATTCGATGCTTCCAAGTCGTCTACTTTCAAGGTTATGCAGGGCGCTCAGTTCTCCATCTCGTACGGTGATGGCTCCGGAGCCGCTGGAACTGTTGGAACGGACCAAGTCACGATCGGTGGTGTCACAGTTCAGAACCAAGCCGTTGAGCTCGCAAATGCCGTCTCGCAGTCTTTCGTCCAGGACACCAACACCGACGGTCTTGTTGGGCTTGCCTTCTCTCAGCTCAACACTGGTGAGTAAATTGCTATCTTCTCCAATTGCCACAACCACTAACAGTGTGCAGTCAACGACGGCACCAAGAAGACACCTCAGAAGACATTCTTCGACAACGTCATGGGCGACCTTGACCTTCCTGTCTTCACCGCTGACTTGGACCCTGATGGCACTGGCGTCTACGAATTCGGCAAGATCGACTCAACCAAGTTTACTGGCCAAATGGCTTGGATTCCCGTCAACTCTTCTTCTGGCTTCTGGCAGTTCCCTTCTGCAAAGTTCGCTGTTGGCGATCAAGTCGTAGACAACCCAAGTGCCTCCCAGGCCATCGCCGACACGGGAACCTCCCTTCTCCTTGTCGACCAGAACGTCGCCGAAGCCTACTACTCTCAAGTCCAGGGCGCCCAGAACAACGCACAAGTTGGCGGCTTCATCTATCCCTGCGATGCTCAGCTTCCCGACCTTTCCGTCGCCATTGGCGATTCCTACATGGCCAAGATCCCCGGCAACCAAGTTACCTTCGCGACCGTCGATCAAGCCAACACTACCTGCTTCGGCGGCGTCCAGGGTAACCAGGGCGCCGGTCTCCAAATCTTCGGAGACACCATGTTCAAAGCGCAATTCGTTGCCTTCAACGGCGGCAATTCGTCTGTCGGCTTTGGCGAGAAGCCGCCCGTTGCGTAAACAAAAACCACGATACCCAGACTCTCCTTTCGCTGGATTGTGTAGTCGTTTGCATTAGCGGCATCTTGCGTTGCTTTATTGTTGATATGCTTGGCCTGAAGGGTGCGTGCTATTCGGGCTCTTGTACATAGTTTTTATTTTTTTTCTTTACCCGATTATGGATCACGGCACTACGGTCTTCTAGGAGACGACCAGAACTGAGGCTAGACAAGACAGCCTGCCCGTTCACGACGCGCAGACACATGATAGAATAGATAATCTATCACAAGACATCAAACTCTAGCCCTGCTTCAATTTTTCTTGTGAATGCCTCTAGACGCCACGAAGCCGGCAGTAACGGCATAGCTTTCGTACCTTGGTTCGTACCGGGCTTGAAACAGTGTCGTAATCCCTCACCCCGTCAGACCCGTAGACCCCACTTGAGGTTGTACCTGGCGCCATCGTCGGACATGCGTGAAACGTCGAGAACAAGGCTTAGAAGGCCTGACGAAGCTTTGGACCTGAGGCTGAGGAAGCTTGTGCCTTACGAAGCTTGTGCGAAAGCCACGAAACGACGTACAGATACCCGCATCGTAGGATCCCGCACTTGCATCGCCGAGACGCGCTAGTGGATGTGGCGCGTGTAGGATGGGGCGCGACATGCTGTGGTGAGGCGGTCGTGCCTTCCTGAGTCGTATGGGCTCGCCATGACAGGATCATTCTACTAATGACTACAATCTAAATATCGTGACGTTTTTTACATGAGCGAGCATCTACTCGACATGCTGCAGCAAAATGGAACTCGGTTTACAAGAGCATGAACCAACTGTACTAGAATACGCACGATTCCACGGTATTTGTCGTGACTATACGCACGATCAGTCCCTCACTGGCAGCACTCTACCATCACCCGGTCACAGCCTTGATCTGGATCTTCGTGATCCATTTGATGCTCCTTCGATCACTAATCCCGCCAGCGAACTGACCAAGGAGCGACTCACAGTCAGCAAGGAAACAGCTCTGTTTCTCAGAACAGTGCTCTCGATTCCAGAGCCGTTGGATGAAGCACCTCTGATATCGAATAGGAGAAGGCGATCCCGTGGCCTGAAGCAGGAAATACCGCTCTTGCACTCGGACAATGAGCTTGATTTGCTGAACTTCGGTAATACAGCTGTGCCCGATTTTTCTCACCTGAAGATTCCGCTTGCACCTGTTGATGAAGCGAACGACGAAGGATTCGAATGGCCGTTGCATTACTCTGCTTGTCTGGTGCAGTGCGAAGAGCGAGCGAAGACTGAGAAGATTGCCGTTTCGAGAGATGTTCTGAAGTGTCTTCAAGATGCAGTCAGAGATTCTTACATGCCCGAGGATGCCGAGGCGGCCCTGACGGATTCTTTGAGCTATAAGAAGGTAAGTAATGAAGCTATGAGAGATCGTTGATTGATCGTAATAGAATGTCGCTGTTCAACCTCTCACTCCGCCTCTCCTTCCTATGTCTCCACCAATGACACCTTACATTCCCTCGTCTCCGGGAAATTGCATCGAGCTACTTTCTGAGGACTCTAATTCGGTCGTCGCCGAAGCAAAAGCTCTTGAGAATCAGCTCATGACTGCAGATGCATTGACGTGCGACTCAAAGGAGGACGACCTACTTCCCCTTGACATCGCGGACTTGGGCCAGTCCGATCCGATTCCGAATGAAACGGAAGCTCAACCCTTAAAACGAAAAGCTGAGCACCTACAAATTGAAGGTCCGCTAACCCCACCCATGTTCTCTGAATCCCCCGCGAAGAAGTTCAAATCCGTCAGCTTCTCGAATTTCAATGAGTACATCCCGGTTCTACCTTCCCAATTCGAGAATGGTGACGACATTTTGGGTCCTGAGGATGATTTCAATGCATTCTACAAGGACATAATACCACTCGCTGAAGAAGCTGTCAGAAAAGTGGAGAGCGAGAAGCTTTCTGCAGCCGATACGATCAAGCGTGTCAGTGTTCCGCATATCGATTTTACGTTGCCAATCGCTCCTTGGGATGAATATCAGCGCATCTCTGGAAAGAATCCACCAAAAGAGACCGAATTAGAGGCGCAAATGAAGTTCATGCTTCATGTTAAGCGCATTGACATGCACTCCGTAGAGACTTGGCACGGACTCTCGAAACTGACGAGAGAGCTACCTTTGGCCCCGTTTCCCACACATGCGGCGAAAGTCACGATCGAGGAGAAGCTTCACGGCGAACAAGATCTTAATGAAATGCTTTCAGAATTGACATTGGGAAATGATGTCGTGGCGAGCTCAGATATGATATGGAAGAGGAATGGTCTGCGAATTCTTGAAGAATCGGAGGATGAGGATGAGCTGGAGCCCGAGGAAGGAGATCCAGCCGAACTGGAGGATACGATGGACATGGATGTTCTCGTCAGGAAACGAAAGCTTGAGATCGAAGAAGCTGCTGGTGACGCGGAATCTAACCGAAAATACACGTTCACCAATCGTCTTGAACCTAATGATCGTCCACAACTTAGCCAAAAGTTCCACCACACCCAAGGAAGGAAGTTGACGATGCCAACAGTCCCTACCAAATGCTGGAGCAACACGAAAGATCCTCCAAACAGAAGGGAGCAGACAGATATACCTCCAAATATAAATCCACAGTCGCAAAGTGGGTCTGACCAGAGCCTCATGTTTGGTGGTAAATTCTCTGCGACCAACGCGCTAGAGCATTTCATGGCCATGCGTGGCAAAGGCAAAGGTAGTCCGGAGACAACTGAGTCTACAAGATGCGGCACAGATCGATCGCAAGGTCTATCGAAACCCCCGCCTGATCGTCTAGGAAGACATGTCGTTGAGCAGCGACTAGCATTTCCAAAGCCTCAAGAACCGCCGCCGCCAGCACCAACACTGCCAGAACTTCCATCTGTACCAGAAGACCTTAGCCCGTGCTCGTTCATCGTATCGTCTTCTCTGCTTCAGCAACGAAGCCTCATGAAACAAATAGAAAAGTTGTACCCAAATGCAGAGTTTGTGAGCCGGGATTTTGATCTGCCTCATTCACCAGCCAAAGAAGCTGATCTTCTATTGTCTCCCTCGACCGGACTGATCATGACAACATTACAACAGATCAAACAGCGGGCGCTTCCTGGGCAGCCTGATCGATCCCCAATTAAGGAAAGAATCAGGTGTCTTCACTACAGGTATGAGAGACTAGTGGTTGTGATTAGTGAAGGGCTTCGTCGAGATATGGAAGAACAAGGTTCAGGTCGGCCCGTTGATGCTCGTGATCAGGAGGCAATTCGTGAATTCGAGAAATTCACCATGCAAATAGAAGGTGATGTGTTGATTAAGTATGTCCCGGGCGGTGAGCGATCACTTGCTTGCTTGGTCGTTGGCGAGATGGCGACATACGGCCTGGCCCATGGCTCTAAGGATATTGGTGACATCAAGCCCTTAGCTGACCAGACGAATGTAAGTACACTGACAGATCTCAACCACAATATCGGACTGACATGTTCCAGTGGGAGGTCTTTCTTTGTCGCGCAGGACTAAACCCTTTCGCTGCACAAGTCATACTCGCTTGGCTGAAAGGTACTGTGGATTATCCTCTCGCATCGAGCTCACCTATCGTCTCTGGGACTGTGGTCCAGACAGTGCCCGTATTTGGACTGCAGACATTCCTGATGATGCCTGCAGAGCAGAGGATAGAGAGTTTTCAGGCTGTGCTAGGCGGAAGTAGGATTTTGAGGGGAGTTAGTAAGGTATTAGATCAGGAATGGCTGAGTGCATCGCATGGGTTTCGGATGTAAGATCTTGGAGGGAGCCATATGGTCAATGCTGAGCAATCTGTTGAGGATGTATGGGTATTTGGTGATGCACACATGAAGTTTGATGGCAAGGCTTCGTGCATGTTGAGTCAAATTAATCGTTAGGTCCTAAATTCTCAACGTTTATGCTGCTCTAAGCGCCCCATACAGGCGGTCCAGGAGCCACATACTCCAACAGTCCCGTCAATGGATAATCATAGAAATGCGGCTGTACCCAAATTCCTACAAACTGAAATCAGCTTCCTTCTCTAATACCTCGGCACCTCTTCGTAATAACACTTACCAGGATCACTCAAATTATACGCCCCCGGAAACTTCACCAACGGCCCCGGACTTCCTCCTCCATGTCCTCTGACCTCCACCTGGGCACACGCAATGTAGAACTGCGTCGTATTCCATGTAGGTCGAACATACAAGTGCTCAACACGAAGGAGATATTTTCCTGGTGGTGTGGCGTGTGGAATTGTGAAGTTTATCTTGAACAAACTCAGCACACGTGTCAATAAAGTAGACGAATATAGGACAAAGAAAAAGAGAAGAGGAAACGTCGTCGAATGAAAACAACTTACCCCCGTCGCCCCGCGCGTCGCCCAATACGTATCGTTCTTAGCCCCATAGCTCGCGATTTTAAACCACTCCCCGTCACCCTGATACTCATCAAGACTAGACGTAGGCGTCTTGGACAAATACGCTTGCCCAGGCCCATTGTGATAAATTATGAAAGGCACGAGCGGCTTAGAGTCGCCCAATCACTTAGTCAGTCATACGGTCCACCACATGAATGACACAAGGGGCGTAAACATACCTCATCAGCACTCCTACCCACTACAAAGCCTACCTCGTCGCCCGCATTGATGACGGCTGTCTTCGTGCCGGGCCCAGATGTTGCGGCACCCCGGCCGCAGCGGACGTTAGGGTCGTAGATGTCGTAGTAGGGCATGTATTGGTCCCAAAGGCCTGAATCGGCGGCTTGGCCTTCGGTTATGTTTCTATGGGATTTGGTGAGGATGGTTTTTTTCTTTAGTTAATTGGTAAAAGGGTCAAGGAGAAACAAAGCCAAGTGAAGAAAAAAAGCATGAGCCAGTAGAGAGATGAAAAAGCTGATTGCATACCGAACGTATTCCCATTGTTCCGTCACCGTGTTGTTGAACATGAATCGACTAAACACATCTTCCTTGAGTCAGTCTAGAGAACGTCCCAGGGCTCCATGGGGCAGGGAAATATTCTCCGAGCCGAAAATGCATGATTGGGCAGAACGGTGGGGGCAACGTACAATGGGCGGCTCCCAGATGCCAGGAACACATCCAGGACAGCCAAAAGAGCGGGTTGCGATGCATAGCGAAGCCCTTTTGCCAAGGTGAAACGGAAGCAAGGTCAGCTCGTGGACCTTCGTCATGTTATCTCACTCGGAGAGGGCGCTTGCCGATGCGGGAGGGTGGATTTACCCGGGTGATAAATTGGGGCTCCATTTCGTCAACATTGCTGTGCCTGCAGTCGGAGGTATGGCCTTCATCAATGCCGAAGTGCAGTGCGTAGTGAGTTCCATTCATGGCGGTCGCTTGTCACTCATTCGTTTGGAGTGATGAGTATGGCGTTGGCGTCGAGGCGGTATGCTACTCTGACACTGATTGGTTGTAGTAACTAAGTAATTGACATGTATGCATTGTAGTTCTAGTTTGTGGAACCTAGCACTAGTAACCGATAGAATGAGGTTTTGATGTGTTTTGTTGCGGAGGAATTTAGTCTGACTAGCTTGCTGCGGGTTGAAAATGCTGGATATAGAGATTGCTGGCCTTTGCCGTCGATATTACAAACCTGCCAGAATAGATCGGTCCCGTTCCAACGAATTTCGATCTAAGAGCTAAAAATCTGGGCAATTCTAGATCTAATGGTGTTCTGGTTAGTAGACGGTAGAGACGAAGCTGCTCATATCTGGCTTTTTGGTTGTCGCAATAGCCAGCATTGCGGGGTGAAATACGGTTTATGCCCGGAACAACGACGCAGGTGTGATCACTTCTCGACCACTTTTCTTACCAAATCACCCCCAAATCGTGCTTAGAAGTACAAAAAACTATGCTAATTTCATCCGGAGTCTCCTTGAACGTTTTCGTAGAGTTTGTAAAGTTCGCGTACCTTGCACTTCTAGCTGCAGTGATCTGAGTCAGCCCATATGTCGCAGGTTTAAAAATGGTGCTTTTCGACCCAGGATCCCGGCACCCAGTCTTAATATACGGCATATTAGCGCTTAATGCTCCTCCCGCAATGGATAAGTCCAATGCATCTAGAGCGAAGTAGAAAAGTGACCGAGAAGAAAATAGTATACTATACTTTTCTCGGCACCTACAGCAAGCAAGCCTGGTATCCCTATCCATGTTGAGATTCTCTACTGATACGGCCCCCAATTTAGGTCGCACATGCGTCGTGAATGCAGCGACGGTTCTATTGATGACAACAAAAGAGCCGTGAATTATGGGTCTCGCTTCTCGTCTCTTATCTTGCAGAGAACAAGAGGATATTATTAGAGACTGAGAAAGTGTGATGGACCGGCGAGACTCAACGAACTAGGAATTGATATATCCTTTACGCCCGTGGGGACCCCATTCCTTCTCCACCGTCGGTTCCTTCCCGCTTTTGTCTCACAAAATGTCCGAACTCGACTCTCGCTTTGTCAAGCAAGGTCTATGGACCGACCTGGATAAGGGTGCTGTGATGGGCAAAACCATCACTGCTGATACTCGAACGGGTGCTTTCGTCATTGCCTTACTCGCTATTCTTTCTTCGTTGGCGACCGCTCACCTATGGCATCTTGTCACGTTCCTTATCCACCAGCTACGAGCCAATGGAAGACCAAGGGATGCTCTATTCCGGCAACAGCAGGCAATACTTCGCACACTCCCGACTCCTGGAGCCCTGATTGCCGACTCGTCCAAATTGTTCTGGCACTGGAGGAAGAAAGAAGGCCCATGGCTTGCGCTCGCTCGCCTCCTGTTTCTTATTCTCCTCGCCGCTCTTTTCGTGGCCATGACTTGGGCGACGTCCATCTTCTCCTCTCTGGCCGTGGATACGACTCAACTCCACGTCTTGGTCAGTAGTCCTTATTGCGGAGCTCTCAACCTGACGTTCGATACTCTCAATGACATTTCTTTGTCTTACCTTACTGAGATTGTTTCGGTGGCTGAGCCATATGCGGACGATTGCTACTTGAGCGAGAACAAGTCTTTACCAGCTTATTGCGATGCTCGTAAGTGAAAATTATTTTCGATATTTCTTTCCGGTGCACAGTCTGTAGTAAATCACTCTCGTTAATTGTAATCTACTTCTAGTTGGTTGCAAGAAGATTATAGATACATGGTAGTCACTAACACTATTTTGCTTATAGTGATCAGGCCCAAGAGCCTATTCACAACAGAAAATGTCACTTGCCCTTGGGATCCTACAATGTGTGCCGGAGATGGCAAATCAGCTATTCACATTGATTCTGGCCTCATCGACTTGAATGAATTTGGCCTCAACTTGCACGACAAGGACCGTGTCCAGTTCCGCAAAAGTACCACTTGCGCACCGCTTACACTCGAAAACCGTACATCTGTGATCAATGCCTCTGACTTTCAAGAGTTGAATCGTGCACCACTTGCACAGGAAGAACTGCTGCTCATGTATTATGGAGATGTGCTTCATTCCGACTACATGCCGAATGCTACGTACATTTGGTCGCTTGCAGCAGCTAATACAACTACGTACTTTGACACACGGCGAGTACCCATGATTTAGGTATTGACCCGCTTTGCTGATACTTGTACAGAACGGGTTCTGCTGCTGGTTCGCCCGAGTGGTATGACTTCGGCACCCAAATCGCTATTCCCGAGATGCAACGAAACGATACGGACATTGTGTATAGACTCATTGCGAAGAACTACGTTATGTACAGGGAACCAAGCGATGACCTCGTCTTCTCAGCCCACAAGACGAATCCTACTATCACGAATTTTGGGCAGAGGCGGGACCACTACTACTCTGATTTTCCCGTATCTGTGCTTGCTTGTGGCCAGCAGGTATGCTTCCTAAGTGTAGCATTACGAGACAAACACATCCACTAATCGGGTCAATAGTATCAGTACTGCGTTGCTCAGGAGGGAGCTCAGCCGTATTGCACCAATCTCACTGCTCTTCCAGCTCCACCAACGAAAGACAATTTCCCGCAAGCAAATGACATACAACTAGCGGCGTTGCAACTCCTCGTCACCTCGGGTGCCATATTCGATCAACAGTCTTCCAAAACGTTCGATGCCCAGAAATACAATTGGGACGGAGAAGTTACCTCACTACCTGACAATCAGTGGCAAAAAGAAGTCACGCGTTGGGAAGCAATCGCGTGGGCAGGCCTGCACCATCTGATCACAGACTATGCCATCGGTCCCAAGCATCGAGATCCAGGTGCCGACAGCTATGTCATTCCTGCAACTAATCCAGGAGAGAAGCAATTGTGCAATGCGCAGAAAATGCAAAAGAACGGAGGTTTTGTGTAAGTTTCTAACCCTCGTGATAGACTTTTACTTCGCTCACACATTCTAGTAACATAAACTATTTCGCTCTTGTTTTCATCATTTCTGTATCGTTCATTGTTGTCATACTGGACATCACCCTCCTCAAATTCCTCATATTTCTTAGCAAATTCCGCCGCTGGACCGGCCTATCCGCGCGGATAACGCGCTGGACGCAAGACGGCGTCTTGCAGCTTCAACGTCGGGCGTATGAAGCACAGCACCGTGCCGATTGGACCAATCTAAATCAAGACGTACCGTTGACGGTAGACAAAGCAATGCTAGAGGATCTGATTGTGGAGTCGGTGCCCCTGCGGAGCATCTATATTGATACAAAAAGGTCAAAGGAGAGGGTAGTGGAAGAAGACTTTTCTCCGAAGCCACTGAGGTCTGCAAAGACTTGGGCAACGCAGGATACATTTGTTTCGGTTGCAGAGAGCTCACTTCAGAAGTCACGTTCAAAGGGGTCGAGTTTGAAGGAATCTGATGATGAATGACACGTTCTGTAAACAGATAAGACCATGTACAAATATATAGAACGAGACTAGCTGGTGTTGATACTCTATTCTAGGATGTTGCTCCTAATCTTGACTATCCTCCAAAGTATCCTAGTCGCAATGTCTTATGATTCGCAGCATGATGTCCGACAATAGCAGCTAGCGCTTACGTCTACATCCGCAACAGCCTTTGCTAATCGAAGCTGTTGATGGATGACCTTGGCTTCCTCAATTCGGCCCAGCTTGATCAGACACTCGTGATATCCATGCAATGCCCACACATTATTTGGATGCTGCCGTGCTCGCGGTAGCGTATCGTCGAAGCCCAGATCTGCAGCATGTGCCCGTGTCGCTTCTTCGACTCTTCCTTGCTCCATCAATAGAGCAGCATAAGCATGGCGAGTCGGCATCATCCATGGCCAAGGCTCTGCATAGGTGAGTGCATCATCGCGCTCAACAGCCTTTTCGAGGTGAGTGAATGCAATGTCATAGTTCTTCTTGCGGTATTCGAGTTCGCCGTCGAGCACAGCGAGTCCAACGAGAAGGACGATGTTGGACTTATTGGGGAAGTCGCCTGCGATACGTGATGATGGCACTTTCTTAATTGCTTCATCGAGAAAATTGCGGTATTTTGTGGCGTTCTCTATGTCTCCGGTCGCGGAATATGCAACGCCTTTGCCGTAATGTATCATAGCTGTCGTCACGCAGTATAGATGCTGGTCTTTGGGCAGTTCCATTGCGATGAGATCTTTCCAGCGGCCGAAGCGGACAAGCACATGGACGCGCACTGCAACGAAATTCTCGAGCCAATCAGCCATGGGCGGACTTTCGATTCGAAGGAGGGATTCGGGAAGCGAGGCCTCCATCCTGCTAACAGTATCCATGCATACTTGGAATTGGCCGGCAAACATTGCAGCATAGATGAGACTGTGGTAGTCGTGCATCCTGTAAAAAGAATAGAAGTTGTCGCCGCCGTGCTCGGAGAGATACTTTTCATCAGCTAGGCAAGCATCTGCATTTGAGGCAATGGCTCGTCGATAATCGCCCACAAGGATATCTAGATGGGAGGGCATGTGGACGAGGTGTCCGGCATCAGGAATGAGGATCCTGAGGTGATCGGCTGCTACTATTGCAGCCTCTGGCGTCTTCGACATCTCCATGAGATGTATGTATAGGTGGAGAATACCAGGATGATCATTTGCCCCTTCCTGAGCTAATGCTGCCTCTAGAACGGTCTTTGCTTCGAGAGAGCGCGCTCCAGGTGTTGGCTCACCTGTTTTGAGGTCCCAAAGATCCCACGCAGAAAGATTCATGATTGAGTCTGCATAGAGGGCTGCGACGTCAAGGTCTTCGGAGAATTTCTTGTAGACGACTGCCATAGCTTCTGCGTAGGCTTCGTTGCAGGCACGAAACGCTTCCTCGTTAAGGCCTTTGGGAACCCGGGATTGTACCGCATCGATTAGAGCTCTTTCGAGTTCGGTGGCACCGGAAGCGCTCTCTTTGGCTCTCGTGTTTGCGTTGTTTATCTGCTCTAGAGTTGTTTTGAGCTCTTGCTCATCAAATAGATCCCAGGGTTTGTTGTAGTTAGGTCCAAGGGCGAAAGCACGCTGCAGAAGTTAGCTTTTCAGACTTCCCTGCTTAGACTTTGATAAGCTTACTCCCCAGTATGCCATGGCAAATTTTGGATCTTCCTCGATAGCCCACTCAAAACACCTCGCTGACTCCTCGTGATGGAAAGCATAGCTCCAGACCAGTCCTCGGTCAAACCATTTCTGCGCCGCTGCACTTTCTGTGCTGACTTTTCGGTGGAACCCTCCAAGATTGTACGAGTATGCGTCTACTGCAGAAACCATATTTGGGATGATTTACAGAGAACAGGGTCAAGCAAGCACGCTACTCGGGAATTCTACCCTGATTTCCCGAAGGCTTAGATCGACAGTACCGTGCAGGGATCAAATCTTTCAATCTCGTCAGAATCGATCAGAACTTACATCGAGAAGGTTTAATATTATAGGATTGAAGAAATGCGTTCCGAAGTCAGTGGGGGATACAGTTCCGATGGGGGTACGACAAGGGCGGGGCAGTGGAGAAAGTGGCGAGACCAGATAATTATCACCTTCAATCTCAGATTCAAATGCCAAGTAATGAGATTACTTACAGGAACGATGGCTCAGTGTTGTGAATGATGCTTTTGCTCAGGACTGCAAGTGAGTGCCGAGGTAAGTCAAAAAGACGTCAAGTAGTATCAGTGATGAGTAATGAGCTTGACCGACCAATCGTATGTCTTTCTACCTCAATAGTACAGTTATCACGCTACGTAGCGGATCCAGCACGACAGAGCTGTGAGCGCATAGTTGATCTAAGTATTTCTCAAGTTCAGATGAGTCATAGTCGAATGATGAAGATTGCTCCGCTCCACCACGATAATGAAGAGCGAATGTATCAACAACGTTTAATTAACTACTGATGCCCTCTCCGTTATGTTCTTCGAATGATCTACGGCTGCAGAAGCAGTTTGCCCGTTGTCTTCCTTCCTTGAATATCCTCAGTCGCGCGTACCACATCTGTCAAGGGGTATACGTCGTGAATTTTCACGTTCAGCCCGTCCTTCTCAATGAAATTCCAGAGCTCATCAGCGTACTGTTTTGCTTCCTCACGCGTCGGTATATAGTTGAAGAGTGTCGGACGAAGGAGTTTGACATTCTTTGCCGAAAGACGGCTATTCATCAAGATTAGTATCCATGATCATTTACTAAGAAGAGAACGCTGCAGGTTTTCGGGGGGATAAGACACTTACCCAAGCGCAAAACCCGTCACAGGGCCAGAGGCATTTCCGAACGACACCATAGATCCCTTCCGCCTCACAACGGCAAGGGAGCTATCGAAAGTGGCCTTGCCTACGGAATCAAATACTGCGTGTACACCCTCACCACCCGTGATTTCAAGGACTTTCTTGACGAATTGATCCCTGTCTTCCTCGTGATACTCCAGTAAAACCTCTGCTCCATTCTTCTTCGCAAGCTCTCTCTTCTCTGGGGTACTGGCCGTTGCTATCGTCCTCGCTCCAACCGCCTTCAATAGTTGGCAGAGCCATAATCCTACTCCGCCTGCTGCGGCCGTGACTAGAACCCAGTCCCCCTTTTGTACAGGGTATGCTTCTCGAATGAGGGTGACGGCTGTGAGCGCTTGTAGAAGGGCGGCTGCAGCGACTTTCGTAGAGATCGAGTCGGGAATGGGGAGCGTGTGGACAGTAGCCACGGGCGTGTATTCTGCGTATGCGAACTGGCCCATATAGGCGACTCTACCGCCTACTTTAAGGTCTGAAGGTGCGTTCGGGCCGAGCGCAGCGATGGTACCACTTCCTTCTCTGCCTAGGATATAGGGAAACTTCGGAGGCGAGTAGACGCCGGAGCGGAAGTACCTAGATAATTCCAATCAGAGAATAAATCCTTTCACTCAATTGTCCGAGTTGATGGCATTTAGAATAGGGAGAAACAACATACGTGTCAATGTAGTTGATTCCAATAAAGTCGTTCTTTACCAGCACCTCTCCTTCTTTTGGCTCAGGAACTGGGATATCAGTCTTATACTCAAGAACCTCGGTTCCACCCGTTTTCTCAATCAACACCCCCTTCATGGTCTTTGGAAGACTCGCCATTGTCCTTACAGTTATGAACCTTGGAGCTATGTGGGAGGTTAAAGCCGAAAGTCTTGTTGACGCAATTGAAGCTGAGATTGGCGGTGAAATTGCTATTCGAGGAGATACCCGACTGAAATGCGGGAGAATTGGCATTGACTGTGGTTTTAGGAGAGAAGAAATTCGGGGTCACGTAATCGACGCGATGTTGATGATAAATACGCACAACTCCGAAAATGGATGCGGAAGGACCCCGCTCGAGCCCCCGCACACGTCATCGAAAGGGCGCGTACGCTATCCACCCTTCCATTCCTAAAGATTTGATAACTCGAGCATGGGCTTCGGAGCTAGGGTTTTGCAAACCCTTGATATTTCCGGGCTAAGCAGTCATGACAGCTACTATACAATCCTTCGGTATGCTTCTACTAATGCGCTTACCCGGTTCTAGCCTAGTAGACACTCCAAGTCGATTATCGGTTTATAACCTGAGAGAATTTTGACCTCGGAAAAGTATCCGTCACCTTTGTAGCTCCTTACTGATGAGAAATCACAAGATTACTCACGGAGTCATTTCACGTGCTGCATAGAAAAGCCGAACGGAATATTCACTTTGATCCTCACATGGTAGTGGAGAAGTACTGCGACAGTGATTTCACCAGTTGAAGCTGATCTTGGTCGAATGTTCTCAATTATGGTATATTCGACAACTAACTGCACTCGTTTCCATGACATCTAGACAGAAAATAACCCAGAGGAAGAGCTCCCGGACTACCATTACTAGCACCTCGGATCTTTTTCTATCCCTAGAGCATCTAGCGTCCCCAGCGAGTATGAAGGAATTAGCTCACATCCTTCTACAAGTCTACCAGCTGGGGTATTCCGCTTAGTCATCTGCCAGTTCTCCCGCAATATCCTTGACGTTGTCATTGAGCTCACCTTCCTCACGGTTTGCTTCTCCTGGAAGATCCTTCTCTCTGATGGCCATTGCCTTGGGATGGCGCTCCATCCAGAGCTCATTGGGAAGCCACCTGAAGAAGCTGCACATAGCTTCGCGGACGTCGTCTAAGATAGTAACACCGCCTTCAAGGGTAAGGATGCGTGCGTCTAGCTTCATGCCCACGAAGCACTCCTCCAGAACCCCGTCTTCAATCCAAAATTCGTACTCCTTCCCCTCCTCAGTCCTAGGTAGACGGCCCTTCGGATATTTGTCTTTTGGAAGATCGTACTCTTTAAAGTCATCGATGTGCCATGAGCGGCAGATGAGCTTACCAAGCGGCTCAAGACTGAGCTTGTCTTTGGTGTGCTCGTTTTGGTATGTGTACATTTCTTTCGTGGCATCATCGGCGGGGTGTACGGCAAGAACCTGAAGACCAAACCACTCGTCTTTGAGTACTTTGATGGCTTCGTTCTCGAGCATGCTCTGCTGATCTTCTGTACCAACGATAGCGACACCAGTCTTGAACGTGATCCTGGCCTCTTCATCTGTCATTCCGATATCTCCCAAATTTACGCCTTTCTCCTTGAGCTCAATTGCCCAGTCCTTGTTACCAGTATAAGAACCGGCCTTTGAGCCTCCACAGATGGTGCTGGCGGCGAAATTGAAAGAGCCCGGAAGAGCCTGACCAGCAGCGTTCACCTTAGGAAGCTCAGCTTTAGCGATATCGCAGAGCTTACGGGCTTCGATGAGCTCGTCACGATACTCATCGCAAATTGAGTGGAGAAGTAAGTAGTTGTAAAAGGAGCGAAGGACCTTACACGCGTTCGTGATTTTGTCCGGTGCGTACCCGTAATGAGCTGGGAAGAAGGACGAGCTAAATTCAATGTCAGCGTATCCCAAGTGGCCTAAAACATGAGGGCCTACAAGAATGCTTCTCCGACACCCACGAAATCGACAACCCAGTGATTTTTATCCTCCCTGTCCCATGGAATAGTGTGAGTAGCAGTGGTTCTCGCAATCTCCTCAGCATCCATCTCCGCCATCTCTTGCTTTGATAAACCCCCAAACATTCGCTGCGACTGCTCTACTCCGCCAAAGCGCATCCAGTTGTTAAAGACGTGAGCATACATCTGATGCATCCGACGTCTCTGCTTGAATCGTTGAATCGCAATCTCAATGCGCTCAACGAACGGCTTATCAGAGTCGTACAATGCCTCCTCATCTTGAGCCTCCTGTGGTGTGATCGGCCCTTCCACATACTCTTCCTCAAATCCACTCGGCTTCATCATATTCTTGGTCATTCCAAGTGGATACTCGGCCTTTTTCTGTGGCACCACTTTGATCGGATTCACATCAGGCTTCTTCACGCGCGGATCATAGGCGATTCCGTCATCGTTATGAAAGTCAGCATCTAAAGCACAGGGCCCTTGGAGAGGTACTTTGCGCCAGATCTGTTTACCGTCATCGGAAACGACGAGGAAAGGAGACTTGCGCAGAGCTGCAATCACAGCTTTCTTGGGCTTGAATCCGCGCATCTTCTTAAAGCCCATGATTCGGGACATTGAGACGGGGAGATTTTCGCGTCCACCGCAGTATTGGAGGAGAAATGTATCCGTAGGGAGGTTCTCGTCGGAAAAGTAATACTCCACCTGGATATTATCAGTGATCTACGCTTTAGTGTAGTAGTCCAACCAATGTTTTTGGTCTATTTAAGTAGTGTTTCTTACCTGGCGTCGGATTTCTGGGGCATCAGGATGCTCCTCGGCAGTAGGACCTTGCTCCGTAGTCGTCGTCATATTTATCCTTCCTATTTTGACTCTTTGAAGACGTCAGGTTAATTATATGAAAAAGGAGATCAGGTGCGAGAGTGGATTGGGTAGAGAGCCAGCCCGCGCCGATAATGTATTATATAATTTGCCTGCTGTGGTGACTGCGAGCGTCTGCCTCTTAAAATCACCAGGCAAGGTGAAAGCTTCAGTGAACAATTCAGTGAGAGCTTTGGTAAGAGCTTTGCAAGGGAAGGAGTCCAGTCGCTGCTTGTTGCATGATTGGACCCTTCGGCACGTGGCCATCTTGCTCTTTCCTTTAACAGTCTGGGAAGATTGTATGTAGGCCTGTGAAATGCTGTGAGAGGATTATAGGTTTATATGCGCGCACGACTCAAGCAGCTCTTCGTCCAGGGACCAACTGACTCAAAATGAGACCCTGAAACAGGCGGGGCAGCTCAGCCTTACCCGCTCACTACTGTTGTCCAACAACAACAACCACAACCTCATCCCCTCAGTAGCTAAGCAACAATAGTCCTTGCCACCGTACATACTTCCACTATCCCCTTACAGACACCGACCACAATGTCCAAAAAGCCCTTCGACCCTTCCAGCCTCACTGCTTTTGGCAACGCCGCTGCGGGGCAGTAAGCTCACCCTTCCAGCTGCTGAACTCAAAGATGCTGATCAGACACAGTGACGGTGTCCTATCTGACCCCTCCGGCGCTGTCGTAGTGAAACCTTGCACACAGGCCGAGATATCCTTCTACGAATCTGTCGCTCAATCCCACCCTGACCTCGCACCGCACCTACCCACATTCATGGGCCAGCTCAGTCTCTCTCAGGACCAAACTTCTGCAGCAGGAGGTGATGCTGAATCTGGTGTAATCACGACCCCCTCTGGAGCAGTAGAGCGTCTACATGGTCGCAAGCTCTCGACGGAACTTCACATCGTGTTGGAGAACATTACACACGGCTTCAAGAAGCCAAACGTGCTCGACCTCAAGCTCGGTGCGCAGCTCTGGGACGACAAGGCAAAACCTGAGAAGCGTGCCCGTCTAGATGAAGTCTCTGCCGCAACTACAAGTGGAAGCCTCGGGTTCCGCATTGCTGGCATGCGAACCTACAAGGGCATTCCTACCCCCGAGGTCCCTGAAGATCTAAAAGAGTATACCGAGAACAACGGCGAAGGCGGCTTTTGGGTCTACAACAAGATGTACGGACGAAAATTTAGCGCTCAGGATGTTGTAGATGGCTTCAACGCCTACATCCTGCCTACTGGCACTTCTACCAAGGAGCTCGAACGCGCTCGCGAAATCCTTGCTTACTTCCTCGGCGAGGTCAAGGATATTATCAAAGCATTTGAGAGCAAGGAAAGCAGAATGTACTCGGCCAGTATATTGCTGGTGTACGAGGGCGATGTGGACGAGTATGCTAAGACGAAGCAAAAACTCAAGAGCGCCATACCGGAGGGTGATGAAGGAGACGAGGAAGATCTACCTAAGCTGGCTGCAGTCAAGATGATTGACTTTGCACATGCGACGTGGCGGCCAGGTGAGGGATCTGATGAGAATGCCATCCGTGGTATGAAGAGCACGGCGACGATTTTGAAGGACCTGCTTGATAAGACAGAGAAAGATCTCGATGCAGCTGAGGCGGCGTAGAATCATGGCAATGTCGGCATATATTATCATAGATGAAGCATGAGCGATGCTTGCTTGGATTGATTTGGGAAGATGTGCATTGCCTATTTACATACAGCACTAGATACCCTCTGGTATTCGAGCAGACATTTACTCTGCGCGCACATTTGGTCCTTTTCATCCATCAAGTAACCCTCGACCATCCTCATTGCGCCCTTTTCTACTGCTGAAATCCACGAATCTAACTTACTAGCCCAGGAACATCCTCCGGAAAACTCCCAGACACGAGGGCATTCCCTGGTACTTGCCCCGGTTGTGGACTCAACAATTTGACCCTCTTCTTAGTCTCGTCGATGTCGGCGACATACATGTACCCCCTGATACTCGAATCGCGGATCACATCTTGCCTATCGTTTGGATTGGCGCACGTAATAGCTAGCAGCGAGTTCACAATTGCTGGTGAGGGAGCTATCCTGTCGTAGATATTTGTCGAGTAGCCAAACGCCTGACCGTCATCGTCGTCGTCGCCGGATCGGAAGGCGGGATTTTCATTGCCTGGCAGACATGCTTTCAGTCAGACTTTCTATAAAAGTGCGCCAGTACTGACCTTCTGAAATCTTGAAGATGTTTAGATCATTGTATTCTGCGCTTTGGCTATGTGGCGCAAGAGTGTTCTCTCCATGGCCGAAGAAATAGGCGCGTATCTGAGCGTTTCGAAGCGCTTTCATGTATTCTTCTGAGCGGTCGACACAGCCCCCGGATTTATCGAGGCGGATGACGTGAATTTGCTCGTCCGAGGGCCTGTTTGAGAATTTGCGTGCCAGGTCCGAGTAGAGGCGTTCAGAGCCGAGAATAAGTAGAACGTTTACTGGGAAGTGTTAGCTTGGAATGAGGCTAGCAGAGGCTAGCGAATTGTTAATCTGTAGGAGTGGAATTGGCGTTGAATGTACGAGGTACACTGAGGCATCACACGCACCAGAAAACTCAGATATTATATGCTCTATGTTTTCGTAAACACCTGCCTTGCCCTGGCTGATGCCGCCTGGGCTATCAATGATGAAACCAGCTTGGTTGCTAGCCTTGTCCTCCTCCAGCCTGCTTGTGACAGCCAATGCCATTCGTGTGACCAGTGGTCTGAAGACCTTCCCTTCCTCTGGGTCCTTTAGTCCATAGTGATACACTAGTGGCATCTTCACAGGTATTGGGCTTGGTCCTGATATCGGGCTGCTTCCCCACCCATCTTCGATGTCAACAATGGATGAGAATGCTGCTGCAGTCAAGGAACCAGGCACCGAAAGCATGCCTTCTCGCGAATCCAGGTTCACAACCACGGGCTGCCTCCCAGTCTTGACCGCATAAGCTGTCAGGGTCCTGACCACGGACGTCTTTCCTGTGTTCTCAGGTCCCACGACTAGGACTCTGGGCCCAGCATTTCCAGTCTGCCCGCTCTTATCCCGCAACATCTCTAGCGCAAAGTGCGCATTTGCATAGCTCCTCATCTGGGTTTCTTCCGCAACGTATTCAGACTCAACCTCACCCCCCACCTCGAGCTTGCAGCCGTGCCATGTGAAGATGGCGCCCTTTGTCCCCTGGAAGCTATATGTATTGGATGGTGCTAGCTCGGTGCCGAAGAACTCTGCGGTACCAGAGAGCAGCCTGATGGTAAGGGTGCGGGAGAAGCTGACTTCGAAGCGGTATTCTGTATTCGCAGCGAGCTCTTGGGTTCGTGTTGCGGTCGTCGTGGGAACATTAAGGGGCTCTGTAGGTTGCGGCCCTAGGTTGAGACCCGGAAGAGAAATCATTACTATTACGTGCGTGGGTGTGGGTGTGGGCGACGTGGGAGATGTTCGTTATAGGCGTGAGAGGGTTCGACGCGGGGGGCTCTTTCAGAAGTTTGCCAGCATTGTGCTATGTCCTTTTTCTCCCGCCACAATGCGCACAAGCCTAGCGACCGAAAATCCTAGGGTGTTAGGAACTTGAAGCTGTCAGTCAGTGGAGTGCAAGAGTCTTGGAGAGCTTCCTGCAGGGACCCGCAGCTGTGGCTGGAAGTTGTGTACCTGCTAGACGCTAAGCGCGCGTGTCAGGCGGTTCCGCGGGGGTGCCACCGTTGAAACTAGCCACTTGTCGATCAGCGATGACGGACAGCTACCCTCAAAGCAATTGATGAAACTGTCTCTCACCTTGCCCTCGAAGCGGAATTGGGACAATCACTCTGAAGTCATGATAAAACTGCTTCCTCGCTGAGCGCCGATACCCATTCCCACAGTCCTTGCGCATTCCGCGCTTCGAATTCTCCGCGCCGCCCCATTTAATTAAAGTGCGGTGACCCTCTATCGTGTCTTGAGTGTCGACAAAGTTACAAGACACGCGTAATCCGACGGTGTGCTCGAACGCAATGCCTCGCCTCTGGGGGATTTATTCCCTATGGACACTTTCAAGCTTCTATGCTGGTGGTAATGCTGCTGGCAGCCACCAGGAACCACTACGAGCGCCAATCGACCCCCTCAAGTATAAAGCCGCATGCCCGGACTACAAGACGTATGCGATGCACCAGCAGTATGTCGTCTTTCTTCCCCTTCAAGAACTCCTCAGCTAATCAGTACTCTAGTCCGCCATATAGTGAAGGCCCGCTCGAGCTTCCTTCACAGCGGCCCTCCAAGTATTGCCGTACATTCGAGTCGCCCCTCGTCGAGAAGGTCATTAAAGATATGAACGCAAGAATAGTGGACAAGGACCTCGCCCGCATATTCGAAAACGCTTTTCCGAACACGTTAGACACGACCGTGAGATGGCATGTAGACGGGACGGTGAAGCCAAAGGCTCATAAATCAACTTGGGATGCAAGTGCCTGGAAGGGTCCACAAAGCTTCATTGTCACTGGAGATATCAATGCCGAATGGTTACGAGATTCTACCAACCAGCTCGCTCAGTATCAGCGCCTGGCTAGAACAGACAAAGAGATCTACAAGCTCATATTGGGCGCAATCAACACCCAAGCGGAATACGTTATCGGTTCACCGTATTGTAACGCCTTCCAGCCTCCTCCACCTAGCGGCCTCAATCCCACGTACCAGGGCGATGGCGACACGGTTCATCCCGCATACGAAAACAACTTCGTCTTCGAATGCAAGTATGAGCTTGACTCTCTAGCTCACTTCCTGTCCCTCACAAATCAATTCTCCGCCCATACCGGATCGGTAGAGTTCCTTACTGAGCGCTGGCTTCTGGCTCTCGACACGCTCCTCGAAGTCCTACAAGCCCAGTCAAAGCCCACCTTCAATGAGAAGACTGGTGCTTTCCAACGCAACGAGTACACCTTCCAGCGCCAAACGAACACCGGCACAGAAACCCTGAACCTCAACGGTGTCGGAAACCCATTAAACGCGGGAACAGGCCTTATCCGCAGCGCGTTCCGCCCAAGCGACGATGCGACCATCCTTGGGTTCTTTATCCCTGCTAACGCCATGATCAGCGTGGAACTCAAGCGCACAGCAGCTCTGTTGCGCACAGTCGGAAAGAAGACACTTGCTGACACTGTCCAAGAATGGGGCGATACCATCGAAAAGGGAGTCTGGGAGCACGGTGTTGTCCAACACAAGACCTTCGGCAAGGTATTCGCCTACGAAGTCGATGGCTACGGCTCTTCCATAATCATGGATGATGCTAATCTGCCATCCCTCCTTGCGCTACCATTGCTGGGCTTTGTGAATGCAGACGATGAGGTCTACCAGAATACGCGCAAGATGATCCTGCAACAGAACGGGAACCCGTATTATCTTACTGGAGATGACTTCTACGGCATTGGCGGTCCGCACGTAGGCTTCCAGCATGCATGGCCTATGAGCGTGCTCGTGCAAGCTATGACGAGCGAAAGCGATGATGAGATCACGAATTGTCTAGTGGCGGTGAAGAACGTGAGCAGGAATGGTTTGGTTCATGAGAGTGTCAATGTAGAGGTTGGAAGGGACTATACGAGTAAGTCTTGCGGACTAATCTGATGCGAATGTTATGAGACTGACAACCATAATAGGAAGCTGGTTCGCCTGGGCGAATTCGGTGTTTGCGCAGACTATATTGGACCTGGCGCAGAGAAAGCCACATTTGATTTTTGGTAAGGGAGCTGAACCGTACAAGATTGCGTAAGCGTATGATCATAGAAAGGCGTATGGCACAAGAACTCTGTTCGTATTTGTGGTATTTAAATTGGGAGCTCACTGTCCTCCTTGCAGTGAGCTGAAGTCTTGCACTGCCTTGCGCTGGCGCATCAGCTGTGACAGAGTCACTAATGTAGCGTGCTTGAGCATAGAGCTGAGGTCCTACGTCATTGATAGGCTCGAGGACTATTGTTGTAGCACCTTGGGCTATCAAGCTGCTTGTTGAGGGCGTATATATAGCCAATAACTGCTCCAGTCGGTCATTTGAAGCGCAAGGCAGAATTGTGAGGCACGTTTGGCCAGCCTCAGAGCCTTACCTCCTGGCTATGAGTTGACTATCAAGCGGATTGCTTGGCAGCACGGTCGTACATATATACGAAGAATGCGGCGAATTCGCCTCTAGATGGCTTCATATATCGGGCTGGTAGTGTATCCTGAACTTTTTATTCGCTCGATCCGGCGCTCTCGTTTGAAACTGTTCACCTAGAATCTCAAAGACAAGCGGTGTAGGGACTTCCTCTCCCTCCTTCGAGGGCAGAGGGAGCTCAAACCTGAACATAGTGTGCTCTTTAGGGATCGCCTTTATCACATTCTTCTTCGTGATAATCTCGAAGGTAAACTTCGTATCGCGCACCACAATTCCCTTGAGCCCAACGCGGCTTACACAACGGCTACGGACCACTTCAAGAATGGCCCCGTGCATGTCTGCAGTCGCAAGCATTTGCCCTTGACTCTGCGCAGTGACGTAGGCGTTTCCGCCCTCACCGAGACCCAGAATTTCGCTCATGTATCCCAGCCATAGCCCATGAAGGCCCTCGTAGATACTATATTGTTGCTGTTCCTTCGGTATCTCTAGCAAGCCAAGAGCCCGCTTCTTAGCAGCGGATAGCGGGCGTGGCTTCAGCTTGCTGCGCTTGCGCTTTTTTTCCTGGCGCTCGTGGAGGGCGCGACGGCGGAGGACGCGAGCTGAAGGCTCTGGGCTGGTAGGACTGATGAGCAGAGGGCGCTTGACTACTCGCTCGACATAGTATGTTTCTGCTGTGGACTCGTCATGGGCACGGGCAAGAAGCTGCTGTGGGAAGGGAACGGGTTCTTTGGCCATGGTTGAGAGCGCTGGAGATTTCGACCTTCGTGAGGTAAGGCGGACTTTCGCAGTATTTCGACCGGCGGAGGTGATGTAGCTGCGAGATGACGCGTCCGGTTTAGCGAGGATTGACTGGGTGCAGCGGCTCGTGGACTCGTGCTGGTATCGTATGGGTGGGTGAATCCTACAAGGGTAGGCTGCCCCAAACTAGAGAATGAGTCTAATGGAAACTGGCTGGGATAGGCTACGAATGCCTCGAACCGACATCAGGCAGACATAGTGAGTGCAAAAAAGATTTACGACAGAGCTGTGCAAGCAGTGAAGCGCCTCATGGTGTGACGCGTCAAGCCCCGAGTGACACCAAATGAAAAGCTGTAGAGTGAGGGTCTTTTTTGCATGTACTCCGTGCTTCGTAGATGGCATTGAACCGGTCCTGGTAGCCTAACCGTATCCGGGATCGCGTCCATCCGCAGAAGTCCTTCAGGATCAACCTCCGCACGCTTGGCCTTCTCTTTTTCTTGAAACTGAAGTAGACGAGCGTAGGAAGATATGGACATGTGACCGGCGTATTTAGACCCAATCAAATGTCCTCGCAAACATCACTCGAAATGAGGCGCTCGCGTTTGACATGCCTGGGCCTGGAACGCCAGACCGGTGAAGACCCAATGGAAATTCGATCTGAATACGAGTGGCTGCAAGGCAGACGTTTAGCGGGTTGTTGTGCTTCCCGCTGCGCACATGTGCGCTATTCTATAGATCTGGGCATCACAGCCTCAATTATCTCGTACTGCTCGCTTTCAATCGTCTATAGCCAAGCCATACTGCCTATGAAATGCCGTCGTGTTCATTGTCACATCTCTTTCTAATTCTCTAAACTACACGACTTTCTTCAATTGTTGGCGCGGTTGCTACTTGAGATCACCTTGCCGCCATGGTCGCGTCTCTGTTGTTGCGCCAGACGTGGACGCTGGCGTGGAAAGATCTATTGCTGATATGGAACAGCAAGCGCAGAACGTCGACTTTCTTCCGCTCAATATGGGTTCCTACCGTCTTCGCCATGTACATGTCCTTCATCCTAAAGGTTTACTGGCCAAAAGAAACGTACGGGATCGGTAGTCCTAGCACCATCCGGCCCCTATCTCAGGCCATCGGCGAAGCTGTCGGCAACCGACGAACATTGGCGCTCTGCAATTATGGCGACACAGGGGGCGAAATCGACAAAGTCATCGATATTGTCACCGCTAAAGCAAAGGGCAACAGCGGCCAGACTGTGCAAGTTCTCCACAGCCCTAATGAGCTTCTTACAACCTGCAAGTCCTCCTTGTCTGGAGTCACCAAATGCTATGGCGCCGTAGAATTCCACTCCTCACCCACTGAAGGCGGTCTCTGGAACTACACGATCCGTGTAGATGGAGCGCATGGATTCAAGATCAACATCAAGGAGAACAAGAACGACGCCGAGATTTTCGTGATCCCTTTGCAGCACGCTGTCGACTCCGCGATTGCTGAAGTGAGCAAGGGCAAGGGGGCCAAGTCACTTTCGAATGATATTGAAGAGTATCCGTACACATCTAAGACACAGAAAGAATGGGATGATTCCATCATTACCTCGATCCAGAATGCCACTGCAAAGTACATTGCCATTGTGTGGTACATCAGTCTCATTGGACTCTGCTACCAACTTGTTGGTATCGTCGCGAAAGAGCGAGAGATGGGGATGGCAGACCTTCTCGAGTCAATGATGCCGAACATTGATCGCTGGCAACCACAATTTGCGCGTCTACTAGGCCATTGGATCGCGTTTACAATTGTAAGTAGAACACACTCTAGTGTGTAACGATCACTGACTGTCTAGGCCTACTTCCCTTCCTGGGTAATCATTGCGATCATTGCGAAAGTTGGCATGTTCCCGAAGACGAACCCTGGTATCCTCATAATCTTCTTCATCTTGTCCGGTATCTCCCTCAACTCCTACTCCATTCTTGGAGCCTCCATCTTCAAGAGAGCGCAGCTCAGCGGTATCGCTGTTTCAGTCGTTGCGCTTGTTCTGGGTATTGCAGCCCAGATCTCTGCTAAGACACTTTCTACAGCCGGCGTCATCATCCTTGCCATGCTGTTCACTCCAATGACATTCGTCTTTCATATGATCTGGCTCGCACACTATGAACATAAGCAGATATCACCAAATCTCGCAGATGCAGCGCCGGACGCTACGTGGAGGGTACCTGGGATTGTCTTCTGGGTGTTCATGATCGTTCAGACATTTGTCTACCCAATACTTGCCGCATACCTAGAACGAGCCCTATACCACACCGCCTCGCAAGGCCGCAAGACTGTGTATGACAATAATGCGCAACCGGTCATACTTTCGAATTTCACGAAGCACTATCACCCAAACTGGTTCTTCCGGCATATTGCTCCAATTTTTGGCGTTAAGAAGGCGGTCGTGCAAGCTGTCAATAATGTGTCAGTCGCACCAATGAAGGGTCAGATCATGGTCTTGGTGGGTGCCAACGGGTGCGGAAAGTCGACGACTCTAGTAAGCCTCCCTGAAGAACCCCTTGCTAGATGCGTACCACTAACCTGGCCTAGAATGCAATTGCGGGTCTCGGCGACGTGTCAAGTGGAACCATAACAGTCAACGGGTCAGGTGGAATTGGTATTTGCCCACAAAAGAATGTTCTCTGGGAGCACTTGACTGTGGAGCAACATGCGAGAATCTTCGATCGTATCAAGTCGACTACGATCAGCCCAACCGCCGACGGTGATCTTAGCCAGCTGATCTACGATTGCGGCCTCACGCAAAAGATTAAGGCTCATTCAAACACTCTGTCTGGAGGGCAAAAGCGAAAGCTACAGCTTATAATGATGTTGACGGGAGGAAGTTCGGTCTGTTGTGTTGACGAAGTCTCAGGTGGTCTAGACCCATTGTCTCGCCGGAAGATATGGGATATCATGCTTGCCGCACGAGGCATTCGAACCATCGTCTTAACAACACACTTTCTCGACGAGGCTGAATTCCTCGCTGATCATATGGTCATCATGTCCAAAGGTTCCAAGGTAGCTGAAGGCTCTGTATCTGAGCTGAAAAGCACGCTTGGTGGCGGCTACCGATTCAGGTTCCTTCATGGAACAGGCTATGGGGATTTACCTGATATCGACGACCTTTTCATCGGCCACCATAAGGAGAGTCTCTTTGATCAGACGATTTACACAGTCAAAGATAACTCTCGTTCAATGCGTATTATCAAAGATCTTGAAGGCAGGCGTATAAAGACATACCAGGTCACTGGGCCGACAATGGAAGAGGTGTTTATGAAGCTCGCTGCTGATGATCCCGAAGTCAGCTTGCCTGGAGAGACCTTTGATGATGCTGACGAGCAAAACATCGATCCTTCTGGCCCTAAAGAGCGCAAAATCGCTGCCGCTAAAGTTGATTCAGTCGACTCAAATGACGATCAGATGTTGACGGGAAGGCCTCTCACTTTCTTACAGCAATCCTTCATCTTCTTCAAGAAGCGTCTGATTGTCTTACAGCGAAACTACCTTCCTTATACTTTTGCTTTCGTTGTCCCAATAATTGCTACAGCTTTTATCTCGCTTCTTATTAAGAATAAACAATATCCCGGATGTTCGCCAATCCAGCAAATACAAGAAGCTGACCAGGAGACACTGTCAGACAACGTCGGCTATAAGCCGCTGCTTGTTGTCGGTCCAACGAAAGCTCTGATGAATGCTAATCTTACGGCGTTTCAAGGTTCATTACCAATTCAATTCGGGGATGCAAACAAGTCTGTCAGCGCACTACAGCAATATATCAAGATTGTCGAAACGGTTGACGACTTCCATTCGTATATTAGCGCCAACTACAGCAAAGTCACACCTGGTGGCTTCTTTCTAGGCGATAAACCCGTGTTCAGTTTCTACTCCGATCTTGGCTTCTTAGGTCTATACTCTGCGATATTCATGCAGAACGCAGTGGACGTGCTTTTGACCAACACTACGATATCTACTAGCTTCAAGTAAGCCTATAATTTCTTCCGTTTGTGTAATGAGTTTTACTGATACATCTAGGTCATTTAACATCCCCTGGCCGCAAGACGCTACCAACCAGATCCAGTTCATCTTCTATTTTGGTCTCATCATGGCTTATTATCCCGCATTCTTTACACTCTATCCTACACGCGAGAGACTACTCAATATACGTGCTCTGCAGTATGGTAATGGCGCCCGGCCATTCCCTCTGTGGTATGTACTTGACAAATATCATTGCTTCATCATACTAATAGCGCTCCGCTAGGCTTGCGTACCTCGCATTTGACTGGGTCAATATTTTAATTGCGAGTGTCATAATGACTATTATACTCGTTGCGTCCGCCTCGAATAATTGGTGGAATGCCGGCTATCTCTTTGTTGTTCTATTTCTCTACGGATTTGCTTCGCTGTTGTGGTCGTACATGGTGGCACTATTCGCCAAATCACAATTGTCAGCCTTCGCCATCGTAGCCGGATTCCAGAGGTACGAGTTCTTCGCTATACGTTTCGCGAACAAACTGCTAACCTTCTCAGCTTCATGTTGGCCATGTACTTCACCGGTGTCATGAACATAACAACCAATGTGGAAGCAAGCAAGGTCGACTCCACCATCAGCATTTTCAACTTCACCTTTAATCTCGTTTCCCCGATCGGATGCCTCATCAGAAGCCTGATCATATCGATGAATATGTTCTCTTCTCTCTGCCGCGGAGCTCCACCACGCATCGCCACCTACCCCGGGGAGATCAAGCTATATGGCACCCCTATCCTCTATCTTATAGGTCAATCCGTAATCATGTTCTCAATTCTCATGATTGTCGACCATAAGTGGCTGGCTCAATGGTTCACCCGCAAAATTCCCGTTAAAGACGGTGAAGACCAAGACACCCGCGAGAAAGAAGTCTCAGATGAGATTGAACGTGTCGCAAATGCAACTGATGGCCTGCGTGCCCAGAACCTCACTCGATCCTTCAAATCTCGCACTGTCGGCACAATGACTGCTGTCGACGATGTTACCTTTGGCATCAAGAAGGGAGAGGTCTTCGCTGTCGTTGGTCCTAATGGTGCCGGTAAATCAACCACTATCGGCATGCTTCGGGGTGAAATCCAACCCTCCCGCGACGGTGCAAGCATTCATCTTGGCAACATCGATGTCTTCAATGATCGCCGTACTGCTCGCACCCGTATGGGTGTCTGTCCGCAGTTCGATGCAGTCGACCAAATGACAGCCCTCGAACACCTTGAGTTCTACGCGGGCGTACGCGGTGTCTCCGATGCGAAGCGAAATGCCCGTCAGATCGTGTCTGCTGTTGGCCTGGAGAAATTCGCGAACAGCATGGCATCCAAACTATCGGGTGGTAATAAGCGAAAGTTAAGCTTAGGCATTGCGCTGATCGGCAATCCAGAGCTTGTGCTACTAGATGAGCCAAGTAGTGGAATGGATCCTCTCGCCAAACGCATCATGTGGAAGACTCTGAGTAAATTCGTCAGTGGAAAGAGTGTTCTCCTCACGACGCATAGTATGGAGGAGGCCGATCACTTAGCGGACAGGGTGGGTGTTCTGGCAACAAAAATGCTCGATATTGGTACCACGAACCATCTTCGTCAAAAGCACGGCTATGGCTTCCACATCCAGCTCATCTGTAAATCGGCGCCGCATACTTCAGCCGAGGAAATCGAGGTTGTGAAGCAGTGGGTCGATGCCACGCTTCCCGATGCTGAACAAGAAGGATATCCCTACCACGGTCAACTACGCTACAACATTCCCGCACACGGACGAATAGCTACCGAGAAGAGCACTACTCAGGAGGAAGATGAGCTATCCGTTGGTAAACTATTCGTTCTCTTAGAAGATAACAAGGATCAATTGGGCATCGAGTTCTACTCCGTTTCACCCTCTACCTTCGATGAAGTCTTCCTCAGAGTAGTGGAGAAGCACAATGTGGGCGAAGAGGATCGGCCGACAAGGAAGAAGACTTGGCAGGACAATCTCAAGACTTTTATTAGGTTTGCGTTCTTTGGAGGTATCAAATTGCCTTTTCTGAGATAGATGATGTATTGGTGGAGATGGGCTGACGTAGTAAGAGGAAGTGTGTACTTGCTGTCTTTGAATCGCTTTGTTTCACTTTTCGGATACCCAAGCAACATCTCTTTTTTTTTTTTTAGTACAATATGATCCTTTTTCACAGAATGTATGACGTTCGGGTTGGATGTCATTGAAGGGGGGCGTATTCTCTGCTTTGTAAGAAGTCAGGTCGAGACCCTTCTGGACAGCTACAGCTCAATATTCGTTTTGGTAGTATGCAAAGAAGGCTATTTATGACCAAGATGTTGATGAAGCATTTTCATGATCACCTATTGGTCATGCTGAGAAATACAAGGCTTGGAGTCAGGCTTATACACCATCCTCTTTGGGGAAATTTTAGCAGAGTCGTGACAATAGGGCGCGCTTGTACATGTACTAACGTAACGTCCCTCCCTGCGTCGCGAGCCAGATTCAGAGTGTAGACCTTCAAAGTCTCCACTTGGCCAATTTACAAAGACATGGTCAATTTGTTACTATTGTACAGCCATTTCTCCTTCAGGCCACATGTTTATTAATCATAGGATCGGGTTTGGCTTTGCTTACAGTAGTTAATTTCACCGTAACCATACACGTGACGTTAAACGCTAGCATATTAACATTATCAGAGCTAATAGGCTCGATGGTGGAGCTATAGTACTCCGTGATCGACCATCTGCAATATACGTGTTCTGAAATGCAAAGGGCTAACATCTTTATCGGAGCTAAAACGTCTTTACCGGCATATATATAACACGCTAGACGGCTGCCGAACAACTAGTTCATACCCTCCCACAGTTACATACCACCTTCGACACTGATCAACGAGCAAACATTCGTAATCGACATCGCATAACCGCTCCATACCATCAGAATGTGTCCACCATCGTCTGTATCGGAATTATCATCGTCGTCTTTCGTAGCATCTCTGGAACCAGAATCATTCGTCCCCCCCACTGAAGTCAGCAAAGCCGCCTACAACCTTGCTACCTCCCTGCTACATCCCGCGATCATGAACCACAGTATTCGCGTTTATTTATACGCCCGGGCTATGGCCACTGCTTCAAACTCTGTCTATCTCAGCGATCCCGCAAAACAGGATCTGCTTTTCACTGCTTGTATTTTACATGACATCGGAACAGCAGACACGTACGATGGTCCTCAGCGATTCGAGGTCGAGGGAGGCGATGCGGCCGTAGCTCTCCTCTCCAAGTTCGGCGTGAGTGAAGAGGGTAAGAAAGATGTTTGGATTGCGATCGCGCTACATACATCCCCCGGAATCGTCGAGCGTATGGGCGAACTGAGTGCCTTGCTAAGACATGCCGTCAAAGTTGATTTTGGGAGAGAGTATGCTCCCGGTATTGAAGATCTGGCGGATTTGAAAGCGAGGTTCGAGAGGAGGTTTGAAAGAAAGGATATTGAGAAAGTTTTAGGGGATGCAGTGGTCGAGCAAGCAATCCGGAATCCCGCTAAAGCACCACCAGCCTCTTGGGTGGGAGTTTTATACAAGTCGCATTTAGAGAATCCGGATTGGAAAGGGGTTAACAAGGCGTTTTGAGCGACGCAGTCAAGGTCATCGGCGCTAGTTTGACTAAACCATTAAGTCGAGCTTAAACAGGTTGGTAATCCATAGTTTAGCAGATAGTTCAACCTCCATCACTCCTTTCCAAGAATCCAGGATCATGCTCAATCTTGCCCTCGAACTTTGTCCACCATGCCTGGAAAGCCTTCAGAGGCACAGTATCCCCACTACCCCAACTTGTCAAAAAGTCGTAGCAATTCTTGATGATTCGCTGTGCCAAAACCTTGGTCGTGACGGTGTTCTGACCTCTCAGAATAAGCTCATTGCCTGATTGCGGAGCAGCTGCGGCTTCCTGGGCCTTCTTCTGCTCCAGGTTCGCTGCCACTTGGGCGGCCGGCTCGACAGAGATGCCCAATGCCAACGGCGGCACAGCAGCACCCATAGAAGCCGAGGCACCTTCGTCAACCATGGCATCATCGTCCCCTACTCCGCCGCCAGCTGGCCCACCGGCCTTGGTATTGACCTTGAAGATAGCACTTGGTTTCTCGTTTGCGATTGCGCCGAGGAGCTTGAAATCCGTCGTGTTCGGTAGCTGAGCGTATACTGCTGCAGCTGTACCATCAGGTAGCGTTGTTCCTGGCAATAAGAACACTACGATGTGCGAGAAGGGAGGCACCGAGGGGATTTGGAACGCGAATTGTGTTTCCGAGATGGCTTGCGCATCAGTGAGGACAGGTCGACCAGACACAATGACACCAAAAGGCGGCGTAGACATGATGGTGGAGCTGCGATTCGTCCGATCTAGCTAGTTGTAAGGAACTGGAAAGCTCTCATGAAGCTTTAAACCCGTAGTGGGGGGCTGCGTTATGAAGCTCAAGCGCGAAGATCGGAGCTTTCCAGAGTGTTCCGAAGGCTTCTGCGTCATTGGATACGACTTGACTATACCTATTTCGGAATCAGATCCTTGTGCGCAGGCATGGGGTTATTACAATCCCAGCAAAAATATCACGTATTAAAAGCTCTTGGATCGTGAACGTTTTATTATGCTGATCACTACACAATGCGGAGGGGACTACTTGTAAGGATTTCGACAGCCGGAAAACGTATGTTCGTGGATCAATCGCCCACTTGAAAGACTGTCTTGTCCTGTTCAGCATCCGAACAACCCTTAAGGTAGTTCGAAACCATTGTAGAACGTGCAATTGATAGTCTATTAGCCCTTCAAATATATGCCTACGTACTATTCATTATGCGGTCAGACTTCAAGTTATCAAGTCTTCATCCATCGCAGCGGGGTACACCGGATTAATGAACATCGACCCTAACCAATGCATGGAGCAATCCAGAAGATCTGAGAAGGCAGCTTTTTTGCTGTCCATTCGATTTCCATTTGGATGAAATCAATCTTTAGCTATACGTGTGAATTACTAAAGTGCGCCAATTGGATGACATCACCCCACTTTCTTGCCATTGTTGACCCCGCCAAACCACCACCAGTCCTTCCACAACCCAATCGCAATCTAAGTCTCACGTGGTATCACCCTATTGAGGCTGCAGGAGGCCAGGCATTGCTGCGATCACGCATCCTCCAGATCGAGATCAGGAGGGAGTCATTAAATACTTCTACCCCATGCTGATATTTGGATCGAAAAGAATCTTTGAGTCATCAACAGCCACATCCTTTTACAAAATCCACCTTTGGACTAAGAAAATTAATCGCTTGACCGCAAACTCAAAATTAAAGACCTGGAAGTATAGACATCCAATCAGGATGCTGCACTCTTCACACCCGTCCGCCTCGTCCAAACGCATCTTTGCGCCAACAGGCGGCTCCGCTGACCCCGGTCATGCCGTTCAATACAAGCGCGGAACACTCGAACTGGATGAATTACTTCCATCTCCTACCGATCAATTCCATCGATGGTTCCAAGAGGCGCTCTCAGCAGGTGTTTACCAACCAGAGACCGTTACGTTTGCCACTGCGAGTCTACCCGATGGCAAACCGTCTGCCAGGCTTGTCTTTATGAAAGAGCTCGATGACCGAGGTTTTGTGATTTACTCCAATTGGGCAACATCTCGAAAATCAAAAGACATCAAGTCGAACCCGCAGGCCGCTCTCTCCTTCTGGTGGCGCGAAGTAGAGCGCCAAGTACGGGTTGAAGGGACCGTCGAACGTTTGACATCAGAGGAGTCGCAGGTCTATTACGATACGAGAGTCAGAGGGAGTAGACTCGGTGCATGGGCTAGTCCGCAGAGTAAGGTGCTTGAAAATCGGGAAGAGTTGGAGAAGAGAGTGGAAGAAGTCGAGAAGAGATTTGAGGGAAAAGACAAGATTCCTGTTCCGGACTTCTGGGGAGGTATACGGGTTGTGCCTGAGGTGGTGGAGTTTTGGCAAGGGAGGGAAAGCAGATTGCATGATCGATTTCAGTACCGCAAGGTGGACAAGGACGGGAAACATGAGTGGGTGGTCGAGAGATTGAGCCCGTAGTCGTAAATGATCAAGCTAGTGCGATTGAAGAAAGAAAAAGGGACAGTGGCTTTGGTATTAATTAGGCATAGAATTGGTGATAAGAATGTAATATATCGAATCTAGCACATTTCACCAAGTCAAAGATGTGACTCCCTCTATTCATCGTATACATTAATCATCGCATCATGAACTAATTCTACCAAAATCTATCATGGCTTAGGATAGCTCAAAGCAAACATATCCTTGATCTCCTCATATCCATGGCCCGTAGTAAGCGCCAACTGTAGTAGGACCCTCGCCTTCTGCGGGTTGTAAAAGCCTGACGCAATCTGGAAGTCATCCTCCTCGCCCGGTACAAATCCATCCACACTCCTATGGCTTGCTACGATTGGAATCCCCGTGGCATTGAATAGTGCCTCAGCAGCTTTACTAGCTTTAGATGACAGCCCTCCTGCGCCCACGCCTGCGAAGACAATGCCTTTTGCACCGGCGTCATAGGTGGCGTTGAAGAGAGCAGGGTCCATGTCTTGGTGTGCGTAGAGGATGTCGACTTGTGCAAGATCCGAGGTGGTGCTGAGATCAAAGTGGGTAAGACCAATGGGAGCGGAAGGTGCATAATAGAAGTATGGCACCTGGTCGATAAAGAAGCCGAGTTGGCCGGCCTCGGTACTGAAGAATGTGTCTAGGGAGTTGGCGTTGTTCTTCGTGGTATAGAATGCAGATCCAATACGATCGTTGAGAGTGATCATCGCTCCTCTATCTTTTGCGTTGGGACTTGCGGCTAGTGTTACAGCCTGGAGAAGGTTGAGAGGTCCATCGGCGCTCAAAGCAGTCGCTGGTCTCATTGCGCCGACGCAGACAACCGGCTTTGATGAATTTACTGCAAGAGCCAAGAAGAATGCGGTCTCTTCTAGCGTATCAGTTCCGTGCGTTATGACGACGCCCGCAACTTCTTCCTTTGCTAGCTCTTCATTGATCATGTGTGCCAGCTTCAGGGATATCGTCTTATTGACCGAACCGCTATCGACATTCGAGATCTGATATCCAGCAATGTTGGAGATGTTGAGTATCTCAGGAACGGCGTCAACCAGTTGCTGGACGCCAAGGCCAACTTGGTAGCCGACTGTCTGTGTGTTCGAAGTACCTTGCGAGGCGATCGTGCCGCCTGTTGCAAAGATGGTCACATTTGGTAGGCTGCCATTTATGGGAGACTGTATGTCCTGGCGAGTAAATAGGTGGTGGGGTTCTTGGGATGCGGCAACATCAATGGGAGCTGCCAAGGCCAAAGCCGTGAAGGCCGGAAGCACGTGAACGGCGAACAACTTCATGGTTGAGAAAATGGACCACGAGGGATATTAAGAATTAATATTTGTGTAACAATGAAAGAGCAGATAATACGCTTTTTATACCTTGTCCATCTATCTGCATTAGGTACGTCCAGCAGAACTCGCATGCTCGGAAGCTCTCCCCGAACTGCCCAGCCAGATATCGGAGCTGGGCGAGTGCGCCCTTCCATGATCCATTCGCCGAAAGGCCAATCCGGGACATGCCGGCAGCACGATTTTGCTTTTTTATGTAAGGTGAAATGCTGTGCTTGGGTGATGGTTATCCTTATCGGCGGAGCAAGTAGACATCCCGCTCTCTATGCCAAGACGCCAGGGTTGATACGATAAGCTTAGAAGCTTGCCAAGGGCCCGCTAACCTGGAGTATGGAGTTCGGAGAAAATGTTTCTCAAGCAACGTGCTTTCCAATACTTTAGTTAGAACAGTTAGGTCACAAATTTGGCGTGGTGATAAGTACTACCGCTCGATATCGGACCGGTATCTTAGTACATTTGGGGAGAAATCAGGAACCACTTCCTCCGCGATCGCAGCTCGGAACTCGATATTACTTAAGCTAGTATCTAGTATAACATATCGGATCTATTGACGAATAATGTCTACTAATCGCTAGCCGAAGGAACCGAAAGAAAACGACTATTCTGATTAGGAATGAATGAGGATCACATCCTTCAGCATGACTTTCAATGGTTTCTAATAATCTTTCTGATTCCTCAGATATTCACTGAATCTTGGCCTTTAGACAACATGTTTGTAAATTAAGCTGTCCTCTACACTGCATCTTTCGGCTTCGCATCACGTACACACTTTGTGATCGGAATGCCGCAATCTCTGTTACAAAGAACTCACCTCATGCAGTATAGTGCACTATGTCACAGGTACTATTTTGAGCTTCATCATGCCTTGATTGTTAAGAACCAGCAATATGTAGCGACAATAATCAGAATGGTCAAGAAAAGAAAGAAGAAATCTTAAAGTAGACGTCGGGCTAGGCCATCCAAGGTTTAGCGTCCTATGTCGACCGTCATCTCTTTTCTCTGAAATCCTACATTCGATCGTTTCCTTAATTTGCTCTTCGACACAAAATTCAATGCTATCTTGAATAGTGCTTCAATGTTCCAGATATACCATTGACTGTAAAAGTGCCGTCTGCGTACCTTGTCTAACTAAGCTACCGTACAAACTACGTAAGTCGATTTCGAGCAACAACACAGCTCGGGCTCCATCTAGAAAATCTCGGCCCAGGCCTACTCATCATCAAATCCCCGGATCCCCCGGAAACCCATTGTTCAGAAAACTGGGTCGCAGCCCTAAGATCCGCACCTGAACCTCGTACGTCATGACTTTAAACCTCGCTTGGCAGGGCGGCCATCAAGGACCCTGAAAACACCCTTCCACAATATGATACATACTATACAATCCGTACAAAATCGCTACAATGTCTAATAATTCTATTGCTTCTAATCGTTCTACTTTGAAAGAATTTCTTGCTTCTATTGCAACAATAAAAGGCGATCTAAGCAACATCACCGCCCCACCGTTCGTGCTAGGAGAATACTCCACCGTAGAATTACCACAGTACTGGGCCGATCATCCATCTCTCTTCACCGCCCCAGCCCTTGAACCAGACGTAGGAAAACGAGCACTCCTTGTCCTGAAATGGTTTCTCGGCTCGCTAAAAAATCAGCAACACGCTGGTCGCCGCGAAGAAGACGGCGTCAAGAAACCACTCAACGCATTCCTTGGTGAGCTCTTTCTAGGAGGCTGGAAAGATGAGCAACTCGGCGAGACGAGACTTGTTTCTGAGCAAGTTAGCCATCATCCGCCTGTTACAGCGTGCTATTTGTTCAACGAAAAACATGGAATTCGAGCGGAGGGGTTTACGCAGCAGGAGATTACGTTCTCGGGTAGTATTAGCATTAAACAGAAGGGTTATGCGATTCTGCATATCGATGAGTATGAAGAGGACTACCTGATTCCGGTGCCTAATGTGAAGGTCAAGGGGATCTTGAGTGGGACACCGTACCCGGAATTGGTGGGGTCGTACCATATCATTTCATCGTCGGGCCTTGTATCCGAAATTAAGTTTGAAGGCAAGGGATTTTTAATGGGTGGGACGAAGAACGGCGTCGAAGCGAAAGTGTATAAAGCCGATGCGCCTTCAGAAACGCTATATACTGTGAAGGGCCAGTGGAACGGTAGCCTCAGCATCCACGATGTGAGAACAGGCCAGGAAATCGACGCATACGACACCAATGCCGCAAAATCATTGCCAATCTCGGTAGCTGAACACTCCGAGCAGGATCCGTGGGAGTCACGAAAAGCGTGGGGCGCAGTGATTGACGCATTAAGTCGCGGCGACATGAAAGCAACCTCAGACGCGAAATCCGACCTTGAAGAAGGCCAACGTCAGATGCGCAGAGACGAAGATGCCCGTGGTAAAGAATGGAAAAGAGTCTTCTTTCAAAGACACAATGAAGATTCGTTATTTGACAAACTCTCCTCAGCGAACTCAGACGGCTTCACAGTAGATTCTGCGGGTGGGATATGGAAAGTCGACAAACATGCCATTGCAAACACGAAAAAGCCATATCATAGTGATCTTTTGCCGGCGGGCCAGGTTTTCAAGAATCAGAGCATTCAGACGAGGAACGAAGTTAATGATCTGGGAAGCGGGACAAATACGTCGAAGACTGAGCAGCAAGCTTATAGTGAAAAGGTCGGCAATGGATCGATAAGAACCGGTATTGAGGAACGAGATATGGAGGAGAAAGTGAAGAATATACAGGTCGAAGAAATGCTTCGAAACAAGTACAGTTCATCATAGCGTTGAGGTTACTTAAATTGCAATAGACCGTTTGAGGATATATTTCCCGAACGAAGGACATATTTTGTGGTTATTTTAAACGAGTGCTAAAGAGAGACAGCCTATAAAGAATATCTTACAATGCTACATTAAATCATTGCTAGGAGGGGTATCCGAACATAACAAATTTCCGCCCATGCTTATATCGACTTTTTAGTCCGCGCCAAATGATGAAATCAAAGTTTCAAGGCCTGTCTTGAGGACTCCTCGAGAGATACACATCCGTGTGTTTGGTGATGCCCCCAGCGATCGGTTTTCCCCTTAGTTCTTCCTCACTTCCGTCTCCAACATGAATTCTCCAGCTATTGAATCCCTTCTCTTCAGACCTCTCTCCAACCAAGTCATCCCTCAATTGAATAGGCTGCAAGTTCCCCATTCCGTATTCCTCCGAGTCGTCGTCTGCACCTGTCCTACTCCGATCTGGCCTTGTCAGTGTTACAAGACTAAATGGACCACTGCGCTTGCGCTTGTTGTTCGACATCGACGGGTACCAATCGTGGGATTCCTTTCCCGAAGGTCTCTGGTTGGTGTTGGATTGCGAGAAACCGAGACGTTCAGCGACGATGCGATAGAGAGGGCGTAGCGTGGCGAGACTACCAGCTGTGATGGCGAGACCTTGCTCAATGTCGGACCAGATGGCGATATCGAGGGTGTCCCAGAGAAAGTCGGCGCCAAGGAAGTTCATGACGAAGGCCATGCGGACTATTACGGCTGTGCTTGCACTGAATCATCCAACAATTAGCACAATCTCACCAAGGATGATAACATCTCAACTTACACACAGGCCATGCTCAGAATGGGAATCAGCATGAGCTTCGAGTTGCGGCTCATGTTCAGATTCCAGACTAGAAACACCGGCAGAATTCCGAAGGTGAAATCGCAGATCGCAGAGATGGCGCTGTACAGGTATGTCAAGCCAATGATGACGTATACATTTACGCAAGTTCCTCCTTTAATGCTCCTGTCCCAGAAAAAAGATATGGGCGAGCATTGGAAGAGCGTGACAAAGAAAAAGACGATGCCGGTTAGGACGGTTAGACCCATGACGGTGAAAATGATCCAGCGGTGTAATTTGCGAACCGTGACGCGGAGGAGGAAGATTCCGATGGAGATTTTGGCGGCAATCATGGTGAGGCAATAAGCAATGTAGCAGAGCCACCAGTACTAGAGATGAGGTCAGGAAAGATGGCGGATGTACTATGGGAGAGATCCATACCCTCATTGCCATGTAGATGTTTTCTGAAGACAGTTCGGCCATGTGACGTCCAGTACCGTAGTGTATTCCACCTATTGCACAGGTCGCGAACATGATGTGAGTTAACTGACACCACGAATTAGCTTCTCGAGGCTCGTCGAATCCGTCAAGTCAATTTACCATTGCTGAAATCATCCACGCATCATCCCACCCAAAAGCCTTGACGATCCAGAGCCGCACGTAAATTCGTAATACCGTAGCGACGAAAGCCATCGACACAAATGTGGAGACAACCTACCATCAGTTAGATACAATTTCACAGCATACAAGAATCTCAACAACATCAGAAGAATACATACCCCTTGCAGGACCGGCCCCCGATTCTCAACCATCTTGTTCCCAACTCAACGCTGTAGCATGTAGTTGATGTTGGATGGGAAAGTTCACAAACAGGTGAAACCCAACGAGGCGGAGACGGAGGGGGATAGAGCCTCAAAAAGGATGCGTCGGAGCCCTTGAACGAACCCGTTGCGTACGACTTTCATGCAAGGGACTAGCCTACAAGTCGGATTCGGCTCCATCAGCCCAATGGTGCAGAGTCAGGCATGAACGGAAAGGAGCGAAACGGGAAGGACGGCCGATGTGGGCAGGGAGGGGACGTGGGTAGGAGATCGCCTCCGATGCATGAGCATTGGTCTTGCGTGATGAACAGACGGCGATCTGGGGTGCCTGGGCCTTCTGATGGACATGCACGTTTGCGTACTGTGTATGATGCTATCTGTGCGAGCTGTGGCGGTCACCATTTCCATTGATTGTGATAGTGGTTCAGCGCGACTGGACACATTGTTTGGAACCATGGGGGATAGCGAAGAACTAGACTATGACTAAAATTCCATGAACCATCGTATTGACTGACGACGGCTTTGTCTCGAGCCCCCTTTCGCTGCTGCATCCGCGGTCGCGCTGCCATCTAGCGCGCGCGCCGGCGTAAACCGGCAAATGCGTAGCGTGTGGCACCCCAGCTGCTGTCGCCACGACTGGCGGGAGGAACCGTCAGGAGTAAGAAGCAAGCCAGCGGTGTACGATCCACCGAAGTTGTCCCTTTGGCGTGGTCGACTTTCCCCGACGTTGCTAGTCGTGAAACATGAAGTCGTCTCGAATCGGCAAGGTGAGTGAACGCTTCACGTGGCGCTTTGCCTAACTGTTCCAAGCATGGCAGCCCTTGACAAGTGCCGAGGCATGGATCATCAATGCATTGACCTGGATACAATGGTGAGAATTTAGAGTCGAGATGGAAATTGCCGTATTCAACAACAACGAAGCAAGATCTGCATACTTGTTGAGCATGCCAAGTATGAATCGAGCTAGATGTGTGTACAGGGCGTTCGGAAGATAGGAGCCCGGTAACCTCCACCTCGCCGAACATAATATTGATCATTGCCCAGGCAAGATCCAAAAACTCAAAATAAGCTTTCCAGATGGGAAATTGTGGAGTGATATAGGTAGGGATGGGAGGTATACAGCAGAATAACTTGCCACGAGTTTGGGATCCCCATGGATTGGATTCGATTATTCCCGCTCCAGAAGAAGTTTATCACTAGATCCGATAGTTACCTAATAGGGGCGACGCAGCCTCTGCATTCTACAAAGAGCACCACCCTCGACCCAATCGGAAATATCCTGAAACATATTAATATAAAAGATCACGACACTAGAAACATGCATGAGGAATCACACCTAGTACTAATCTGATTCGGGCCTGCTGCACGAATCGAGGTTAGGACTTCATGCAAAGGGCAAGTATCCCGCCCACGCGTAATTCCAAACCAAGCTGTCGACTTGGCCACGGCTCGAACCTAGTTATAACCTGTCATAATGTCTACTAAGAATGCCGTTTACGTGGGGCGACGATATGCGCGGAACACTAACTTAGGGTATGCTGAAGTGCCATGTGGGGAATCGCATTGTAAAAGTCTTGAAAATGCCTTTATCTATGGACTCGTACTCTCATCTCAATATGCTCGAAATAACAAAATTGCACCGTCAATCCCCCATCTCGACCTGCAAAGATGTCGAAGCTCTAACTAGCCCGCTGGGCTCAAAGAAATCAACTAGGAAAAAAGGGGTATATCAAAAGGATACACAGGAAATGAAGCAATTAAAGAACATTCGACAATCGAGGATATTCGACCCCATCTTAGAAGTTAAGTCCCAGCCATACCATCCAGACGCCAGTACTTGCGGAGAATCTGTATGCATCGCCTTTCTTCGTTGAAGCTGGCGGGCTTACAGTTGCGGACGAAGGATCTCACAGCACAGTTAGCACAGCGAACAATAGAGCAACAACTAGGGCCGAGCCGCTAGTGAGCTTACTAGCAGCACCCTTTGTAGGTGAAGGAGTCGCAGCGCTTCCAGTTCCGCTGCTGCTCCCGCTGCTCGTAGGACTCGTCGTCTCGCCGCTTGGTGTGTTGGCCTCATCGTTCGACTGAACCTTCAATGACAGATCCTTGACCTCGCCGCCAGCGGAACCGTATATCGTCTTGGGGGCCTTTGTATCGCTGACCTTGACGAGCTTCCCTTGTGTGGGATTGCTGATGCCATTCTTGATGATATCCGCACAATTTGGACATACGGCCGGAATAGTAAAGTTGGTGTCGAACGCATCATTGCTAATGAGTTTGCTGGAGCACTCCGGTGCGTTGATATTGGTAGCTGATGGGTTGGTTGCTTGGACCTTGCTCATATCCAGTTTGTTAAACTGAGCCTGGAGATGGTCATAGTCAGTGCGGAGGGTAACGGTTCCATTGTCGTTGATTACAGCAAGGCCGTAGTCGGCCTCCTCCTGACTGTACTCGTAGACAAGACCTCCGCTCAGGGCCGTCATTTTGTCGCCGTAGAGAGCCTGCACTTCGTCGAAGACTCGGGGCTTCACTTCGTTGCAGCCATATTCGGAGAAGAAAACGGGAATGCTGCTGTCTTTGAACATGGTGACAAGCTTGTCGTAGCCGGCAGACTCGAAGGTCGCGTCACCTCCGCACCAAGAGTACGAGTTCAAGCCGAAGAAGTCTGACGAGGACTGATCATCGTCATGCTGACACTGGAGATATGCCCATGTGTCCTGGAGAATATCACGAACGTCGGCTGCGGAATAACCCACAGGGATGGTGCGCGAGGAGTGGTTCTTGATATAATTCTTCAGATCACGTTGGACCGCCTGGTCGAAGTTAGCACCTGATTGCTCACCCTCGTGTATACCACTTACCCGAATGTACTGCGGGTTCACCTTGCCCGTGGCAAGATCGTTCATGACCTCATTTGCAGCAAAGAAAGCCAGTGTATTCGTATAACCCTTGAAATTCTCCACAACGCCAAAGATGCGCGTAAGATAGCCCTTGTGGTAACTCGTCCACGGCTCCTCACGATTAATGCTCTCGCCCGAGAATGGACCGTTGACGTCGATTATCATATAGATCCCAGCGGCGTTAAAGATGGACGCACAGTCGTCGTGGTTGAGGGTCGGATCGACATTGTACACGCGAATCGTGTTGACACCGAGACGCTGGAGCATGATAGCATCCCGCAAGCACACATCCTTCTCGCTCAACGGGTCCTTGCCATCTTGTGGCTTGTAGCCGGCTTGACCACCAGGTTGGTAGTCGACACCGATGATCATCAATCGCTTCTTTGTGATGGTGTCGACGAAGTCCTGGCCTTGGATTACGACAGGGTGGACCGCGACCGCGATGCTCGTGAAGAGCCCGACGAGGACGGAGAGCGAGTGGAGGAGCTATGCTCATTAGCATCCTGATGGCGGGAAATTGGGACTGAGGTCCCAGGATTGGATTGCCATACCGAACGCATCTTGAACGAGTGTGGCGATTGGGAATCACAGCCAATACCCAAGTAAAGCTTTGCTGGGCCGCGTACAAGTCTTATCTCGTCGTGCAAAATGGAGTAGTGAAAAGTTGAATGCAGAGCACAAACGCTACCCGCAGTAACGCTCTCGCACCCACTCAACACGTCGCGCAGTCCCTCCTTCCAAGACCAATTCCTCCAGAAACGAAAAAAATACAGCAGCAGTAAGGAGCGACAAGGGGAATGCAGTCAAGAGCGAACGCGCGCAAAACGAACGACACTGGCAATGACGATTACCAAAATGACCCAAAAAAAAGTTGCAGCGCTACCCTAGCGGGCGAACCAAGCCAGTTAATAAGGAAACGCCGTCATCATTCTACAAGCGTCTGTCCGGGGTCGAGACAACTACGCCGAGGACGTTATCGTGAAGCAACGCCCATTTCCGAAAAGTTGGAGGGGCGTGGGCAATCCTGGGCAGTCCGCTGTCCACCAATCGGCGGCGGCGGTTGCTGACGACGGAGGTCCGACCCGCAGTTGCCAACGCCCCGCGGTTTGTGGTTGAGGGCGGCGTCGCGGTGTTTACGAGTCGCCCTGCTGTTTCCAAGTTTACATTCTGTAGTCGAGGTGTGTATATACTGTAGAATCACTCTCATTTGTGCTCGATATACGCTATACAGCAGATATCTGTTGCAGTAGTGGTGAGCCACCCGTGTCTCTATCTTCATGTACGATTCATTACACCCAGCTTAGCTTCGCTTAGTGATGAGAGCATCACCTTCACGACCCTCTGTCTATTTTCATCCGGCACTCGCCACACGCCCCGCTTACTGTATGATGGCACTGCCTTCCATGTAAGGCCGAGGCGTTAGGAAAGCAGTCGCAGTAGATGTGTCCAAACGACGGACACGAAGAGTACAGCTTTCACTGACGGACAATCTAAGGTCACCTCTTTCTCTATGAAACAACAGACGAGTCTCCAACAGCATTCTTTACATATTGAGATTGAGTCTCACATCTGTGACTCAATGTCCAGCATCTATTCTACACAACACCTAAGAGATGAAGCGGACAAGTATGCCGTATCCTAACCCGGCCTGTATACGCCATGGCAATGTCCAATCCTACACACAATCACAATACACTACGCCGCTTCCTCAGCCTCCTTTTCCTCCATCTTCGCCCCTTCGTCTTTCTCATCCGTTCCCGCCTTATCATTCTCCTTGCCATCCTCCTTGCTCTTTCTCTTCTCCTTCGGCTTCTGCGCCTCTTCAGGAAACAGCTCGGCGAAGAAGTTAGGAAGGAACCGATTGATCCTCTTCCACGTTTCGGTCCATAATTCCTCCTGTTCTGGCTTTTCATCGGGTGGCGCAAGGAAGCCACCATTGGACATGACGAGGAGCATGTTTTTGAGATTTTCGGAGACAGCCTCTTCCTGTAACATAGTCAGAAGCGTTGTTCGCATGGGTGAAAACTGGAGGGAGGATCAGATGAGTACGTACGAGATTATCGCCTTGACCACTGTTCATCAGGCGATCCATGATAGTAACGATCTTGAGCCAGAGGTCAAGGAATTCATCCGTTTCTGAAAGCATAACAAGATAGTGTAGAAACACTTTGGACAGGAGTGTCGCCGCTCGGACTCGCGTTTCGCTCATGCCAAGCGGGTCCGATTGGTATACTTCGGGCTTAAGCAATTGCGTGATGAGAGGGAAAAGAACTTCGGCGAAGATCGCTGTCCATTCCTTGTGGTCTGACGAGGCAAGGTCGTTCGATAGAAGAGTCCGTTGCAACGAGCCAAAAGCCTGCTGACGTATCTCGCGGCAAGGATTGAGGCATTGGTGCGTCAGAGTTTTGAGAATCGGAGACCAATATGCCGTCCATGCTGTAGCCTTTTAGCGATGGGGTCATGAACGAGAGACAAGTGCATCATACCCTCTGTGGTTTCAAGATGAGACTGTTCGATGAGGTTGGGGACTCTGCTAGACAACTGGAATACAATCATCATTGCATTACTGCCTCTGACAACAATCTCATTGCTCCTGCTTATCGTTAGCTTTTCCCTAAAATCTAGAATCAAACATACTCAGGCTTCTTAGACTTGGGAGCTTTCCCTCTTCTCACAGCCTGATCGTAGAGTTGCTCTTGTCTAGCACCGACCTGTGCCGCAGTAGCAAACTCATTAAGTAGTGCTATCGCAGCCTCGTAGTTGTCTGCCGTTATGCCCGGCTGAGATGATGTCGTGAGATCCTCCACAAGTTGGAAGGCATCGCCAGCGGCCTCGGGTAACCTGTGTAGTGTGTTGAGGATAGACCAGAAGTCGGGTGAGCTAGCCAACTCTATACGGAGACCGTTGGGTCCTTTGCAACAGTCCGAGAGACCTTTTAGCAACGGTTTTGCGCACTGCTTCAGAAGCTCTTCATCGAACGTCGAGAATGTGTGAAGTAGAACAGGGGCGCGGATGAAGTCGTAGTCGTTGCTAGCTTTCAGCAGGCTAAGGAGATAATACGCGGACCGTGCTATCACCACAGGGTGCAGCTTGGATGCATCCCGGATGACAGTGGCTAGGGCGTCTGCGACTTCTTTCGCCAATTCCTTCACCGTTTCCTCATCCCGCAGCGCTAGTACGGTTGCTAGCTCGAGAACGAAGACTAGACTAGGGTCGTACACTGGACGATTGAGCTTCGCCTTGTTCCCATTGGGTCGTTGCGCAGTTGGCGCTGGAAGCTCCGGCTTGACGACAATGACTCTTGGCGATCCATCCTCTGGTATCTGCTCCAATAGTGACATGAGCAGCGAGCTCAGTGATTCTAAGGGAAGTTGACTGATGTTCGCTAATATGTCTTCAAAATGACACTCCTTGACCGTATCGACGGTGCAGAGCGTGTACTCAATCTCTTGGTCTGACGGCTCCGGTGGTTCGTCGTTGGCAAAACTCGATACGTAGGATGTCAATGCAGAGAAAATGCCAGTGTCCGTAGGTCGCTCGGCTCGGTCGATGACTTGGGCGGGACTTTGTAGCGGAATTGGAGGTAAAGGTAAGGTCTTCTGGAAAGAGAGGAAGTACGGGGGTATTAGTGAGTTGACGAATAAGTTGACCATTATGTGAATGAGCTATTGATGTTAGCTTTGGCATCCTGATTATGTCACAAAACTTACATGATTCCATCCATCTCGAATGGACTCCTCATTGCCTTTGATGACTTGGAAAAGGACAACTGTTGCTAGTTGCGCTCGTCCGTCTCGTCCAAAACGGACTGCTGTCTCACTAACCATGACGCTCTTCTTCTCTACCTGCACTTCAGTATTGAGAGCTGTACTAGGGGGCACATCAGGCGCTAGTGTGCTGATGTAGGATAGACAAGAGATGATGCGGTCTAGGGCATCGCTCAGCTTGTATTTTGCCGCAATCTGTGCGCACTGGTCGAAGCCAGTAACCACACGCGAGAAGACCGCATCGTCAGTTGCAGACATAAAGACATAGGATAAGGTTGCCACAATGGGCTTCCAAGTGGCAGCAAACATATCCGCGTCAAAGATGTTAGTGTCACAAATCACTAGGTCCGAAGTGGACTGGATCTTGATGAGCAGCTCTTTCCAAGCATGATCGTACGCATGCCGATTGTCGTGCTCTTCTGGAAGAATAATCTCTCGAGTCTTGATAGATTCGTAGATGGCTTGTAAGTACTCCGGTTCGAAGTTCTTCGAGTCATTGACGCCCCGAAGATTCTTTGCGAAGTCTTCCAGCTGCATACGCTTCGCTCCCTTGAGGTTCGGGTTATGCTGATCTGTATTGAGCATGATGATTGCGTAAGAGAGAACATAGATGGCATCCTTGTTCGCGATGCCCTCAGGCTCGGCTTTGTTAAAGTATTGCTCTGAAAATTCTGTGACAATCCGTTCGATGAGTTGCGACTCGCCAGGTAATCGGAAAGCGTTTAAGAGCTGCCGTAATGCCTCATCAGCACGAAGGCCTCTGAAATCAAAGAGACCAATGAAAGCGCTCAGTATGGCTTCGTTTGATCTTTTCGAGATGAATTCTCCGAGGACCCGCTTGTCCACTCGAGTAGTGCTTTTCAGGAATTCGGCAACGCATTTGGGGTCGTCAGGATTCTTGATGATTCCTTGTGAGGCCAAGAAGGCCACTCCCCCTTTGGGATTTTCATTGAATTTTGTCGCGCCACGAATGATAATCTTCTTACGTGCTCGTTGATCTCGTAGCATATCAGGGCTAGGATAACCATCGGTGACCGGCTCATCATCCAACCGATCTGCAATAGATTGCACAAAGCCCAGGAGAGCGTCTAGGCATAACGGAGGTACGTTGACTGTACTCCAGGTCGCAGAATCAGGGAACGCGTTTCGTGAGAGGAGACCGACGATATCCATGCAGACATCCATGCGATCTATCTCGCAGTCGAAGTTGACAAAAAGCTCTGCCATAAATGAGGGTATTCGAACCAAGGCGCCAAGGTTCTCGATCATGGCTTCTCTCGCATCAGGCTTCCTAGCACCTCCTTCCAAGCCAAGTTTCTGCCGGTCCTTCACAGGGACGGGTGTTGATCGACCACTACCGCTATTCTGCTGTGGTGGGGGCTTGATCAGGCTAGGGGCCTGCGGAACGCCTTCATATAATGATGGTTCAATCCCTGGTTCGATTGGGATCTCCACTCGTGGAAAGAGGCAGGCCACCAGATAGGATAGGTACAGCTCCTGCTGTAATTTCAAGACATTTCTGCAGGTAGCTAGAAGCGTACCCGCAACGCGCAACGACTCGTTGAGAATGGCCATGTTTTCTGAGCGGACAAGCTGGAACAGATGCCGGCATAGAGTGTCTTTGGCCAGATTTGCTAAGCTTGGATGGCTTGCTATGGATGGACCTGCAACCTCGAGCGCGACATCCACTATTCGCAAGGCCATAACACGCATCGTGTCCGTATGTTGTCTATCATGCGGATCGAGGAGGTCGACTAGCACCCTAAATAGTTCGCGGATTGACGGGAGAGAGTAGGGCTTTATCTCCATCGGTGCCTGTTGTAGTTCGGTCGTTGCTGGCAGATCTACTGTGCTGCTCGCAGGGTTGGGAGCATTGCTATCGTTATCATCCTGACCTCTCTCCGATGAGCCCGGCTGCTGAGTATCTTCCACCTTTGTCGGTGCACCATCGCTTTCTCCACTTGTAGTAGGGTCCATCTTTAGGCCATCTGGCTTGTCGTCGTTCTCCAGCTCTTCGTCAAGCGCTTCAAGCTCCTCCGGTGCTTCAATCTCGAGTGTCTTCAGCCGCTTGAATATGACCTGGCACATTGAAACCATGGCAATCTCAGCAGACCGGCGCAGCAGCTCGGAAAGTCTCGCCTGACAGCACATGCTCAGTCCCGTCTCCATCATCTCGCAGATGCTTTCATCACCAAGCACTTCACCTCCTGGCCCCGAGACCATACCCTCCATGAGCTTGAGAATTCGTAGGAGCACTATTTCATCGGCTGGCGAGTCACTAGCTTCAAACCGACAGTGTGTTATAGCCGAGGAGAGCTGTTGCATAGCTTCTGGGAGTCGCGGCGAATCGCGCCCAATGATGTTGTACGCCAGGAACTTTGTAATCGCAATGAGCGCGAGCGACGTAATGGGCGCAGAGGTCGACGAGGAGCGAATGACCTGGAGGAAGGGATGTAGCATCGAAGGAGTATCAAAAGTCCTGATATCTAGCTCCAATTAGCATAGCTTCAGCATCTACAACCCAGTCGTACACACCTTTGTAGCCTTTGAGCTCGCTTCTGAGGCGCGCAAAAGCAGACATGAGGGGGTTGTCCTGCATGCTCTTGCCCTTCTTCCCTCGGAGACCCCATCGGCTTGGTACAGCCTCCTCTTGCTCTCCTCCTCCGCCTACAATCCCTTGTCCAGCTCGATCCCGCTTTTGTATAGCTGGTGTCTTGTTCGAGGAGCCGCCCAGAATAGCGGCGACTGACGAGTGCGCCCAGCGGGCATGCTTTCGCATCGCAGATGTGACGGTGATACATTCTGTGACCACAAGCGCTACAGGGTTGACAGCTACGGAGATGGGTCGAGGCTCCAAGTTGATGGAGGCATCTTGAAGTGATTCGAGGGGAGCGTTCGGGCTCTCGATGTCCGACATGTTGAGAACAATGTGAGAACCGAGCTGTTCACGCGTCGAGCTGATAATGGTCGCCGTATGCTGAGAGCGGTGGGGACCTTCACGACTATTCGTTCAGGTCAGCAAGCCAGTGGAAGCAGCTTCATGCTCTCAGAAGAAGTTGCCTGGAATAGCAGTATTTAACAATGGAGCGAAAAAGTAGTGAACGTGTCCGCATCGGAAACGGAGCCGTGGTAGGCATCAACAATAGTGCTGGCGATACATGGACTTTTAGACAATGTTCAATGCCAAGCCATGCATCACACAGTAAAGGCCAGGGTGTCTGCCGACTACCGCTAACTACCCTAAAGGGGTCCAACGCCAAGATTAAAACAATTCCTTTTTGCAATTGTGTAAAATATCTATTTCTATTGTTTCTCGAGATTGCATATGAGATCAGCGGCTTTGTTTATCATTTCAAAACCGCCAGCTTGCCAGGATGGGAGAGGCCGCCCGTGGAAACAGCCACACGAGTCAACCCTACCTCACTACCCATAGCAGCGAGGTATCAGCTCCAGTAGATTCGAGCAGACACAGCCCTGTAATACGTTGTCGATATTGTTACAAACGCAACGCCTCCGTCTTTCAGGCGGGCACGCTCCAATACCCCATAATGCAAAAGTTCTCTCTAGTATATACAACCCAGCCTAGCCCAACATTCCTCCAAGAGTTTAGGCCGTGAAACGCCTACAAATGAGAACCAGAAACAGCAAACCTCGAGACCGGCTCAGCGAGTCCCCGCTTGCTTCTCTCTTAATAGCTCCGAAGCTTCGATGAGCTTCGTGAAAAAGTCCATGGCCAAGGGGGCACAGGATGATTAAATATAATATGGTGTGTTGTTGATTCTTGCGTCGCCTTCGTCAAAGGTCATTGTTGCCTAGCCATTGAGGTCCTTACACGGCGTCTAGATTTTCCGGCCTACCACAGCTATCAGCATCAAATATTCTCTGCTCAGGAAAGTTGGCTGCCTTACTGTTTTGGTGCCGCTTTAGGCTTGTCATCCACTCCCCGAACATCATGAATCTCGTCGGGCTCCTGGAAGTCCCTCGCTCCCTTCTTCGGTTGGTCTTTCAAGTCCTGCTTTTCAGCCTTTTCAGCCTTCTTCACCGTATCAGCCTTGTCCAACTTATCGACCTTCTCGGCCTTCTCCACCTTTTCTGCCTTCTCAAGTTTCTCCTTTTCCGCCGCTTTCTCCTCGTTCTTCGCCTTCTGAACCAAGTTCTGCACCTCTGCCTTCGTCCTCTCCCACTCGCTACCCTTTGAGTCGAATTGATCTTTGATCTTATCCATACGCTGCTGTTTGGCGGCCTCTTCAGCTTCCTTGGCCTTCCGTTCCTTCTCCATCTCTTCCATATGCCGGATGTCATCGACACTAGGTTCGTACAAATGCCAAATGGTATAATGAGGGAGACCGACAACGGAAAACTTCATGCGCTTGGCCATCTGCAGATATGTTAGTAATGATCAATTTCTAAAGGTTTCCTATGACTTGCCTTGCCGAAGCCTTCAGTTTCAGCGTGCTTTTCAAAGCTGAAAGCGGGGAAATGAACACCCTGGCGGAAAACCTTTGCTTTGGCCAGAATGCTGACACCACCAACACCGTCAATTTCCATCTCCATATCTGGGTCGCCATATGGGTCGCGAAGGTAAGCCAAGTGAGGTCTCCAGGTAGCATACTCTGCGTAACCTTCGACAATGACGGCGTCCTCGTCGAGAGTATCTGCAAGCGCGAGAGCGGTTTCAGATTCCTGCCATGAGTTCAAATCGTAGGGCTGTTCTCCGCCAAGCCAGTCGGGCAACGGTCGCCAAACATCTACAATATTCGTTAGCTGTTGGCATCGTACAATGTCGGATAGTCTTACTTGGAACAATGATATCCTTGTTGTGCCGCATGAGATCCTCTAAGATGGTGAAGGGTGCCGTCTCGACATCTACATCTCTCCAGTACACCCAGCTATGTGTCGGTCGAAGGGCAGCGCTCAATAGCCAGTTGCGGGCCTGGGCCATAGACTTCCGTCTTCCAGCCTGTGCCGCAAAACCGTGTCTACTTTCTACGTCTTGATTAACTTTCTGCCCAAAATCCTTCTCCAGTATTGAGATCTCGCCGAATTGCTGTTTCGGATCCGGGTTGGCCTGCAAATCCAGCAGATTCTGATTCAGCTTTGCAATCGTGTTATCCTTCGAGTCTCCTACTAGGAAGGCGAGATCAATCAGATTATGGGGGTACGTCAGATTCTTCAAGTGTCCGAAGAACATGTCTAGATGCGGCGCGGCATCTCGCAACGGTGCGCAAAGCAATATCCGCTCCTCTCTTTCCCAGCCCCTGGCAGTCCCCTGGACATTGCTCAGATCGTAGTATCGCACCGTCTCCAGCTGCGAGTCATCGCCGGAGCTGAAGAGGCTGAGAGGGCCGGAGCCCAGGTTCGGCCGCAGGCCGGGGAAGAAGAAGAAAAGGACGGTAAGAAAAACAGAGCCGACGAGCAGCAAGCGTTGTATGAGCTGCCTTCTCCGCCTCAACGCGGGCTGGGAGCGGGGCTGAAATCTGCAGCGGCAATGGAAATTAGTATCGTGATGCCACGCGTGATGCTGATGCAAGATGGAAGACAAGTTTGACTGAAATGGGGAGGTGAACATGGCGGCAGGCCGACGTACTTGTGAGGTTGAATGGAGAAGGTGCCGCTCCCGCCCGTAGACGGGTACGCAGCTTGCCCATTAGAATAGGCATGCCGATGCATCTTCGACTTTGCATGTAAGGGCAGCATCCAGGACAGAGTGCTGAAGGCTGGGGTCGCAATGCGATATCCCTTGGTCACCCCCGGTCACCGTCGACACCCCGAGCACGAGGGCCTGGCTGTGGAAGCAGCGGCGATTTCTGGGCAGGCCAGGAAAGGCACGCTGGAGCGATGCGAATTGATGCCACGGCGGCAGCGGAGGATGAAGCGAGTGTAGGTAGTGGGTGTGGAGGGTCTTTGGGAGCGTCGTCGTAGTACGGGTCCCCGAAAGACTTGGCTGTTTGACTTTATTTCGCTAAGGCCACCGTTGTCGAAGATAGCCTGGCGACCCTGGCGGCACAGACCGAAGCGGCAAATGAGGGTGCGCAAGGGAGACAAGGAGGCTGACACGACGCAGCGCAAGCCGCTCCGGAGGAATAAATTCTGCAGAAAAGGACGGCTTCTGGTGTGCCACAGAACTTCTGAGGTGCGTCAGCTTGTTAAAAGGCCGCCAAGCACGCTAGCATCGCGTTTCACATGCCCCCGAGATCTGTTGGATTGCAGCGGAACGGATTCGAGCACATCGCAAGGGAGCTTTGGCTTTGGCTTTGGCTTCACGGTTGCTTTGGCTTCGTTGCACGCGCGCCTTGGAGCGTGCCTCTTGGAGCTTCTTTACTGCTGCTGCTGCTGCGGCGGCGGCGGCGGCGTTCCAAATATAGCTTTCTCTACGTAATTACTGGTCTTGTATCAGCTCGCTGCTTACGGAGTTGGCTGCGGAGCTCCAATCATGCCCACGGAGGACCATCCAGTTCCGCCCATACGCGAGACACGTGGGTCATGGCTAGGATTCATCATGTCTCGTTTCTCCCTTTGTTCTGTGTAGGAATAGTATGACGTAGGTGATGCCCATCTACACCACTGGTTGTAGCTTCAGCCTGGCATACGAATCTACTCAACAGTTCACCATCACAGAGACCGAGGTAGCTACGTCCAGACACAAGCTTAGCAGTCGGACGGACAGTGCAAGGAACAATCGAACAAGGCAGTGCGTCTTGGGCAATATTCATGATTGCTTCCTCAGTACATTGATAGCTAATATAGAGCATCCTCTGACATTCCTTCTCTATCAATCTACATCGCATATACTGATCGATTGTGCGGAACAACACAGTGCAAGCTCTCGCTATCCGTGTTTGAGAACCTTCAGCAAAGGCTCCACCACAACTATACATGTCAAGATATCAAATTACTATATCCAACGTGATGAGCCTATGGGTTCCTTGTCAGCGATCGTCCCGTTTTCGAGGGGACAAGACATGTGGATGAAGACTCCGTGCTCAGAAAGCCGTTTAAGTCATGGTCCCCCGCCGGCCTCGGACCACAGCAGCCCAAGACGGACCGCCGCTATCTTCGGCTCGAAGACCACAATTACGCGCCGTTGGCAAACCTTCAGCGCAACTCCACAACTCGTCATCCCGGCCAAAGCCGGTAGAGTGCGGGAGGGTGACCCGGCGGGCAACCTCATTGAATGGATAGACTAAGTTTTCGTCCTTGCAACCGAGAAGCGAAGAGATTACGTACGTAGTGGGAGATGAAGGGAATTGGGGTGTCTCTGTTAAGATATCTAGTTGAAGTCAGCAAACGCCCGGCTACGCTGAAATCATCAGAGGTGTAAATTGAAGGAATATCAGACATATGGTAAGCTTGGTATACGGTGTCTTCAAGGGAGTTCAGTAGCAGAACTGATTATATACTTGATCATCATTGGAATGGGTGTAGCAGATGCGAATAAAAAATGTTGGCTTACTAGTTTGCGATTACGAAGGGCATGAGCGGGCCAAGAGGTGGTGCCCATCAGCCTTCTTCGCGTGGTTGCATTTTTGATTACGAGCTTCGACTGTCACGTAGAGCTACCTCTAGCAAACATCGATGAGCTACATGTGGCAGAAGCCAATGCCCTGCAAGAGTCAGCTCACGTCTCCAAAGTATGGAGGCAATGTGCGGGATAGAGCCGAAGAGTTCAGTTGGTGGTGCATGTTCACTTGCTCATTAAAGATCGCCAGAACAAATTCAGAAATATCAATCATGCTGGTCATATAAAATGCTAAAGAGTGGACGGATGAGTACGTACCTTGCTAGCCGCGACACCTCGAAAGTGAGGTGAGTGAAGAAGAGGAAGCTTCCTCCAAGCGAAAGGAAAATTGTCTGCGGACCTGGTTGCGAAATCTTGGCGCCGGTGTGCTTAGTCATCCAGAGATTTCACCTCCAGCTAACGCTACAACTAAACTACAACACAAGAACGCATACAATGGCGGCGAATCTAGATAGAAGGAGAGTCAATGGGCCGAGTGGCGGTACGTCGGCCCCAGTGTTCGCACGAACCGTAAAGGAGCCTGGGTACCTTCAATCGCTGCAGCCATCGAGAACAAGAGAGCCAAATGAGCTCAGGAAGATCTGTGAGTGCCCTAGAGTTAACGTTCGAGGCATTTCAAAGGCTCTAGAGCTTGTTTACATTTGATGAGCTCGTAGCCAATCTATTCAAGCCTCTACTGCCACAATACTCAGCCTTGGAATATAATTCAAGAACTAACAAGTCACAGTCCTCCAGACTGGCATTGTACCCTCCGCCAGTGGCTCCGCATACCTCGAAATACCCTCTACATCTAAGCATAAACAATCGACCTTGATCCCGCCAACATCCTCCCTCAAAATCACTGCATCGATCCAAGGGCCAAAGCCCCTCCCCCGCACTACGCCGTTCTCGCCCTCTCTGTTACTCACCACGACCGTTAAGTTCGCCCCTTTCGCGACTCGTCACCGCCGAGGCTACATCCGCGACTCTACAGAACGCGATCTAGGCGTCCATCTTGAAACTGCGCTTCGAGGCGTCATAATAGGCGAGCGGTGGCCGAAGAGCGGGGTTGAGGTCGTAGTCACCGTACTGGAGGGCGATGAGGATGGATGGTGGGGCAACACCGGAGGTGAGGGAACCGGTTGGGGACTCTTGAATGTACTGGCAGGTTGCATAACGGTCGCTAGCGCTGCGATTGTAGATGCGGGGATCGACTGCGTGGATATGGTCTCTGGGGGTGTTGCAGCAATCATACCAAATCCGAAAGGGAACAACGAGAACCAAGGGATGAAAGTACTAGACCCATGCCCAGCTGAACATCAAAATATCGTTGCAGCATGCGCGGTTGGCTATCTTGCGTCAAGAGATGAAATTACAGAGATCTGGATCAAGGGGGATGCAGGCGCTGACCCGGACGAGCTAATTGAAGGAGCTACGCATGCGGCGATTGGGAGCGTCAGCGTGCTGAAAAATGTCTTGCTGGAGAATCTCGAGGCGAAATTCAAGACAGAGGCTGCCGATGGAAATGCAGGGCAAAAGCGGAAACAGCAAGACGTTGAGATGACTGACTCGTGAATGCAGAACTGTATTTCTTGAGCTCATAAAGTCCTATCTTCGAAGCACAGCAAGAGTAAGTTTAGGGATCCGAGGGCTACAGTGTCCGGTTCTGAGTGATTATGCAGAGAGCTCGCAGTTTTCAGGGCGTAGTACCGGTCTGAACCTGCTTGGCAAGCAAAAAGCTAGCCTTGCAGACGTCTGGGACTGTATGAAAAGCATGGAAGGGAAACGGATCCTATGCATAGCGTTTGGCGTTTTGGAGGAAGGGAAATACCAAGTGGTCAATGTGGTGCATGTTACGGTATCTGTCAAGGCGCTATAAAACAAGTGAGATGCCCTATCGATTGGTTAGAGGGTCTAGTGACACTACCAGACCCTCTCTGACCTTCTGATCATGTTTTTGTGGGGTAATACTCGATCTCAATCCCGTCATCCAAGCACCCCGTATATGCAACCCGATATACGTTCGAAAGCAGTCATTCCCGCGAGTGCCAGACATCAGCACCCTGATCCCACCAAAAACTTCATCAAACTACCGCTTTTACCAATCCTCTCACCACCCCCTTTCCCCTAGAATCCCCCTCAAATCTCATCATCAATTTCCTTCAACCACTCATGCAACCCTACACCAATCTGATTAGCCACCCACTTTGCCCTGCACTCGCAAGTCTCACACCTCTCCGCGTCAGCAGGGTACTCACTCTCTTGCGTCACGGCTTCCTCCTCCACGCCAACGTACTCATTCGCATCGAAGAACTGATCTTCTGAGCTCCACTCGCCGCCGTTGGCGGGGAAGATACCACTGGCCTGCGCGTCGGGTTCAGTCTTGATGAGGGTGGTGGCTTCGGTGGGATTGATGGAACCGGAGACTGTGGGGGTGGGGAGGTGCCCGAGGTGATCGTTCACATTAGGGGCAACTAAGAGCGAGGTGTTGGCGGCAGTGGAGGGATGTTGCTTGGTCGATGGTTGGTTGGCTTTTGATGCTGGCTTTTGGGTTGCACGGGGCTTTGTGGCTTTATTTCCTCCTCCTGCTGCTCCCTTTCCACGCTTGGCCTTCTTGCCTGGATACTCTCCATCGTCGTCTTCCTCACTGTCAGGCTTGTACGTTCCACTGTCTTTGGTCCCTTTCTTTTTGGCAGAGACATTGGCCGGGGCCCGCTTGCGCTTAGGAATTGGAGTCGCATCAGGTGCGCCAGGTGAATCAGTATCATTGCCGTTGGCGGTGATAGTCTTGCTCTTAGCAGGAGTGGATTTGGGCGTGTCGCCATTTTCGAAAATTTGCTTCATGCGGGAGTAACGCTTGCTAGCTGCTCCAGCGGTAGTGTTGCACTTTTTTGCAATGTCGTTCCAGTCCATAGCCTAGATTCAGATCAGCTCATAACACCACCTGGGCTCTCACATCATTCACAGAAAACACGGACTAGATGTTATCTAGAGTGATGCATGGAAAATTTCACTTACCTTGTCCCTCGCACTATGCTTGACACACAACCACAAGAATTCGTACGCGGATGGTCCTGGATTCTTGTCTTGGTCTATAGCCTGCCTGAGGCGAGACCATCGTTTAGTGACTGCTCCGTTGCTCAAGTTCAAGGCTTTGGAGATGGAAGCCCAGTCGATCTATCAATTGATCAGTATGCAACAACCACAATTTCATATCCTATCACGTGGAAGTTTACAGTTGGAGTTCCACCATTGGTCAGCACAAGGTACAAATACCTGACGTTCTCTTCGTCGGAAGGCATGTCTAGATCTGTACTTCGGGTTTGCCGGATTGTTGTGCTATGGTTGAGTTGCTGATCTGAAGTTGAGGATAGAATGGGAAAGCATATAGAGGAGCTGAGGTTAGGAGAGAAGAGTCGTGAAACCGAAAGAAGATATAATGTACCGGGCTGAGGTGAAATCAAAAGTGAATGTGAGTTCTTCAAGTCGCGACGACAGGCCATTTCTTGGCATAAGGCCCCAAGGGGGTAAATGGCGGAGAAAGTAAGAGAACGCTGCGAGAAATATGACCAGTCATTGATAAGAGACAGAGAGACCGTGAGAAAGTGAAGAAATGTCTTGCTCGGTGTATAATAATTGGCTAACAAGAAAAATTTCCACATCGACAAGATATATCATACTCGACACGCTAAACGCTCAGAATCTATGCAAAAATTGACAAGGTAGACAAATCTGTCCAACAACGCACCCATGCTTTACCCGCTCAAGAGCTGACACCGAGACCAACAACAGGCCTTGCTTCCTCCTCGCCGCCTTTGCCTACCATTTCCGAAAAATCTAGGCCCACTTCTTTCAAAATCGCCGCATGTTCATGCGCCTGGTCCATACATTCTTTCCAAACAGGCATACTTTCATCCACACTACTCAATTGCCTTCTCAGGAGAACGTTGAATGCATCAACATGCTCTTTAGCCCACTTGACGCATGCAGACATAAGGACCGTTGGGAAGCACTGCTGGTAAATACTGACGGTGTTCTTGATGATGGTGAAGTAGATGTAGGAAATCTGGAAAATGTAATCGGGAAGATTACCTTCGAAAATGCACTGTCTGTGGTAGAATGTTAGCACGTACATGCAAGCGTATGGTTCCAATCTCGTACCTTGAGCGTGTCTTGACAAGATTGCCACGAGCCTCAAGATAGGCTTCCCGCGCACGATCTTCAAAGCCTAGTCGAACGATCCAGATGACTTGTTTCTTGACTGAGGATAACCAATTGTTGTTCTCGATGAGCTGCTGAATGAGAACATTAGCAAGCTTTGCCGCTCGCTCGTTGACTTTGAATGTGACGATCCCTTGTGCCGTTGTATTGCCTCTGATGTTTTTAGCTAGAGCCTTCAGTTTCTCAACCTTCTTGACTGCGCTTTCGAAATGTTGTAAAGCGATGTCAATGTCCAATTCATCCAACTGGCTTTCAACCCAACGAATGTTCTGCTGCTTTCCGTCGACATCAACAAACATACTGGCACGGTTGTTGACCACATTTTCGGATAAACCTTCCATCAGATCGGTTTTTGTCAAGATATTCGCATCTCGCGTAGCAAAATAGTTGTAAGAATCCTGCGCACGGCCTCGCTCTTCCGTCTCGGCCTCCTGGGTTTTGCGGAGTTCCTCGACTGTTTTCCGGAACGTAGAGAGCAACTGTATTTTGTCCGCATCCTCTCCAGGATATACAGAGTACGTGAAAGACTCGCTGCCGACACGTATATTGATGGCATTCGCAGCATTCGACTTGCCTTCCTGGCCCCCTGGCTTGGTCTTCGAGCCCAGATCTGCCATCTGCACTTCTTGGAGGGGCCAACATCGCTGAGCAATCCATTCTTGGGTTGCAGCCTTTTTCTCGCGTGAACTTTGAGAGACTTCGTTCCTGGACTTCTTCTCTGAAGCAATGAGCAAGTGGTCATTCAACAGGATCAAGTGTACCCTCCGCCGAGCTTTCCACGTCGCAGCGTTGAGTTCCACCCACTTCCGAGACTCCCAAACAACGTGTCGACCAGGAATGGCAGGTAGAAACCTCTGCGACCCTTCGATACGCTTCCATAGCTGTTGGAGTTGAGAATTCCACAGTGCCTCCAGGTTGGCCACTGAGCTCCTATTCGCAGCCTTGCGGGCAGTGATAGCATCCCCATTCGCATTCCCAGTAGACGAAGTCTGGCCTAATGTAGTCGTCAGCTCCGACATCAGCTGTCGCAGTGTGCGCATTTCGCCTTTGAGCTTCTCTGCCTCTTTACTGATTTTGATAAACTGTGTGCGGTTTTGGTAGACGTTGTGCTGGAGGTCGGTCGAGGTGCGATTCTTCACCTTGCGGAGGTTGTCCTGGAACCGGCGGATGTCCTCTTCTGAGGCATCTGCCAGCAGTTTATTGACGTCTTACTGCCGTATTAGCCAAAACTTCTAGTAATGTCCCAAGCGGTCTCACATCGATCTGCGCTGAGATTAGGGTCCTGAAGTGCCCTCATGTCCACCTTCAGACCGCGCCCGTCAGAGCTCCCTGGCGGTCGACCATCCCTACTAGGTGGCGGCTGCGCGAATTGGGCCGGTATCTTGGGCATATCTGGCATAGGGGCGCCATTGCCAAAGTCGCTTGGAAGCTGCGTGATGCGCTGTGAATACCGCCTCTTGACGAGATCGGCAGTCCTGTCTGCCCTTGGAGGCCTCTCCCTAGATGCGTCCGGCCTCCTTCCTGACCGCTGCGACTCATTGGAGGGGCGTCCCGAGCTTGAAAGAGTTGCAGCTGCGAGTCCCGCCGGCATGGGTGCACTGATCTGTCGTGGAGCGCTGATAGTCGGCGGCCCGCCCTTAGGGCGCTTCTCCGTGCGCTTCTTGCGGAGCGAGATTCCTTTGCGGTCGTCAGACATCTTGCCTGCAAGATTGAAGCTGCTTGAAGATCGTGGACGTTGTGCGAGTGTAGTGTTTCGATTGCAGTGGCAGGCAGCTGTTTGCTGTGCCAGATGATGCTGGGGTGCCTAGCTGGAGGAAGCTCGGACCTGCTGGGGTGCCGTTCGTTCCTGCTCCAAAAAAGTTCGACCTCATCGCGCATCGCCATCATCCCTTCTCCCATTGATTGCATTTGTGGTCTTTCTTCCTTTCCCTTTATTCAGCCTACCTTCTTCTGGAACGATCCCGGATATACGCCGTAATGTCGTCTTCTCTTAAGCCATCCACCATTGCCGCCATCGGGGTGGGCACTGTTGTCACCGGCTTCCTCGCATATGCAATCTACTTTGACCACCGGCGGCGCACCGACCCAGACTTCCGCAAGCAGTTGAAGCGCGAGTCTAAGAAGCAGGCGCGCGCCGCGAAGGAGGAGGCCGAGGCTCAGGGCAAGGAGCAAAAGAAGGCCGTCCGGGATGCGGTCGAGCGTGCGAACGAGGAGGGATTTCCCAAGGACCCCGAAGAGGTCGAGGCATATTTCATGCAGGAAGTCGCTCAGGGGGAGGGCATGTGCCAGAGTGGTACGTAGAGATCCCTCATCAGTCATCCTCACATATTGATGGTTCGGCAGGCGCAGATTCGATAGAGGCAGCCCTCTGCTTCTACCGTGCTTTGAAGGTTTACCCGAATCCGAGAGAGCTCATCAATATCTACGACAAGACTGTGCCGAAGGTAGGTCTCATTATCTAGTCGTCGTGATGAATCTTAGCTAATGCGCTCAAGCCTGTGCTTGATATTCTTGCCGAGATGATAGCCGTTGATACCAGCATCCCCGTCGGAAGCAGTAAAGCACCATCCGAGGCAGGCTCAGCGGGCGGGATCGAGTAATAGCGCCGACCATTTACAATTTTCCTCCGACTCGCGAGTACCCAAAGACCCCTCTCTCAGCACCGGAATGGCTCTCTGTAATATTCTTGTACATGTAAAAGTATCACTTGCGCTTCACCAAGTCGACTCATTAGGCCGGCGTTCTGGGACTATTTGACGGGTGTTGATTGTTGGGGCGGTATAGATGGAATTCTGAGTGAATACATTTTCCCTCGAGCCCATCTTGATATTTGGACGTCACCACAAGCCATCTTGAAAGGAATCATACTCTTTAGCCAGGATTGTTTTGGTATACTACAAATTACAGCTCTCTGATCTCTCATGTCATACTCTGTATGCTCCCAGATACAGTTCATGCCCAAACGCCTTGCTCACAATGTCAACCACTCAAGCGCGCAATGATCCAAATAATTACAACAAAGTCTAAGCGAAGGCACTCGGTGGTTATGATCGAGTCGAATCTGACTGCTAACGGTTTAGCACGCGCAAGAGTTTTGTTCCTGCGGCTGGCTGGGGTTGATGTTGACGTCGATCACTACACGCAAGTGTCAGTTCGGTCCGGAACATCGCTTCATCAAAATCCGACATACTCTGGTTCTGACCCTGTTGCCCCTCCCCCTCCATTCCCGGTAGCGCTTGGGCGATTCTCTTGAATAGTGTCTTCACATTGTGTCCGACTTTGGCACTCGTCTCAATGAACATGAGGTTGTTCTTTTTAGCCTCCTCTTCGCCCTGCTGTGTAGTGACCTCCCTTTTATCATTCAAGTCGGTCTTATTTCCTACAAGCACGATGATGACGTCGTTGCCTCGCTCGCCCCGGACGTCATCTACCCATTTGCGCGTGTTCTCGAAGGTTTTTTTGTTCGTGATATCATATACAACCACAGCGACACTAGAGTCGCGGATGTAGGAGGGAATCAGGGAGCGGAACCGTTCCTGTCCGGCGGTGTCCCAAAGCTGGAGGCGGACGGTGCGGTCTTCGAGGTACATGGTCTGGAGCAGTCATTTAGCTTCCAAAGTTTTTCAAATGGCGACTTGAAGGCACACCTTTGACAGAAAGTCTATGCCAATGGTGGCTTGATATGTGTTATCGAACGAATCATACATGAATCGTGTGATGAGAGACGTCTTGCCGACTATCGCAATCGCATTAGCTCTTATCCTCCTCCTCTTTCTACCTCCTTGGGAACAACATACCGCTCTGCTCGCCCAGAAACACCAGCCTGGTCCATATTAGCACTTTCCCTTCCATCGCTACCGTGCCGCAAACTCACTTGAATTTCTTAAGCGGATTCGAGTACCCTGACTGCGCCATTGTGGAGAAGTGTAGAAGCGGACCGGAACCCTATGCAGAAGAGAAAATGAAGAAGAAGTCGGAGCGTCAAAGAACGGAAGAGCGGAAGTGTGTGCTGGCGTGGCTATGTGAATAGGAGAGCAACAACTGCTGGAAGTTCTGGAGCCTTGGTTGACAGGAAGTTAGCCCGGTTAGCGAGCCGGGGGCTGCCAGGGTGTCCGATCCTGACCGCCGAGCTTAAACAAGGGAAAGAAGGGCTTAGCACGTGATGCAAGAAATCTGTGGCACAGACCGCGGGAATTTGGCGAACTTTTTGAAATTCATGCGAGCATCCTCGTCGGTCCCCGCTCTTGACAGCAATTTGCCAGGAAACTTTGCTCGCCCTCACCAGTGGCATCCCGGACGAAGGCACAATATACGGCAGCGATCTTCTACGTGGCAGGAGCAATGGCGAATGTCGAAGCGGCACCCGCGCAGTACAAACAACCAAGCCGAAAAGGCAAGAAGGCGTGGCGCAAAAATGTCGATGTCACGGAAATTCAATCTGGACTTGAAGAAGTGCGGGATCAGGTCATACAGGGGTAATTTCACCTCACTCCAGCTATTGTCGCCCTTGCTAAACTATGTAGTGGCATTATCGTAGAAAAACCCTCCGAACAGCTTTTCGCCGTAGATACCATCGGCTCCGCCGACATTCGGAAAGAAGTCACCAAACGCCACAAACCCCTCAAAGTGGACGAGATCCTCGCCAAACGGTCCGCTGTCCCCGCCGTATCCTCGAAAAAGCGCCTCTCGGATTTCACCGAGGAAAAGAAAAGGAAGAAACCAAGGGTGTCACACAAGGACTTCGATCGTTTACGTTCAATTGCCTATGGAGGCGAGCAGGTTAAGAAAGATGTGGTAGAGACAGGAAATGCCGCAGATCACGATCCGTGGGCTGTAGAGGAAGTGAAGCATGACCCTAAATTCTCGTTCCTGGAAGAAAAGAAGGCCAAGAAGGAGCCAGCCACGCTGAAGCATGCGCCTGTGTCGCTAGCAAAAGATGGGAAGAAGATTCCGGCAGTCAGAAAGCCAGAAGCGGGGAAAAGCTACAACCCTGACTTCAGCGATTGGCAAGCGCTGGTATTGCGGGAAGGCGACAAGGCTGTCGAGGCGGAGAAGAAGCGTCTTCAGGAAGCTAGAGAGGAAGCGGAACGATTGGAGCGAGTGTACGCTATGTCCGAATCAGAGTCGGATAACAACGAGAGTACATGGGAAAGCGAATGGGAGGGATTCAGTGACAAGGAAGAGAGCGACCTGAGAAAGAAGAGGCCGGAACGCAAGACCCCAGCGCAGCGGAATAAAATTAAGAGGAGGAAAGAGGCAGAAGGCTTAGCAAAGCATCAAGCGAGAATGAAGGCCAAGGAGCAACAAGCACAACGTATCAAGGACCTCGCGAAGTCTGTTGAAGAAAAGGAGAAGGCTAGGGCGGCGATCCGCGATATGACCATCGTTGAGAAGGATGACTCTTCCGATGAAGGCGAAGAGCTTGAGCTCCGGAAAAAGCGCTTCGGCAAAGTTGAGTAAGTATCACCACGATGATGCATGATATAGATCCTAACTGCGCGCAGAATTCCGGAGGCAAATCTCGAAGTCGTCCTTCCAGACGAACTTCGAGACTCTTTGCGCCAGCTGAAGCCAGAAGGTAATCTTTTGAGAGACCGTTTCCGAAGTATGATGGTTCGCGGCAAAGTAGAGGCCCGGAAGCAGATACCATATGCGAAGAAGAAAAAGGTCGTGGTCACGGAGAAGTGGTCCTACAAGGACTGGAAGCTATGAAGGACCGTTCACACGTAGTATACCCCAGTGAAATGCAACATCTAGGTATTCAGGCTTCAGTCTGAAAAATCTTAGACCCTGTAGCTTAATATGAGATGAGCTTGTTTCACTACTTTCGATGACTGAGACTGGGCAGGTATCCCTTGCATCCATATTTGATCGTACTGTCGATTGATACCAACGCCAGCCCAGAACCCGTAATCACTCTATCTCTATTTTACAAAGCGGTATGCATAGAACAAAAACCTCCAAAGGCACTGTTCTAGTAGTCGCTGGTATGCTAGTCCCTGAATATCCCAAAAGCCGCCATGATCACTTCGACGGTGGTTCCTTCCAAGCAATCTTCCATTTACACATTGGAGATACTGTTGCCTTGTAACTCGTTTTGTGTATGCCTAGGAGGCCTTGCGGTGTTCTTACCTCTCGTCTGAATCGGTCCCCTCTCATGAACGTTCAGCTTATCCACCACAAACCCCAGTATCAGATAAATCGCCACGACAACGAACTCCTCTACGACGGCCATGCACATGAGGATAATGACCGATCCGTTGATCGTATTGAAGTCATGGCTGTGCAAGAATACGGAGCATATAGAATAGATCAGACGTACAAGGATGAACGGCATAGCAAGCAAGATAGCGGCGGGGACACGACGTTCCTTGCTTGGAACGGTAGAGATCTTGTTGAGAGAAGCGAGAAGGATGCCGAGGATGCCGATGTAGGCAACGATGTAGAGAATAGCAGCGGCTTTGCTCTCCGTTGGCGTCTCGAAAGTGCCATCAGGTTGGTAGGTCCCAGATGTGCCTCCCACAATACCCAAGATAAGTCCAATTATAATGACAAGCTGAATTAGGCGAAAATGTCGGATGGTAAACGTATGGTTGCCCGTCGACGCCGCGTTGATAAAATCGACGAATCGAGAGAGAACTGCAAGAGTGGCGAGCAAAAGTGGTGACAGCCCAATTGAACTGATGATTATTGTCGCTTGTATGAGGCTGGAGGAGTCGGCGTTATGTATTGTCAGGAGTTGACATATCGCACCGGCGATACGGACCAAACAGAGGAGCAGGGTATAGATCCAGCCAGAGCTGCGACTAAAGCCATGGCGAATGCAGACTATGATCGAGAAGATGAGGGTGGGGATGTAAAAGATGAGTTCTACAATTGAGACGCAATTATGCCCGCTAAGTGTCATTACGCAAGTAGTGGCAGCGACGACGATGATGAATGGGTAATTTGGCAATGTTATGAGAGTGTCTCAGATGTAGATGATGACTTCTCATCTTTCATTTCAGTCTTTCTTATATAGATATATGATCCCTTACTGCGAGGGCTGTGTAGTGATGAAGTTTCATCTGAAGCTTCATTATGTGGGTAAAAAGCTACCTTGACTACCAGAAAAGGTATGCAGTTCATTGAATAGATGCACGACTATGCTCCGACCTTTTGTTGGGTAGTCTTGCGAGAAAGGTCGAGCATCAGCCGTTGCAGATAGTTACCTAAAAGGGTATGCATTTCGTTAGCGTGATCCCACGCTTGTAGTGCCACAAAGCCGCCATCGTTCATTCAGGCTTCGCCAATCATCAGCCTCTGAAACCAACTTTGTTAGCCTCAGCCCTACCCTTCCACACTGCGTAAGATCGGCCGAACCGTTTGCTGACGTACTCACTCAGTGTGGCTTATGTGCACACCGGAAATAATGGCGTCCTTGTTCGTGATTTCAAGACGTTCCGCATTAAGAGAGTCCCCTAGGGCGGCAATAAGCTTGCACTGCCTGCGCCATTTGTCGAAGTCTGTAACTAGAAACGCGAAGCTTCAAGATCCGCGACCCAATCGGAACAGGATAAGCTCGACCAAGCCTCATCAAGCTTTTGCCTCCGTCATCGCAGTGAAGGTACATATTCTAGGGCGGTTGGCTGCCAGGGATAAAAGCCACAAATTGTGCTTAAGGTCCTAACTTATTGGAGAAACCTTCCTACACAGGAAGCCTACACCGACATAGCTTGCTTTATTAACCAGTGAACGGTCCCACAGTCATGGTGTACAGAGGAAGACCCTCTCGTGCGTGCCTCTCTTGTCGATCGAGGAGGATCAAGGTGTGTTCTCTTTATAATATGTTGATCGTTATTGCTTTCTGCATTTTTTGATTCAAAGAGGGCTGAGAAGTTGCAGTGCGATAGGAAACCCCTGGGATGTACGCAGTGCTCGCGAATGCGAATTTCCTGTCCGGGGTACCGCAACCCATTAGATGAAGATTTTAGAGATGAGACGATAGGCGTTGTGAGAAAGGCGGAGGCGAGCTATCAGAAGAAAAAGGATCGGTGCACACGGCCATCTAGCAGTCTCTCGCCTGAGAACGCCGACCCTATGGTTTCCATGGACTTGACTCTCTTTGGAATGAATAAAGATCCGGACCCCTGTCTTCAAGATCTCGCAATGATCAATGGTTTCATGGGATGGAACCTCCCCCAACCAACGGAAGATGTTGCAGTGACAAATTTCCTGGAATCATATATCCCTGGAAGCCACTTTGATTATCTACCTCACGTATACCTCCGTGACGCCTGCTCTTCACCGCTCTCCGCAACTGTACGTGCCGTCTCGATGGCAATTCTATCTCGGGAACTCGGCGACTTTGGTATTCTGGATTCAGCTCGCAAAACATATTCTATCGCACTCTCGGAGACAAATGCTGCTCTGGCAGACCCTACGAGTGCAATAAACGATTACACTCTAGTATCAGTCCTTCTATTGAGCTTATTCGAAGCACTCGTGTGCCGTGGCCTCGGTACACCAAGTAACTGGACGACCCATACGCGTGGTGCCCTCTCTCTCTTGCAACTACGCGGGCAGGATCAGTTCACTACAGATCTTGGTCGTCAACTCTTTCGTCAAACGACGAGTATTTTGTGTGTTGATGCCATGCAACGCAGAGTGCCTTTGCCTCCAGGTCTTGTTCAGCTCGTCTCCACTGCTGTGGCCATACATGACGAGAATCCAAAGTTAAGAATCGCGACGTTGATCGGGGAGGTAGCTGAATTTTCTGCTCGATTGAGTGTGGATGAACAAACCCCAGAAGAAATGATACAGTGGTCTTTACATCTAGATAAACAGTGCGAGCACTTTGCGAATCATCTCCCACCTTCCTGCCGCTACACAGAAATCTCTGTCCCCGAATGTTCCGAGGTTTACGGTTCCATCATTCATCAGTATCCCTCCCACCGCATGTCGAGGCTTTGGAATTCCCTTCGTCTGCTTCGAAATCTCTTGAATGACGTGATTCACCGCAACACCACTCATCTACTCGAACACTCCTCAGAGCCTGACCAATGGATTGCAATCCACGAACAAGCTGCTCGTAACGTAGAAGTTGTTATGATAGACATGTGTGCTAGCTTTCCACAATTCGCCTACCCCTCAAAATTCGACAAGCTCGGCGTGTCTATTCCGCCCAAGGCAGCAATTCCATCGTATCTTTGGCCGCTGTCAGCGGTCTTAGGTTCAAGTCTGGCTCCGGAAGGGGCGAGGCTTTATGTGCAGAGACAGCTGAGGTGGATCGGGAAGGAGTTCAGGGTACCTCAGGCGGAGAAGGTTGTGAGTTCTGGTCTGAATTCGGATGTGTTGAGGAATGGGTAAGTCGAGTTTTCCTTGTGTCCTATCGATCAGAGATTTAGCTAATGGGTTGCTCAGACTGCATATGTTCTACGTTTCTTGAGTACTCCTGGGGCGAGCATTTTACGCAAGGCAGGCCAGAGATGCGTCTTCATCTTGCTCTACGCGTGAAGTCAGTTCTGCCATCTCCATCTAGTCACACCTGGTTCGATGCCATGGTATGGCGCATGTAGAGTCAACCCAAACATTCTTAGCAAAGGCCTCCCGAAACAAGATATCCAACGCTCTCCTAGTTGGAAGCTGATCCTCCTGCGACGCTTAGATCAAGCGACCACCTTGAGCGTACAGCACCAATAGATATCCGGCGTTGCTTGATAGAATCAGCGAGCATTCTTGAATCTGTCGCAAACAGTGAAATGATTTTATAAATCCCGCAAAATACCGAAGTGAACCCAGCCCAGGCAGAAACCCTCGCACGTGCAATTACGAACCCTATACATACCCTAAACTTTCTCAAATATGCAAAATACATCATGGGTGGGCCAGTGGTTCATAGCACTTCTGCGATGTCTAGTTGTGACGCACAATGGAAGGACTCCAGATTTGCGAACGGGCTGTCTATGGTTGCTAATATTATCCACTCGTTAGGAGTGAGGTGACCGCCACTGGGATGCCTGAAAGCCCGGGTCTCTGCCCTATATCTCAGATATAGTAGCACCGGTGCGATTAGGGTTGGGACAGTAGATGTTAGGAGTTCGACCCCCACAGGGATCGAGCTCTTTTTTGGTCATTTTATTATTTTTGGTTGGGTGGAGCTGGGTAGGGGAGTGAGCAGTGAAAGGAAAACGCTTGGATAGGTCACGTGCATTTCGACCAGAGAGCATACTCGTGATTCTGGGTCATCCCGTGTTACCGGAAACTCGAGAGGAGGGTTATGCGTTGGCTACATGGTATTCGCAATAAAACTAGGCCGGTTTGGAGCAGGGTATTTGAAGTCTCGGAACCAGTTTTAGAACTATGTTAGATTCTCATTGTCTAAGACAGGTCACTTGTTTAATACGTATAATATAGTGACTATATCTCGATGTATTTGCTCGAGGTGGCTATCTCTGCCGATGACAGCGGCAAGAGATTCTGCGCGTAATCGCGGAGGGAAGACCATCTTGAGAATTCTTACGATTTCACGTTCCGGGAACGAAACGCCATCGCTATGCAACTATGTATCCATGTGTGCAACTATTTACATATTCGCTCCTAGTCTCTCAATATCCTAGCCGACATCATCCCTGAGATCTAGCTAATCAGACCTCCTTTAAGACGCTCTACTGTCCTTCTCTGAAGATACCCATCCCATCGTCGTAATTCTCCCCTGGTCATGTTTCGCCTCTTCTCCTCCCTCGGCACTCTGCACGCTTCCTTTAGTCTTGTAGCTTCCCGGACCTTTCGCTCCATCTGGGATCCAGAACCGTAGATCCACGCGCACCAAAGCATATAGATACACGACTATGATCTCGATGGTAAAGTTGAAAACGTAGAAGCAAGCTTTGGAGAAATAGGCCGGTCGAGGCTGAGTCAAGGGCACAGGCTTCACCCAGGAAGTGCCACAGCGATAGGCGGCGCCGAGACAGCAGAGCGTGGCGCCTGTAAGTAGAATAGCAATTTTTGTGCGAAAGCGGCCGTGACCGAATTTTTCGAGTGGCTGTTTGCGCGGTATGGCCAGAGCAACGAGGATGACTGGTATCGGAAGGAACGATACGGTCATGAGGAAAGTAGCGCCATAAAGTGTCAAGCTCCTATCAATCGTCCGTGTCCTGGGTCTCAGGCTGTAGAACATTTGCACGCTTGCGGTGATGACGATGGCGAGCGTGAAAAGAATGAGCACGTACAGTGTCCTAAAGAATATTCTCACTGAGGAGTGCCATCCAAAGTCCGGGTGGAGTGCGCGAACGATGCGTTGTGTCCAGATAAGATTTATGACGAAGATTATTAGGATGCCGGCTGCGACGAAGACTTGAGCGGCGATGGCGAGGCGGATGTTCGTCGGGATGGATATGCTAGCTAGACGGACGCTTGAGGTTACTATGCGGGACATACAGAAGACTGCGTGGTTGTTAGCAATTGGTCTCGCCAAGGATGCTTGGTGTAGTCGGACTGGACGGTTCTCTTCAAACACTTCTTAGACTACAACCCGAAATGACTTACTAAAAAGGAAGAGATTGAACAAGAATTTGTGCCCGCGTTTCTTGTTCAATTGGAAGATAGTCATGTGTGTCGCGGCGCCGAGCGCGAAGAGGACTAAGAAAACCGATGTGACTGGGATGTCGATGCTCTTCTGTGGTGTGCCACCGAGCACCCAAACCTGAGGTCTGTACGGCGGCCCTGTCTGATAACTATTAGCCATCTGCGTGTGCTGCTGTATGTGCGCTTTCCAGAAGCTGTTTCGAAAGTTCACCGTAAGGCTAGTGTAGCCGGACAAGTCGCAAGATCAGTGCCAGTCTTTTGGGCAAACCGGGCGACTGTTCAAAGCAGACACGGTATAGCCAGCGCCACTCAAGTTAAAAGGGAGGATCATGCTTACCGTCGTAAGGGAGTGTGACGAAGTCATCTTGCCGACTCTTGCTGACTTCTGCTCGTCCAAAAGAACCGTACGATTTAGAGGCGACCAAAAGGCTTGCGCGAGTGTTTCTCAAATGCCCCCAAATACGCTTTCCCGTGTCATGACCTCATTCTGCTGACCCGTACCATCGGCGGCGCGTCGAATCTCTTTATACGAGCGTAACCCCCCTTGACCACACGGCCTAGCAACCTCTAGCCAGCCAAGCCTCGCCTGTTGCAAGCATTCTAGCACCGATTGTACGACAGAACGCCGTTTCCGACCTATAGTATCGTCTTGGGACGAGCGAGCGCCGAAACGTCGGTATCTCGCGCTTGCGTTCGGAGATGTTCTAGATTCTCCGACCCGGCGGGGAAGGATGTCGGCGTTTCGGAACGCCCGACGCGTTATCTGGCCTGGGGCCGACGAAGAAAAGTTCAGACACAAGGATTTAGAAATGGAGGTATAACTGCAAGTCGAAGTTGTTGCAAGGACTCTACGCTCGATTCGTAAGGGAGTTTTCTTGGAATGGTAAGGACGGATTACAACGCCAGGAAGCTGCAGTTTCAACGCCAATTACTACGACACATCAAGTCAGCTAGACAAATTAAGTCTAGACCATCCTAGAATCGAGTGTGTACCGATCAGAACATGTTCAAACTTGTCTGAGTGCAGACTTCGTTGTAAAGTACACGAGGTAGAGTCTTTTGGTGGACCCATACTGGCAACTACACAGTTATGACTCTTGCGATTCCTTTTTATGCTGATTATTGTGGACCTTCCTGCTTGGGATTGCAAAACACCCGACGTGCGAAATGGCATGTGCGCAGAGCCAAGGCAAAACTCAGCTTCATAGTGCGCCTAGAATCCCTCCCCTAGTCCGTTCGGATAGTAAGAAGCCTCGCCGAAGTAACTCATTGTCTCCTCAAACGCGTCGGAAGCAGCAAACTCATTCACATCTGAATGACTGGTCTCCGTTGCAGCCTCTAGGTCGCCATAATTATCTTCTCCACCCAAGTCATCCGAGTCTTCTTCGGCCTCAGAATCAGAGGTGTCACGGGCAGGAGCTGTGATGCTCGAAAATTGATGCAGGAGCGAGTCGTTTGCCCCATTGCAAGCATCATCCTTAACACTGGGTGTGTTGGAGAGCTGCACTACCACTTTGAGTGAGGGCAAATATTTCTGTTTCTTTTCTGCACTATCGTGCGTAAGTTCAAGATGAAGAGGGTCAGAAAAATGTAGTTCCTTTGTCATTCTTATGTCTGGATTCAAGGGTTGCGGGAGAGATCCTTCCGCGAGTGGAAGCTGACCACTAGATGTTGGAAGTAACATTTTCGGCCTGTGTCCGTTCTGCTTCTCTGCTGAACGCTTCTGGGATTTTGACTGGGGTAGTAAAAGCTCCAGGCCCACAAAGCCATCACATAATGATTCTGGGTCAGAACATCTCGGCTTCTTCTGAGGATAGTTGAGACCTGCGTTGTCACGGCCTCGGGGGTCAATATTTCGGTCTTTGAGAGTCTTAGTCTTCTTGATGCGATTGGAACTTGACAGAACTTTGCGGTTAGGATCACCATTTCTCAAGATGCGATTGTCTTGACTATTAACATGGTTCTGCGGCGTCTGTGTTCTCTCACGCAAGGTATTTGCTTGGCACTCTTCAATGGGATCTGTATCCGTGATTGGGAAATCAAAAGTAAGCTCGGCATCCTGTTCTAGGCTATTAGTCTCCAGGTCTTACGGAAGTAGGTATATCGAAAGGTGAGGAGCATCCTACACCTGGTAGAGGGATGCCGTCTTTCGTTGAGACGCGGATCAGGGCAAGACCTCCGACAGGTAGTCGCTTTTTCGGCCGAATACTTAGGATTCTTTGGTTGGAGGTCGCTGATATATTCGCTTTCGCAGTGTAGACTTTTACCTTCTTGGGCGCAGGTGAGTCACGGTGTGCTGCTAGAACTTCCTGGTTCATCGTATTTCGCATATTTCTCTCCAAATCTTGCTGGAACCGTGCCGGCCGCCTCGGCATTTTCTCCACGATGCGGAGGAAGGATGAGAGCCGGAGGTTCTCTCCGAAGAAATCTGCTTCGTGAGCCATTGTGAGCCTTGAAGGGAAGTATTGCGATCGAAAGATTAAGGTCTCGTCACTACAAGCGATGTGGTGGGGGAAGGCGCGTCTCGTGAAGGCTAGCTTAGTCGCGATGCGTCATAGGAGATCCATTACATAATTAGTCGCCTCGTCGGCCTCAAACTTACTACGAATTAGCAGACACGACAATGGTAGCGCCAATCGTCCCTTGTATCACTCCTAACTTGGCCAATGGTGCTGGATGAGTTCAATTGTACACAATGTCCCAGCCCTCAACCCCACGATGGCCCGCTGAACACCCAGAGGTCCCCCGTATCTCCGATGGTGAGGACTTTGGAGAACTGGTCAGAAGGCTGTCTTTGTAGGGCTACCCTTTGGCTTCCCCTGCGCATGTGAAGAAGGCTATCTTGCGAAGCGCATGCGCGTCAGGCTTCTCTCGAGGACTTTCCTGCTGATCGCGTCCAGCTATTTCTCCGAGGCCGTCACGCTCCCGCACTCCTTCGAGGACCTCCGAACCCTCCCTCTTGGTCGCGTTTTGACCCCTTTGACCACATACCTGTCAGATGCTTGCCATCATCCAGCTATCGTTTCCGCGCTCCTGTACGTACCGGTTCACCTATCGTGCATTGTGTATAGAGGTGCTGTGTGATGAACAAGACTGATGGGCAGCGTAGAGCTTTAAAAGCGCATTTTTCAGCTCTGGAAGAGTCAAGCGACGAACCTGGTGTTAATGAGGCCCGAGGATATGCGTGTGAGCTAGTTGCGTGGCAATTCTTAACCAATCTCACTGAGCGGGAAACCATCGACTTTCTCCTCTATGAACTACCGTCAGTCCCTTCCACGAACGAGGAGATATCGGACACTGAGAGTGGAGGACAAACGCACCGGAATGGCTCCTCTACTTTAAGTGAGGATTCGCCTTTACTGAGAGGAGGTCGCAGCTCTTCCTACTTCGGGACAGACACTGTGCGCGCAGGTGCTATCACGACTGTTGCGCGTTCCGATGAGTTCACAAGCCAATTTGAGAAGTTGAGCGCACTGGAAATTGCTGCTGTGTCAAATAGCAAGAAATTTCTCAGCCAACGACCGGTACAGAAGATTATCAATGGGCTTTGGAGGGTGCGTACCTTACCGTCCTGCAAATGGGTCTCATTCTTACTCTATAGGGTGATATAATCTTCTGGGAATCCCTGGGGCTACATTCCGTGAAATCTCCTAAACTATACAATCGCCGACGCGCCGACATTTGTACGTTGAACCTACCCTTATATTCCGCAGCTTCCTCTCCCGTACCGGTCCTATCTGGTTGGCACCTACCACCTGCCGTTCCAGAGTGTTCTGTGATAACATTGTGTTTTGCGGCTAATAAAATTGATGTATGTAGTCTCCCGACTTCGAGTGCCTAGGTATCTCAAAATTTTTGAGACGTTGTATTTTACGATATTCCTGGGACTCTACTACGCAGTGCTTGTGCATCGGAGCTTCTCCCATGTCACTACCGCAGAAATCCTCCTCTATGTCTGGATTGCTGGCTTCGCGTATGACGAGTTTGGAGACTACATCGATGCAGGCCAAACCAGCTTTTACGCTTCAGATTTCTGGTGGGCGTGGGACATTGTAGGACATGTCTTGACTGATACGATGGTGCTATACTGACATACCGCTAGAGCATTGTCGTTGTTGGAGTGTGTTTCTGCGCTCTCAGTCAGTTTGAGTCCGCTGAACACCATCGAATCAGTGCTCACATTCCATTAGGGATCATAGGCCTCAGCACTGCCTCTGATAAGAAAATAGACCTTGCCTACGACGTCCTCGGCCTCGAGGCTCTCTTCCTCGTTCCTCGCATCTTCTCCCTTCTGAGCCTCAATCCTTATTTTGGAACATTGGTACGTGCGATGAAAACGTGCTCTGCCCTATGCAAACGTCGGGCCGACGAGCCTTGCACTCATAAGGCTTATTCTCCTGTGGCAATGCTTTCATTGTGGCCAAGTGCGGCGTTCGGAGCGGATGCATGTGGCACGGAATCGATACTTTCTCAACCCCGACGTGTATCATATCAACACCTGACTAACATCGTCTGCAGATTCCCTGTCTCAAGGAAATGGTTAGTGCTGCATTCGGCTTCTGGTCATACTCACCCGGGCTGACTCTGACCCGTACAGACCAAGGACTTTGTCAAGTTCCTCTCACTAGTAGTCATCTTGTACCTTGGTATGGATGTCTAATATATGACCAGCATGCATTTTGGCTTATAATCATGCTACATAGGCTTTCTAACCACCTTCGTACTGTTGGCTAGAGGAACCTATACTCCCCGAGAAATGGTACGGTCTGACGCGACATCCAATCAGCGATAAAGTCATTTTTGCAGGGAGCTAATCTGACAACAGTCTTGGATCTTGATCAAGGTCTTTTTTGGTGTAAGTGAGGCTGTGCTAGGCTTCAAAGCATTCTTCAACCGCTGACATTTGACATAGTCTTCCTATCTTGGTTTCGTAAGTCCCTTCTAGAGGGAGAGGAAGCCATTTCGCCTCCCTCGGATGAAGCCGATAGACTGACTTCTGTTCTAGGATGTTGCCCAGGAGATGTATAGTCTGCGGTCGTGAAAACGTAGACTGTTCACTGATTTTGGATAGATCGCCGTACTTCGGACCGCCCGTAATGGTACGGAAACCCTGCATGCACCTCTGTACGGCCTGCTGATTAGACTTGCAGCTCGTCTTCGTCGCACTGACCAACATCTTGCTCATCACATCTTTGATCTCCCTGCTGTCTAACAGCTTAAGCAAGGTGCGTCTATTTCTTCGGGTAACATTGGTATTGCTGCACGTTCCAAAGTGACAGGGGTGTGGAAACGATTGGACATTGGCTTCCTATTTTCAATGCAGCTAAGAGTGGAGACGCAAGAAGCGCAACACCGCCCCATCCCCAGCCCCAGCCTCACTGTCATCACCTTATTGCTCAGGCCCGCTAGTTTTCCATTCTTGATTTGGCGATCTTCGCAGACACCACCGCGATGCGTCTTCGGCCAGCTCCGCCGATTTTCGCTCTATCATGTATTGCGAGATATTGCGGTGTGCATCTTAGGCTACGCATTTTATCATTGAGGGTGTAGTGAATAACGCTAACTAAATCCAGATTCTCGACCACGCCCGCGACGAGTACCTATTCATGTATGTTCGCACAACCAAGCTCTAACAGGCAATAGGTATTAACCGCAGTTTCAATACAGTTACTCTGTCTATGTACTTGAAGCATCCTCGTCAAACCGCTTGACGTACTATCTGCCTCCGCTGGTAAGTCGAGCCTCTAGTCTATTTTCGGCGCCTTGAAACTGCATTAAGCGCCGACTCTCTGAAAACGTTCGGCGAACATAGCCTCCAAAACTGGGTAAAGACTTCGCCGGCCAACCGCTTGAGCAGATCTAGTACCTCTCGACGGTGAGGCACCGTTCTGAGTTTGGCTTAGCAGCAAGGAGGAAGCTCCTCACATCCGTGCAAAGCCTTGGTCTACCGCTCAGGCAGATTCTTCGCTAAGAGCACGCAGTGATGTATTCCTTTGAGATGTCGTTGAGACTGATTATGAGTGCTAGAATCTTATCCCGCTTCTACTTCGACCGCTTCGGCTTGTCTTGCCATCAGAGCGATTAAGAAGCGCCCGAATCGTGCTTTTGAAAGCAACCCATCTGCCGTTTGTGGGCGCCATATGGGCTTTCGAACAAGTCACAGGATTGCAAAAGCCCAACTCCGGGATGCTGTCCATGAGCGGGCCCGAAACTCCGACTATGAATAAGAGAATCTTTCGATCACCCATTCAGCCAGTACGGTCGTTAGCAGCAGGGAGTCAGGCTCCCGCAGAAGGAAACGGTCGCACGCCAGGCAGAACGCACCAAGCAAGCCGACCTCAGACCAGAACCGGCCCAAGCGATGACCCCCAGCTGAAATCGTTGGTTCTCAAGCTCACGGCCCAGGTGGAGGAACTCACGTCGATTGTGTCGCAGCTCCAGGAGCGTGAAGCGACGAAGGCGGCCGCGTGATGGCCGGCGCTTCCAGACGCCCGAGCACGCACGACAGCTGGCATTGAGTACGGCTTATTACAGGCCGGCAAAAGGGAGGGAGGGCAGGTCTATTCTCTGCTTCTCGAGGTGACGGTCCTATTGACACGGCGCGGAGGGCATGTTGGTGTCTTACGGGCTCCAGCAATACCGGCATAGCAAATGAAGCAAGATTGACAGCGCCTGAGCATTAGGCGCAGCCTGGCCTCGCTGTGCCCGAAAGCGGACATGGTTCATTAGCAAGGTGCTATCGGGCAGGGTTGGCCGTCTCCGTGACGAAGTTGCGCCTAACGATGCGGTCGGCGCGCCTCTGATTTGTGCTCGGCCCGCTCACACGCTCCCGAGAGCTCGGATGGGTTCGCGCGCCACGCTGCGCCAGCGGGGGTCACCCCTGTCGCCCATGCACCCCTGCTCTTGTTGCATGTATCCGCCGCGGAACCCTGTATCCTTCAGCCCTCTGCGAAACACGCCCCCAGCAGCGGACAGGCGCGGGCGGTAGGCGCCTAGAGCTGTTAGGTAGCGGCTCTCTGTTTGGGACAATGTCCGATTCTGCCTCACGCAACGAGTACCGATCGTTTGGGCGGCTTGTGAGCTCACCGCCGCAGCACTGCAAAACGGCGTGTGCTCTTGGATCTGCCCTGGGCCTGCACCACCCACCCAAATATATTCCGTGCTCATTCGCCCTGCACATTCGTTTCGAGTCATCCTCCATCCAAAACCTTCATATACTGCTTCCTTCGCCTTCGCCCTACACTTTATCTTAGCTTTGCCATCCAACACCTTCACCATCTTGTACTTCCCTATATCATCCTGCCGCCATGTCTACGCGTGATCAACCCACGCCGCCTTTCAATTCGCCCTACCAGCATGCACTGAAACCCACCTCTCTACTACACTCACCTGCATATTCCTCGCCTGCTCGAAGCGATTCTGAACCTTCAAAATATCCTGCCGATGGCCTTGGTCTCTATTATCCCCAGTCTTTTCAAGCTTCGGGTGCCCCCAACAGCTCCATCATGTTTCCACCTTCGCCTCAGCCCACCGAAGCTTGGCCGCAACTCTCCAACGGCACCCCTCCAATGATCTCAGAACCAATTGTTGATCCATGGACCTCTGGCGCATACGATCACCCTGTGTCAAGGTCACCAATCCCATGGCCCCATTACCAGGCATCCCATCGATCTTCGCTATCCTCTCAACGGGAGATGTCAGTCTTCTCTGGAGATGGCTCCGAACATGGCTTCCCGCATGTCAAAATAGAAGGCGGCAACGAGTGGAGTACCGATGACGACTCATCACCGCCGGGCACTGTTGCACCCGAACGACTTACTACAAACGGCATCTTCCCATATAATCAGTCCTACAACTCCTCAGTTGCAAAATTCGATGCTTCATCTGAGCTGGGCTACGGGAACCGCCATTCGGCACACCACAAGCGTTCTGGAAGCTCACAGAGCGACGGTCGGCTCGGACCTATTCCACGGCAACGCTCTCGAAGAACAAAGACCGCGCCTGAGGATGCCAAGTACTCGTGTGATATCTGCGGAAGAGGGTTTATTCGAAGCTACAACAAGAAGTCTCACATGGAGAGGCACAACCCCAATCGGGAGAAAGAGCACAACTGCCACTTTAGAGGCTGCGGAATGAAGTTTGAGCGTAAGACCGACCTAGACCGGCACACCAAGAGCGTCCACACGAAAGTGAGGGACCAGAAATGCGTGCGATGTGACGCCAAATTCAGCCGCAAAGATACTCTCCGGAGGTAAGATGTGCTGAAACCCAGTGGATACTTTGTTGACCCAGTCGCAGGCATGAGGAGGATGGCTGCCCTAGGCGCAACCAACTGACTACCCCGAACCTCTTGTCACGGCATCGCTCCATGGGGACAGCACCAATACCTCAACAGCCCTACTACCCCTCGCCACGCGCAGACATGTTTGTGAGCCCCACTCCTGGCTACGCATCTGCCGAGGCGCCACAGGGTCTGTTCGACACGAAGTCTTTGTCTCGCGCAGAAGCGGGCGGATACGACCCACACGCATCGCCAATGTTCCGAGACAATACCTTTGGGGCACACGCGCATGGCTTCTAACTGTTGATGATACCCACTGGGCACGGATGTTTGATTTTGGATGGTGCAGGATTGGTCATGGCTTGTAGCCCGGTAATTATGGACTCGAACAAGGGGGTTCTGGGGGTCTGGTGGTCTGGTTTTTGGGAAGGAAAGGAGCATTTCTGGCGTTTACTGCGCTTGCCGGCGATGGAGCGTCATAGACAGGCAGCTGGGGCAACTCGCTGGCAGCTTAGGGGGAGCCAACAGGCGATAGCTAGATCCGGGTGAATGCTATTGAGTTTTTGCTCCCTTGTACTCTTCGGACCAAATTGGAGCCCGCGAGGACCGAAGCTGACGGCCAGGGAGGGCTGGATGATTTGCAAACAACGGCTCTGGCGCAACGGCGGAGCAGGGAGGGCTGGCAGCCCCACGCCCGACGCCGTGAGGGCTTGGCGAGAGTGAGGGTGAAGTGCTCTGTGCCCATGCCATGGCCTTCGCCGTAACGTCTTCTGTGCACCCGCGCGGGCGGGGGATGGGCCATGGCAGCCGTCATCCATGCAGCGCGACCCGCGTGCCAGGTGGGCCGGGGCCATTCTGTGGCTGCGCAAATTTGCATATGCGACGTGTGAAGAGAGTGCATGCAGGCTGCAGATTGCAAATGGCCGTCTGGTTAAGCGCCCACATGCCCGAGTCCGCTCCCCACTGGTTGCCCTTGCGCTGCCCAACAGCGGCACGGCACTGCTCGCCACCGACCCGGGCGTCGAGCCATCAATAGACGCATCGCTTTGCTTCGCTGGCTATATTGCACGGTCCGTCGTCTTCGCAAGCCCGCTGCAGCTGGGCGGCGCGCGGTGGGCCCGCGGTTGTTGCCAGTGGTTTCAATGTCGTGCGTGCTGCACCTCGGACAGCACCACACGCCCCCAAATCGAGACGACCACCCGTTAAGCGCCCGCGGACAGACGCTACGGATGGGACAAGACTGCGCTGCAGCCTTCCTTGTCTTAGCTGTCCGCGCTGGCTGCTGCTAGCCTCTGCGACTTGACGACCGTCTCGCTTGGGGAGCCGATCATTGCGTCCCCCGTCACGGCACGAGCGCCTCGTCGCCATCTGCACTGCACTGCTCGATGGATGAGCCGACCCCCCATGACAGCCATCGTGCCATGCTGCTTGCCGGCTGTGCGCTCACCTTTCCTTGCTTCCCCGTCTCGAGCGGCATGGGTTCCATGAATACACACTGGCACTGCCATTTCAATGCTGCTTCAACCCGTCTGCTCGGATCGTCATATACGCCCCGCAGATTCTCTTCCCATTCCAGCCCTGGCTCAAGGCCATCCTTTGTTGCCTTGACGCTGTGTGTACGCGGAAGCTAGCATCTCCTGATGACTACGGCGTTGGCCCTTGCCAGCGCAGCACTGCAGCCTGTCTCACTGCCGTCATATACAGTGGCACATGACTTTAGGCACATGCGGGCCTTTTCGTCGCATTGGCGGACCGTCAGTCCATCTCTCTTCGACTCTGCCCCTTCGGCAACTGACACGCCGCTTCATGGCAGATAATCTGCAAGTCACCAACACCACACCTAGGCTTGCCTTGCCGGCAGACTGAGGCCAGTCCGCGTTGGGTGAGACATGCTCTGCTGTACCTCCGGCCTTCACTTTCGCGGTTCGAGGTACATTATCCCCGCCAGCCAGCTGCAACGCCGAAGTCTCAAGTACTGCAGCCAGGGTCGCTTCACGGTCGCACTACCTGCTCGACCTCCCCATTGGCTAGCGACAGTCTGCCCGGCAGATCACTCCGCGTGGCCTGCAGCTATCCCGTCCCCTATCGTTGTGCTCGGGCGTTTAGGCTCCCTGATCGCCCCATGAGTTCTGTCAGCTTCATCATTTCGGGGTTGAACGGAAATATGTCCCAGTGTCGTGAAGCGCTCCGTGCCTGCCCCAGCGACGTTATTGAACTGCGGTGCTGGTCACGCTGATCGAAGATTGTCACTATAGCCCTAACAATTCAATAGGGGAACTTGTGCGCGCTCGGTGATCTTTGTCATGGACCTGCATGAATACAGGTCAGCGTTCCCACCAAGTTTGTGAGTCTGCGACACCCAACACGCCTTGCAGGACGCACTGTCATCCTGTCGCGCGAGTTGAATTTCCACTGGATCCGATCAATGGCCCGACTCTCCTGAGCATCCACAGGCTCGGACGATCGGTGCTTCTAGTCGTCAGATTGCCACGTCTCGAAGCACTTGCGACTAAATGTTCTCTGTGCTGCCGTGTTACAGGAGATTGTCGATTTCCTTGGTTTTGAGGGGATCACAACATTCTCGAGTTGGCCTTGAGACGCAAAAAAAACATCCCGAGAAATTTTCACGGAAGTTTACGTTGTGCGGGGCTTCTAGAAGCATTCCTGCCGTCAACCTTAGACCCGTTAAACTTCTGACATGCACGTGTCGCTGATGATGTTCTTGTAGGGGCTCAGTGACGGCCTGAGCTATCGCTCTGCTGTACTAACTTCGGACGAATTTTCACAACCATGTACAGACTCCATCACAGTTAGTACTGAGATGGTGGATGGCGTCCCTTTTCGCATCGCAATTAGTGTGCTTGGTCATAGGATTCGAATCTCGTCTCTCTAGTTTCACGTGGGGATGCTCAATGATTCGCACTGGGGCGGCATTGGAATTCTCCCGACTGCGATCCTACCTGGGTTCCTGGAAACACCACTCTCATGGCCTTGGGCTCCCAGCACACGCATGAAGAGACCACTGGCGTCACTCAATGGCGTTGTGGAACCCCTCTTTCGACTGTTTCTCGCACGAGACGCGCATACGCCAGCATGAACGCGCAGGCGATCGTTTGGCGCTTGGACATGGATGGTAGGCGATCTTGCCGGCGCCTGGCGTCAACCGTGGAGACGCCAAGCGATCAGACGCAGATGCGCGCGGGTGGCGTGCAGATTAGCCGCGTCATGCGCATACTAGCCGACCCGCGCGCTCGGCTACAGCCAAATCGGTTTAGCGCTCGCGTGTAACCTGGCTCTAAAGCAACGTCTGCTCAACGCCCCCAGCTGTTCGTTCCCCGACTGATTGAATCGCTACCATGCTTACCGATGTTCGCTCAGACTGCTCTGGCATCATGTCTCCTCCTCTCATAGCATTCAGCTTGTTCTATTTTTTGTCCTACGATGTTCCTGTTGGATCGTAGGGCTCCAGTCGCACGGACGAAGTACTGTGGCTGTGGCCTTGGAAACAGCCTCGAGATCACGGGGCCCGAGTCCGGAACAGCGAAGCGAGATTCGGATTAGCGAATCTCGCTCTTTCGTCCTTCAGCCTCACGGGCGTGGGTCACCTACGCTCGGACTTTGCGCCGTTACTGAAGCTCGATTCTACTAACATCCTCAGCGCTAATCATTCGCGGTACGGGTGTACATGGCTTACGCACCCTGTGAGGATGTCCATGTCAATTTAGCTCGCAAACTTGTCTATACAGTGGAATTCCACAGACTACGACGTACAGTGGGGAAAGATGACGCGAGCGACCAGGATCGTAATGCGGGGCGTAGCAACCCCACGCGATGGGCAATCTCGTATTTACGCCCGGCGCCTAAAGTGGCTCAGGAATGGTCAAATCTCGGACTAAGGTATCCACAGTGCTGACTTATGCACCCTATCCAACCCGCTCCGCGGATTGGTCTCTTTAGCTTCACCAAAAGAAGTGTAGAACAGATGCTAAAGGACGGTTGTGGAGCGCATTCGCTCTTGGGCTTCTTGTTTGGGAAAATCGCTTGTTGGAGGTGTTTTCAGACGTAAAACAAACGGTTCGGCGATTCTTAGGCATTGCTCTACGCGATCATGCAGCCAAGGTCATCGGGCGCAATCTCTCGCTACATTCAGATTCAGGCTCCCAGTGCCGAATACGCCGCTCTCCAGTCCTCCGGTTCAGAGACGCATCTTTCGCCTCACCGCTTCTTCCTAGAAGAACACGCGGCATCTACAGATTGCATGTCCGATGGCGTGCAGCTGTAGACCCAATTCCCAGACAGACAAAATCTCGGTGTCTTTGCCTTGCTGGACACGGGGCAAACAAGGTTATTTCCAGGATGATCTATCCCCGGCATTGTCGATCCTCCGTTGCTTGTCAGCAATCAGAACAAGGTAGACGAATGAGATTTCTGAGTTATGGAATGCGCACTCGTCAGAAGCGTCAAGCAATACACCGTTCGACTTTGCCGCCAGTAGCGAAAGCGAATCGAGTTGACGCAGGGTAAGACAGCGTGTTTTTACGCCCTGGACCCCTATTGTGAAACGCGCTTGTGGTGGGGTCGTCGATAAAGAAAACTAGGACTTGCAGCCACCCTTGTTACCATGATCAGAAGGTTACCTCCAACCGGTCAACGACCCCGCACCCAACGGATGGGTTCACCGCCTCCTAAATTCCCAGACAAAGGATTCATCAAAGTACCGGCATGCAGAAGATCGTTCTCCGTTTGACTGATTTCCAAAAACTACCATTTAACCCCCTTTTCTGGACTGACTAGATTCCGTTTGAAGGCAAAGGTCACCAGCCCAATGCGCTACGCGGTGTACCAACGTATACGTGCGGGGGGCCATTTCCTCAGCCGCATGCGCCGATAGCAAGCGATTCATTCGATAATATTGACGTGGGACGCCTCGCCCATCTCTTTGGAAACAGTGAGTTCAGGCTCACCAATTACCATTGCTGTACGAGGGATATCAGAAGCCTACTATCCAACGCGCATGCATATAGTATCTTCCTTGACACAGTTTTCAGTTCGAGACACATGTCAGCTTAGCGAATCGAGAGACTGTATTCTGAACTCAGACCCCAAGCGACTAAGCGCCCGTACTCGACAGACTTCCTATCGAAATACTCTGCAATCACGGTAGAGCAAGGTACGTCATCAAGATCTGGGTTTCTCGACTCGCCATTTCAAATTCTCGAAATATCTATGACTATTGCGGAGATGGCGCGCCGCAATGCAGCTTACCCGATGGTACACAGCATATTCATGAATCCCGTCAAGATTGACATCTATTAAAACACGTGCAGACCTTGATGGGCAGCACCTTGCGAGGTCAGCAAATGACGTTCGCAACACAAGGACCAATCACTCGGACCAATAAGAATGACCCAACGGGAAAAACGCTCCCCATTCGCAGGTTACACAGCATTCAGCCCTACGCTCTATTTCGAAACGAGTCTACGGATGCCAGAATGTCCGCTGTCTTGCTGACCATACCGAGCTTGGCTAGACTGCAATTGGAAGTCGATGCGCCTACCTACGGGATAATATTCACTTTAAGTGCCCACTACGGCAGTACTACGAATGTACAAACCTGGAAGCGAAGGTGGGGCGTTTCATGGATGCCTTTATTCTTACCTGAGTCTTGGAACATCGCTAACGAAGATAGGTGAGGCTTGCTTAGACCAGACCGATGCTCAGTCGTGACTGTACCCCTGCGTGTGTAATACTAAGCAGCGCACGAGGACCAAACAGTTCATTATTACTCCTCCCACGCAGCCTCCACAAGGACCTATATTTGCTCGGGCGTAAACTAGGTTTTTCGCCCCAACTTAGTCGATGACACCAGGTTGTCGCGGCATGAAGCGCGCTTGTTTGAAGCGCGATCGCGCTTAGGATAAACGCAGCAGAAGACGATGCGCGAGGCTAACAGGCACGGCTGGCGTTCCGGAACCGTAGCCCGTGTGTTTGTTGCGGGGATCCTTGGACGGGACCGAAAGGAAGGAAGCAACGCCCAGGTATCAGAAAGGGTCTAGGCAAGAGGATCTAGGGCTGATTTACTCTTCTCCTTTTGCAGCATATAGCGCAATGCTTGCGAAGATCATGGAGGAGATTAAGATCTTGTGGGAGTTCTTCTCGCCTTAGTAAGTCGTCTACTTTGTAGGCTGATTTATGGATCGCTGTTTCTTTAAGATGGAGATGAGGCCGTGAGATTGGGGAGATCTCATGGAGCTTTTTGATCCTAATCTCAGTCGCCGAGGCAGCTTTCTCAGAGTAGGGCGCTGCGCTGCCTCCTAACAACACGCTCTAATCGCCTTCTCCACTCTCCCAAACTTATTTTTAGCCCTCTAGAACAACATCGATGACATTGCGCATCTTTTCGTAAATGCCTTTTCCCACTAGGCGCCCTTGCGCAAGAGAAGCATTGAGACTTCGCCTCGACCCACGTTATAACTCATCAGGTACGCTATACCACCCTCAATCTCTCGCACGAAAGACACACCCCTTCCCGCATACAAGCTTTTTCTCCCCGCTTTGTCCGAAACGAAAGAGTAGGGCTGTACATATGCAGTTGCACATCGCTAGTGCAAACACCCTACTGTGTACATTATCATTCTGTTTTATCAGTCATCACTTTATCATCTTGCTCGCGTGCTGAATGAGCGATTTTGCCGTAAGACACAAACACTCCTTTTCGCGCGAATTTTTTTTTTTCAAAGACACTTCATCAAACTATTGGATTCTCGATTGAGAAATGGATCATGCGCTGGCAAACACATTTTTGCAATAAATAGGTACTTGTGCGGGTCCCGGATTGCCCATTCTGTGGTGCTCCGAAGAGAAGGAGGAGGCGGCATCTGGCGTTGTCGTGCGAGAGAGAACCTGGAATCTACCTTGCCGGAGAGTGAAAAAAGCAATGTCGTCTTCAATCTAGCAGAGCGCCACCTACAGCATGCAAAGAGCCTCCGAAAATGTTCGGTCATGAGCATCGAGTGCGTGCCTCGACGCAAGTGTAGAAAGTGAGACGACGTTGAGTTAGACTTTGCCAAAACGCCGCATTACATCTCGTGATACGCCGCATCGTACCCGCATGGCACCGCATAACGCCCGTTCAGGAACCTCGAATTTTATCCCCACACGGTGTTACGCCGCATTCAGGGCTGCTGCCGTCTCGAGAGCCCGAAGAGACGAGATCGTGGGTAGGGCGAGGGCGGGCTCGCATATCGCCTGATGATGTGCAGCGGTGATGGGTAACCTAGGCTGTCTAACGCAGCTCTCGCGCGATATGGGTCGTTTGGTTGCCGACGTCAGAATGCTGCCTCTTTGGGCGAAGGGGTGGGGGGTAGGTAGGGGGTTTGGGCGCTCAAGGTACGGGGTTGGAACTAGAAGTGATGAAGTTCTTGTTTGCATGCTGCTGGGCTCGTGGTTGTGAGACAAGGGGTTGATCGTTTGTCACTAGTTGGTCATAGGTGTGCAAGTAAAGGATAGTCGCTTGCTGTCCGTCATGACAAAGCTCGATTACTTTTCGTCCAGCTACCTATCTGTCATACATTTCACATCTTGCGCGCATATTACATATACATTATTAAACAGAAGTAGTGGGCAGCCATAATATCATATTCTCGTAAGATCGTTCAGAATGAGCCTACGCAAGGCTCCCCGCTTCCTTCCCGTTCTCTAGGGCTAGGCTCAGCACGCGGGGTTCATATAAAATCACCGCTACCAAACCCGCCAAAAGGGTTTGGTGGCGCTCCTCCAGGTCCGCCGAAGCCCCCGCCTGGAAACCGAGAGCCACCCCGGTTATCTCGCGGTGCGCCTCCAGGTCCTACCGGGTCGAACCGCGAGCCTGGAGGCGCCATAGGATCATAACCCCCCTGTCCACCTTGCCCGCCAAAAAGCGGGTCGTCAAAGGTAGGGTGCATACCGCCACCCATACCGCCTGGACGTGGAATTCCACCGCCGAAATGAGGGCGAATCGGATCATGTGGACCAAGACCAGGTGGGTAGAGATCATTATGGCCGATACCAACGGGGAAACGGTCATCCCGTAAACCGCCGCGCGGCGGTTGATTGATCTCGAATTCGTCTTCAAATCCCGGAATTGGTTCAGGAAGCGGGCGACCGGGCTGCCGGGGCTGTGCGGCTAACGGGTCGTTGAATGGATATGGACGCGCGGGTTCAGGATCATTCTCAGGCGGCCTTCTTGGTTCGCGTCCTGGCTCGCCTCCTCGTGGCGGATCCCGCGCACTGCTAGTACCCCGATCATTTTGCGTACTTGTATCTTCGTATCCCTCCTTGCTAAGACCGGGCGCGAGCTTCTGGATAATGGAGAGCTTCAGAAGGGCACCAAGATCACTGAGACGGCCAACCGAGATAAAAACTTCCTGTAATTTGCTCGCCAGATCCGCTGTCGATATATTCTCGGACATTGAGATAGGTAATGAGCCTTCGGAAATGTAGTCCTTGACTGTCACATCAAAGTTCGTTGTCTTGTCATCCCCTTCAGCAATACCAAAGATGACTGCCTTCCCACCAAGCCGGCTCACTTTAATAATATACTCCATCGACGATTGCGAATGTGCATAGCGAAAGGCGTACGAATTGGAGGCGTTCCATTGTATCGGTAACGGTTGGGGGTTGTGCGCGTCTGCCTGCGCTTCTTTGCGGAATTAGCATTGGCATCACAGTGGGAAAGAGCTATGAAACTTGCCTATCCGCTCATCTTCGCCAAGACCGATGAGTCTGAAGCCTACCGCAATCATTCCCGCATGAACCGCGAGTGCAACCGCTTCGTAAGGGTTCTTGAGCTCGTGGCCTGCGGCTTGTGGCAAGCTAGACGCCATGAAGCTCGAAAGCGACTGCGCGCTGAGCGGATTGCCCGCGGTGTTAGGTAGAACCATAACTTCGTATTAAGAGAGCCGATCAATGCGTGTTTGGTTCCGGCGGATGTAATGTAGACGGCGGGAGTGTTGTAGGAAGAAATGCTGTATGTGGTCCGTGAAGAGGTCACGACGCGCTTAAGGCAGAAGCATGGTACGTCAGTCGCGCCAATAGAAGCGGGGCAGGGGTGGTCGCGGGGAAGTCACGTGAGCTCCCTCATTCACTTCCAAAGTTGACTTCCAGGGTGTGCGTGTCATTGATACATTTGATCTGCGTCCCAGGTTATGACCACTCATTCTTGCTGCCTCTACTCTTATCGTGCATTGCGAATAGATTAAAGCTGCGGTGGCTACCTCGATTGGTCCTAGCAATTGTACCTATTCGATCTAAGATCCACTATGAATAGCATCTACAGTCCCGCTAGCAGTAGTATGAGCCTTGCCAATAGTCGCTCTTTCGATGGATTCGATGAATGCAGTTGCACAACATGGTCCCAACGTTTTTCGTTATTCTCGTGTATCCGGTTGTGAAACCATCCACGATAACCCGTCGACGCCCTTATTAGTCGGTACAACCCAGATATAATTACGGCTATTTCCCGGTACCTCCTACGTTTTCTTTCAAGACAAATGGAATCATCTATGAGCAATGCCTTCCAACCAGACTTGCTACAATCCCACAGGCATCGACAGAAACCTAGAGTTCAATGGTTCAGCAGCATACCTACCCTGTGGACCACTTCTTGGGTCAAACAGAACAGACAAGCAATCTATGTGTTGCCGGACGAACCTCACCGAGTCCCCAGAAATATGTCGCGATGATGGCCTCTGCTACAACCACGGTAGCAACCTTCTCTGGCGAGAGTCTTGCACGGATCCGACGTGGAGGGACAGGGGGTGTCTGAAGCTATGCCTTCAAGAGAGTGGTGGCGGAGACATGGTGATCAGCGTGTGTGAGAATGGAAGCTATTGTTGCGGGAAGTGGGAGGAGGGCGCTAGAGAGTGTTGCGTCAAGCGGAAAGGTGTATGGATTATTAACGGGGTAGTTGTAAGCAATGCGACGACCCCAATGGTTTCGACGTCAACCGAGACGTATTATGGGGGTGGATCTTCAAGTGAAAATGAACATATTGGCTCAGAAATTGGCTCGATAGCAGGCGCTACGCTCGGAGGCATCTCTGGAGTTGCCCTCATCTGTGGTGGTACCTGGTGGGCATTGCGGAAGAGAAGGCAAAAGCGCAAGGGTACATCTTCGGCTTCAAATAACCGAAATAGAGCCCAGTATGAGGCAGACGGAGAGAACACAGTGAATGAAGTGGACGGAAGATGCCGTGGCACTGAGTTGGACGCATCGAGAGAGGTTGCGGAGCTTATTTGAAGATAGACTGACTGACAAGATGCTTGCGAAGTTGTATTTCGATATAAAAGTAAAACATGCCAAATATGCAGCCACGTTAGGAATGAATATCGAGTTCACCTGTTCAAGAACAGCCTGATTGACAGCACGTGCCTAGCTTTCGCAAGACGAAGCTTGGAATTTGTAGACAACGATGATCCGTAAATGCATAGACTAAGGGGCATTGGATATGCTCATAAAAACAAACAAAACCAAATCCAGTACACTTGGCAAAATGTCCAATGTGAAAAAGCCGTGGTTCATCCCGAGATGATCAGATCCCATCAGCGCCAATTGTGCAATGCAGTTGAACATGAGATGTGAATGATGGAGGAAAATGTAAGTATGAGCGTCATTTATTACTCGGGGAGATCCTGGGTGGTACTGGTCGCAAGCTCGTTTGGCTCCATTAGTCTGGTTGATTAGCGAGCGGGCTCAACTTCGAGCGGAGGTCAACTTACGAATACATTTTGAACAGAGTGCCCTCGCCTCCTCGCTCCAAGTCTACGTTGAAAACATAGTAATTTCCCTCACTGGTGACGACCATAACTTGGGGCCCGTTATTACTCAGGGCGACAACAGTTCTGACAGGACCTGTCATTGAGCTGTTAGGCGATCGAGGGATCTTAACCCAGGCGAAGTCTCGCGCTGGCTCCCAAATTTCGGCCACAGCGTTTGGTAGGTAGCCACCCATGGTGGCTGCGAAGGATTTGCCAACATTCTGTGACGTTCGCCGTATCATGCTGGCCAGCGTTCGGTTTTGCGACTGTCGCTCGGGCACTGAGCTCTCTGCCATGCTGTCTTCGTACTCATCCGGCACTTCTTCGCTGGCACGACTGCTGCTTCGTCCACGGGATGAAGGTGGTCTTCCAGGCAGTGACGAAATGCTGTTACTTCTACCTGCATTAGGCGCCCCTAACCGGAAGATGTGGACGGTCTCTGTAGCGGAGGAGACGCAGAGCAACGTCGAAGTAGAGTTGAATGACATGCTGTATATTCTCGCGGGTATTGAACCTCTCCGGAACTGATACAGCTTCTGTGCATCGGGGATGGAGAAAACTCGTATTATAGTGCCTTTCTCGGATGCCGTAGCAAGAAGAGTACCCTCATTATTGAGTGTGATACAAGACAGGGGCGAATTATGAGCTTCTATCACGTTGACTGCTTCCATCTTTGTCGCATCATATATGAGCACTTCGCCAGTAGTCGGCGGGACATGGTCGGCTTTGGGAGGGGCGTGCGACGGAGGCTGGAACGTAGCGGGCGCAGCTTTTGTAGGTAGCGGGTATACGAGGTAGTTGTTTTCCGAGGAGGCAGAAAGCGCGCATATTGCTTGGGACGTTTAGTAAAGGGTACCTCTGTAGCGAAGATACATACCGTTCGGGTTTGGCGATGTCTTCTCCGTTTTAAGCATCTGCATATTACTGATATCGTACATATAGAGCTCCGATTCAAGAACGACGACTAGTCGTTTCCTATTCAACCGCATGGCAAGAATAGCGGTTCGGAACGTCATTTCGCATATGGTAGAATGCCTCTGCCCCATCATCAGTCATCTACGTTGTGGGTATGCCATGACACCGACCTTGGTATTCTGTATCCGGAGTACGCGCGGGGACAAGGTTAGGGCGACCAGAGATGTCGAAAATAGCATTTCCAGGCTCGAGACATCTCCTTCGCGCGATTCGGACTGCTTATTGAACGGATCGGTGGTGTATATGCGATAACCTTTCGTAGTGCCTAATGTTGGCCAAATTAGACTCCCGTTGGGCGGTCTCCTAAACTGACTCCTTACCGACGCCGAGATGGCTATGGTCTTGATTAAACGTGACAAAATTCATCGACGTCATGGTGGGCGCCCTTGTTTTGAAGGAGGATGTAGAGGCGGTCGGGTTCTGAAGTGGAGAGCTTCGGTGGAGCTTGGGCCGCCCGTTCGCGGGGTGTGTTAACGGATATGTCTGCGCGCGGAACTGGCGGTGGAACAAGTTAACTGGAGCGCCGAGAGAGACATGTGTGCGCACGATCAAGACACGCTGGGTTTGACTAAAGTCAAACTGAAGCCTATGAAGCTCCAAAGCTTCCGCCTGTTTGACGCAGCGTGGATTGGCGGCAAGGATCAGCCCGGACGGAAGCGGGCTAGGCGCCACGCGGATACTAGCCATGGTCACGTGGCCTTCTTTCACAAAAAGAATTCACAACCCTGTGTATCTAACCATTCTTGCACATCAACAAAGATGTCGACCACTAAGAAGATGGGGCGAAAGAAGAGTGCTGGTGGCAAAAGAGGAAACGTACGCACGGCACGGCAGAGGACGGATGATTCTATCATGGGCGTGAGTAGCTCGCATGAAAATATCAAAAGAAACGAGCCGACCACTGACAAGATCAGACGAATGATAGCAGCATTGTCTCGAAACGAAGTGTTACCAAGCTGTACTACTCGAATGAACCAGACTTCTATGAGCCCTTTGTACAAAAATATGTCCGCCGAAACCCCTTGATCAACCGAGGCTACTGGCTTCGGATGCATGCAGTTGAGAATGTCGTTCAGAGGTTCCTTGAAGAGGACATGTGCAAGTCCAAAGTAATCGTCAATCTCGGATGTGGATAGTGAGTAAGAACGTCATTGGGTATACTCTGCCAAGACCAAGGCTCACCAGATGAAAAGTGATCCACTACCTTTCCAATTTTGGCACAGACATGCTTCTATATCGCAGAAAGCTACATTTGTAGATGTGGATTATCCCCAGCTCATGTCAAGAAAAAGGGACCGCATTTTGACCACTAATATTCTTCGGGACGCCCTGTTCAACACGAATGTGCGTTCTTCACGACAGCCTATTTACATCCGCAGTGACCAGTACATCGCCATTGGCTGCGATCTTCGTGATCTGGATACCCTAGAGCGGATACTACGGGCCGAATTGAACCTTGCAGAATCCTCAATATTGTTCGTTGCCGAAGTCTCTTTGACCTATATGCCCGTGACGGACTCCGACTCACTCATCCGGTGGGCGTGTGCTTTAAGTGATGGTATGTACCTCGTCTAGGGTCTGTTGTGCCTTGCTAACGTGCATGCAGCTCGCTTCTGCCTGCTGGAGCAGTATCTCCCGCAGGGTCCCGACCATCCCTTCGCACAAACCATGTTGAGACACTTCGAAAAGCTGCAGACTACTATTCACGCGGTCAAGAATTATCCCTTGCTGACCCAACAATCATCCCGGTTTACGTCTACGGGTTGGTCGGTTCAAATTGCACGCAATCTGTGGGACCTATGGTCGGATGATGAGTTCACGCCTCCAATGGTACGGAGCAGGCTGGCTGCAGTCGAGCCGTTCGACGAATGGGAGGAATTTGCACTATTCTGTGGCCATTACTTTCTGCTGGTCGCTTCCAATACTGAGAAAGCACCTCCAATTAGCGCAATGGCCCAAGGAGCTAATGCAGAGGGTCAAGAGTCAAGCAGTGTCGATGGCCACACCTTGACACTCGCGTATCATGCGCCTCCCCAAGACCCCTCATTAACTCTCCGTCGTTTCGGGTCTGCGTTCGCCCTTAGTCCTGAGGTTGTTGCCTTCTACGGCGGCCAGGGTTCACAGTCTCGACTGTCAAACATGGATATTCTGGCACGGGACGGGACAAACGCTGAAATTCAGCCCTGCTGGTCGACGCCGCCTCAGCCTCGCATATGCCACACTGTAACATCCCTTGACGATGCTACCGCGCTGTTAGCGGGAGGCCGGACATCACCAACGAACGCACTTGCAGATTGCTGGCTTGTCAAGCACGGATCGTGGCAACAAGTAGACGATCTAAGCCCGGCCCGTTTCAGGCACAGCTCTGTCAGAGTGACTATTCGGTCTGAAGACCCCGTTGTTGAGGGCATCCTGGTGTTTGGCGGCAAAACCGGTGATGACAGGGTCCTTGATGACTGGACGCTCTGGACACCTATGCACGGGTGGAGAATGGTCTCCGTTGACGGCCTGAGACCTTCTGCACGTTTTGGTGCCGCAATATCGACACTGGGGTCGAGTCATGATCGTGGTATCCTCGTGGGTGGTATGGCCCCCAGCGGCACAGTGATTGATGAGATCTGGGAGTGGCGTATGCTTGCGGCACCGCACCTGCAGCTCACATTTACAGAGCGCACCAATGAGATTCAGAACAGTACGGCAGACTTGACATACGGAAGACTAGGCGCTAATCTTGTGCCTTTTGGGAATTATCTGCTCCTAATTGGAGGTGTTTCGGGGACTGGTGTCCACAATCTATCCGAAGACTTCCTGCTCATTTCTCAAGACCCCGGGAGCATCGTCATTCGCATCGAAGCCCCTGCTGTTAACTGCCCCTCGTCAGTATGGCCTCTCCTGGTCGGAGCTGGCGCAGCAGCAGTGTCCCAGGATGAAGTTGTGATTGCAGGAGGCGGTGCTGTATGCTTCTCAATGGGGAGCTTTTGGAATGAAGGTTTTTTTACAATTACCACGCGCAATACTGATTTGCCCGGATGGAAAGCTTTGGTGCCTCAATCTATGAAAGAGAACACGGTGGAAAAATCAACGCGGGCGACTCCTGACTGCAAAGGGGCTCGTACAAAACAGAAGAAATTCGCCAGTCCGAAGACTGCTGTTGTTCCGCGAAGTAGCTTGCATTCACCGGAAGAGTTTGCTGAGCTCCTCGCTGCCTCACAGCCGGTCATCATAGAGGGCCTAGACATTGGACCTTGCCGCGAACTATGGTCGCTTGAATACCTGAGAGAGAAGGTTGGCGTAGATCGTGAAATTGTCGTCCACGACTGCAACTCAGATCGGATGACGTTCAAGGACAAGAACTTCCAATACGTCAAGAAATCTTTTGGTCATTTCATCGACGACATATCTGCAGGGTCGAAGTCTTACCTCCGGGCCGTATCATCCACCCAGCCCTTCAAGCTTCCTACAAACTTGGAGAACGACTTTCCAGCCATCGCGGCCGACTTTGAGTTACCAGACGTATTTGACTTTATCAAAGCCAACCAGCACAGCTCACCGCTCCGCATATCCGGCCCAGTCGCCCTATGGTTGCATTACGATGTGCTTGCTAATGTCCTGTGCCAGATTCGTGGCTCAAAGACGTTGCATCTCTACCCACCCTCTGACGTGAGGTACCTCTCATATCCTCCAGGAGGGTCGAGTTCCAACGTTGATGTCTTAACATCCAAAGATCCCGCGCTTCGTCATACACATCCACACACCGCGTTCCTCCAGCCCGGCGATATCCTCTTCATACCACCGATGTGGAGTCATACAGCGATGCCAGAGGATGGCGTGAGTGTCGCTGTGAATGTCTTCTTCAAAAACTTAGAGAGCGGCTACGCAGCGGGGAGGGACGTTTATGGGAACAGGGATCTAGCAGCGTATGAGCATGGGAGGCGAGATGTGGAGAGGATAGCCAAAGCCTTCAAAAATGTACCGGGGGATATGGCAAAGTTTTATATGGACAGGCTGGCGGCAGAGTTGCAGGATAAGGCCGACATAGTTGGGAAGGAAAGATAGTTCCACAGAATAATTCCGTATCCAATGTTTGAGCGCCTTGCATTATGAGCTGCTTTGAGTATCTATCTTATTTTTTGCTGTTTGCGTGGTACCAGATGGCCTTCCAGTCAGGCCTAAGGATTACATATAGTGCTGCGAGGACCATGCTCGTAGCGAACTATGTTCACCTTGTCGCACAAACGAAATATGATAAAGACACGCAATTAATTGCCATTACAGAAATGGAGAGACATTCCGGTTAGCGCATCACTGTATCAATATAGTACATGAATACGATGCCGTGAAACTGGAGGGCTGAGGGACTTGCAATAGACGATAGTATGCCGCATAATTGGGTGAGGACTAAGTGGTGATCACGTACCAGTGTGATAGCTTTGAATTTAGAATTTACTTACACTTGCCTGGGTAGTCTACTTGTGGGGAGGGACGGATCGTAAATGTGCCTTTCGTCGCCTGGAAATCCTGGCCTCGGAGCACACCCGGGAACTCAGGTATGCAACACTCTGTGCACCCCTGTAGCATTTTCAGCTACCCGCGTCGAACCGTCCATCTTGTTTTCTCGTACGGAAAGGGAGAAAAAAAATATTCATTGCCTATGCAATCATCACAATCGCACACCTTGACGTTGCAAAGCACCCGCTCCCGGCGGTGTACAATCCGACAGGTGTACACGTTAAGCTTAAATCCGAACCAAAAAAAAAAACCCCCCAACACCCAACTCCCACTTCACCCACCACAAACCACACAGCTTACAAAGGCTTACCATTCCCATCCGGATCCCCCCTTCCCCACAACCGAACAATCCTCCGCACGCCGACTCCCCCGTTCGTGAAAGTTCCCTAACCCTAAAAGAAGAAACTCACCGCTATTCCCCATCCACCACGCCATTGCCCCTCCACGCCCTAGCACCCCCCCAATCCGTAAGCAAGCCCGCATAGCTTCCCAAGCATCCCAAGCATCCTCCGGAAGCGCGCACGAGTCGTCATCCGAGAGAAAAAAGCTGAATAATAGGACGGGAACGGCACGGAGTTGCTTTGCAAGGCCGTCTCCGGGATTCCCATCTTATCATGTTTTGTTATGCATGTATGGTGGTTTTCGCGCGATTGAATCGAGTTTGAAAAGAGGGACCAAAAAAAAAAAAATTCTTACGTGATCGGTTGTTGGCAACGTTGGGAAAAAGGTATAAAATGAGGATAGGCGGTTGGCGACTTATACAGCATTCATACATATGTATGTCACCGATCCCCCTCCTTAGTTAACAAAACCAACCATGCGATTCGTCCTCGCATCCAGCGTGCTGCTCAGCGCGCTCGTTTCGGCCGTCGAGGCAGCATGGTACGAACGCTCGTCCGAGGCAAACATTCTGCAAGAGCTTGGGCCGAAATTGTCGAGGGAAGCGGAAATTCTGCTCGTGGGCGACGAGGGGTTTGCGGACAAGAGTAAAAGGTGGCAGTGGTGGGCGGCGCCGCATGTGAGTGCTGTTGTGGAGGTGGGGAGTGAGGAGGATGTGCGGGAGACGGTATGTCTTGGAACGTTTTGCACTGCTTTTTCTTTTTTCTTTCTTTTCTTTTCCTTTTACCTGGGGTTAGGAGTGAGGATGAGGATGATGGTGGTGGGAAGAGCTTGGATAAGTCGTTGGAGGACTACCACCCCCCTTCCCCCTTCCCCCTTCCCCCTACCCCCCTCTGCGACGACTTCACGTCAAAGAGATTCCTATCATGATGGGTTTATCAACATCATGATGGGTTTATCAAGGAGTCCCCCATCATCACAATTCTCCTCAAATCCACTCGTCTCATTCCACATTGGCCATGGCCAAACTAAGCATATGTACACAAATCCACATCCTCACCACCAAATAACTGACCCAACCCCCACAGATCCTCTACGCAAACCAGCACTCCATCCCCTTCCTCGCCCGCAACGGCGCCCACGGCTCCCTCTCCAACATGGCCACCTTCACCCACGGCATCCAAATCCACCTCGGCCGCCTCAACACCATCGCCCTCTCGCCGACCGGCTCCACCGCCACCCTCGGCGGCGGCGTCAAAGGCCGTCAAGTCATGCACGCCCTGTGGGCCCACGGCAAGCAGACCGTCACCGGCATGTGCGAATGCGTCGGGCTGACGGCCGTCGCGCTGGGCGGCGGCCACGGCATCCTGCAGGGCTACCATGGCCTGCTGTCGGACCAGCTGCTCAGCCTGCGCATCGTGCTGGCCGACGGGCGCATCGTCATCGCGTCGGCGGACTCGCACGAGCACGCCGACCTCTTCTGGGCCATGCAGGGCGCAGGCCACAACTTTGGCGTCGTCACCTCCATGACGTACCGCGTCTACGACGTGCCCGCGAGCCCCGTCGGCGGCCGCACCTGGAGTGTCGAGGTGCTTGCGTTCGCGGCCACGCCGCACAATGTGCGCGCCGTGTATTCTGCTGCGCAGCGCCAGCTGGACACGCAGCCCGAGGGCGTCATGCACTACAGCCTGGTGACCATCAACCCGGGCGTGTCCGCCGACCCCGTCATCTTACACCATGTAGCCTACAACGGCCCGCTCTCGCACATCAAGCAGCACACGCAAGCCTTGCACGACTTGCACCCGCTCTCCGTGACGAGCGAACAAGGCACGCTGCTCGATCTGGGGCGCTGGTTCCAAATCGACGACGACGGCCTCGTGTGCAACATCGACAAGTTCATCCCTGGCGTCGGCGTCGCGCGGTTCCCCGTCGACACGCCCGACTACGACATCCCCGCGCTCGACGCCGCGGTGCAGAAGTTCCTGGAGCTGGTCACGACGAACGAGGCGTTTGCGGGCAGCTTCATGATGATTGAGCAGTATCCGAGCCAGGGCGTGAGGAAGGTGGACGGGGGCAAGAGTGCGTTTGGGCTGCGGCAGGATAGGTTGTTGTTGGCGCCTGCGCTCGTGTATCCGGCGCGGAACATGGAGACGGGCGAGCCGAATGGCACCTTGGATGAGGTGGCTGCCAAGTGGGGGAACGAGATTAAGCAGATTCTAGTCAAGGGAGCGAAGAAGTATGGGGCTTCGCACGCGTACGTGAATTATGCGTATGGGGATGAACCGCTCGAGGAGATATATGGGGAGGACAAGGTGCAGAGGTTGAGGAAGTTGAAGAGGGAGTATGACCCCGAGAATAGGTTCAGGTTTTATTGTCCGATCGAGCCGGCGGACGAGGAGGGTCACAGCGAGTTGTGATTGAGCATCATGAAGTAACGTTCGCCTGAACATGATAATGTATGTACTAGGAAATCCCGTCCGAGATGCCGATCCGTTCGCTGTAGTCCCAGAGTAATACAGACCGTAAAAGAAACACGAGAACACATGCCCTCGTCCCTCGTTCCCTCGAATCCAGATGAGCAACCTGCTCACCAACATCTGCAACCAAACGCTAGATGCGATGAGACCACTAACCGTGGGGCCGGACATCTAAGGTACAGCGATGCTGATCCCGAAGAAAATCAAGGAGAAGCAAGACAGATGCAATGAAGAAAACCCACAAGCAAATTCGAAGCCCAAGTCCAGATCCATCCGCGTTTTGAATCCGAAAACCAGTTATCCGAATGGTTCAAATTGGAGCCAGATCCAACGCCGTACATCCCTTACCCTGTCGTAACAAAGATGTCATATACTGGCTGGCAGATCTGGTCTTGCGTCGTTATATTACCGTCGTATCATCGTAAATCATGTTTGTAAATAGAATATCAAGAAGGTAGGTTGGGTTAGCGTGAGTAGGGCTTGTTCATCAGCGCGATCTCGCGCGCGACAGTCGCCCATTCAAGCTCACGACGGAGCGGTTCATTGCGTCGCTGACGCTGAAACTCCTCCCATTTCAGCAACTCATACCTGCGACGAAAGTAAGTATTTGAAGAAATGATGGATGGCAAGACCTACGTGAATCGAAGATGAGGCTGGATGATGACGTTGAGCCGTCTCGCGCGAACAAAGCAATAGGCGCGGGGAAATGAGAGACCAAGCTCATTCATGACTTCCGCGATGCAGATCGTTGCTGATCGAGAGACACCGACCCTGCAGTGTACCAGTGTGGCCCCTCCGTCTTTCTTTCCAGCTTCTATCGACAGTCAGCATCTGCTTTGTTCATGTCGAGCGGATCCTTACCAATGAACTTTAGGCACCTGTCGAATTCCTCCCACAAAGGATCAACGCCGTTATCCTGGACGCGATCGACCATCATAAGGTTTTCCGTAGGCCAATTGAGCTGACTCTTTACCTCTTCTGGCCAGCTGAGATTCTCTCCAACACTGAGGATGCGCGTGATACCCAATTCGCGAAGTAGCTCTGGGTTGTTTGCATGCCCGAGATTTCCGAGATACATGTAGGGAAGAATCCTGCTAGGCAAACTCCCATCAATCCGCGATAGCCACGCGGGCTCAGCGATGTGAAAGACGCTGCCTCCAAAACGCGGCGATTCCTGGAGGATACGAGGCTGTATCTGAGTAAGAAGCGCTACATCTGTGGGATAGGCGAAGAAGTTGCGGCCCATGTCTCGATGCATTTGCACCCAGGCTTCATGTGCTGGTACACCCTCGGCGTACATGAAGTAGGCAAGACCAAGTAGTGATGTCTCGGTGTATCCGTCTGTGCAGTGAATCAAGACTTTGCGAGAAGCGGCAATATCCTCCAATTCAATAGCTTCGTCCTCCATGTTCTTCTTCCGCTTGGTGCGCTTGACTTCTGACGGGTTGGCCAGCTCGTAGATCCACTTGCACGTCTCCATGAGACCATCTACTTCAGCATGGGACCAAGTAGGTGGCATGATGCTGCCAGAGGAGGGAAATTCCATGTGAACAGGTCCTTTGCCGTCGGACTTGCTGTCCAACATGTTACGAGCCTTGCGTAGCGAGGTCGTATCAGGAACATGTGCAAGATCACTTGCTTCGATGAGCAAATCATATGCGCTTTCGCTTAAGCAACTAGAATCCAAGCCCGGATCTGGGGTAGGTCCCAAGAAGACATTGGCGCTGATCTCAGAGGCTTTCGACATGGAGCACATCTCAAAGCGCTCCCAGTAGACTGCAAGAATCAGCTGTTGTCACCTAATTCTGATTTGGATCCAACTCACAGAAATCGACGACCTTGCCCGTCATTGCTCCTGTAGCGTCCACCGCCACGAGGTCGGGATAATGCTCCTGCACATGGCTGAACGGATCTGCCGACGTCAACACTCGGGTCTGTGGCCTTGTTCGAGAATTGACTTACCAGATAGCATGAATGTGTTGAACCAACACCGTGGAAACCCGTTCCTGGCTTCATATTGCCTCTGTGCTTTGGAGATGCGTTTTGCAAGTGCAATTGTCTCATTCGGACTGGTCTTTTCATCACCGTATACGATGATGTCGGATACGGTAGCCAATTTGCAAGCCTGTATCTGAAAGTTGCGGACCGAGAAGCCATCCTTGGGATCGCACTCGAGGAAGGCGTTCTCGTCCGAGTTGGGCGGCAGGAGCTCGTCGGGAGCAACGGCACCTCTCAATTTGGACGACGACAAGTCTCCGCCCGTCTTGACGACGGTAATGCCACGGATGCATCTGGGCACCCTGCGGACACTCTTTCGACGGTTGGTGAAGAAAGCTAGCTGGATGTGGTTGTCGGCGTGGAGACCGTGTAGCCATGGAAACACTTGTTCGGTGTTCGGCAGAGGCTGGGTTGCCGTGTGTTCCAGAGCCTGTGCCATCCTCTGGGCGTTGATGACGAACAGAGGAGGGTCATCGGAATACTCTGTGCAGTAAGTAGTGGGCGGATAGGTGACGGTCGAGGTCTCGAGGATGCTGTCCTTGGTGGGAGGAGACGATGGTGGAGTCTCGAGTCCTCGTACAGGCACGGGTCCGGGCGAGCATACGGGAATGTGCTTGTTGGGCACGGCAGCAGGCGTGCCACGAGACGACGTGTTGAGCGTCAAATGTGGGGGAGGCGTGGAGGAGCGACCCGGCATTGGCGGGGCGCGAGCCACGACGGCTGCCATGGCTGCGAATGACGGCTGCTGGGTGGGCGTGCAGTTGAAGGCACGAAGAGCGCAGCAGGCCGGCGGGCGGAGGAAGGCAAGGTCGACGATTGGGTCAGTGGCTACTCAAGAGTAGTAGCAATACTCCTGGATAAGACGGATAGGCATTCAAAAGCACAACAGGCCCCGTGGTGGCTCGTTACAGACACGGGCGCTCGCAGGGAGCGGAGGGACATGCGATGGGTGGTGGAGGGAGAGGCCAAGTGCGGGGTGGAGGTACGGTATCACGATAGCGTGGAGTGAGGGGATGTAGTTCCTGCTGTGCGGACGGGTGGTGAGTACATGACACACAAGAGGGAAAGTAGAATTGGGTTGGGATCGTACCAGACGTACCAGACGGAGGCCGGGGGTGAGTGGGCGTGGAATTGTTTCAACGGTGGACGCTGGGTTGTTGAGCAGCACGCGAGGTGTGACAGAGGGCACCGAGGGCGGCGGGCCCGTTTGGGGCGTGGCAGGATCAAAGGGCGACGACGGGTGCGAGGGCGAGGCGCACGCTGGGCATGGTCACAGTGGAGTCGAGGGGAGAGGTGAGTGATTGTGTGGTTGTGGTTGTTGTGAGGAGGGTGAAGGGGAATCGAGGGGGGCAAGATGGTGGTGGTGGTGGTGGTGGTGGTGGTACGAAGCTGCGGCGGAATGTGAAGGACTAAAGGACTGGCCCCCGCTGGACTGCTCGACAGCTCGACTGGTGGACTGAAGTGGACTGGACTGGATTTTACTGGATTGGATTGGATTGGACTGGACTATCGGGCACCCTGCCAATGCCACCTCTAGACCAAGCCGCCGCTGAGCCAGCCCTTTCGGCGCAGAGTGCTGCAGGCCGCCTGCGCCCATGCCGACCATCCTGACGGGGAACGCTGCGGTTGGCTCGCAGACTGGGTGTGTCAGGCCCTCGAGCAGCACCGCGCTGGAATAGGCGGCGTTTCGTCGAGGCCAGCGGCTCCAAGCAGACGGCGGCGCAGGATGCCGTCGACTGTGCGACGGTGCTGCCGTCGTGCAACCGTCGTGGCAGCGGACTGCGGGCTGCGGGCTGCTTATCGGCGGAGCGTGCGTATCGATAGCTTCGGCCGTCGACCAGTCCTTCACCCACGTCAAAAACGAGTCAAGTCCAGCGCCGCCAGACGACGTGCGACCCGCAACAGCGACCAGCGAACCGCCAAACCCACCCGGGCGCGCAGCCGGCAGATTGGGTTCGCGCGGCGCCCCGGGGACCATTCGGATGCGGATCCAGCGTGCAGTGGGCAGACAGTCGCTAGCCATTGACTTGCACACTTGGAGTAGCGCTACCCCACACCCGCACGGCCGCCGCCCACTCGCCACTCCTCGTCCCCATTCACTTTCACTACCACCACTACTACCCATACACAGTAGTCAATCTCATCGAGATCCCAAGCCTAGCCCCTCCCCGCCTGACCACCACCCTTTGACCCCGTCCTCAACGCCATGCCCTCCATGATGATATCACAAGTCTCGTCTCGTCTCCGTGAGATGCTCGCCCGACCAACACCCCATACCATCCCATCCCATCCCATCCTGTCTGACCTCGACTGTCTGAGCCGCCCCCTCTCCACACCATGGCACCCGTCTTGCCGTCTCCTGATCCCGGCCCGTCCCTATGGCGTGGCCTCAATTGCGACGCCTCCAGCTCCAGATGTCAAATGCCCACACAACTGTGGTCTGTGCCGTCAACCGAGCACCCGACCCCGGCTTCGCTAGCCCCCTCTGCTGCACCATCTGTTTAATTCTCCTGCAACTAGCCCCCGTCCAATGTGGAGAGCCCCCTGTCGCCTTGTCCCTCTCGCCTGCTCCCCTCGTCTGTTTGTCTTCCACCTTTGCATACGAGAGGCGGATTCATTTCGACACCCAACCCAGAGCCGTTTCCTTTGCGCGCTCGGGCACGATTCAAAAGACGCCCCTGCAGACCGTTTGCACTTGATCCACCTGCCATGCACCATTAGTCTAGCGCTGACATGAATCTGACCCACCCCCATCTCTCATAATTTCTCCCCCAAGAAGCTGATGCCCCAGATCGGCGCATAGAGTAGCTTATCTTGTCTCGTAGCACCTGCCCCGCAGGCAATCCAAGCAATAAGACGGCAGTAAAGCATCAGCCTTGGGAAACGCACAGGGAAGCGGTTCCAATGTGCCAGTTTGATTAATCTTTTTGATCCCAATCGTTTGCTGTAGGGACAACTATCGTACAAATGCTCGCCCCCCAAAGCGATGCTGAACCAATAGCATCGAACATCATTTCTCCAAAACGCCACGCGCCAATTGACCGTCTGTCGAGTATGTATACCGTATCTGCTGAGAAACCGCCCCGTGACGTATCCCGGACCGTATACGCTGCACACGCTGCGTCGAGGTCGTAGGTGTCAACAACCACCGTCGCAGCATCATGCCTCCACTTCCGCTCGAGAGTTGATAAGCTCATCTACTCGCGACTTCTGCACCGCAATCTTGCCCCGCGTATCCTGCTCTTTCAACAACACAGCCAGAACTTCAATGGGCGGCTCGAGCCCCAATCGATTCGCCCGCTGCCACCGCTTAAGGCGAGCAACCCCAACACACGGCTATAATAAACCAACAAATCAGTAAAGCCCTCGTATGACACCTAAGCGCATCAAAAAAGCAATCACACTCACCCCATACTGACTACTCATGTCAAACTTCCTTAATATTTTCTCCTCCAGACTTAGATCCTGCTGATGCGCCCGTGGCACATTTTTATTATTCTGCTTATCCAACCACGCCTTCAGCTTTGGCTTTGTGATCTTGCGTGCCTCAGCCTCCTCGGGTATGCTCTCCGTCTGCTGCTGGGCTTGCTCCGTCTGCTCGATGATGGCTGCCTCGGCGGTTGTGGGCTCTTCGGGTTCCAGGCGCACATCTTCCACATCAGCTTTCTCATCTTTCTTGGTAGCATCTGACAGGAGGTTCTTCTTTGCGTTGGAGGCTCGTGTTCCCGCTTTCGTGACTTTGTTCTGTGCGCCGTGGAATGCGAGCGTCGACTGATGCGATTTGGCGGTTGCGCCTGCGGATTTGCGCTTCGGAGGCATGCTGTGATATTTCGAGCGACAATATGGAAGAATGCGTGGGATGCGAGCGTCTAGGTGGTGGATAATGGGTTGAAGATCGTGGGGTGAAGCTGGAGAAGTGACCTCATTAGGCAAGGGCGAGCGTCTTGGCGGGCTGGAAACGAGCCTGCCCTGGTTGGCTAGGAGACACGCGAGATTCGCGTTAGCATGTGACCTGCAACTTCACACGTACTTTTTCATTACACATCCTCATTTGGACTAATTGGATTGGCCGAGTGTATAGTCGGTCAGCTCAACTTCGCGAGTAAGTAATAATATAGTCAAGTTAGTCGCCTCTCCGGTTCATCTAGTTGGTACCATAAATCCCACTGCTATCCTGATCAATATTCAAAATTCTTGGAGGCGTCGTAGATGCCGCAATTTCACCTGCTTTTGCACGCAGTATACCACTTTTTTGTTCCCTGGGTCTTCACATAACAAATTGCCCTATTATTTCTGCGAATTCGACACTAAAAGAGGAGGAACTCTCAATTCCATTGCGACCTATCTTGTGTTACTTTCCCTTTAGTACTCTACTGAATACCATCAAACCATCTCACCAACCTTTCAGAAAAATCCGTTCCAAATCTACCCCACTGTCCATCTTGGCACCATAAAACATGACCTCAACAACACCACCCGACCTTGCCCGGAAAGTAGAATCCTACATCCCCCGATTCCAACTCACCCGCCTCCTAAACCAAGACCAAGCCGGCCGCCGCATCTCCCTCCTCGGCACAATCGACTCCCAACCCGCCCTCCTAATCGCCGAACGCGCAGCCTTTGCAACCGACCAAGCACACCTCCTCAGCTTCCCGACATCCCTCACCAAAATCAAAAACCTCGGCGCAAACGACATCTACGCGTGGTTCCTCGCGAATTCAAACTCCAACGGCGGAAATGAAGGAGGAGATGATGAGACGGACGTCCCTCCAGATTTCAAGCTGAACCTAATCTACCCTTGCACGGACAAACACGTCAAGAAATACTCCAACCAAGGCCTGCGCGTCGTCACCGAAACCCCGGAAACATATGCATCCCACGTACTCCCCTGGATCCGACGCCAGCGCGAAAAAGGCACGCTGAGCTGGGTCTTCAACATCATCGAGGGCCGCACCGAGCAGGAAGACGTCATCTACCGCGAGCACGGCGACGAAGGCTTCCTGCTGCTGCCCGACCTGAACTGGGACCGCAAGACGCTGACGGGCCTGCATCTGCTGGGCCTGGTCGAGAGGCGCGACATATGGAGCGTGAGGGATTTGAAGAAGCGCGATGTGGACTGGGTGAAGCACATGCGGGACAAGTTTTTGGATGCGACGGTGAGGTTGTATCCCGAGGTTGAGAGGGATATGTTGAAGCTTTATGTGCATTGTAAGTTGTACCCCCTTACCCAGCCTTTTTTCTATGCAAGGGGTTTTTCTATTTCATTTTGTTCGTTTTTCACGGCCTGACTTGTTTGATCAAGACCAACCTACCTACCACCACTTCCACATCCACATCGTCCACGTCGCCCTCGAAGCTGGCAACACCCAAGCCACCGGCAAAGCCCTCGGCCTCGAAAACATCATCTCGCAGCTCGAAACCATGCAGGGCGGGCCCGAAGCAGGTATGCAGGATGTAAGCCTAACCTATCACGTAGGGGAGTCTAGCGAGCTGTGGGAGAAGATTTTTAGCGTGTTGAAGGAGGGCAAAGTACCGGATGTGGGAAGCCTTTGACGATATGGGTGAGGTGTGATGGGTACAACTTGCTATTTGGCGGAGGTGAGCAGATGCGTAGCAAGACTACATGATTTAGACCTCTAGAGACGATATGCCAATACCAAAATATTATTGATTAATCATTACATATTAGACATGAGGTACCCAAAGCCAATTCATGGGATCAGCCAGGGCAATGCAATGCAAAGTGATCGTTTCTCAATCACCTACCCCAAATGCAGAAAAAAGCATGATCCATTAGCCTCACACAGAGTCGTGTCGCTTCCCCCCATTTTTCCCCCACTCCTACTCGACGCTTCGCTGGCCTTCCTGCATTCCAAGACCTATCCTGCAACTCCAGTCGCCACGGAACTATCCTTCTGCTCTTTTGTCTCCTCACCCTCCCTACCCCCAATGTCCACGCCCTCCAATCCATCAGCTTCAATGTCAATGAATCCCAACGTCATATCGTTCCAGCTCTTCAAGCCAAAGTCTATCTCATCATCATTACCCATCTTAACCTCATTTGCCCTCCTGCGATCTTCACGCTCGAACTCCAACCTCGCCCGCGCCATCTCGGCACGATGCTTCGCCATATCGCTACTTCCACTCGTTCTCGTGTTTCGCGCTACCCTCAACACACTGCTCATTACCCTAGGCTCGTATCCCATTTCAGCACTCGGCGTGATTGGATTCCTTTCACTAAAGGACGGTTGCGGGCTTCCTGGCCTACCCACTAGCACACTTCCCGTGTCCTCCAGCGTACGCTGACAGAGGAACGAGCCAGAAAAGCTACCGTCCGTGGAAGGAATGTGTCGCCATGGTCGTTCCCGTAGTGAGAAAATGACACAATCTACCGCGCCCATGAGCGTGACACATAATACGCTAAGAAAGTACAGCGCATAGATGGGATGAGCGACCCATTTGTCAAAGTAGTTCATGCAGTGTTGAACAAATGGAATGATCCACATAATAATGTAGACAAGAGGATATATGAACATGAGCCGGAGCTGGCGGTGAATGCGGCTTCTTTGCCGCGCGAGTCGACGCTGGACTTGTGCCGTTGGACTGCGGCTAAGTGGTGATGCATCATCGGAATCGTGGCGGCGTGGCTTGAATGAGGACATTCTTTCCAATCTAGATCTGCTGGAGGATGCTTGTTGGCCATGGCACGAAGTGGCCGTGTCACAATGCGAATACCTATTCTCGTCGGTGCCGTTCGGCTGGGGACTAAAGGAAGCTCCAATTGAGGTTTTACGGGAAGTGCCGACGGTGGAAACGACAGGGGAACTTCTGTCATGAGAGTGCATTGGTTGTCCGGACGACCTGGATCCGGTAGCTGAGCCATCCGCCGTGCTTTGATCTAGAAAGTTTGAACTCGTTGACAGTCCAGGTTTCGTACTTTCAACCGCATTCCACAATGAACGGAACTCGAAACCAACATGGACGTAAATGGCAACCGCAAGACCTAGAATAATGATCGTAATCAAGTATCGAGGAATCCAAGTCAGTGCCAGCCGGTACCAGAAAGGCCGTACTGGAAGCGTGCAAAAGGCACCGAGAGACATATAGCCAAAGTGGGGATTGATAAAGGCTAATCCGGCCATCAAGAGTGGGAACACAAGTGCTCCGACGTAGATGAAATGACGATACGGGTACAGGCCATCTGAGCGAATTTGGTTAAACGGGCGAAAAACTTGTAGTGCGCTGTGAACGGCGATGGCAAGGACAGCGAAGTCTGAAGCATGGTTAGATCGCCATATATTCTGCCAGGGCTGTCTAGACCAACCGGCCGTCTCCGTGCCGTACTGGATGAAAAACCCACTACACTGACAAAATGCTGACTCTGTGTACACATGGTCCTGTGTAATTGACACGGTGGCAAAGAGAAATAACCAGGAGGCCCTTGTCAAATCGCCGTAAATGAGTAGCATGATAAGCCTGTCGGGCACTATTTAGTCAAACTTTTTCATGCTCGTGCAAGGACATCATACCGGTGCCGAAAGTGCTTCTGCATCCTAACGAACCAAAAGAAGACAACAAAAGAAGCCATCATACTGAAGGAGGCGCATATTGCCGCTGCAATCTGGGCATTGAACATGGCGCGAGGGTTGAAGAATTTCATTGATGTTTGAGAGGCATGACTGGAGACAGAGGCCAGAGGAAAAGCGAACATCTGCGAGAAGAACATGCAAATGACGAAGAGAAAGACATTGCGTCGAGTATTACTCGAAGAAGTGAAGATATAAGAATGACAATAGCGTTGTAGGCCCGATTCTGCAAAACACGGCATGGCGTTCTCTTCAGGCACTCATCTGCGAACAGCCCCGGAAACTTGTCGCAAGTTGGATCGGCCCGTTAAGTGTTACATGAGGTGAGGATGGCATATCTATTACACGGGTGAGTGACGGCATGTGGCGTGGTTTTCTACATGAGTTAGTCGTATGCAACTCGTGATTGTCTTGGATGAGATGGGCTGTTTTACTAATCCCGTGATCAATATGGACAATTCAGGATAGCTATCGGGAACGATAGTACTGAAAACAGATATAGCACAAATAGGTCGCACAGCCCAGTCTCGGTTAGTGAGAACTAGATTCAAGCACGAGCAATTCGACCACGAGGAACCTCACGAATAGCATGCGGGGGTCCACAAGACGGTCTGAATTTGCTCAAGCCGATTGTAATGTATTTTTTGCTCAGGTACGCTCCAAATTGATCTTTATGCGCTCAAGGGCGGGCCGTCTGTCAGTGTGTGCTTCGCTACCATTGGGGTTGACGTTTTCGCGTGGTTCGATCTCTGTTGACTCTCGACTTTCCGTTTTCGATGCATTGAGTCCGAACAACAACATCATTCCAAGCGCGCACAAATTGAGACATGACTGCCGCTTTACCGCGCGGTAGACGGAAACAGCGACGGCGACTCTGATGAGCGGAACTCGTCTCGCTTGCTCGGCCGATATAGGTAAGCGGCGGTAGAGTAGGAGGTTGTGGAGGACGCTTAGTCCAGGGACTCTGAAAGCACAATCAGAGAGAAACGGAGGTCACCTCCCCCAGCCTCTGCCTCACGCTTGAGAAAGCTTCGAACGCCGAGATCTAAGGCTTTGTCGCTAAGAACATCGTCTTTTGCATCTAGCTGGCCGCGGTCGAGAGGACCCTTCCGTCTGCCGTCCATCTCCCAGAGGTGGTTATTTTCTGACTTTACAAAGCATACGTAATGCAGGTCGACATTGGCGTCCGCGGAAGGGGCAGCAGTATCGCCTCCGGCAGCCGCACTCTGATGTGCGCTCTCAAGATCGTCAGATACGTATAGCAGATCTGCTCGTTCGGCAGGCTTAAGCGGGATAGCGTCACTGAGTAGCTTAGACAAGCTCGAGTCAGGTTCTGGGTGAATCGTTAGCCTTTGTGGCCCAATAGTACAGCCTTCGACGCTACTGACTGATGTACGAGCGTGCAGCACCGTTGGAGACCCCGTGTAGGAGGCCGATGAGGCCGCAAGCATTGCCGATAGTCTGCTTGTACCAGACTACTTGCTCACTAGGTCCATGACCCTGGTACTCTGGACGGTCTTTATCTTCCTGAACGCGGAACTTCTCATATGTCTCGCTAACGGGGAAGATGAGTAGTAGCGCGTGGGCAGGGCGTGGTACAAAAGCGAGGAGCTCCGGTTCGTCAATACTGAAGACATCATGGAAGCCAAGCTTGGTGGAGAGGCCCAGCTTGTGCACCAGCGAGGACATGACCTCAGGGTTGTTCTCTGATGAGCCGGGTCAGTTGGTGTTACGATGTACCGCAACTAGCATACGGACCAAGAGGTACAAATCGCTTCCTCGTGGACGGAACATCGGGAGACGCGTCGTCGGCCATGACTGGAGCTGGCGTGGTGGTGGAAGGTTGGGATGGAGATTTGGCGGGGTTGAGCTGCGAGGGCGGAGCTCTTGTAGTAGCTCGACTACGCGACGCGGGGCAGGCAGGCTGTAGGCAGACGGGATGCGTCACCAGAATTCTATATGCATAGCTGCCTGGAAGGCGAGCATTTGCAGGCTGTGCGGTGAGACTTGATGATCACACAGGGAAGCATGCAACCCGTATTTTTGACCAAGATGAAGCTGCTGGCAGTGGTGCATTGCCGGCAGCAACGACCACGGCCCTGTGGCTGTGCAGCTGCTGTGGCTGCCGATGTGGCGCCGTCTCCTGCGAGCCCCTCAGTGAATTTTGCCCTGCATCAAGTCGGGAGTCACGCTATGCATATCCACACTCCCTCTGCTACCCTGCCTGCACTCCGCAACAGACTTGCTCAATTCCACCGCCCAAGGCTTCCTCCGCTTGCACGCGTCCCCGCTGTCCCTTCATCGCGCCTTCAGACCTCAGCACTCCCCAACAGCTCCATCCCCAAGTTTTTTACCCCACTACAGCCGCTGTTGGTTGATTTCTTTAGACCCGCATTGCCCACCATGGCAAGCTCAACTCTCAGCGAGAACCTGATCGCCTATCTTAAGTCCCACGCGCCCAATAACGCCGCCGCCGAGCCAGATGCTGTCAAAGCCTCCCAGGCCCTCTTCCCCGATGTTACCTACACCGACGCCGATAAAGCTGAAATTGGTCAGTGGGCCACCACTGCCTCACATATCGCTTCTCCCGCCGACGATGCTGCTAAATCTGCCGAGCGATTCGCGTCGTTGAATAGCCACCTCTCAAACCGCACCACAGTCCTGGGAGCTAAGCCTTCGGTCGCAGATATCGCCCTCTACCAGCAGCTGGCGCCTGTCGTGTCAAGATGGAGCGCAGAAGAGAGGACAGGAGAACAGGGATATCATCACATCGTTCGCCACGTCGACTTTGTCCAGAATTCGCCCTTGTTTGGTTTGAAACTGGACAATAAGGTCAGCATCGACCTCGATAGCGTCATCTTCAAGATCAAGCCCGTGGATGCCAAAGCGGAGAAGGAGAAAAAGAAGAAGGCAAAGGAGGCTGCCGCTGCCAGCGCGGCTGCTTCAGATGCTACACCTACTACGCTCACTGAAGGTCAGACCGAGGGTAAGAAGAGCAAAAAGGAGAAGATCAAGGATAAAGTACAGGCTGCTGGTGAAGCTGTTGCATCAACGGTGACTGGAAAGGGAGGTCCACCTGAGGGTGCCCCTACTAAAAAGAAGGAGAAGAAAGAGAAGCAGCCAAAGCCTCAGAAAGCGTACGTTCTATTCATAGTCGGCCTGCAAACTACAAGCTAACCGAAAACCAGAGCCCCTGTTGAAAAGCCCTTATCGCCCTGCCTCATCGATCTCCGCGTCGGCCATATTCTCAAAGCAGAGAGACACCCCAACGCCGACTCGCTCTACGTCAGCACCATTGCGTGTGGTGACGCACCAGGTACCGATAATACCTCCGAGTATGAAGGCCAGGTCGTACGGACAGTGTGCTCAGGTCTGAATGGCTTGATCCCGCTTGAGGAGATGCAGAACCGAAAAATTGTCGCCGTGTGCAATCTGAAGCCCGTCACCATGCGTGGCATCAAGTCCTGCGCTATGGTCCTTGCCGCGTCGCCACGGGTTGCAGAAGGAGAGGATAGCCACAAGGGCCCGGTTGAGCTTGTCAATCCCCCATCGGACTCAAAAGCGGGCGACAGAGTATTCTTCGAGGGCTGGGAAGGCGAGCCAGAAGGCGTGCTGAACCCAAAGAAGAAGATTTGGGAGACTATTCAACCTGGATTCACAACGACTGATTCGCTCGAGGCGGCCTTCAACGTGAGTGACGTTCCTCAGCTATCAGGAGAGGGAGCGGACAAAAAAACGGGCGTTGCAAAGTTAAAGACGGCAGCGGGTATTTGCACCGTCACCACGCTCAAGGGCGCTGTTATCCGATAATTTCTAGGCAGTTTAAGGGAAGCTATACTGCACCAATGGCGACGTCTTTGACATTCACCGCAATTAGAGCTGGTACACGAAGTCATATCGATGACAGCGCCGTGGCACTGATTCTAAGTCTTCAACGCGGCAGGAGGTCAGGTCAGGGGGCGTCATGTAAGAGATCCATATAGAATCAAAATTCAGATTCGAGACCATTCCAAATCCTCTCCACTTCTAGACTCTATTCCTCAGCTTTCTCATATCCACTCTGAGATAGCTCGCTTGCCCCCATCACAGCTTCTCCGCCTTATTTCCCTCCTCATATATCAATCCCCAATTCGCCGCATCAAACACCTGTATTGTATCCATGACTCTATGCGCCAACTCCGTCCCCATAAGCACCTGCCCAAGATACGGATCCACATAGGCAGAGTCAAACTCATGTATAGCCAGCCAGCGCGGCTTCGACCCGTCGAGCGAGCGGTAGCGCGTAGAACGGCGGTACGTAGGCAGCATGGATAACATGTCGAGATGCTGTTCCCGTATTCGTTAGCAACTTCCGCAGACAATCACAGGGTTGAAGAGAAAACAAGCGTACCTGATAATGATACCAATCCTCCACATTCTGCTCGCCCTGCGCACCAGCCTGCGGCTCTAACCGCACTATACACGCTACTTTTGGTCTGCCGGGTGGGACGCTGCCTTTTTTTTCTCTCAGGCTTTCAAAGGTTTGTATCGGCGTCCAGGTACTTAATTCAATCTCGACGTCGTTGGGTCCGATGTCCTTCTTTGCTGATCCTGCGCTCCCCTTTGGGGTATCTTGCACCATCGAAGTGTCCGACGCGGCCGTCGCATTCAGCGCCTCGTGCGTTTTGTAAACGGCTACGTATTGCCATTTCTGCGCGGGTGGTGCGCTAGTGGTTGTCGCGTTGGGAGGTATGTACTCGTACCGTAGAGCGAGCGAAGCGTTGTGATTTTGGACGAAGAGGGGGAGGAGTGCTGTGTTGTACCAATCGTTGAATTCTGGAACTGTTATGTTTGGGTTTGTGAGGCGGGCAAAGGCTAGCCAGAGGTGGGTCGTTGTGTTTGTTAGCATCATGATATACACGCTCCTCCCCGCTAATGTCGGGAGCTTCACTTTTGGGATCGAGGTCGGTGCAGGTGCAAGTTGATTGCATATTATGTATGGTTCCAATCGGCTCGGGTCTAGGGCTATGGTAGTATATTCTGCATGCTTTTCTATATTCTTGTATATCAGGTGGAGACATGATTCGCCAATATGCGAAACAGGCATATACACATCGGATGCATGCACGTCTTGGGACAGATATTTTTTTCCATTTCTAACGATCATCATTATTATTCGCGGTACATGCGTGTTTTTCATGCTCTTTACGTAGGGCTAGCTTCCCAATCGTGTTGCACGACTCAAAAAATGCGCACAATGCTCGATCCTCAATCCTCATTTTTCAAACCCTGTACCCAACTTTGTTCTCACACACATCTACGCCTTCTTCAAAGCGTCGACAAACTCCTTCGGTGGCTGCTGTTCATACCCTCGGGGGTTGTTCTCCGTCCACTTCCACAAGTCCGCACACGCATCCTCGAGTGTCAGCTCCGTCTTCCACTTGAGCTCTGAATTCGCAAGCGTAGGGTTTGCTGTGAGGTCGAGCACATCGCCCTGTCTGCGTTCGACAACCTGGTATGGAAGGTCGCGGCCCACGACCTTGCTAAAGGCCTTGACCATTTCGAAAACGGTGGAGCCCTTGCCAGTGCCCAGATTCCAGGCTTTGACACCTGGCTTGTTCTCGCGCAGGTAGTTGAGGGCGACGAGATGGCCCTTTGCGAGGTCTAGGACGTGGATGTAGTCGCGAATTGCGGTTCCATCCTTGGAAGCATAGTCTAACAATCATCAGTGACGCATGATCATATAGAAGTAGAAGTTGAGTCTCACCATCACCGAAAACGAGGAGCTTTTCCCGCTTTCCGATGGCTACCTCAGCAAGAAGAGGTAGCAGGTTGAAAGGTATTCCTAGCGGGTTCTCACCCATGATGCCGCTCGGGTGCGCACCAGCAGGATTAAAGTACCGCAACAACGCAGCATTCCACTTCTCGCCGCCAGCCTCGCCCTTTCTCTTAGCATTATTACGCTGGGCCTCAATGTGATCGGTGATGACGCCCTCAACAGTCGACTTGGTTCGGCCGTAGGTGTTAGTAGGCCCAATCGGGCAATGCTCCGGAATAGGAATCATGTTGGGGAAGCGTGTAGCATCGCCATACACGGTGGCAGACGAGGAAAACACAATGTTTGTCACGTTGTGCTTTGTCATGGATCGAAGCAGAGAAATGCTACCGCCGACATTCACGCGGTAGTACTCGAGAGGAATCTCTCCAGACTCGCCGACAGCCTTGCACATGTCTTAGCCTACGCATCCCGTGACTTTCGCCATACTACAAGCTTACCTTCAACGCAGCAAAGTGGATCACATTATCAATATCGGGATGCTCAGCGAAGACCTTGTCTAACGCAGCTTCGTCATTGATGTCGACCTCGTAAAAGTCTGGCCGCTTGCCCGAGATGAGCTCGATGCGGTTGATGACCTCTTTACTCGAATTGTACAGATTATCGACTATGACAACCTTATAATCGGCCTCGAGCAGAGCAAGCGCCGTAAAGGAGCCAATGTAGCCAGTGCCACTACGTATGCATCAGTACTTGATTGCTTCTCTGGCTCCTTTTGGAGGGGTAGTGAGTTTTGTTTACCCAGCGACGAGTACAGAACCAACGACCATTTTGAATCTCAAGATGCGAGCACGGAGTGTGGGAAGAAGAGGGAATTGATGTGAAAAGAGGAGGTTTGTTTGAGCTCCTCAATTGACGTGTTGCCACGCGGTCGCAAGAGATATTAAAACTTGTGGAGGCTGTCGATGGTGCAACTTCAGCCGCCCACTTCGGAGCGGTGAGCGGAAGCTTAGCGGCTTTGGGACTAGCCCCAATACGCCTTCCAGCTCGCTCACGCCTCTTTTCCTCTGCTTTTTAAGGGGAACTCGTATGGAGATAGGGTCTAGGTATTCTGGGCGCTTTGTAGTATAGCTGATCTCGACGCCACAGTGATGTGGCTTCGCTAAAGATGTGCTCGTTCAATGGTGGCGCACTTAGGGACCTGATGGTTCTTTGTGGCAGCTGCCCCTGAATTAGACGACGTCGTGCCTGGTGCCTGGCATGAGGAGACAGTCGACAGGTAGCACAGAGGTAACCGTTGTTGTGGAAACTGAGCAGAGTATTGCAAATGGTCGCTTCATTCCTGATGATAGAGCCTTCAACCGATACACATCACACCGAGTTTAATAGGATGACTTCTGAAAATGCTCTGTCAAAGCCAGAAGCTACCATCAAAGAGCTACGAGCTAGGCTGTGCGCCTGGTAAAATTGCGCCGATAACAGATTGACCCTGTTCTACAAGTTCCGATCTGATGTAATTATTTAATGAACTGCACAGGTAAAAGTAATTGTATAAAGGAGCATGGATATATGCAATTTTTGCTAACGCCAGTATGGTGACATCAAATATATACAGAAATGCCCTTCAAATGCGATTTTCGTCAATACATGGAAGTAATTATGAGGCACTTACTCCTCGTCTGATTCCGCCTCCGCAGTCTACATCAAGTTAGTCAATATGTCAGTCAAGAATGTTACACAGTACTTACGTTGTCATGGAAGTTTGTGCCGTGTGTGGTCTCGACAATGTAACCAGCTCGGATGACAAAGTCACCGAAGCGCTCCCCATCATGCCTATCCTTAGCATAGTGCTTGATCATGGGTCTGAGGATTTCCAAAATCTCGTCCTCTTTGATGGAGCTGCGGTAGAGTTTGTTCAACCGCTGGCCGTGGTAGCCACCTCCTAGATACATGTTATATGCTCCATAGGCCTTGCCGACGAAGGCAATCTCCGCGAGCCATGGTCTAGCGCAGCCGTTCGGACAGCCCGTCATACGCATGACAATGCTGTCCTGTCGGAGACCGACTTCCTCGAGAGTAGATTCGACCTTGCTGATGAGCTCAGGGAGGTATCGCTCTGACTCTGCCATTGCGAGGCCGCAGGTAGGGAAAGCGACGCAGGCGGAAGAGGATAGGCGAAGGGCGGAGAAGTTTGTATTATCCAGCTTGTACTTCTTGAGCAACTCCTTCATGGCAGGAAGATCCTCGTCTTTGACATTCGACAGGGTGAGATGCTGGTTTCCGGTCAACCTGAACTCGCCCTTATGTACCTTTGCCACCTCGACAAGCCCAGCCTTCATCGGGAAATCTGCAGTGTCTTCAATGCGACCGTTCTCAATGAAGAAGGTGAAGTGGTTTAAGCCGTTCTCATCCTTTTGCCAGCCGAAAGTATCAACGTTGGAATCGAACTTGAAAGGCTTGGGGTCGGCGAAATGCTGGCCCCAGAGCTCTTCGACTTTTCCGCGGAATACGTCGACACCCATGTCGTCAATGGTGTACTTTAACCGAGCGTGTTTGCGATTCTTACGGTCACCGTGATCACGCTGGACAAGCATGATCTTCTCGCACACAATATGCACCTCGGAGGTAGGAACATAACCGAACATGCTTCCGGTACGTGGGTAGGTCTTTTTGTTGTTGTGTGTAACACCCATACCACCACCAGCGAGGACGTTGAAGCCTTCGAGGTGTCCACTCGCACCCTTGATAGCGATCAGACCAATATCGTGGGCGTAGACATCAGTATCGTTGTGCGGAGGAATGGCGATCGTGATCTTAAACTTTCGCGGAAGGTAGGTGGGGCCATAAAGAGGTTCATGGTCCTGGAGGACTTCACCGGCAACCTTGCGCTTCTCCTTGGTTTCATCGTCTTCCAACCATATCTCATGGTAGGCAGTGGTGGATGGGAGGAGATGATCGCTAATCTTCTGGGAGACAGCATGGACTTCGGAGTGGTAGGTGGAATGAGTGGGGAGGGAGCTGCACATGACGTTACGGTTGACATCACCGCAGGCAGCGATGGTAGTCATGAGAGACTTGTTGATGGCTTGCATGGCAGGCTTGAGCTTACCCTTAACAATACCGTGGAACTGGAACGTCTGGCGGGTGGTGAGCTTCATTGTCTCGTTTCCAAGCCTCGTGCTGATCTCGTCCATTTGGATCCACTGCTTTGGTGTCGCAACACCACCGGGCAGTCGACAGCGAATCATGAACGAATAAGCTGGCTCAAGACCCTGCGCTTTGCGCTCATCTCGGAGATCACGATCATCCTGCATGTATGTTCCGTGGAATTTAGTGAGCTGCTGGTCGCTAGCTGAGATGGCACCGGTCGAAGTGTCTTGCAAGCCCTCCTCGATAGTACCACGGAGGTAGTTAGAGGCGATCTTGATATCTTCATTGGTAATTGGTGGTGGCTCATCCGGAAGACCCTCGACATTGTCTACCCCGAGAGCTTGCCAAAGCTTGGGTTCCCACTCGGCGTATCCTGTCTGGTAGGCATCAGGATCCTGGTCGTCTCCCAGGCCGCATTCAGTCAAAGCCTTGCCTCCGAGGGTCACTAGTCGGTTGTGGAGATCTTTTCCAGGCTTGTTGTAGTAGATCTTGTCCTCCTTACGTGGCCAGTAGTGGCTATCACCAAGAGCGAAGACGGCAAAATTGACGGTGGCTAGGTCTAAATCTGTAGAATCCTTGACAGTCTCCCAGAATGTTCTACCATTCTGAGGGAATTCTCCCTGACCGGCGGTGCTAGTGATAAGGACAACGTTCTGCTCGCCAGCTAGATCTTCGATGGGATAATCATCCATGGCCATACAGATTGTCTTGAGACCTCTGGCTTTACCACGCCTCGCAAGACGTTTTGAAAGGTTCTCCGCGTTACCATTGTCGGAAGCGAAGAGGACAGTCATAGGATCCCCGGCGAGACCTTCGAGCAGCTTACTGTACGCGTCCTTAGCCTTCCTTTTCTGAAGTTGCCTGACCTCGGTACCGTAAGAGCCGGAGAGATTGGAAGAGAATTCAGGATGCCTCTTCATCAGCTGAGACAAGTAGTTGTCTCGCCTAAGGAACTCCTCTAACTCTTTTTTGATACGTTCAGAGTCTAGCTGGAAGTTGGGTTCACCCCTCTCGTCGCCACGAGGATCCCATCTGTACAATGGCCAGTATCCAACATCGACTGCTTTCTTGGTCTCCTGTAGGACGGTGAGAGGGGTGTCATTCTCCTTCTCGTACGGAAGGTAAGCTAGGACGACTGAAGGACCGTCGAACTTGTCAGCTTCGATCATTGCTTCCAGCACTTGAGTATATGAACTGTAGACGGCGACCGACGCAACGTAGGCGTTACCGAAGTTCATGGCATAAAGGCCGATGTCCTTCTTCCGTCTTGCAGCATCAGCTGAAGCACGTTCAGAGTATGGCTGAGAGTCGATGATAAGCATGTTGATGTTCTCGCCAGAAGCAAGAACATGGTGAACGCCGGAATTTCCGAGATCATAAGCCCATGCATCTGAACCGATCAACCATGGAGATTCCCGGTAGAAAAGCTTCTTGGACGAAAGCAGGTCATTAGCTGCGGGAGATCCGTCGTTGCTTAGTCTGGCAATGACTTCAGGAGCCAGAGCGTTAGCCTTGTCGCCATGCTCGGCATCCAGGGCCCACTTGGCTAACCAGTCGAGGGGAGCTTTAGTGATGAAGTCATTACTTTTCGACGCAGCGCTCACCTGGTCGATGAAGCGCTTGCGGTGTTCTTTGCGAGCAATGAGCGAGCCGAAGCCGTACTCGGGGTTAGACGAGATCTGGTTGGAAATGCCAGCGTGCTGCGCAGCTAGTTGGTTAGCGATTAGAAGCTTGTCGCCAAAAACCTGACCCAGGATCTTCATGTAGGCATTCTCCAGGCCAGGTTGCTCAAGCTTTAAATCCTGCGACTTTGGTCCATCCAAATTTCCGATTTGAAGATTCTGCACTGGTGTTTCGCTCAGTAGGTTTTGGAAGACTCCGCGCAGCGCTTGCTTCACGGTCTTGTCATTGATATAGCCTAGTTGATAGCCCACAACTAGAGGCGAATTACCACCGCTAGACTTTAGAGACATCAACAAGTCTAGGAGCAGGGGGCCCCACCGGGTGGTCTTTCGGCGGACCTGTTCTAGAACGGCTATTCTCTTGATCGATTGTGGCAGAAGTGGGGCCAGAGATGCGCCCAGCCATGGCCGGTACATCCTAGCTGTGATAATGCCGGCATTCGCATAGCCCTCCGACTCATCGACGGCATCGATTTCCTCGGCGAAGATGGACGTGTCCGCACCGAAAAGGAAAATGGCAGCCTCCGCTTTCGCAGGACCGGTGTATTCGAAGGCATCGTAGGAGCGGCCAGTTGCCTCCTTGATGTTTGCCCATATTTGGGAAGCAAATCGATAGATATCTTCCGAAGATACGGGCTTGGAAGCCAGTGATTCTACTGTTGTCGCTGATGATGTGGTTTGACCGCTTGCAGTGCTCGACTCTCGTCTCGATGAGTCTGATGAGGAATCTGCTCTCGCGCTGTTTCTCTCTGTCGCGGGTAACGAGCGTCCATTTTCTGTAGAGTTCAAAGGTGCTGTTGGGGCGCCATTTGCAGTCGTTAGCTGGCTGCGAGCGACCGAAAGAGTCGCGTTTCTCCCGTCATCGGCATACAGCGAAGTCTCCTCAGACTTGGTGCTTTGGAAGGCGGATGCAGCATCAACGTCCAAGATGGCCGAGACAAGCTCTCGGCTCTCATACTGTATTTCCTTGCTGAAAGAGATGGAACCAGAATCAAAGAAGTGTATCACACCCTTTCCAGACTTGATGGCAAGAGCATGGGCAGTCAATGCAATGTCCTGCGCCTGCTGCAGCGATTCCGATTGTAGGAAGGTGAAGCCGCACTGCCTGATGGAGGTAATGCCCGAGAAGTCGGGAAATCCGGAGGGCTGGACGGACACATGTATTACGACCGGGTATTGGGCGAGCTTGTAAAGATGAGGTATCGATTTTACGAGGATGGTCGAGTCGGTGGTCACGGAGATGAGCTTGCCTGCGCGGATGGGCGCAAAGCACGAGAGGAGCGGATCCGCATTCTCTCGGACGGCGACAATCTAGCGCAAAATGTTGTCAGTCCCCACAAACAACCCAATTGCAGTAGCGCATTACCTCTGGCTGTTGTTTTGCGACCACGGTCGGCGCTCCATTCTTCTGGAGCTGGCCGAGTGTTTCCGAAAACTCGGATTGAGTCGCGAGAGACGGCTGGACGGAGACAATCACATCGCTAGCAAGATGCGCGATGCGTGCCACTGAAAAAAAAAAGGGTCAAGTCAGCGAATTTGCATTTCTAATTGACGCTGGATCCTCTCCACATGGGGGCAATCTGGGGTTGAGGAGGGGCAGAAGCGCAGGGCGGGACGTACCAGCCTCTCCAGCAGACTTGATCGAACTCATGGCGAAGACTCAGCTGCTGGGAAAGGAGGAGGAGCAGAGGAGTGCGCAGTAGAAGTAGGAGCCGTCGTCGGCATCCTCATGATATTAACGGCAACTGACTACTTTTTTCTTTGGAGGCGCGAGGATAGCTATCCCGAAAACGGCATTATTGCGTGCTCGACTTGGCGCCGGTGCGAAGGCCGGACCCAGTGAAAATGCTGCGTTTTGTCAGGCCGCGTTAACTTTCCCTGCCGACTCAGGCGCATCGGCAACGAGGCCGAAAGGTTCTAGCTAGAGGTTGCTGATGCATCGTGTCGCGCAATATGTGTCGATTTGAATTACCACGGGTGATTTGGAAGCTGCGCGCGTCGTACCTGCCTGCAGCTGTTGTGCGGGTGGTGAGTGGGCAGGCGCATCCCCCGCCACTGCCGCAGCACTCAGATGTACCGATATTACCGATATCGATAAGCATAACCGACACCGCAACCTCCACTACTCCCTCGGCGGCTCGTCGAGTTGCCTACCTGGTGTGACTATTAGTCCTACCGAACCCCAATCGCCCCTAACTCCCTGGCCTTCCAGCGTCTCATGTCGAGTCTGCAGCTGCTGCGCAATGACCGCTGGAGAACCTGCAGCCGGCGACGTTGACGTGCCTGCCTCGCCCCTCGTTTCCGATACCCCCCTGCCTTTTCCCGAGCTATGCGCGAGGATACATGACCGGGTGGTTGCATTCCTGGGGGAGAAGCACGTTTCTGACAGGGTGAAGAGCGTGCAGGCGCAGACGCAGATTTCGCTGGGCGTGATCGTGGATGCATTGGAGCAGTACAAGTACGCAACCATGAGGCAACGTAGCAGATAGGTTAATGAGGGCTAACGAATGTACAATAGGCTTCCGCAGCTATCTCTCGCATACAATGGGGGCAAGGACTGTCTTGTTCTTTTGATTCTCTACCTTTGTGCCCTCCACAAGAAAGGCCTGACGCCCTCCGACCCAAACTCGAGCCCCGAAACCGCTATTAAATGTGTCTATATCCAGGCTGCACATCCTTTCAAAGAAGTAGAAGACTTCGTAGAATCAAGCTCGAAGACATATTCTCTCTCGGTCATAGAATATGCAAAACCCATGAAAGCCGCGCTTACCGACTATCTCCAAGACAGGCCTGGAGTGAAAGCGATTCTGGTAGGAACACGACGGACAGATCCGCATGGCGAGCATTTGAAGCATTTTGATCCTACGGATTCTGGTTGGCCACAGTTCATGCGTATTCATCCTGTTATAGACTGGCATTATGTGGATATCTGGACGGTCAGTCTGCGCCTTCTCTACAGATACGTTTCATTGCTGACTTGGAATTAGTTCATTCGTCATTTAAACATTCCCTACTGCAAACTTTACGACCGCGGATACACTTCGCTAGGCGGCACCGATGATACCCATCCGAATCCTGTTCTTGCACGCAAGCTTTCGGCAAGTCCAAGCAATGGAACCATAAACGGACACACCAACGGGATCAAGCCGTCAACGTTCCGGCCCGCTTATGAGTTGATAGACGACTACGAGGAGCGACTTGGGAGGGACAAGTAGAAGTTGCGTAAATAAGTGAATGTAACAATATTGAAGTAAGGATTGTACATAGCATACTATCTCAGCACGCATACAAGCGCTCTCGGCGTCGATCTTACTGATAGCCGGGCTCGCTTTTTCCAAATAGAAGGCATCTAGACAACATCTAGCCATTCTAAGCATAAAAATCTCAAGTCCCGGGACATGATAGACTTATACATATGTTCACTGGTCAGTGTGCTAAAGTCGATCCAGCCCGTGTTTGCATGCCTCCAGTGGTCGACTGTGGACACGGATCGCCTTTGAGAAACATGAAACGAGAACAAATCAGAGTTGATCCGGTTAGCCTAATTAGCGAACTATGCTCGAACATTTCTATCAACTGAAGCACATCAAGATGGAAGTAAAAGATGGAATTCACAGAACGACTTCCGAAGTTTGATGATTGCAATTGGCACGATTAATCATCTGTTCGACATGCAATATTTTCTTTAAATGGGTAATCCTATCACATGACGCCTGAGGTATCAAGCTCTGCCCTCCAGAACCGTAAGAGCTCGCATGCGTACCACGGCTGGAAAAGCTGTTTGGAAATCAATACGTGAAAGCGCTACAAGATTCTATGGAAATTGGCAAGGGTTGGTCTCCTCAGAGTGCGTGTGAACTATGAGAACGTGTAGTTTACATGATAAACCTCCCTATACAATAATTCTGTCCTCCTTATAGTTGGATACTTGGTTGGTGTTCGACATAGACCCCTCATTTCGAAAACTTCTCTCCCCTATCCACTTAATGATAGTGCAAGAATAACACCCGGATTTCAATATAAGTCTTGCTGATCGTCAACTCTTAGGACGATATTATATGGTTTGGTCCAAATCATTGTTTCCATGCTTAAATACCTTTGCGTCCATGAGTTGGATCGAATACTCAAAGACCAAAAAAGTAATACTGCTTGAGAGCTATCATAATTCGTCAGCATTACATGGTCAAGATATCACCAAACAGGTGGAAGATACCGTAAGTCGAACTAGCCGAGGTGTTGTAGCTTTCCAAAACACAAATACACCTTCCGTTGCAAACATATGCGCAGCAACCGATATCATTCGTTGACCCGAATTTCCTATGCTCTGCATCCGGGTCTTGACATTGTCAAATGGCATTGATGCGTATCTAGAACACATTAGATGTCATTACGAGCAGGTCCATTATGAACTCACACGGTGACAACCCCACTGCCAGCTCCAGCGATCATCGTCCCCGTGGTGCCGTTCATCTTGTCCGGCCACAAGTCATTCAATGTATCTTTCAAAGCACTGAACATCGAAAATCTGACAGCACTATTTGTGCCTTGCTTGCAGAGTACAGGGGTAAGACCCCTCCATAGAGAAAATACCCCGTCTTGTCGAACGGTGTGTGCCACAATGCGCGATAGCGGTAGTGTACCGAGCCGCCCACCGGATGCGGCATCATGAATGACTCTTGTTTTGAGGCTCTCTCCCGGTGTGACGACAAGAATACTCTCAGCCACGCCTGCGCAAAGTCCAGCGGTCAGGTTCAGCCATGGATTCCTTGTCGCAGTTCCTTTGGAATAGTAAGTTCGAAAGAGTGGACTCAGTTTTCGTTTGGCAATCTCGAATGAGAAGAACCTGGCCCCGCTCTTTAGTGCGTTGCTGAGAGCCAGCGTTTGACAGCCAGCATAAATGCCTTTGATTCCAAATTCCCGAATTGTTGACCGTAGAACTGTGATTGAGCCTGTTGATGGCCGACCGCTGACTGCATTCTCTAATTGACGACGAGTCTTTACGAATTCTGCGGGGTACTTTGAGGTGAGGCTGACTTCTATCAACTATTGGATAAGAATAGGAGCACTCACTGTGACAAAAGTTTCGGACGCCCCTGCCACACTGCCAGCCACAATGCTGGAACCAATTGGATATGATCTGTTCTCCATATGTTTGGATTCGAGGATAGCCAGGGATGTTAAGGAAAGGGAAATCCTATCCTAGATGGATTTTCTTATTCTACCTTAGTAATTTTGGCGGATGCGCCGTATATATCTTCCCATCTGCTGACTGGAGTAGCGTACAGTTCCTCTAAGAGTTGCATGATACTTGACACGATAATCCCTTCGTCTGGAGTGCTGTCTGTAAGTGTCGCCAAGTGATCCGGAAGATGACCGAGCTTGTAATCGGATCGAATGGAAGCCGCACCCAATTTTCAGGGAACTCAAGCGGGCTTCATCATGGGAAGCATGCTTCGGAAGATGGCCGAGATGGCACAGGAAGGCTTGTGGATCCCACCTCGGCTCAAGATTCTCATGTTCCAGGACAAATTTACATGCTAGACGGACATTATGGCAAGTACAAGTCAGCATTTCTAAGCAACGGAAGTCTAGGCTTTAATTGCGAACCTAAAAATACCTAAAAAAAGAGAGAGCACGGTTTTCCCACATAAGAATGATGTTACCTACTTTTGTTATATTGACATAATTTGGTCAAAGCTGATTTACTATCATTACTCATTATCGATCTGCATTTATATTGTTATTCTACATCCCATAAATGTTTAGCATTTAGACTAAAGACTTCTTCAGTTAGACCAACAGCATCGGTCCATTGCAAGCATCGTTCGACGAACGGTCGTACATCGAGCCCGTCAAATCGGGTGTGTGGCCAGTCTGAAGCAAACACGACCCTATCACCAGCTTCCTTCAGCAGCTCACATGCTATTGCTTCGATACCGCGCATCTCTGGATCTTCATCAAATCGGTACGCTGCGGAGAATTTTAACCAAGTGTTTCCACTTCGCATCAGGTTCATAAGTGACTGGAAGCCAGCCAAGTCATAAGGATTGAAGGGATGTGTTCTCTTCTCAGTCGAAGGTAGCTTCGGTGCTCCAAAATGTGCAATGCATAATCGGACTCCGAGGTCTCTAGTAGCGCGCTCTAAGATTGGTATATCTTCCATACCGATGAAAAGCTCCAGAACCCAGCCAAGAGGCTTGATGGCATTTGCGTAAAGTCTTAACAAGTCTTGGAGATATTTTTCCGTAAATTGGACATTATTTGATTTGAGATTTAGGCGCACTCCTCTGACTCCAAGTTTGTGCCATGCCTGGAGGGTCGTCAATTCGATTGTATCGGGATCGATGCCCACAACGCCTCGGCCATGGCGCGGCCCTATTACTTTGAGAGCATCTAGTAGGCAGGAATTGTCGTTTCCGTAAATGGAAGGTTGGACTAGCACGATATTCGAGATTCCGATTGTGTTCTCAAATTTCATTGCGTGTTGCAAGTTGTGCAACGAGGGCGTGTAAGCCGCGTGCGCAGCGAGTGGGTAGTCTGGCGATGTTACATGCATATGGCAGTCCCAGGCATGTATTGGCATTCTCCGGGAGAGGTTCGACTTATGTGGAACACCATTGTGAATTTTAGCTGGCCGATGCAATGGTTGAAGATAAGATTGAGCATGCCTTAGAAGAGGAATGAGTACGCGATTCACAAAAGACCCGAGGAAAGGAATGAGCTTGATCTTTTGGAGAAACATATTCTGAAGAGTGAAAAGCGAAACCCCTTAGTGACCTACCAGCGGCATTGATGGGCCGAGAAGGGGATATATAAGATCCCCTTAGAAGCCGCTCGGCGTATTGATGCAGGCATTAGAGGTGGGTCGCTTCTGTTACATGAAGGAACTGAAAGACGGAGTAAGTGCAATGGGGACTTTCGGACATGTGTGACTCGCGGACCAGAATTTTTGACGGGAGATGACCGAGCAGAAATAATGGCATTGCTATTGTGGTACTACGTAAGCAGTATTTGCTTCTCGGAAGTTGACCGAGAAGATCTACACCTGTTCGGAAGTTGACCGAATGTGTGGGCACGTGGCGCGCTAAGGATGAGAGCAACATAGATTAACTCGACTCCATATTTTAGCATCCCCACGAACAGTCTCCATACCCCGGAAAACTATCTCCCCAGATATGATGGAGCTTGCGCTCTATATATTGCGTTGTCTCCCACCCCAGCCATCTTCTTTACAGCATTGATCGTCAGCCTTTCCCAACCACTCTTGATAGTAGTCAGCATGGGCAAGATAGTGCCACCCTTCTATATACTAGCCGTTGTGGTATTGGCCTGTGGTGGTATTCCTAAAGGTCAGCCTGATTTTTCTTACAGTTCATACCTAATTTCATACCTAATTTCAGATCATTGACTATTTTCCTAGGTTACGATGAGGGCGGATTCAGTGCTAGTGTGACTTTGCCTGCCTTCAAGGCTGACTATGGCCTTAAGAAGAGTCTCTGGGTCGGCAACGCAACTGGTCTTGCAAACCGCACTGCCAACATCACGTCCTTTGGCGTACTAGGTGCCGCGTTCGGCGCCTTGATTGCCTACTTCCTCAACGATAAACTTGGAAGACTGTGGTCATATAGACTCGCAATATTGATATGGGCCAGCGGTATTTTGATGCAGGTCTTTTCATCTGGGATCTTCGGATTCCTGCTCTTCGCTAGAATTTGGGCAGGACTCGGTGCAGGCGGCCTCACCGTCATTTCACCGCTCTTTCTCTCGGAAATTGCGCCCACCAAGTCTAGAGGAATGGTTGTCAGCATGTACATGGTGTTCCTGCTGTCGTTCTTATCCTTGGGCTTTTTTATCAACTATGGGGTCAGCAAGCACATCGCCCAGGCCAGAAGGCAATGGCAGATTGTTCAAGCGATTCCTTTGATCCCGGTCGGTATCGCCTTCATTCTCTCTTTTCTAATTCCAGAGAGCCCTCGCTGGCTCGCTTCCAGAGGCCGCCACGAAGAGTGTATCGCGGCCCTTGCTCGACTCCGGGGAATGTCTCGCGACGAGCCAGCGCTCATGGCCGAACACGAGAGGACTGAAATGGAGGCCAATGCCCTTATCGAGATGACAAATACCTCCATGTTGCAAACAGCGAAAGAATGCTTTACTACTCCTACCCTGCGTAGTCGTTTCTTCCTCGCTGTCATGATGCATACTGTTGCCCAGTGGACGGGGGGAAACGGAATCACGTATTATATTTCGGACATTTTCCAATATGCCGGCATTCATGGGTCCGAAACATCTCTTATCACTTCTGGCGCTTACGGGTTGGTCAAGCTGTTCATCACCATGATCTTTGCATGGGGCCTCATTGACAAGCTCGGTCGGAGGCGCTGCTTCCTGGCAGGTCTTACTCTCCAAGGGATCACCCATATTTACATGGCCGTCTATTTCGGCGCTATCGGCCAAGGAAATTCACATGCGTCTAATGCGGCAATCGCCTCGGTCTTCGTTTATGCTGCTGGCTGGTCTATCGGCCTGTGCACAATTCCATATATTTACGGTGCCGAGATCTTCCCAACCAAAACCCGGAGTTTTGCATACGCCACCACGATGTCCCTCCATTGGTTCTTCCAGTTTGCCGTCGTGCGAGTAACACCAGTCATGCTGGCTGCTTTGGACAAATGGGGTGCATACATGTTCTGGTCCTTGATTTGTGCTACCGGTATTGTTGTACTGGGGCTATGGGCACCCGAGACCAAGGGTGTACCTCTAGAGCGCATGCACGAGCTTTTTGAACGGCCCTGGTACCAGTGTTGGAAGTCAAAACTTGAGTTTCGTGGAGAATATGAAGACTCGTTTGTGGGAAAAGCTGGAGAAAAGCACCTCGTCGAGCAGCGCGAAGGGAATACTCATTCAGAGGTTTAAAGAGTATTTGTGAGGATGGGTTCCGGTCTCACTGTATGGCAGTAGCCTCACGATGAAGCAGGAGCAGGGATAAAAAGTTGGAACTCTGTTACACGAAAAAGACCAAGGTAGAGAGTAAAGAGTAGAAAGTCAGACGGCTTTTACCTACTCGACTCACGCGCTAGTCCTAGGCGGGCCCAGTGCCCTATCCCTGATAGCCACCATCATACACGCGGGTTCACGTGACAGGCCGCCATTCACCCTTTCGCGCGAAGCCACATGTGATGGGCCGTCACAGTATTGAGTTTTATCTCCTATCCTTCGCCAAACTTGCCTAGGCAGACTCATCTAGCCACCTTAGAAGATTAATAGAAGCTGTTCGATACCACCACTAGACGCAGCTCTATGGCCGTATTCATATCTTGCTAGAATCCTGTTCATTCATTTTGCTGCTCTAAGCTAGATCGAACCCCGGATTCATGGTGACACTGATTGGTTCAATCTGGGAGAATGCTTCATACATCTCAGTCGACATATCCAGCAAATTATAGCTCATTGAGCCCTCCATCTCGCTGTTAATGTAAGACTGATCAAGCAGGATTGTTCCTTCTAGCTGGTTGTTGGATTCATTTAGAGGAAAATTGGCAAAAGTTGAAGAAGACGAGTAAGCGTCTGATGGAAGAGGTAAAAGAGGTCCGGTGGTAATGGACTGATTTGCTTCATTGGTCGATCCAACCGATAGGGAAATCGGTATTTGTATTCCTAGTAATTCCAGCTCCTTCAAAATCAATTTCGAGGCCGTAGCGATGACTGGAATCGATTATTATGGATATCTTGCAAGAAATTGCGTGACAATACCTGGATTTGTCTTCCTGAGGTGCTCCAATACTCTGACGCAAAATGAAAGCCTATCTAATGTGCTTGGTGCAGCGTTGCCTATTGCTTGGACTTCTAGCAAGAATATCGATGCAGCTGTATAAATGCTGTAAGCCAAGCTTAGGACGACATGACCCTCTCCAAAGGTGCGACCGTATAGATCAAACAGAGCGACAATAGAAGATGCTGATGATATACACTGAATTAATGGGTTGTGCTCAGTCATTGCACCCGCCAATTCTGGTTCTCGACTGAGTTTCAATTTGGCGCGGTTGAGCAATATGTTGATGGTGTGATAGAGGCAGCTACATTGCCATGTCAGTGTACTTTTTTGAAGCTTATCATGCTTCGACCCTACTTGAGTGTAACGATGTGGCTGGGTGGGCATTCTAGCTGCGTAGCAGCAAGGTTGATCTTGAGGTGATCGGGAAGGCCCAGCCACCAATCTCTAAGCTTCGAGCCTTCTGCGAGAGTGCATTGATAGGCACGAGATTGGGGAAGGTCTTGCGAAGGATTGTAAAGATGTATCAGAATCTCGTTTAGAATCTCTGCAAGCGCACACATCTGAATAAAACAAGAGATAGAGTGCGCCTGCTTTGGTCGATAATTTGAAGATAGAAGTCCGTGTGGAGTCCAACCCTCGATCTCAGCCGTGTCATCCACTAAAATGGGTTAGTGTTTCGTGTCTGTAGAGAAAAAGCATATCATACTTAGGACCCGAGGGGGGCTAATCTCTGAATTCTGGATCGTGGGCGAGCGCCCAAAATATAGCGATATGAGCTTATCCCAAAAGTAACAGCTCCAGAACAAGCGATTCCGTATCTCGATATCTTCGGCTGACAAATGGCCCGCGTCTGCGTATCTTTTGCCATCTATGCAAATACCCATATCATCGATGAGCCGAAATGCCATACCACTGTACAGCCAAGCTTGTGTGCGGTTGCCGCAACCACACTCTTGAGCACTTAGTAATAAAAGTGCTTGTACTGTAGGGATCTTGCTATGGCCGTGTTGGACATCTTCGAAGAGATCTTTCACTGCGTTTCGCGAGAATGCTGCGCCGTTGTCGAACGGGGCGAGCAACTGGTCCATACCTGGCTCACCGCGGCACCATCGGACGGAATGGGAAAGAACCGCATTTAAAAGTGCTTGGGAAAAGTAAGGGCCTCCGGTTTTCATGTCGCCTAAGCCATTAGGTTAGTAACTTTAGTACATGGTTAACAGATTTCACTGACGAGTGAAAGCTGGCCTGTACACAAAATTGAAAAGCGGCTGGATCCAGCAAAAATGCGAGTCTATAAGGTATCGGAAGGGCTCCTGCACTATTTTTCAGCATCGAAAAAGAATTTCTCATATTAGACTCAATCCTACCGGCGTGTCTGCTAGCTTTTCATACGCTCTTTCCCGCCAAGCGCTATTCAATAGACTTTCTTTCTTGGAAACTGTCTCTTGGTTTGCTTGATTACGACTAATTGTATGCGTCCGTGTACTACCGGGTAGTTGAAAGAGACTTGTAGATCCATGGAAAGATAGCCTTCCGTCCTCTTCAATTCTCAGTGATTCTACAGCCTTGGGTGGATTAGGACTAGGCTGGATCCCTGACACCAGAGCTTGATGCTCTGGAGAATCATTAGTAATAGGGCTATTTCCAGTATTTTTTGCTACTGAAAGAGCTGCCTCAAGCTGCTCAAGTCGTTGCTCGAGTCGCTGCGTATAGGATAAGGTCGGAGACCTGTTCTGGATGAGTATGTGTTTCTAGGGTGAATAATGAAAGTTTCACATGGCTACGATAGATGAACTGGCGGATAATACAGGGGTACTTGGGTTAGAAGAGTGTGCATAGGCTTACTTACAATTTATAGATGCATGCATCTTCACGGATCTTGCATCGATTACAGATCGGGTGTCCGGCGTCGCATTTGACCTGACATGAAGCATTAATGACCACACGGGGTATGTATCGGATAGGAAAATGCATGCCTTTCGCTTACGGCATGGTTCACACGAGAAGGCGCTCTTTTTCGAGTGGCGCTTCTGGCTCGATGGGCTGGACATATCTCACATGTCAAAAAGGCCGTTGACCGGTAGATCCTCCCACTTATGGACTGCGATGGGTTGGTAGGAAATCTTGGCCATCTTCCGCGCTCCCCATAGAAGTGATGTTAAGAGTGTGAACACTCTTTGTGTTAGACTTTGGGGGTCAGAGGTGTTCGCCGAACATGACGTGCAGAAGGCAAACTCACTAGATAATCTTAGCCTCGGTCAACTTCCGAGCTTCCCCAGACTCCACCTTACCCCGAGATTTCCCCGCGAAGGCGAAGAAGTCGCCTCACTATTAGCATCCGTGTCAGATATGGATTGGAGCCGGCTATATGACGGGAAGAGATATTAAATTCACCAGAGTACTGAGAGCTCTAATGGCTGACTCTGAGGTGTTTGCTATTCCTAAATTCAGACCAAGGAGCGGACCTAGCTAGATTTTGGTTGTCTATCAGTAGATATAATCAGAAGTTTGGATGACAAGGGATCTTCCTCATGAAGTCATTGGAAATTAGTGTCTGTCTCTACTCCATTTTGCAGAATACATCATGATCCTCTGCTCATTTCTTGGTTGACCATAGGATTGCACTTAGCGATTAGCATCTAGTCCGTCGCCTAGAATAGAGATGCACAGCTGTAGCAGAACTAATCATTGGATTCAATTTCATATTGACGTGATTAAAGGGACGAGTTAGTAGCCTAAGCATCTAGCGTCAGTTGAATGCAGCGACGCCAAAGGAAAAGAAGCATGTGGATATCCGAACAGGGGCCAGGCAACAATAAAGCAAGTTGAAGATGACACCAGGAGCAAGCAGCCATCGAGTATCAATCACTCACAAGACTATCAAAGATTCAAAGAGAAAACAGCAAAATTCTTTTTCTTTCCAAGCCAGTATCAAGCCTGGGGCATTAGTCTTTGCTACCATTTCGTAGCACTCGACTAAGGAGACCAGTTACATTGTCAAAGACTGAAAGGCATCTCATATGTACATTACATATGAGCATCGATTACCTAGGCAGGTAATATGTTCCAACAGGGTAGCTCGGCACCTCATTGGCACACTCTCGAAGAAGCCACAGGGTTTTGACATGTTCATGAGTAGCTTGGGTGAGGATCACGCTCAGTAACAGCATCTATACCTTGTGGCCTAGAAGTTAGTCGATTTCTTTTGAAGAAAAAGCAAACCCGTTATTGTTGGTCGATGTTAGCTGCGGGCACGGTCATAAAGCGATTGCGTTGAAGCGCGACTTCCCGCAATAGGCCCGCAAGATCGTTATTCAAGACCTTTCTAAATCGATCGATCGGGCACCACAGGCTGGGGGCATCGACGTTTAGGTGCACGACTTTTTCATGCAATAGCTCATCAAAGGTGAGATGTCTACCTTTTGCTCTTAATACTCGAAAGAGGCTCCCAACCACGTAGATGCCAAAGCCTACTATTGTTGTTAATGTCTTCACGACTGGCTCTATAATGTCTGCGTCGACATTGTTAGTAGATTAGGAGATACTGTGGAGCCCGGCTATTTCAAACTCTTAATTCATGAGCTGATTATGTTGGAGACTGGAACCAGCCAATGGATATCGATACAAGATATAAACATGATGTCCAGTAACCAATGACAGATCTGTGGATGGTAGCATCAAGGCCGAGTTGCGTGATCAGTGATTTGAATACCTTCTTTGACTAAAACCCATATGCTAAGAATCATGAGTATATTTCAGATTTCAAATTCGACAATAGATTGCTGAATATAGATTTGCTCGTCTACTCTGCTTCTTTCTATGAACTCTTTTCCGTGAATATTTTCTAGGTCTAGCACACTAATTATTGCGTTTGGTCGAAGGACTGCATAGCCAAAAAAATACTTATTGATTGTTACGTTGAGGTCTTACCCAGTTCTTTAGATAGGATATTGGTTACTAATGTGCAACGGCAGTAAGACCAATACCATTATGTGCCTACTAGAAGATTGTAATGTTTGAGGAGCCATCAGGGCCTAGACTCATGGCCAATACAGTTCTTAGGGGTTGGTTTAGTGAGCGCCGTGGCACAGCTCCAATGGGCCACTCGCAACGTTTAATATATGCTCGTGGTTTTCAACAGCCCATAGATGTTGTGTAGTAGTCCCACGGCTCCCAAGTGCTCGTATGTTGATCTAAAATCAATGGTAGATATTTCTCGGACCATTTGCCATGGTAGTCGCACGTGTAGTGAGCCTTGCGGTCCTCCCAGTAGTTTGGTAACCAGCCTGATTGCTCCCAGTCTATGATTGCAATGACCCGAGACGGGTGAGACAATGACAAGATTACATTACTTGGATGGAGGTCTCCATGTGTGAACACAATTTTACTATCATCAGGAAGATCTTGGCGGAAAGGATCCGGTATATTTTGAGGATCAGGCACCGGTCGTTTATATAGAGAGCTGAACCAGTCGTGAAATTCTTTGACAGAGATGAAGGGCCCGGCTTCCGCCATGTATTCAGTGGCAATAGCTCTGTCGTAAAGAGCACCCCTTGCGATGTTGCCTGCACAGTTGATGTAAAAGCTTGGATCAATGTTGCTATATAGGAAGGTGTCGCTTTACTTACCAATGAACATATCGGGGGAAGGTTGTTCGAGACGACGTATAGTATTGAATATAGTTCGAAGCTCGTGGCAAATACGTAAGCGTTCATCCTCTTCCATTTCTTGCCAAGATTGGTCTAAAGTTCTTCCTCTCATAGCTTCCATATAGAGAAAAACCTCGTCTCCATCAGTACGCCAGCCGTAGATTTCGGGAACTGGTATAGTGTTTTGTAGGTGATGTTGAATCATATAAAGAGATTGACCTTCTGCAATTCTCATTTCACTTCCCCATTTTACGAATAGACCCATCGACTCGAACACAGCAGGCGAGGGACGTCCATTGTAGCCAGTAGAGACGTCCCTTCTCTTATTCCCCCAATGAGTTCCAGCAAGATATTGGCTGCGTGCTTGCGAGCGTACTTCATCCGGTGGTGGCAATTGATTATAGTGCCGGAAAAAAGATGAGCTTCGAACATCAAAGTCTGCATCCCTGGGGACTGTTGTACGTGTTGATGAGAGGAGCTTGGGGAATCGATGTCGTGGAGAATTTGGGACGACGTACCTGAGAGCGCGTCAATGGTGCTCATTATGTCCGGGGGCACCTCAGATCTTGACGGACTGGGTCTGGCTACGTTAGCCGAGAACTGGGTTTGAAATACTAGGGCATTATTTTATGAACGCAAGCTGAAGTTGGAATCTTGGGGGATGGACACGACAGAATTCAATGGATGATGAGTAGGATAATGTCTAGTTGTGCGGCGCAGGCCATGCCAAGAACGATCCCAGCAAGGCCTAAACGCCGTGTGCTAGATAGAGCGCTAGTTAGTTAGCCCCGCACGACCGCCATATCAATCCAAACGTAGAAAAGCTTCAAAGAATTGCTGAGATCTGCCTACCTTCCGAGATAGGATGATACAAATTTGCGCGTATATGTCTTCTCGGATGCTGCACGGAATACTGGCCCCTACAGATAAGGAGCCCATTCGGTGGTTGATTCCTGAGCTACCCTGCAGTATACACCAAGACATGGGAACCGAGAAAATTCGGACATATACTCATAATTCATGCGCTTTCGAATGAGTTCTACACCAGTCTTTTGTGCTACGAATTGCTTATTCTAGCCACACACGGAATATGAGTTTACAATGTGAGTGCGAGAATGCTTATGCGAGAACACAAGCTTATCCAAGAGCTAACGATAGGTTAAGAATAAAGAGGCTGCTGAAAGTAAATTGAACGAGATATAGCTTGAAGCGGGTAAACTCAAAAGCACACTTGCGGATGCTGGGTAGTGAAAGTAGGCCATAGAACAAGACATTGAAATCGATGAAGTTCATCTATAATCAAATCAAAGGCCACCGAACGTATATTTACGCTGACCGAATCTCAATAGATGTTATGGTACTCTAGGTAACTCGCACTATGCAAGTATTTGATTTCCTTCAAGACAAGTGACTTCCCTGAATTACATGCAGGAATACATCAAGACAAAGGAAGTAAGAAAATTGGATAAATTTTTCTCAGTCAGTTCACTTCTGAGTAAGGTTGATATCGACTATTTAGGTATACTAATTGCCCCTGCTGGCTACATAAAGTCTTAGCGCCGCGCAGCAAGGCTGTTCCAATATCGTTTAAGTGGAAAGTGATTGATTTGGATCCAAAGGCATGAATATACATTAGCAAGCATATCTCGGATCAAGAGATGACGGTGCGGCATCCTCGTCCCTTGACCTCCAATGACCACATGGTGGGTTATCGCTAGGGGAGTCCTGCGGTCTAGGAAACTTGTGTGTGAACCCTTGTTGAACATCCCAACCGCATTGGCCGTTCTTATTTGCCCATGGCGTGCTTGTTGCATCACCATAATCCCAATCACCGTGAACTTCGTCAAACAATCGCAGGTCCTCCTTCGGCACAATACGATACCAATCGCTTGAGCGATACTCGGTTTCAGATGAGACTAGTAACATGTAAGCTAAGCTGCAGCGCAGTATGTAGCGGATTCATGCTGTGAACTTACTCTCTTGAGCATTGATGAGAGAGGCACACCCAATGTCGCATTTCTCCCGGAAACTAGCATGAGAGAAGAGGCCTACGTAGACTTTGGGGTGCTTCTTTAAAGTACCAAATGTCTCTTCCCTCACATCGTCTTCACTAAAGATTGTCTGAACATCTTTCCAATCATAATAATCATGATGGCTATGGCGATTAAAAATCACACCTTTAGCCATATACCAATCCGGATCGCTAGGAGTTGAATCAGTATCAAAGATATATATAGAGCTGTTAGACTCACTAATGGTTCGGGTCTCGACCGAAAACAACACTAATTCCTTCCCAATCGTGGCGATGACCGGCATTTGAGTTCCCATCGTGTACATAGTATGCGTCGTAGTTGACCCTCCACTCAGCAGTTTGTTCGCAATAGGACATGCCAACATATACCGGGAACTGGTTTCCTTTTGAATAATCTGGCCACATCAGTGGGAATCACGCAGGTACTAATGATCCTGACACACCTCCATGATAATCACCAGGATCTGTACAAGACTCTCCTGGATTAGGACCGACAGGTACAGATTGGCCTGGATTAGGCCCATCACCATTTGCATTAAGGGCACTTTCGGGATAACATGGATCCTATTGTCATTAATTCACGCTCCTATTGGTCAATGATGTGATTACGTACGTTCTCAGGCCCAGTTCTAGCGTATAAAAGTACAGGTGAATGGATAACAGCAGGATTATTATCATCGAATCCATTTTCGTGGACGAAATCCTCGAAGAAACCGAATTGGTTACTGTGAAATGCAGCTGGGTCCACTCCATCCGGTCTGGGTGGAATATCTGGAAGACGTTTATCGTGGTCCTTGGATTGGGGCATGGCGGCGCTTGAACCAACGAGTAAGGCACTCAGAATGCTTACATAGGACCGTGAAGGCATGCCTTGAGAGTACGATGGATCTGCTGTCATATGAAAGGTGTATGATAAGCCTGAATTGGAGCACTCTATTCTCTGGAGATATCTAACATTCTTATATTTGAGTGTAGCGACCTTGGTTCATAAAGTGCATATCTGTCTTCTACTGAGAAACTTATGATGAAAGACTCTGAACAAGTTTCAAGGCATGATATGCGGCGTAGAATGGCCATGTTGGAGAGGATAGTGCCCGGCAGCGTCTTGAGCTTTCAGATCATCGGACTTCTGGAATCCCGAGGCTCCATTAATTTCAGCATTGTTCAGATCACCAAGACCTAAGTAAGTGAGGCGTCCACTTTAATTGGTCGTTTTTGTTATAACAGTGGTTCTTGCTGTGCACCATAGGTATGATTTGGGCACGGCCTGCCCCAACTTTGAGGCTCTATGTGCTTCTCACTCGGCCGATCTCAGTATAGATACGTCTCCTTGTATTAAAAGCCTGCTTGAAGCCTCTCTATCCTTAGTCACTAATGTCTCTATGCTTCACTACTATACTAGCTACCGACCCATCTACCTATATATCATGACCGTGTGCCTAAGTATTGATCGATATCAGCGATCCATACTAAAGGTTTTTCATAGCTTTTAATCCTCCACACCATCTACTTAATGGTACCAATATCTCCAGGTCTAGTAATTATGAAACCCCAACGCACCGAAAGGAGGTTGACTTCAAAGTGACGATCTTACTGATTAAAACTGTGCCACCACGCCCAGACTAGTCAATAGTAGTCACACGAAACATTAAGGGAACCACCCTAGGATCCTTCTAGGCAGTTATAGTAGTCACGTAGGCCAGTAACTACAGTTTGCATCTGCCGCATAAAGGGGAGGGTGACTTCACTACACAAATTGATTTCCATTACTAAGATTGCCACTTGCTTCCTGACTACTTGATCTATCCTTGACACTATTAAGTTTGCTAGCAAGAATCAGCTCAGTCGCGTGATGGCAAATTGATGTCAACATAGTTTGCAAGACCTAACAAAAGTAAGACAAATATTGGGGGCCGAACGACAACCAGTGAAGATGGAAGGTGCATACTCGAGGAGATATCCTATCAAGGTCGCCGGATGAAGTTGATTGCGGCACGACGAGGCGCAGCTCCCTGATGTTGAGGCCTGCTTCCCCTGGACGACGTCACTCTGCACCAAAGCATGCAATCTTTCTTTACACGAGAAATAAATACCAATCACTAGCCATTCATAGACTCGTATCAGACTATGCGGTCATGTGGGGTAGTAAGTTGGGCGGTTATGGACCGGATTGTGGATTGGTTAGGGCGCCTTGCTTTGCCGCATAATATCGGATCCTGAAAGTCGAGTGGCTACACTACCTGTGACAATAGACGTGGCGTAGTGCACCCCCAGACAAAATGGCTGAGCTATATCATCCCCTCGGTCTTGCTTGGAGTGCTTCACGTCACTGACAAAACTTCATATTCAACAAGATGCAAGCTACAAACCCACTGAAAAAGACGATAGCTCCGTTCTATGACCGCCGCAACCGCGTCGCTTTCGAAGTGTCTATCCTAATTTTCGTACTGATTAACGGCGGTTTCATTATCCCCTATGTATTTGGGCTATGGCGTGCCACCGCGTATATTCGTGGACGCCCATCAGATTCTGAGCGGGTGTAAGAGACTCTTAATTACAGGATTGCGACTTACTGACTTCCCTTAGTGGCATGCTCGCCATGCATCTTGTCCCACTTATACTCACTAGCTTCACGAATTGTATCAATGCTATCCTCTATTCTACTACAGTTATGCCGATGACATATCCTGTCTGCACAATTCCGGTTCTCATAGTCGGATGGATCACTTCTATAGCAATCTTGAGTAATTGCCATAATAATTCCTCTGCGGAAAACATAAAATGTAAGTACTTCGACAATAAAACTTAGAGCAAAACCGAATTAACTCTATAAAGATTGCTATCAACATCACTCAACGCGTTACGGCGGAGAGTTGAGCGGAGCATCCGATGACCTAAGCTATGGTTGGACGATAGTCAGTACTATTATTATCGTGACGTAAGTCTGAGCCGAGAGCCACTCAGATGGATCCAAGTAATAACCCCAGGCAGTTACATCGGATATCTTTGGTCCACATCAAGGGCTTTGCATCGATATAGGCGAAAGGGTTCACCGGCGATGCCAGAACATGTTTCGGGGCTTTCCTACTCCGGAGAGCATGACATTGAGATCTAGGACCGTATTGCACGAATCGCCGGGCTTGTGGGGGTGCCTGTGGAGCATGTAAGCTCTACAGGATGAGGTAGACTGTATACGAGCATATACATAACAAACTTTTCAAATAAAATATACCCTTTTACTTTCGACCATAGGGCGGCGGCGGATTAGTAGTTACGCCGGTGACCAGAAGAGAATATCCTCTGTTGTGCCTCCCTTTTTATTTACTCCGTCACCCCCTTGGAAGATCTCTGACGTAGAAGCCACCCGATAGCACTTAAAGTCGGGGAAGACTTGAAGTAACTAGCGTGCACGGACGTGCGCGTCTGGAACTTCGGAAGCGTCCCGACCCATGAGCTCAGCTCGTCGTCTAGACCATCTGAGCGTATTTCTTACATTGCCAATGTGACTTCCGCTGGGAGCTCATGCCTCCATATGACCACCGATACGATCGTTCTTCGCTAAGCCGTCGATGGCAGTATGCCAACATCTCTCTCTCGCACGACATCTGTATCGCCCCGGTCCTCGCATTCCTCCGACGGTCTACCCATCATCGAAGGCCCTGAAGCCTACGAACTACGTCCAATATCCCCGATAGAAGATGGTGTGCGAGAGAATCAGGATGGCCTCCAAGTGTTGCATTCGGAAAATGCGGGCTTGCTGCCGAGCCCAAGACGCTTTTCGATAAGCTCGGTGCAGAGCTATGAGCTTTACACGCCGGATGAGGATCGAGCGGTCTTGAAGAAGTTGGATAGAAGGCTGGTACTGTTTATGGCTCTACTATACTGCCTGAGCTTTTTGGATCGGTCAAGTGAGTTGCTTTGGGACTATAACCGTGTGCGAGGAGGGCATGGATGCGGAAAACTGTCATAGGAAGGGGACGACTACAAGGCATATACTGACAAGGGGGAATAGACATTGGCAATGCTCGAATAGCTGGACTTGCCGAGGATCTGAACCTCAGCTCGAGGCAGTATGAATGGCTTCTTTGGGCCTTCTATATCACGTACAGTAAGCATGCAGTATTAAACATCCCGATCTTCTCCTGATAGGAAGCAGTTCTGTTTGAATGGATGACTCTTTTATACCGTGTCATTCCTGCCCACATCTACATATCGATGTGTATCTTGTCTTGGGGACTCATTGCATCATTACAAGCTGTTGCGACGTCTTTCAGCTTACTGCTTTTTCTCCGCGCCCTTCTCGGCATTGGCGAAGCGGCATTTGGACCTGGCGTACCCTTCTATTTATCTTTCTTCTTCCGGCGGCATGAATTAGCCTTCAGGACTGGACTTTTCATATCGGCTAGTCCACTTTCAGCTTCATTTGCTGGTGCTCTGGCATGGCTCATAACCAAGGTCGGAGAGCATGGACCGCTCAGCCCCTGGAGGCTTCTGTTCCTTCTGGAAGGCTTTCCGAGCGTGCTAGTTGCGGTTTGGGCATGGGATTTCGTACCCGACGGGCCAGGAGTTGCAAAATGGCTTACTTCGAGGCAGAGGGAAGTTGCGGTGTTGAGATTAAGGTCAGAAAAGGAGAACAAGGACGATGACCAAGTTCAGGAGAAGTACGCCAGAGGCACAGGGCTGAGAAAAGCCATTGATCTTCGGGAGGTTCTTCACGCTGTCAAAGATCCAAAATGTTATCTCACGGCTGTAAGTCCAGCGAAATGCACCCAGTGTCACTCGCGCTGACTCATACAGTTCATGTTCTTCAGTTGCAATGTTGCCTTCAGCAGTATGCCGGTCTTTCTTCCTACCATCATCCGAGATATGGGGCATGAGTCTATAACAGCTCAAGCTCTTTCTGCACCGCCGTACTTCTTCTCCTTTCTTGTGGTGCTAGCTACTGCGTACCTCTCTGATCGCCTTCGATCTCGCTCGACCTTCATAATAGTTCATTCCCTCCTCGCCACCCTAGGCTACGGCACTATCGCTATTGCCGGCTACTACCGCTCATCTAGCACCACCATCCGTTATCTTGCACTCTACCCTGCAGCAGCGGGGTTCTTCTCCGCAATAACCATCATAATCACTTGGACAATCAACAACCAAGAGAGCGATAGTAGGAAAGGAACTGGAGTGGCCATCTTGAATATCATTGGGCAAATTGGACCACTCGTGGGAACCAGTATTTTCCCCAAGGAAGACGGGCCATGGTATGTTCGGGGTATGTCTCTTTGTGCAGGCTTCATGTTTTTAGTGGGAGTATTGGCAGCCATTCTGCGACTCGTACTGATAAGGGAGAATAGAAGAGTGAAGGAAACAGGAAGTGGTGATTACGCGGGTGTTCCACTTGATGAGGGAGGCACAGCGAGGGATGAGCGGAAGTTGTTTGAGTTCATGCTATAGCGTTGAATCAGTCAAGAGAGCCTTATTGCTATTGCAGAAAATGCGCCATCAACAGTGAATACCATGAGTTGTGAATGTGATGGAAATCGGCTCATAGCCCGAATCTAACGTAGCTCTCGCACATCATCTTGAGAAACCCCTCTCCATATTTTCTAGTCGCAAATATCATTCTATACCAAAGAAAAAATTTAGTTTGCAAGGAACCGTGTCGCACTCGAGATGTGTTTGCACCACGACTGAAGGTGAGACGTAGGCGCATTGACGCACGCCAAGAACAGCCCCGAACAAGGAAAGCGGCCTTACGCCAGTTCGCAACTTCGCAGCAGCGCCTCGCCTTGATAACAACGATACAAGGCGAAAAGAAAACAGTAAAGTCAACGACACTTATATAATCCTCACTGCAGCCCCGAGGAGTCGAATTGACTCGGATCTGCTAACGCGGCCCCAAATATCCGACAGATCTGGAGCTACGACAACGCAATCATGTGGCCGTGACGCAACTGTAGATGAGCTACGAGTGATCTCTGAAGCTCCCTGACTTTTCGAGATACCCAAAATGGAAAGATCCAGATTGAGGTCACAGGCCAGCGAGCGGCCAAGCTCGACAGCTGAGTCGTCAAAAGCCGCCGAGCCTATGGAAAGCGTGCAAGAGAAGCCCGAAGATTTCGATCAAGCTTCAACAGCTGTTGGCAGCCCTTTGCTTTCAGCCAAGAGTGATGTTCCTACCATTGAATTTCAGCCAGAAGCGGACGTGGTGAAATCGCCAGGATCACCGCAGGGGGAAACGGAGTCGATGAAGTTTGATGGAGAAGACGAGAACCCAGCGGTGCCCGTCTCGTTTCAAAGATCTTTAAGCCCTGCGGCTATGCAGAAAAACAAAGGTGCTGCATATGGGAAGGTTGGTGAAGACGAAATCAACAGGATGCACAAGTTCTCCCTATACGAGACGAGCACACGCTTTTACCTTGTTGGGGCGGATATCATGGACAAACATTATCGCGTTCTCAAAATCGATCGAACATCCCCGCCAGGTCATCTCAATGTTTTTGAGGATGATATAGTGTACGACAAGCGGGAGATGAACCAATTGCTAAATGCCATTGATGACGGGAATAAGCATACCGGTGGTATGAAGCTTAAGTGCAGTACCTGGGGTCTACTAGGATTCATACGCTTCACCGAGGCTTACTATATGCTTCTTATCACGAAGAGAACGCAAGCTGCTATGATTGGTGGTCATTACGTTTACCAAGTGGACGGAACAGAGCTGATACCACTTACGACCGGCTCAACATCACGATTTCAGAAGGATCGAAACCCCGAAGAGGCAAGATTCTTAGGCATAGTGAACAATCTCGATCTCACTCGGTTCTTCTACTTCAGCTACTCCTACAATATCACGTGGAGCCTTCAGCAGAATATCATTCGCGAGCGACAAGCACTCAATGAGGGCCGACAGCATCCTCAACGCGACTTCCAAGACATGTTTGTGTGGAATCATCACCTCCTCGAACCAGCCCGGGATGCCCTCAAAAATGTCTACGATTGGTGCCATCCCGTCATTCATGGATATATTAACCAGCAACCCCTCGATGTTTTCGGTCGAAGAATTTACATCACATTACTTGCGAGACGTTCACGGTTCTTTGCTGGAGCACGATTTTTGAAACGCGGGACTAACGACCTGGGTTATGTGGCAAACGATGTGGAGACTGAACAGATTGTGTCTGAAGCACTTACGACTTCGTTTCATGCACCGGGTCCACGGCTATTCGAGAACCCTACGTACACCTCTTATGTCCAACACCGAGGCAGCATTCCACTTTATTGGACCCAAGACAACACAGGTGTTACGCCAAAACCGGATATCGACCTCAACCTGCCGGATCCATTCTTTAGCGCCGCAGCGCTGCATTTCGACAATCTCTTTGAGAGATACGGTGCGCCAGTGTACGTCCTCAACCTTATCAAACAACGTGAAAGAGTGCCAAGAGAGTCACAACTTCTTCATGAGTATAAGCAAGCGCTTGACTATCTCAATCAATCATTACCCAGCGACAAAAAAATTTTATACGAAGCGTTCGACATGGCGAGGGCGTCTAAGACCCCTGGCAAGGACGTGATAGGTACTCTGGAGCACCTCGCTGAGAAGGTTATACGGAAGACAGGGTTCTTCCACAACGGTGATGTTGAGTCTGATATGTCGCAAGTACAAAATGGAGTGGCGAGGACTAATTGTATTGATTGTCTTGATCGAACGAACGCTGCTCAGTTCGTAATCGGAAAGCGGGCACTCGGGCGGCAGCTTCAGGCGCTCGGAGTCATTGCGGGAAATACGGTGGAGTACGACACGGATTGTGTTGACAGTTTCACACACATGTTTCATGGCCATGGAGACGCCATCGCCATGCAATATGGTGGCTCCCACCTAGTCAACACGATGGCCACATATCGGAAGATCAACCAGTGGCAAAGTAGTTCCCGTGATATGGTAGAGAGCTTCAAGCGCTACTATCATAATTCCTTCCTCGATTCGCAACGTCAGGAAGCGTACAATCTGTTTCTCGGAAATTACATATTCACGCAAGGTCAGCCAATGCTGTGGGATCTAACTACGGACTATTACCTACACCACGAGGATCCGCGTTCATTGTTGCATATGGCCCAGAAAGAGTACATCAATTGGTTCACGCCCAAATATCTAGAGCCGCGTTCTCTCCCTGCTTCCACATTTTCACACAAGAACCAGCTGCAGCGTGCACCAGAACATGGAGTCGATTCGCACGATGACTACTGGTTAGAGTACTACCGTCCTCTTGCGCTAACTTCGTTCCTAAAGGTGTATGCTTTCCGGTTGAATTGCCCTCCCAAAGAGTCAAACACGGCTTTTCCGTCTCGCCTACAAGATGCATCGCCCTTTGTTGTCCGCAAAAAGCAACAAGACCATAACTCGCCGGGGAAAGAAAGCAAGAAAGTGCAACGAAATAGAGTGACTATACTGGATCCCTCAAGCGAAATGGACTACCGAAAAGAAGGAATAATGGATCGGCGACACAGAAACATCCACTTGCTCATTCCTGAAACGGGCTCGCCCGTTAAGCAGTCGATTTTGCGTGACCCGCACTTCGAGACCTTTATGCCAGCATCAGCACCAGCGGCTACTGGCGGTTTCCCTTCTCTTACAAATTCATCATCCACTGGACTCTCCACCGGTTTCGGCAAAAAGGGCTTCAAGCCAGCTAACAAAGCCCTTGTTCACCAATGGACGCTCACTCAATTCTATGAGAATAGTATAAACCCTTCGGTAAGCGCCACGGAAGAAGATGAGTACTTGCGCTACGTCGAACACCCACTCAATCTCCCGCTTGTCGTCAGCAGCGAAACCCCATCCGCAGATGATCCCTCCGCACTGGAATTTTACGAGTATCTAGACATGTCGGAAGGCGGTCTACACAACAGTGCCCGCGATCCTGAGACCTCGTCTCTCCGCCCTTCAACTGCGGATCCAGACAACATGTCCGTCCGTTCGTTGAACCTGGCCCGCCCCACATCGTCCGCAAGCTACCACCCCATGACACCCTTCTCACACCCTTCATTCCATCCCCATCAGCACCATAACATACTATCCCACTACAATGTCTACTCCGCAGTCCACGCTCACTTCGCTGGCCACGACACTGACTCTGAGCCTCCGCATCCCGACGTAGGGATGGGCCGCTTCCAGACAGCCGAAGAAGAGATTGAGGAGTTTGAAGAATTCCTGACTGTCAAGGATAATCCGCTGGACGTGGAAGAGCACGACGGCAAAAAGAAGAGGTACAAGGCGTATCGGCAGTGGCTGAGGGGGAAGAGCTTTTTCAAGCAGAGCAAGGTGGATCCCGAGTGGCAGAACCAGCTGCCTGTGAGATAGTGCGACGTGATGAAGCGAGAGTGTGGTTAAATGCACTTTTCTTTGTTCATATGCTTTTTTTTGAAGGCTCTCATCGGTGTTGAACGGCGATGTTTATACTTTGCTTGTCGTTAAGCTCGCGTAGAAGCTTGGAGTCTGGACTAGATTGGAACTTCTTCTGTCGATAATTTAGTACTCATGAAGTTATGAGACGATGCCTCTTGAGTCCAATCATAAGCCCTTAGACAAAATTGCATGTCGACTGTTGCCTTTTGACGTTAATTTTTGTATTGGTACAGTACTTCTAGCTCAGATCTCTACGACACTGACTTCTCTCTTCTCCGAGACCACACTTTCTGCCTTTTCACTCTTGGGTCCTTTTCCTTTTCTCCACACCCGCTGATCCCGAGGATCAAAGCCTCCATTGCCCCACAACGCCCACTCAGGTGTATCATCACCCACGTAGTCCTCCGGCCGCCACCCTACAACCTTCTCCTTTCCGTCTTGGCCGATTTCGGTCCTAGTGCCCTGGATTTTACCCTCGTATAGGTCGTAGAAGCGTTCGAAATCGATGCGCGTCGCCCACTTACCATTGGGCTTGAAGCGCGTAGAGTCAGCCAAGAGAACACAGCATGAATGCGCATGCTCCGCTGCAATACCGTATGCGAGACCGCGAGAAGATAGTTCTTCAGCAAGCGCAGTGACGAATGCAGCGACTTCCTCGTAGAAAGGAACATTCTGCATTGTGAGTCCTGCACTGCCGGCTGCCGAGGTACCGCAGTATGTGACACCTTTGACTTCGACGAAACCTGGTAGAGCGCGTTCGACGAGATCAGCGTAGCCTCTCACTTCTTCAGCCATGTTGAAGCCCTTGACTAGTGTGAGGCGGAAAACGGTGCGCTGTTCGAACCTGCGGTTGCGTAGAATATCGAGGCAGGCGCAGAATCGTTCCCAAAAATCGCGATGGAGTGGGCGATCTATTTTGCGTAGCGAGTCTTTGTTAGATGCATCGATAGAGACATAAAGCTGAGTTACTGGAATGAGAGAGGCGAGCTGGGCCGGGTGTTGAGCGTTGCAGACGAGGAAGGTAGATATGCGGTTACGATGCATGATTGACAGGAGGTCGTTGATGTGCGGATAGAAGATGGGTTCGCCGACAAGAGATAGAGCGCAGTGCCGTATCCGCATGGCCTCAGCGAACCGCTCAGCTCTCACACCGGGGACCCCTTTCATCATCTTTATTTTCTTATAATGAGCCGTTGTTATGCCGTCGTAGATTAACTCTGGGGGATCGGTGACCCATCTCCATGTCGTGCCAACGGGATTTGTACCGTGGCGCCAACAAAAGACGCATTTGTTTGAGCAAGAAAGCGAGGGAGTTGCTTCCATGCAGAGGTGAGACTGAATGCCATAGAAAGAATATTTGTAGCAAGAACCACGGCCGCGAAGCGCTGATTTTGTCCAGCGACAAATTTTTACGCCCGAGTGCGAGCCGATGATGGAATAACCTTGTTTCGTCAAAGCGGTGTGGGTAGGAGATGTAACCGGAACCATCTCTTTGGGCGCTACCGTTGGCTTCGAAGCGGCATTGGATTTTACTTTGTACGATGTGAAGTCGATTGGTATAGGAGAGGAGGATGTGTCGACCATGGAGCCGAGGTCTTCAACGTCGTCCACTCTTTCCGTTTTCTTCACCTTTGGTCTGGAATCCTCTCTGTCACTATCCTCTGCAGCATCGATATCTTCTTCGTCGCTCTCGGCGGGGTCTCCGCTTCCCGGGATACCTTCGCCCAAACCTCGTCCTTCTGCTATTTCCACGAGCGCTTCCTGGACTCCTATCCGCCATTCTTGCATCCGTATCTCAGCATCGGACTTGACGTCTGCCATGCCGAGCGGATACGCTCGCTTCCTGCCAGTCAATCTCGCCAACCATTTATCAACCTCCCTTGCCTGGCTGCAAAAGCCCTCCTCTTCCGTTGGCCATCCTTCCTTATCCCCAAACCCAAGGACTGAGTAACCTAATAATGCTCTAAGGGGCGCAGTGTCGATTCTGAAATCATTATGTGTTTCCTGAAGATTTTCGAGAAAGGTGCTGAGGACTGTATCAATGTTGTAGGTAGGAATTATGATAAAGTAGAAGTGCTTCACGCCCGGTTCGGCCTTCGGAGGGCTAATGAAGTAATCGTCATACTCAATGTACGAAAGATCGAGGGCTTGCGGCGGTAAAAAGGAGGCAGACTGGTCGCACCCACTCGTCCATTCTGTGAGTGTTGTCACGAATTGCGAAGCAAAGCGCTCGGTAGTACCGGAAAGCGACTGGAAGAAAACGAGCGGGCGGATCTTGTCTGTTTGATGATTGAAGGTGGGCGCTGTCGCAGGTGATTTCCTCGGTACTTTCCTCCCTTTGACTGTCTTTGGTGCCCTCCTGCTTATTGAGACGGGCGCAATCGCCTCCGTCAAGTCCTCAGCATGATTATCCAAGTTCAACACAGCGACGTCTAGGGTTGTGTTTTCCGGGAGCCACTCTGGCCTTAGCTTGATCTCAGACTTTTCAAAGGGCGAAGATGGCGGTGGCGACACCGATAATTTCCCCCTTCCCCTCCGGAGGTATATCGCAAGGTGTACGATCGCAGCCAACGAAAGGGCTGAGAGTAATATTGGCACTCGATGCGCGTGCCATATCAGAAGAAGCTCTACGAAACAGTGAGTTGAGTCTTCTCCCGACAACTAGAGACATTCTTACCTGCTGGCAGCTGCTCCAGAACCTCTGCTGTTGGCATGACTGCGATTGTCGCTAAGTTATTCAATGTTTGACTGAACTTTCGTGTCGTGTGGGGTTGGTAGCGGGGTGCCAAGATGCCATGTGATTGGAGCGCATCGGCACCGCAGAGTACGACGTATATGAAAACTCCTTATATTGCGAATCGAAAAGAAGTAGATATATAACACTGCGAAACTTTCATGTTCAAACTAACTAGACGTTTGTCTGTATATACAGGCAAATGTGAAATGTTGAGACGCCAGTGCCCTTGGGCTCAGAACTGCACCACGATGATATGCGTCGGAATGCATAGTTGTACAGCAACGCCAGAAACACCTTGTTTTTCTCCCTTCCTCCTTAGTGGGGTATATCTCATGCTGCCGTAGTCTTTGGTTCCCTAACGCCGTTTCTCAAGCCCAAACCTTAAAATCAGGAGATAATCCTCCCATTATAGTAAACGCCATCGCAACGCAATCCAACCAACCGCTTAGGCGGTGGTGTCGGTCTGGCTGTTCCATATGCTTGTAGAGCGCTAAATAATAGCACAAGCATAATGCCTCCCACGTACTCATCCTCTATCCCTCAATCCCATCCATCCGGATCGGGAGTCTTTGAACTTCGTTTCTTTTTAGTGCCAGATGGCCGGCTTCGAGGCTTCTTTGGGGTGTTTGCTGCAGATGTCGACGACTTCCGCTTCCTGCTGCGGCCACTGGTAGGTACCGCAGCTACGTCTCCTCCACCTTCGTCGGGCGTAACGTAGCCGGCCAAATCATCGTCATCCAGCCCTTCCTCTCCTACTTGTAAGTCCTGGTCTATATTGAGGAGATCCGCGAAGTCATAGCATCGTTGGAACATAGACTCACGACTTTCGACAGCGTTAGCGATAACGTCGAGACGTTCCCAGAGCTCTCTTCCGGAAATAAGGTTGTTCCGCAAAGCAGGTTTCTGGAAATCCTTGTGAGAGATGCGGCCGGGAAGGTTTTGCAGATTGTACGCTTTCCGGATAAAGCAGCGCGTTTCCCACATCATCTGTAGAATGATGCATGCCGACGTGATCTGGGCAAGGCGATCATCCGAGATAGAATCGGATAAAGCGGCTGCTGGCTCAAGTATAGCCGGAATGGGAGGCAATCCTACCGCGATTTCTTGGGTTGGCTGCTCAAATTGGGTCGCTGCCGAAGGCTGTCTAGGCATCTCGCGGTCAATGACAATCCCAATGGAAGGACCGGTGTATTTCAAAACAATATTTTCTAGGCCATTGGTAATGATCGCAATGTCCTCTAGCTTCGGGACGTCGAAAAGTGCCAAGTTTTCTAGGCAAAATCGTGCGAAAAGGACAGTGGTCGATCTGGCTTCCACTCCTTCTAGCTTGGCGAGCTCGAAATCCATTTGTTTGCAGAGATTGACGATGAATTTTTTGAGAGTTTTTCTGTTGCCGCCTTTGAGTACACTAAAGACATGGAGTAACTTCGGCTTGTATGATGGCACAATCAAGCCATGGGTATCATTGAAGACCCTCCGTTGGTACTCAAATGTCATTCGAATTGCTGCCATGTATTCCTTCTCAAACATAGTCTCATGCGCATCGTGAATCTTTTTGTGCTCTACGGCAGCAGTCTGGGCGATGTCTGCGTTGGAAGAGGAACCCAGTGCAATAAGCGCCGGGCCACACTCCTTGGGATGTACGAGACCTTGTCGGCTGATGCTAGTGATGATATGTGTGGCAAGGTTTGCCAAATCATCATCAGACTCAAGGGCTGTATTGATTATATCATGAAGGAATTTGCGGGCTAGGTAATTCGTTGTGACCTGCCCGTCACTAGCCACGAAAGTGATACCGAGGCGCCCAGTGCTTGTGGTTGGATCTTGGCTCCTATCAGCTTCATGATCATTGTCGGAGGGTCGCTCTGCCTTCAAGAAGAAATCACGAAATTGTGTGAGGGCCACCCGTTTCAGAGCAACGTTCTCGTTCTTCAAAGCCACTTTGAATGTTGCTTCCACGTCGGGACGCCTGAAAAGAGCGTGTGCTCCCTGACAAACATCGGCGACACTATACAACGCGTGTTCACGAATAGTGAGTCCCCATGTTTGCTTGGTAAACGGTCGAACTGTTGCTAATAGTAGAACAGATGGTAAGTTGCCTTCGCTTTTCAATAATCTCTTCAGTTGCTCTTCGGTTCCCTTCTTCTCGGCAATTTGCTTTCTCGCCACAGCGGAAAGGGATGCACGGAATTGGGCTGCATGCTCGTCGAAGTTGCAGACTTTACCGAGAGTTCCAATGAGAATCAGCCATGAAAGTAGTCTCATCTGGGCCTGTGCATCGGCTTCTTTCGATTGCGAGGAAAGCAGCTCTAGATTGACAACTAGGGATGCTACCATTCGTAACAATTTCGTAATACCATTCTCCGCCAAAGGGCTGACAGTCCACGAGCAATGGACGACATCTAAAAGAGTGCCTTTTCCGGGCGCGTTTCCTCGAGCCGTCCAGGATGCAAGTTTATTGTAGACATTGCTTAGCAAGGTCCATACTTCGGTTGCAAAACCCTGTGGAAGATTTGGAAGATGAGGAAGCACAAATCGGAAGATGGTCACCGTTGGCCGAAGGATTTCCAGGTCATCTGTATTGGCAGGATTCTTAAGATAGAGTTTCAAGAGCTGTAGCTGGTCGAGAGCGAAAAGACCTGGGCACACTCGAGCAAAAACACTTAGTGTCTGCAAGACATGTACTTGTGAGCACCCAGAAACCATTGATTCGGGGTCGATTACTCCCTCGACCATGTCTCCGATTAAGACCTTGCAGATCCGAGTGTGAGCGACGGAGACAGGTGACGTGCCCACAAGAGAGCTTGTAAAGAACTTCTCAAACGCTTCAACGCGACTTGGTGTTCCCTGAATCTGCCGCACAGTCTGCACTAGCAAAGACGCTCTCTCAGCGCGACGGAGCTTGAGCTGATTCTCATCTACCTTAGAGTTGGCATCCAGCGGCTTAAGCCAGATGTCTTCAAGGGCTTGACGGGCCATTTCCGCAATTGATTTCTCGATATCCTGTGACGGAGGGAACAGGTGTACTACAATCGAGAGCTTGTGGTCTTTGGAGGCGGAAGTCGAATAAATTTTCTTCAATAAACCGATCGCTTTCTTCTTTGGGCCATTAGATGGATCCATCGTAAGGTTAAGGATGCTCGGCAAGCAATGCTGCTCCAAGGAAGGATTCCCCTCTAGGCATTTTGAAACAAGAGAAACAGCGTCTGTACGAACGAGGGGTGAATTATCGCGAAGGAGATTTATCACACCCATGACAAGCCTGTCCGAGATTGCCTGAGGATCTTTGTTAAGGAACGACTCAATAACTTTAGTTGCTCTGGATTTGAGTGTTGCTGCATTTTCTTGGGTGTACTTGAGCATAGTATTGACGATACCGGTGAAGAACTGGCAGAACGGCAGTTGCAAGGTAAGAATGTTTGCTGCAAGTTGGCTCTGAGATTCCGAGACATTTTGGAATTTGCTACCAATACTATTAGTTGGCATGGCTTTCTGGGCGGAAAATACTTACTATTCTCGAGATAGCCACGTCGGGTCAACGATCATAGTCTCGAGACGGGTGATAAGATTGGACATGCCTTCATCACGGGGTGCCTCATTGTCATCCGATGCGAGACTTCGAACAGCAGAATCCAGCCAAAGCGTAATGTAGTATCCTTGTATCGATTTGAGATGGGGATCGTCTTGCTGAGCTTCCACTTTTAGATAGTCAGGAAGGGATTCGATGACCATGCGATACGGGCCATTAAAGCCGAGTAAGTCTTTCTGATGGATGCCACTGTCGAACGAATCTTCCGCCATTCGATCTAGCTTTGAAGAAAGGTCAGACTGAGAGATATCAAGCTCGCGCCTGAGATGCTTCACGCGGAGCTTGAAATCAATGATGCCGCAGCCCATAGCACCCATGATAGCGAGTGCCATGTCCTTATTGCTCTGCTGCGAGAGGACATTGTGCATACGAATGAAGAGTAGGTGCAGGAGCATCGACGCGGCAGGCCATTCTGGAGACCCGAGAACATTACAAAAATCCTCCACAAACATATCGAGAAGATTACGGAAAGGCTTATCGCCAGACTTAGAAACATTTAGAGCTCTGTCTGTAAGGACAGTGGCGATGCGATTTGCTATGCCTTTGGCGTTCGACATCAGCTTCTGAGCAATGGCCTGCGCGGGTAGTTTCTCCATGGATGCGGCTTTTTTATTTTTTACAAGGGTCTGTTCAGACTCATCTGAAGACTCGTCTTGATCGATTGATGCTACTGCTTTCTCGTGCCGCTGCTCATGGTTTGTTGCAGCCACTTGTACGAACCGCATGAATAGCGCTGAAACTGTCATTATTGGTGGATCGCGAGCCGATTTGAACTGTCTAGCATTTGATCCTTTGTCGGGAAGCTTCTCGAGATTGTTGAGTATTTCGGTTATGATGTAATGCTGGTGGTCTGCACGCGAGCCAAAAATCTGCGTGAGAACTTCCATAGCTGCTTGACGCATAGCTTCAAACCCCCGAATACTGAATATTGAGTCCTTCTCGGAATCACTATTTTGTTGGACGAGTAAATGCAATGCTAGATACTCAACCGGGTTTAGAGAGCTGTCTGTCAAAGGGGCTTTGCCGATGAGAGCTGCAAGCTGGTACATTACGCTCGTGCAAAGTCGCAAGACAGAGCGCAATTTCTCCTTGACGATTGAGGCCTGGTCAAAGAGATCGGACGAATCGCCACTGCGACGAGATTCTAGCACTGGTATTATACACAGCTCCAGGACCCGTTTGATAGCATCGATGATTGCAACTACGCGGTCTTCCTGTCTGATTCGCCGGTCCTCAGGCCCTTCCAACATAGTTGTCAAGACCAATTTAATTGCCCTCAGTCCCGACTCGGCAGTCTTTAGGTCACCAGCCCAGGCCTCTAGCTCCTCTTGGTTGAAGAGCGACGATTGGTCCGTTATGGTGATTGTTGGTTCGCATAGGGAGTGTATAGTCACAATAGTATCTATCGGGACAGAGGAAAAGCAGCCGGTGCTATGAACTACCATTATTCGATCGTATAAGCGATTTACGGCGTCATTCCTCATGATAGTGAGATCAGAATCCAAGCAAGATACCGTCTTAAAGTAATCCGATTCGTCTGAGTTTTCCTTTTCATAATCGAGTTTTTGAACAAGCCTCTTCAGTTGATCGATCTTCTGCTCTGCCAACTCGCGATCCTGCGATCGTAGTGCTAATAAGCTGGTTTCCTGCTGGCTATTCTGGTGGACATTCTCGGCGACGCCTTCAACTGTAGGAATTTGATCGTACCGACGATACTCTCTTCGGCGAGCATCAGACCCAAGTGGGGTCACGACGACAGATGGGCCGGAACGAGGCGTTGCGGGGCTGACAGCTTTAACAGGCGTGCCGGAGGGAGATTGCGTGGCTGCGTTCTGCATGCGCAATGACTGTTTGTTGCTAGTAGCAACAGGATGAGAAGAGCCCTTAACGAATGATTGAGGCTGTGATGGTTTAGGAGGCGCTGGCTTTATTGTAGGCTGCTGGCGAGACTGTGCACCCGTTGCTAGGAATACTTAGAGGACGCTTCAGGGACATTTGGAGGGGGGCGAAACCTACGTATGTAAGGAACATCCGTGTACCTTAGAAGCGTACTAGCAAACGGACTTAGAACAGGGGCCTGAGAAGGCTTATCGCCATTAGCATGGCCAGGTGAGCCGTCTGGTGGAGGGGTTGCAAGCTGCGGCGTAGACTTGAAGTGACTGAGGGAATCAATATGTGCTCTCTCTTCAGAACAGTGGCTGTACATACTACTCCGTCATCTCATGCGGGTTGCCGAGTAGCTTTCGCAACTCTAGGAAGGTATTTTCCAGATGTTGAGCCGCAGACGGCGGGCGTTTGATCTCGTCGTTGAGAATGCCTATAGCTTTTCTTGCGGCGTTCTGTTGGTCTGGGGAGAGAGTGGACGGCGGGGTAGGAGGCTCGGCGATAGGGAAGGGTATTACATCTATACGATTGTTAGAGAGCTCCCCAAAGACGGGTAAAAGACTAAAGCGTGGCGCAAGGAGAGGTAAAGGTAGGCTACTGACCGGGCGAGAAGGGCACCACCGAGGTGAAGGGTGAATAGGGTAGCGCCTCATCCACTGTCGGCGGCCGAAATGGCAAACCGCCTCCAAAGGCATTGTTATGCCAGTTGCCATTTTCGTTGGCCGACATGATGTACTTTGTTGAGCAATGGCCGGTTGCGGAGACGTCGAGAGGACCTGCGGCTTTATGTGCTCCAAATCATGGGCTTGAAGGAACTGCCCTGGGAGAGCAATTGTAGGCTATGCCATTCGATATGCATGGCCTGCACGGCGCGGTCGTACAGTGAGCAAACACCTCTGCCACAAGTGCGGATTGTTGGATGCGCGTCTCCGGGCACAGAAGATGCGAGCGAGATGCGCCGGCTCGTGACCTGATTAGATAGGAATCGATACACCGCCTTCTACTTTGGGACTAGCCTCCCTGCTGGCGAGCAAGCCGCTAACTTTTTTCCTAGCGTCTCAAATCAATTATACGCAAGGACTTTGCTTCCAGCCGGTACCAATAAATGCGTCACAATGGCAGCAATTGGCTCTCTCGTCTTCTGTACGGACTGTGGTAACCTGCTGGATGGCAGCGCCGGCAAGCAAAATGCCATCCTGACCTGCCAGGTTTGCGGCGCCTCATGCAAAGGTACGAGCGCGCCGCTTATATCGTCTCCCTGCTCTGACATTTCGCAGACACGTCGTCGAAAGTAATTGTCACGCGGTCGAAGCCAACGGCTTTCCCGTCAAGTCTACGCGCCAAACGCTCCGAAGTGCAAACCATCACCGAAGACGACATGCAAACGCAGGCTCTCATTCGTCAGACATGTGAAAAATGCGGCAGGGAAGAGGTACGCTTCCACACGAAGCAGCTACGAAGCGCCGATGAAGGTTCAACTGTCTTTTATGAATGTGACTGCGGGCACAAGTATGTTTTTACCCTATCAGGCTTACTTTTGATCTTCTCTAATATGTATCGTACAGATGGAACACGAATAATTGAGTCCGAGATTCGAGCTGTCATTATTCTATACACTGTGCACCCCAACGCCTCAACAAATGCATCTTTTGCCGACCCCTCTACGCAGCGGCCGTTTCTGTCTTCGGTATAGTTGCATAGTTCAGCTCTCCCGTCTTCTCGTGTTCAGCCATGTCAAGCGCGACTATCACACTCTCTCGGACTACTCGCTCTGGGTCGTCCAGGTATTGCTTGAGAATATCCTCTACCCCCGGTGCTTCGCCCAGACCGCCCAGCGCTTCTGCGGCCTCATGCCGGACCATACCCTCCTCGTGCGTATTACTGAGAGTCTGGATCAGACTAGGAATCGAAGCTTCGTGTGAGAGTTGTCCGAAGACGAAAGCGATCTCGTGGCGGAAAAGAGCGGACGAGTCGCCAAAGCCCCGCGCTAATGCTTGAACGGCGGGCACGGCTGTTGGAAGTGTGGGTGGTGAGGCGAGATCGCGCAGAGTGAACATGTATCGGTAGCGCGTGAAGAGGGGAAGGGAGGCATCTAATAGCCCTTGCTCAAGCTTGGGTATTGAAGGCGTTTCTGTGCCTAGCGGTAGCGGTGGAGCGGGATCTATGGAGGCGAAGTTGCTGACACGTAATTAGCTTTGGGCGGGTTGCAATGTGAATGAAGTATTACCTCTTAGTCAACTTCTCTTGCTGTCCCTCCGCGCTACTCTCCCACTCAATACGAGCTGCTGCGATGTCACAGGTCTCCCGCACAACGACGTGGACATTTGGGTCATCACGCATTGTCTTCAGTAGCTCAAGGTTGTTCGTGTCACCAAGCGCTCCGAGAGCCTCAGCTGCTTCATGTCGATTTATAGGACGCTCGTCTGGATCCCTCAACAACTGCCGCAAATATTCAATTGCAGCATCGTGGCGCGTCTGACCTAGACAGTAGGCCAAATCATGCTTCAAGAGGTCGGATGGTGTTGTGAGCGCGGCAGCTATTGCTTCGATGGCGGGTACGGTCAATTCTGTGGGTGGCTTCTTGCAGGCAGGATCCTTGAGGCCATAAAGGGCGCGGAAGCGCTCAGCAAGGCTCGCCTTCTCGTTTGTGAGGATTTTGCGGAGTTCTTGGATTTGGTAATCTTGTGCTGGAGTCCCTGCAGCTGCCATAATGAATCGAAGGGCTCTTGTCGTTACGAGCAATGTCGTTGTTCTCTGGAGTAGTGTAAAAAGGCGACCTCCGACTTTTCGGCGGGGTGTTTCGAGATTCAAAAATTTCCATCTGATAAGATTAGACCCCGCACCACGTGACTACGCTTCCGCCTAGCACTAGCGCGCCAAGTCCCAGCCACATCTGAGTGGCTGGGCCATGGTCGACTCACCTTAACCCTCACTTGCGACAACAACAAAAGACCAGAGAACAATGAGGTGAATGAGTTTACCGGTTTCCGTCCGGCCCACCCGCGAATAGCGCACAATAAGCCAACCGCCCGACAATAGCACTAAGCACACCAAGCTCATTCACGCCGGCCCCGACGTTTACGACTATCCCTTCGTGCATCGACCGAGTCCCTTTCCGACCCTCAACGCTCGCGCTTTCTCCTTTCTGGCTCCACGACTGCCTCTACTATTCCACCAGCATTTTCTCGAGTCTCAGCATTCGGCTTGAAACCCGGCGACACTAATCATCACTATGGCATTCCTAAGCGGCGTCACTGATCGCTTCTGGAGCTATGTTAGTCCGCGCAAGACACAGCAGAAGCGTGACAAGCCTTTCAAAGTACCTGCCGTACCTCTCAAAAGCAGAGCGCCTCTCAAGAGTGCTCCTATATACACCCCAGAGTCTAAGATATCAAGGTGGCATGTCAAAACGCCTGGTACCCCCGACTCGACCGACGACACTTTACTCCCTCCCTCGCCGCCGAGCTCTGCAGATCGCTACATCGACTACGACGGCGACACTCTGGTCCAAGACTCTATCGAGGAGGCCCCAAAGACTAGCTCCGATGACGAGTGGGACGCGAACGAGGAGACCATGGTCGTCGACGATGGCATGTATATGGAGCAGCAGAAGACCATCAATCGTGACAAAGAACGAGAAAGACGCCAAATGCAAGGTAACGAGTTGCGCGAATCCGGTTGGTCCGAAGACTCCGTGTTCCTCTTTCAGAAATTAGGCCTGCGCGGCTTCGAACCGCTGCTTCCTGAGGCTTGGGTCGACGACTTCAACAGCCTTCCCATAGACCTGTTCACTCATAATAACGAAATGACGTACATCAAGTCTCAGTCTGGCTATGACTTCAGAGGTATGTGTCCCGCAATTCTACACTATGCTTAGCTTACAATTTGCCAGCGCAACTTGCATTAAGCGACCTCTTTGCTCTTGGAGGCTACGCGCGTGATGCAGTGCTCACTAATGCACCGCTCCGCACGCCTGAATATCATATTCGTAAAGCTGTGAATCGCTATAATCGCTGGGCCATGAAAGATACAGATCTCCAGCATACCTGGCAGAATCTTTCACTCTTCCAAATTGTCACTTGCACCAAAGATGTTCCATCATACATCGCAGAGCAGAAGATGACTCGCAAGCTTGCCAGCTTGTACGAGCAATGGAGCGACGCCTTCTCGAACTACAATAGTACGAACGGGAGCTACAATGACTTCGTCTACGCGCCAGAAGAGGTTCCCACCCTTTACGGCGTCATTGCCTCCTACACGATCATGGCTTTTGTTAGCTATGTTCCGCCGACTGAGTCAAATGGTAAAGGATCGCTCCGCATGATCGCTACATTCGACTTCGGAGAAGAGGGCTATGATGTTTGGAATTCGCTCGCAGTAGCCATCTTCGTGGTTCATTGCCGCAATAGGATGAATCAGCTTAGAGACTTCCTACCTACACCGGCCGTTGTTCATGAGCGCGATCCGGATCTCTGATCGAAGAATATCTCACCGACACTCGAAAACATATTCTCAATTGTTGCTCGAAATCGCCTCAACTGGAGGTTGTGTTCTGAGTGTCGCTACACCGAGATGAATGTGCTGAATCTACGGAGATGAAACTGTATGATGACGATTTGGAGGACCCGGCGTTGAGTCTTGCGATATACCCCCCGAGTTTTATGCTTTTGCCAGCTATCGTGCTTGTTCACCAGTCATGTTCCCTCAATTAGGACGTGTCTAGAGACAATGCTGCGCTGCATTTGCACTTATGGTGTTAACGGTCTCTTTTGCATTTGTTTGTGGTAACGCTATGATTATGTCGAGGGATTTTGGAACCAAGTCATTCCTTTAGGCACAAATTTTCCTCATTAGAAGGATAATGGCGGTGATTCGAAGTTACTTTGAAATGGATTGCCGTATTAGCAACTACTACTTGCGGGACTTTGACACCATCCATAAACTTAGTCTAAAGGTCAGAGGACACGCTACAGACCTAGATAATCCCACCAGATATGGTGTTTCTGAACAGTTGTCCTCGCATGCGTGTCTGCGTAATTTGCGTTAAAATAAAAGGGACAAGCTTGATATAGAAGCCACCCTGCATTAGCACCTATTTGTTCCTAGACGCCGAGCTCATCCTTACCAATCTGACAACGATACTGTATTCACGTCTCACTTTCTTCATCGTCCCTATCTTTCATGCCCAAGAACGTCCACAATATCAACCCATCGTAAGTCGCCTTCATTAACCCTGCACCACCAAGCATAGCGACCCACCATCTTCTTTCAGCAAAAATGCCTGATGTTCCAATGCCTCCAGCCTGCGCAATCGTTTTTACAGTGTTCACAACGCCCAAAATGGCTGTTCGCTCTTCGTTCCGTACCGCTGCCGCCAGGAAAGCCTGCCGTGGTGCTTGGTCCATACTCTGAGTACACGCCCTTAAGCTCAGAAATGCCATTGCGACCCACATGCCTGCTTTTGATGGCGGTGGAAGTGGTATCATGCCCAAAAAGATAGCAGATGGGAGGTGTGTGAAGGTCATCGTTTTCAAGGGGCCCAGGCGTCGGGCTAGCGGCAGAGCAGCGAAGTTCGAGAGGGTAGCGAGAATGTTGGTGGTGAAGAATAACGAGCCGAGAGCAGCTGCTGAAATGCCGTGGTAGGTGGTGAAAAAGTAGGTAAGCCACGAAGGAGAAGCGAGTCCGGAAGCATAAGAGTCGAGAAAGAAGAGAAAGATTAGCCGAAGCAAAATGGTGATGGATTTGGAGGAAATTTGCGGTAGAAGTGACCGGAATCTGGAGGCCATGGAAGGGCTTGGCGGAGGTAACTGAGATTTTCGGCGGATGTTATTTTCGAGATTGTCTTCAGCTAAAGAATCTCGTCGGTCAGAATCGCTATCGGAAAGTAGTTCCTCATTCTCGAGCTCGATTACTTCGTGGTAGGCTGGCTCCTTTTTCTCCAATTCCACACTTTTACTCAGGACGAGAGTAAGAACAAGTTTCACTATGCCTAGAGCGGCATATAGGGCAAACACTACTCGGTAACTCTTGGCCGCGTTCCACGATGAACGGTTTTGTAGGCCTTGAATAAGCCATCCGCTAGTCATAGTTCCCAAAGCGGCGCCCGCCGTTCCGCACATGGTGTACCAAACGAAGATATCGCTACGATCATCTTTCTCTGTAAGTTGGGCAAGAATGGATTCTTCGACAGCGCGAAATGGTCCAATCTCATTACCACTGAAAATCGTTATTCCATTAAGCCTATGTGATGGCCGGAGTAGCACTTACCTTGGACTTATCACACCAAGAACACTAGCGATTACAAGCACCCAATATGAACTACTGAAAGCGAATGCTACACCGCTTGCAGTCATCAAAATAGCCCCGACACTGAGAACCTTGCGTCTTCCCACCTGATCGGTTATCAAGGATAATATAAAACTAATGACAACATCCCCGAGCATCGTTAAAGTCATAAATAGCCCGATCCTCTTATCAGAGATTCCTAGCTCGGAGAGAAAATGAACAAGAATGAGAAATGTAGCCCCATAGGCGTAGAGACGAGCGAATCGTTGCACAAATAGTAATTTCGCATCACGCGGAGATGCCTTGACCGTGGCAAACCCGGAGACTTTAGCGAGCTGGGTAAAAATTGAAGTTGCCATTGTATGTGAATGGAAACGTACGATGGAAATGGGCTGGTCTAGGGGCTTGAGAAGGCCTGGAAGTCAGAAGTTCTACAATGTGCACGCTGCAGTAGTCCCCACCCTCGGCCGAGATTCGGCGACCCCGCACCTTATCTGATCTGATATCATCTTATCTGATCACCTTGCCCCCGCTCTGTACGCCCACGTAGCCTTGCATAAGTATAAGAAGCCCTGTTGGCGTCTTCAATTCGATGGGATCGATAAAGTTTGCGTCGTCATCGATTTGCACCAGCATTTGAATACATAATTCAGAACTCACGGTGGCCACGAACCCTTCCGAACACTTCAATCCGTTGCAGTTCTTGCTTGTACCGCCCTAGTCTCTTTTAGTGCATGTCGGAAGCATTAATGGAGACAAATGCCTCCTAAGATTACGAGTGAGGATGGTGGCACTCCGCGAGTGAGTGCGGTTGTCGCACCGAAAACCTCGTACCGATCTTTGCCTCACAAAGTACGCCCTACACTAGAAATTCAACGCCATACTCGCTTACCTACTATACGTAGCTTCAGTTGTTCATGCTCTTGCTCACTCGGCTCTCTGAACCGCTCTTCATCTCGTCGTTCCATGTGAGAATTCCTCCAAGATTGTACGTCATTAACTAACAAAGCATAGTCGTACATTTTTTTCCAGCTTCAATCTTTCGACCCCTCTGCATCAGCATCCACGATTGCTACTCAAAGCGGATTAATGTTAAGCTCAAGAACTGCTGCTCATGTTTTCACTGGCATCGCATGGGGCCGCCTTGCGGATCACAGAGGTATTGGCAGGAAGAATGTTTTGATTGTCGGCCTTCTGTCATCGTGCATAACAACGCTGGGATATGGCTTCTCTGGAAGCTTTGGGGCTGCCATGGCGTGGCAAATACTAGATGGTGCCTTGAACAGCACCGTGGCGATGTCTCGATGTATGATTGCAGAGCTAAACCCTGAGAAGAGGTGGGTGATAGATCTCGTCAATTGGATCCGAATGTGCTAAAGTTTCGCAGGCACCGGGCACGCGCCCTGACCTTACTTCCGTTCTTTGCAAATATGGGCACTTTGTTAGGACCTCTGATCGGCGGCTTTCTGACATCAGCTAAAAGGTCTTCCGCTATCTTCTCTGCATATCCATATGCTCCACCGAACATCTGCATTGCATGCATTCAGGCACTGTTAGCTTTGTGTGTCGCTTGCACATTGAGCGAGACTTTGGAAGGGTATGGTACTGAGACTAACAAGCAACCATCGACGTGCGACGAGGCCAATTCTACGACATCATCTACGAACCAGGAACAGGGTAACGAAACATCACCATTACTCCGTAACGGTAGCGGCAGCGGCAGCGGCAGCGGCAGCGGCAATTTACCCTCAAGTCGTCCTCTATCGTTCCGCCAAATGTGGACTTCGAACGTGATTAGCACCATGGTCGCGCAATTTATTATCGCCGGTCATCTTGGTACTTTCGCCGCTTTATGGGCGATTTTTCTCAGCACGCCGATTGCTCCCAAGGAGAGGCAACACCCGCCTCTCTTTTTCTCTGGGGGCGTAGGCATGAAACCGCAAAGCGTTGGCATCGCATTATCATTCCTTGGCTTTACTGGCATCATCCTCCAAATAGTCATCTACCCACTTTTGCAAGACCGGTTCGGGACGTTGAGGCTATGGAGAGCGGCCCTGTTTGTTTTTCCTTTGGCATACATCTTGGCGCCATATTGCGCGCTGTTCGCTTCCTTGGACAATGACGAAGGGGAAGAGAAGGAATTAGCTACGCACTCATCGCCCGCCGTTTGGCTAGCTTTGTTGTGTGTGCTCATCTTCTTTGTTGCAGGAAGGACTTGTGTTGTGCCGGCCACAAGTCTTCTCATCAACGACTGTACGCCCCATTCAAGCGTGAGGGGAACTGTGCACACAACCGCGGTCACAGTTAGTAATCTAAGCAGAAGCATCTTCCCAAGTATTGCTTTGGCGGTATTTGCCCAGGGTTTGAAGGTTGGCGTTGTAGGGTTGGGATTCTGGTTCATTGCTGGACTGGCAGTCTTGAGTTGCATAGCAAGCATGTGGGTTAGAGAAGGAACAAATGGGAAGCAAGGTGACTGATGGGCACTAGAAGCTCTTCAACATGGATGTATGAATAGGGTGAATCCTGGGCACCAAATTGACTCTTTCCATAATTCTTGAGCGTATGCATTCCGTGACATTGATGCTCTCAGCGAAGCAATCAAGAGGGCTGATGAGCTCCCTAATTGGTACAATTAAAGACAAAAATATGCTGGTGTACAGACTTTTGATCAGTCCTACTACAACCGCAACTATTTTACGGCTCCCAATCTCATGATATTCACTCCGTCTGACTTCAGTCTTGTAATATGTAGATTATGAAGCTCCGCAAAATCTTAAGTCTTCAGCTGCGCATTACCGAGCACAAGATCTAGACCTCTTCAATCAACAATCCGCACCTCTACCAAATACAACAAATCTCTCACTCGTTATCTCCAGGCTGCCACTTCCAAGCCAACTCCTCAATTTTCCTACACCCGTCCTTCACCCAACTGACCTCCTTGAAGCAACTCCCCCGCTGCACTCCATCTTTCACACAATCTCTCACATCTGTGTCCGGGACCCAAGGCCATGGATACCGGAAGTTCAGGCGCAAACCTCTGCCTTTCACACCCGGCGCAAGCTCAACCTCATCAGAGCTACTGCAGGCCAGCTTTGTGGGGTTGTTGCCACACGAGCCGTGCACATTAGCTAGGATACCATTGCACCAGCCATCGTCGACATTGTGTTGGCGGGATGCGTTGATGTAGACAAAGTAATTTAGATATCCGCTTTCACCAGCAGGATTAACTGTTTCACATAAAGAGTCAGGCTAGATAGAAGAGAACACACGAAGGTAGGGAAAGAGAGCTATGTACCTAAATCATACCAGCAGTTCACACTGATTGTGACGTTGTGCTTGGCATCCTGGCAGTCAGCATTTGCGGTGGGGTCGTGAGATGGACTTCCGCATTGGCGCGGAAACAATCCCCAGGCGCTCGTAGCGGAAGTATAGTCGTCTTCTCGCTTACATTCCCCAGGAATAGCTCGTGCGATTGTGATAGGGAGGGCGCACAAAAAACCAATACGCAATGCGACGTACATATCTGGGAATAGTTACAGCGAGCCTAAAAAGGAGGCAACGCATGAGAAATCATGGTGTTATATACGTTGCAGTCTTTCTAGATATCGATTTTGCTGAAGCCATATGTCACTCCAAGGATCTAACAAGAGGAAATTGTACAAACAACAAGAACCGCGTACTGAGTTGCGCGATTAAGTGTTGGGAAAACAGTTATTCACCTAATCCAGCCGGAACCAACATCAGAATACATACGAGGACTACACACTGTGAAATCCACCTCGTATTTACAGTCAAGCGTTTCTGATACGGCTTTCCTGTTACACTTGTGTTGTTGTACAGGTAAGCACCTATCGCGTACGTCGTGAGTCCAAGGCTACGAAGCAGAGGGAAGCTTCATCCGAGTATGTCCTCAAGCGCGGTCAGAACGGTCGTGTTAAAGAAACAGAGACATATCGGAATACCAGATAAGCATTTTTCCAAGAGCGAGTTCAGCAACGATTGCACAAGCTCTACTTCACCTGGCGCGAAGGTCGAGTCGAGCCCTCGATAGAGTATTCGAGATTATGCATACCTTCGTGATTGAATTGACCCTTTATTGAATCCGTCTCCTGCCGCGACGGCCCTACTTATGACGAGAATATTAATCGATGAATTGTGATGAGCTTGTCCTTCGCTAGGCCGGGTATTACGACCGTTGAGAAACGCGTAGCTCTCCCGAAAGGGCAAGTCCATGCGGACTCTCCCACATTCGCAATCAGCTCACTAAACATTGGCCATTTAATGCATCATATCGCGTTCTTCCTGCACGTCGGAATGCTCCGGACTCATAGCGGCAAATCGGGTGTCTGACGCGATGTCACGGGCATGCGCTCAGTAAGAACAGAACACGCTGTGATTGGTCACATTGAAAGCATCGGCGACTCGCTTCGCCTAGGTTTAAACCGCATTGCATTTGGATATAAACACGAAGTCGTGCCCAGAAGGGGGTTCATAAGCAAGCTTGTGGATTATGACGAAAAGCTAGTGTGAGTCATGAGGGGTTCGCCTCAGTTGATTGTTCTTATGTGAATATATGGAACAGTAACGGAGGGACGAGGTATAAAGGTGGTGAGAGTTCGGTTAGTGGAATGTAGCGTATAAAGCATCTTCTACACCTCTGGTGGCATCTATACTACATCCAAAGACATTCTTAAAGCAACCATTCATTAAAAATGTCCACCCAAAACGATACAGCCAAAGCCTTCAAGGCCCTCCACAAACCTGGCTCTCCAATTGTGCTCGCCAACGCCTGGGACGCCATCACAGCTCAGACCATCGCCGCAATCCCAGAAACCAAGGCCATCGCCACAGCTTCCTATGCCATTGCTGTCGCAGCCGGCCTTGAAGACCCAGAACTTACGCTAGAGGTCAATCTTCGCGCCGCAGAAGCCGTTGCAAAAGTTGCAAAAGCAGCTAAGAAGCCGCTCACGGTCGACTTCCAGGATGGATATGGCGGTCAACTCGAGGACGGTATGAGAAGGCTCGTCAAGCTAGGAGCTGTGGGTATCAATCTTGAAGATTTCGAAAGGGAGAAAGACGGGTTGTATCCCGTTGAAGTAGCTGTTGATCGCATCAAGAAGGCACTTAAAGTCGCGGCTGACGAGGGCGTGCCGGACTTTGTAATTAATGCGCGTACCGATGCTCTACTCACCGGACTTTCCATTGACGACGCCATCGCGCGCTCTAAAGCTTACTTAGATGCTGGAGCTACGACGGCATTCATCTGGGGTGGAAGGGCGAGGGGAGGTACGAAGACCGAAGAGGTACAAAAGGCAGCGAAAGAATTGGGTGGGAGGTTGAATGTCAGCATGGTAAGGACTAAATCAGGTGGATTGGGACTGAAGGAGTTGAGTGAGATTGGGGTTGCGAGAATTAGTGTGGGACCGCAGCTTTTAATGAAGAGCTTGGAGGTTGTTGAAACGGAGGCTAAGGCACTATACGCTGGAAAAGCAGTATAAGAAGGTAAAGGGGGTGAAGAGAGTAAGTCTTTGACTAGAGGGGAGGTCTAAAGGACAAGTGATCCGCTAGAAGTATATGACATAAACGAACTCCGCCTTAAAGAATGTGTAATCCTAAGATACCATCTTGTCCGCATATTCACCACCTCGCAACCATCTTCTACCACTTCCCAATAAACTTTTTGAGCAACTGAATCTTCTGGTTCCAATCTTTGATTGTCACATTCCACGCAGCATCTCTCCTAGAAGGCATCTTTTTCGCAAGATTCTGAAACCACATATCCAATCCCTCCACCATAGACATAGCGCCCGCCTTCATTTTAGCCTCTCTCCTCTCCCTCGTCCACACTTGCTGTACGCAAGGCAATGCAACCGTCAACAAAGTGTTGTTCAACCAATACTGTATGTTCCCTGCCTCCACTTTGGCAAACCGGCTATCTTGGTCAAGCGCATACTGCCACCGAACGTTGTTGATGCCCCGTGTATCCGCACACCAAAGCCACCAATATGCCAGGTGACTGAAATTGAGGAAGTGCCTGCGATGCTTTCCCTTTCGCATTTCGTGCACATTGCCGAGTTTTTCGCACACAGCCCAGGAAGAGTAATTGTTCACCCCGATGTGTATGACTAGGCGAAAGTACTGGTTCCTAGAAAGTAGGGCGCGGTGTGATGTGGACAGCATAGTGATCCACCGTTTAACCTCGGAGAAGTCCAAGCTGTAAACATAGCATTCAAACCTGGATTGGGTATAAAAAATATACGCCGCTTCAGCTCGAAGAACTCGACAGATGTGGAGTAAGGAAGACCATAGTTGACTACGCGAACGAATATACTGGACGCTGGGGAGAAGCAAATCGAAGATTTGGAGCCGGAGCTCAGGTGGGAGTCTGGCCAAATAGCATGGTTTCTTGGAGTCTGCGGGTCGGATTTCGACAGGGGTGGATGGTGAATCTGGCCATGAATGACGAGTAGGGCGTTGGCGTTGTCTTGTGCTGCCTTGCGCTTGAGGAGACTTGGGAGTACTCTTTGCCAACGAGGCTGAGGTAGGGAGAGCAAAGTTCCCGATGGGTAGGGACGAACGCCTAGACATGGTTTGATTGAATAGATTTGGATGACTGCGTACGAAGACTACCAACGATTACCTAAGTACCTGTCTCTTAGCGAGCTTGATTATTTCTCTATGTCTACCAAAGAGAAGACGCTGGACTGAGTTTATGTAGAACTCGGTATCAGGCGCTACTATAATTTTACTGGGCCATTGGAGAAGATACGAAGGGGAATTAGGCAGCGATGGGATGAATACAAATGTCAACTATGAACAGGGCGGCTGGGGCCACGTGATCGCGCGGGGTCGCGTCACCGCTCCTCTCATTTGTCGCGTCTGCACCACCATCAATTATCGCGCGACAACCTGGCATGACCACTCTTTAAACCTGCATTTGTCCTCCTATGATGGCGAATGAGATGGAACTCCCAGTATCCGAGTCTCGCGGAACGAAGCGTAAAGGCGACGAAACACTGGCGCTTCCAGCCCCACGGCGTATCAAAGCGCTCGCTCAGGATGTCGTGAACAAGATCGCGGCTGGAGAAATCATCGTCGCGCCTGTACATGCGCTAAAAGAATTGATTGAGAATGCCGTTGATGCAGGGTCGACGGCGTTAGAGGTCGTCGTCAAAGATGGAGGATTGAAATTGCTTCAAATCACTGATAATGGGCATGGAATCGATGTTTGCTACCTTCCCCTCCTCGGATTGTATCTTTACTGATGAACTCCCAGAAAGAGGATTTGCCAATTCTTTGTGAGCGGTTCACTACGTCCAAGCTAAAAGCATTCGAAGACCTCAGCTCAATTGGTACCTATGGCTTTCGTGGTGAGGCACTCGCAAGTATCAGCCATATTGCACACTTGAGCGTCACAACGAGGACGAAAGAATCAAGCTGTGCTTGGAGAGCGCAATTTTCTGATGGGAAGCTTGTAAGTCCGAAACCTGGCCAGAGCGCCGAGCCCAAACCGATTGCTGGGCGGCTGGGCACACAGATCACGGTAGGTTCCCATAAGTAGAGTCAGCCCTAAGGCATTTCTCACTTTTAATAGGTAGAGGACTTGTTCTACAATGTCCCATCGCGTCGACGTGCTTTCCGCTCATCTAGCGAGGAGTACGCCAAGATTCTCGACCTTGTGGGCCGATACGCTGTTCATTGCTCAGGCGTATCATTCTCCTGCAAGAAGCATGGCGGATCGACTACCGATATCTCAGTTCCAATGGCTGCCAGCACCGTGGATCGCATTCGACAAATTCATGGCACGATCGTCGCCACTGAACTTGTCACACTCAAAGTCGAAAATGAGCGTTGGGGCTTCAAATGCAACGGCTGGATCAGCAATGCCAATCACAGCGCCAAACGGACAAACCTACTTCTATTCATCAATCACCGCGCCGTAGAATCGGCCGCGATCAAAAAGAGCGTCGAGCAGACATATGCTACTTTCCTACCAAAAGGCGGCCATCCTTTTATATACCTGAGCTTGGACATTGAGCCACAGCGAGTAGATGTCAATGTTCATCCTACGAAACGAGAAGTTCATTTCCTCAATGAGGATGAAATCATTGCTGCTATCTGCGATGAAATCCGAGATAGTCTCAGCAAAGTGGACACTAGCCGAGCCTTCATGACCCAGTCCCTACTATCAGGGACGAAAGTCCCATTCGCCACGCCCATGAAGCAGGCAACACCTCTCATACCAATGAGCGGCGATAACTCAGATCGAGGCGGCCCGAGAGCGACGCCCAGAACAGTAACGAAGAAGCCATACGAGAATAACCTTGTGCGGACTGATGCGTCAGCTCGTAAGATTACTTCCATGTTACGATCACATCCGTCAACAGATGGAGGCGGCAAAGAAGATGAGGAAATGGAGTACGAATACACTGAGAAGGAGCCTACCGTCTGTCGCTTAACTTCGATCAAGGAGCTACGGGCAGAAGTGCGCGACGCCATGCATAATGAGCTCACGGACATCATCTCAACACATACTTTCGTCGGTATCGTCGATGAGCAGAAGCGTATAGCAGCTATCCAGGGCGGTGTGAAACTGTTTCTCGTCGATTACGGCATGCTCTGCAACGAGTATTTCTACCAAGTTGGCCTCACCGATTTTGCTAACTATGGCTCTATTCGATTCAACCCACCATTACCAGTGCAAGAACTTCTCGAAATGGCAGCTGAGCAAGAGAAGGTGAACGCTGCAGATGCTGCAGACGAAGTTGATTGGAACGAGGTCGTTAGTAGCGTGAAACAGCAGCTTATGAGTCGGCGCGCCTTGCTCGTTGAATACTTCTCAATTGAAATCACCGAAGAAGGAGAACTTTGCTCGATCCCTCTTCTGATGAAAGGGTATACCCCATCACTTGCGAAGCTCCCACAATTCCTTCTCCGACTAGGTCCATACGTAGACTGGGACACAGAAAAAGAATGCTTCCAGTCTCTTCTTCGTGAGCTAGCTTCCTTCTACGTTCCAGAAAGCCTACCGTTACCGCCAGCTGCGCTGACAGCGAATGAGGGTGACAAGGGCAAGCAAAAAGCCGTAGAGGAAGATCCGGAGATTGCAGCAAGGCGACAGAGGGTGAGAATCTCAATCGAAGACGTGATCTTTCCGGCTTGTAAGGCGAGGCTAGTGGCCACGAAGGGTCTATTGAAGGGTGTAATAGAAGTCGCAAATCTGAAGGGGCTATATCGTGTATTCGAAAGATGCTAGAGGATGAATCCGACACTCGGAAGAAAGAAATCTCGCCGTCATTGTTTGCATCTTCTCAGCCATTGGTGCTAAACTCGGCCAACTCATTCATTTGCTATGCCTCAGCTCTTCACGAACCATAAGCAAGTCAATGAGTCTATTTTTGAAGGTCTCACTAAATAACAGCCGCATCCACCGTGCTCGGTTCGCCTGTAATATTTACGTGGCTTATAGCGACTGCGCCGCATTATCCTTCTACGCCCGCTTGGCGCCAACGCACAATCCTACAAATGCTCAGACTAGATCGCATACACGTGCAATAGCAGCTCTAAGAGGTTACTCTGGGGCGTAAGCCGAATTTTACTTTTTGTAAGCCTGGATCAGTGTCCTTACGTCCCGGCCTGATCAGTGTAGACATGGCGCTTTTCCGGCCCCAAGGGGCGGTGGTACAGTGGACTCGGCGGGCTGCTAAGGGCGGCTCATCCGAAGTTTCTACAGGTTTTGACCTAGCTGAACGAGCAAGCAGTGTGGCACGTGTAGAACATGTTCGAAATGAGCCACTTCGTGGTATAGCCTTGTTGAGGTGGAAGGTGTATAAAATGGAGCTGGAGAACCTCAGTATCGAGAATACATCACAATAATTCATACCAGAGTACCGAAATACACATTTTCACTTCGTGGTTCCTGTTCCGATTCCTATTTCTTTTCTTCTATCTCTCATATACCATTCGCTTCAACCAAACCCAAAATACTTGGTCTATTACTACTTTTGACATACCCACCGTCCACAATCATGAAGTCTTTCATCGCTCTTTCAACCCTATCCCTCCTCCCCTTGATCTCTGCCTCCCCAATTCCCTTCGGCACGCCCGACCAACAACAATACTACTACCCAGCAACCACAAACGTCTACAACTCGCACGACGGCTCCATCGACGCCGACGCCGAGTTCGGCACCATCTCCCGCAGCAAAGACAACAGCACCCCCGAACTCTCCACCCTCGTAGCTTTCTACATGTACGAGCCCTCGGGCGGCAAAACCTGCCGCTTCAACTTCGAGCTCGACGGCGACTACACCTTCGACTACGACAGCCAAGGAAGGCTTCCCGAGTTCGACGTGTTCGTCAGCCAGGCTAAGATCAGCGACGACGTCGCAGGAGTTCCCGGCGGCGCGCCGAATAACCAGCGGAGGGAGTCGTTGGGGCGCATGAGGGTTGTGCCGGGCGGGCAGGCGCAGGTTGTGTTTGGCAAATTTGAGTTCAAGTGTCCCGAGGTCAATGTGGAGACGCCGTATATGTGGGAGGTTGTTGCTGTGGGGGAGAGTGCGAAGATGAAGTGGTCGAAGACGGATGGGCCTTGGATTTCGTACTTTTAGGTTGGCTGTGAGGGGAATTGGGGGATGACGGGACTGCTCAAGGTCCAATCATTCATGGTGGTTTTTTAGGGACTAATCGGTGACTACAATATAATGTTTGATCTATGTAAGGACTGGGGATTCTGAAAGATTCATTTATGTCACAGTAGAAAATGCATTGCGCCCCCATTAGCACAAATGCCGATCTTGGTGCACTACCGCAAGCTCTCCTCGCGCGCCCTATCCTCATCCTTGACCTGGTGGTGCACCTCCTCAAGATACTTTTCAAACTTGAGAGAAACTGTGATCGAGCGCTCTAGATGTTCCAAGCTCAGCCGCGTTCCCCGAAAGAGAGCCAGCTGCCGGGCTGTCGTGATGGCGTTGCGGATTTGCCGGCCGTTCATCGCCTTCTCGGAGAGGCGCTCGATATTGTCCTTGATCTTCTTCTTGTCAAACTTCTCGCCAAGCTTCTCGAGACGGTCTATGAAGTTCGTCCAAATGATTTCGCGCTGACAGCGGTTGAGGTTTTGGTAGTGCAGTGCGAGCTGGATGCGGGATTTGAACGCTTCGTCGAAGGTGCCAACGCGATTGCTGGTGAGAATGAGGATGCCATCATAGTACTCGAGCGTTCGCAAAAACACAGAGACTAGCGCATTGCGCGTCAAGTCGGAGAGGGTGCGTTGTTCGAGGAATACGTCAGCTTCGTCAAGGAGAACGACACAATCCCAGATCTTCCCTAGGTGGAAAACTTTCTGTAGGTATTCTTCGACTTGTCGTGGCTCTGTGCCGATGTCTCCGCAGGTGACCCGGTAAAGGGGCTTCTCTGCTATTTCAGCAACGCTCTCCGCAGTCAGTGTCTTGCCAGTTCCAGGTCCACCGTGGAGAAGGAGGATCAGCCCATTTCCCTTGCCCACGATCGGATCCGTAGCCTTATCCGCCTTGATTTTATTGTTGATAAGAGCGTCAACCAACTCCTTGCTCTCTTCTTCGATGGCGAGGGTTTTGAAAGCATCTTTGTTCCACTGAATATCGGAAATGTTGTCCACTTCCAAGTCCACTTGAACGCAGTTAGCAAATTTTGCACGGTTTTTAAATTGGACAGGAATTTACCCCAAATCTTCTCCTGCATGTCAAAGGCGTAGATATTTTCGGGCACCATGTAAACAAGGTGATCAGGAGGTTCATCCTTGGACATAATGTGGTCTTCAAGTTCGTCCCTTGGAGGCTGTGGTAGGTCTCTATTGCCATGCATCGTTTGGTACGTACGCATATCTATCAAGAATCTTGTGTCCGTCTATAAAATATTAGCTTTAGTATGCCGAAGGCACAGTGTGTTCTAGGAATGAGGCTTACATAGCCAGTATCCCGTTTTGTGTTAGGCCCGTTGTAAGCAACATAGGCTAATCGACGACATTTCCAGACTCTTTGTCCCCTCTTTCGCAGTTTTTCCCTGACTTTTACGTCTGCGAACGAAAGAGGATAGCACGAAAGAGAGGTAATCTCAGCCCAACGTTTTTCAAGCATTGATTGCGGAGCAATCAGCTTTTTTTCTATCGCATTTTTGTAAAACATCTCGTCAAATGCCCAAGATTCAGCCGATATTGACATGCTGGATCCAGATTCAATAACGAATGACTTTAGTTCGGCCCCATATATCTGCTTTTCTTCGCTAAAAACGACAAGTTCTTCTAGCTTGAATAAGTATTTCAGGGTCGCTGGCGTAACCAAACCCTGGTTGAACAAATGCTTGACTGTTCCATGTTTTTCATCAAATTCCTGAACAAGAAAATCAATGAAAAGATCAAGCATTTGTCCTTCCTCTTTCCCAAAACTGCCGCGAGCGCCCTCTATTAGTGAACGGAAATGGTAGAAGGTGGTATCTATATTTGTAACCATGCTACTGCCACAATCCTCCTCATCGTCTGAGTCCATATCGTCGTAAGTGTCCTCAAAGATGACGTTACGCTTCAGAATTTCGTTTCGTTGTAGAAGAGCATCGAACTCTTTAGCAAGAACTGAACTGAGAAATTGGATCTGTGTGCTGGTCGGTTGGATCCTATGAGGACTTCTGAGAACCCCGCTATCCTGTTCGAGCCCGGACAGTTCGTACGAATAAAATACGAGGAATGCAACTTCAGCTCCTTTGTGTTTTTTCACGAATGTTTTGAGCCTCGGGATAGTGTGCAAACCCATAAGACTATCGTGTACTCCGATCTTGGTCCATTGTGGAGTGTCTTCGTATAACCGTTCGAAGTCCTCATGTTGCACCCGGTGGACAGTAAGCCAACGAGAAGGCAAACGTTTCTGTGACATTTCACTTGAATTTCTCAACTCCTCTATTTTAATGTTCTTCTGCTGAAGTTCATACTGGAGGGAGGTGTAAAGGTGTTCGCATCTTCCGCACGTTGATGGCATTCGTGAGGGGATTTCTGCACCTTGTATCGATGGGCGGTCCGAAGACAGGCACGCCCGAGAACTATCCTGTTCGAACATGGCCAGGTGTCCCTCTGGCCCCGGAGGAATCTCGCCACAGGCGTAGGAGAGCCTTCTAATGTCCAATTCGGTATTATCTGAGGCTGGAGGAACATGCGCTTCGATAGCCACTGGAGCAAGTTCTTTTAAAGAGTTCAAGTTCGTGGATGTGTGATTCACTCTTCCGATTATTTCGGGCACTGGGCTGTAGCGGTGATAATTCTCGTTCTCCGACCCATCCTTCAGACCTGAGATTACAGGCTCACCGAGCGTCCTGTCAATTCGTGGAAGCTTGGCACATAAGATACTAGCTTCAGGGGAAACGTTCTCCTCACGATTTCTTTTCCTGAAATGACGAGACATCTTCTGTGGTTGTGTGTTAGAATCTTTCCACCCGCACCTCAATTATTGTAACACGTACCAGCTCGTCAGGACTCTGAGTGCCGGTGGCTTGGAATTGCTCGTTTAATACAGTATGCTGTGTTCTTATGCCCACCTGCTCCAGGCTCAGTTGCTTCGGGTCTCTATCTCTAGAGAATTTCTCTTCGATGAGATTGCCACAACTTGACATCGTTTCTAAATTCTGTTAATGTAATCCTTCATAAAAGCTTCTAAGTGGTTTAAAATGGGTCTAGTACCATAATTCATTACGTGGTTAGGCGTGATATGTTCAGAAATGGCCGTCGAGTGAAGCCCGATTTCTTCTAAGGGGCTCAGAGACGTGTTACTGGCGATATTCTGGCGTTCTCTGAGGAATTTCTTGGGGGAGTATAGTTGAGGGCCAGGAGAGGCTTGTCCCTGATGGCTCATGGCGAATGGAGGACGTAGAGATCCTTGCGGTGGTTGTTTTGATGTTGATGGCCCTTGCTCTTGGGTGAGGACCATCGCCGCAGCTTGTTGTAGATTGCTCGTCGCCGTTTGCTGTTGCTGCGCTATCTGCTGACGAAGGTGGGAGCGGAGGTTGACAAAGGGTTGCTCTGTGTTCTGCAGTGGAATCGTACTGGCCATGCCGCGCATCCCGTTTTGCTGTGTGTGCGAACTAGGAGGCCTCATCATATGCGTATCCGGTATTATCGGGTGGACAGAGCTATAATTCAGAGGTATCTCTGAGGGCATCTCGGGTGAAATTGGGGGAGTGGGGACGAATAATGGTTCCTGCTGTTGTATCATCGATTGCTGCTTAGCTTGCTGCTCAGCTTGATAAGCTTGAAATTGTTGCTCCGGCGTCTTCAGGATCGGCGACTCTATCAAGGGAGGTATGTACTGGTCTGGAGTATAGGGAGGCATGCCCTGGTTTGGAAATATTGGCACATCAGGACGAACACCAGTCTGTAGCTTCCTCTTTTCCACCTCTTCCCTACCGCGGGTATGGTCTTTTGAGATTGTGTGGTCCATTATTGTTGCGAAACTGAAGTAAAGATGGTCCGATGAAAAACCTTTCCGCTAGAGCTGCGAGGATCGTGTGCACTTACGAAACAGACGCAGTACAGCCTTGTGAAACAATAAGACCGGACATCCTACATTCTAATGGAGTGCGGTTCATCTGGACATCATCTAGAGAGAACACAAATTTATTAGAGGAAACAGTAACTCTGAATGCAGAACAATGGGCACGAAGCGACACCACGTTTGAAGTGGGTAAGACAGCCTTTCATATATGTGCCCCACACAGGCACCAAATTACGGAACAAGCTGCACTGTGACGTGGCGAGGCTGACTGGCCCTTAAGGTCATACAGCTGCAACATCCAAGCTATCGTAAGGCTGTATTCCAGGACTTTGTCAGTAACGAACGACGAACAGCACAATTTTTCTACGACTTCCTGATCTCTCGGAGCAACAAGATCGCGACAGTCAGACTAACACGTATAGTCCGTCTGAAATGAGTGTTCCATGCGACAGCCCGTGAGCATATCCCACACAGTCGAATTCTTGATACAAGGCTGACATTGACCTTTCAGGGCCTTATGCACACCGCGTGCAGTATTCGAGAAAGCGATTGAGCTCGTTGCAGCTACTGGTACGACAAAACTCGATCGGGTCCAGGATGCATACAGGATAGAGGACGTGCTAGAGATTATAACTATGGCAAAAGAAAAGTACGAGGCGCAGAGAAAAGGCTCAAAAGTACGAGAGCGTCTTGCGGCTGTGTCGTCGCGGGTGATATACTATGGCCATATCCTGGACGTACTCTCGCAGCATCATCCAGAGTATGTGTCTTTGGCTTGGGGTACGATGAAGTTCCTGTTCGTGGTGAGTCCAACCTAGCCCAAGATTGTTGTCGATACTAGGCAAGGCTGAACAGAACTTCATGTAGCTCGTGCTTAACCACGAAGAAACGATCTCGGAGCTTGCGAAGGCATTTACATATATTGGTGATGCGCTACCTCGCGCTAAACTCCAGCTAGACATATTTGGCACGGACTCGATAAGGAAAGCCGTCGAACAGTTGTACGTAGATGTTCTTACGTTCCTCGCCAGGAGCCTACAATGGTACGAGCAAAGCTCTTTAAAGCGCGCCTGGAAGAGTATTGCCGCGCCATATAAGCTTTGCTTCAAGGAGCTTAGGGACAAAATCGACGAGAGTGCCCGGCGGATTGACGACATGGCAAACACCTTAGCGCAGGAGAAGATCAACGAAATCCACGGCATCCTCGTCCGCGTCGAGAATAGCATGAGCGGTGAGTAAGTCTCTGTTTACGAGCGGTCTCTTTCTAATGTATTTGGCAGCAAACCATCTTGTCTACCTTGCCCGGTTTTCCGGCCTGGACCGAGGTCAGAATGAAATCCAAACCGACCTGATCATCAAGGCGACAAGAGTTACGACGCTTCCAAGTCCGGTAGAAACACTTCAATTTTGCCAGTCAATACGTCGCAAGAGATTACGCAGGCAGGTAATCAACAGGAAAGCCCTGTTTCCAAAACTCGATCGCTGGTCAAGCGCCTTACACTCTTCCCTGGTAGTCGTTGGAGGTTCCGGATCTACTCGCTTCCAGACCAAAGACCTCGCCACAGAGATGGTTGACCTGCTCCAGTCGGCGAAAAAACCAGTCTTGTGGTTATTGAAATGCGCGCCTGACAAAACACCAATGGACAGCGTACACACCCTTCTACTTACGCAGTTGGTGTACCAGGCCGTCCAGCTCAACAACCGTCGTGTCGTCAGTCACATCTCCGAGAACTTCAACGCCGCGCGGATCTCGAGCGCAAAATCCGAGGGCGACTGGTTAGAAATCCTAGGCGAGAGCCTCACGGGCATGTCTGAGGTCTACCTAGTCATCGACATGGAGGCGCTGGGGTACCGCCCGGATGACGAGGCATCATCCTGGTTGGGATTTTTCGGCTCCATCCAGGATTTCGTAGACAGTGTTCCGGGCGTCACAGTCAAAGCCGCTGTCATCAGCTTCAGGCAGGACTTCATCCGCTCCATCGGATCAGCCCCATCGAAACCGTCGGTTGTGCCTTTGGAGAGGAATTTCAGACAGATGAGCGCCAAGGTGCAGAAGCAGCAGACATGGCGGAAGAAAGATGTACTCTTGCGGTTGAGTTGATTCAGAGTGACCACGTAGTGAGACAGGCTCGACGTGCGAGTCTTGTGAACGAATATGCACTAGAAGATCTGGTGGAGCAACCAATGCATTCATGGATCCAATTTCAAATCATGAGGCAGGGTATATATATAGGCTCTGTCTACCTGGATTGTGGGTGCTTGGTCAGGGCCGGGGCGACAAAAGAGATGAACTGATGCATACGAGATGTGCTACGGAACATTGAGAATTAGGCCTTTTAGAAACGGTCTGAGCATGTAACCTAAGATGGGTATAGTTAAAATTCAAGACGCGTGAAGAAGTTTTGTGGTCTTGGAATGGAAGTCGTCAAGGCGGTTGTTCCGTGGATGGACGGACGTTATTACCATGACTAGATTATTAACATCTTTCTGCTCAATTGAGCATCTCACAATCATCTCCTCCAAAATGGGTCCACACTGACCCACAACCCGATTGATCTCGATTACGCCAGCGTAACACCCAAGTAGACCGTCCACCATGCCTGTTGTTTCCCCAATCCAGCATGGCAACCGTGCCGACGAAGATCTACGTGGATCTTGATTGTGACCAATGACCGATGCGACGATCCAGCCCGCCTAACACAAACCACCAGGTTTCCCAATCGCGCCAAGCGCCGGCTAGACCCTCCGACTACACCTGCAGTGACCATCCACGCATGAGATCGCTCAGTGCTATTTTGCGTCGGACCGAAACCGATGCCGAAAGGACGGGGTTACCCCGCGCCAATGTCCCGCCATGGGTGTCTAGGAACCGACGGTTCGCGAGGCTAGCTAGACAGAGCATGGGGTTTCTCGCGTCCCCGAGCTGTGGGTGTTCCTACAGGGGAAAATCTGCTATAGAAGGGTGTATGGGATTTTCGGGTGTTGCAAATAACTATCCGCGGAGGTTGCGGAGACGTGTGTTTGGATTTGGAATCTGAATCAATGCTGAGCTGAACGGTGGTGAATAAGCGTGGGATGATGATCGCTGATGGACGAGAAAATGTGTGGATGTAAGGCTGACTGGTACTACGGTAGTGGTGGGCCTGGGGACGGCGGCTACGAAGGGCGGCAGAGGGTGCACACGAGCTTGCTGGTAGCTGGCGGTATATAGCTGAACGACCCGTCTTTTGACCATCGATATCTCCAAAACTGGGATTTTCCAGTAGACATGGACAATCTGTTTGATTTTATTATTGTCGGAGGTATATATATGTGCCACAGTGTGCAATTGCATTGCTTAATCGCTTCTAGGAGGGACGGCGGGCTGCCTGCTCGCTCATCGTCTTTCGCATACACCGGCCCGTCCTTCGGTACTTCTGGTGGAGGCAGGGACAAATCCTCAAGGAGATGAACTGCGAATTCCATTTTATCGATATGCAGTGCCAGTGTTGCGGCCCGATCTCGACTACGCCTATGAATCGACACCACAAAAAGAGCTGAACAACAGAGTCATTCCATATAATCGCGGAAAAGGCCTTGGTGGTAGCAGTCTTCTTAATTTCCAAGTGTATTTGTATGGGTCAGGCGAAGACTATAATAGGTGGGCGGACCTAGTAGGTGACGATAGCTGGAGATGGGAAAATACGAAGAAGTCGTTCCAAAAGATCGAGGATTATGAGTTCAGTGGAGCAGAGGCATATCCTCATCTGGCGAAACCGGATCCAAAGGAGCATGGGAAAGGCGGAACGGTGAAGGTGTGTTTGCCAAAAGTCCTTGAAAAGGGCATAGCTCCTGTAGTAGAGGCTGTTGCACGGGCTGGAGAGAAAATAAACTTGGACTTCAACAGCGGGGATCCGATAGGAATAGGCATCATGCCAACTTCAACGTCGAAAGATGGGAGGACGACGAGTGCGACGGCCCATTTGGTTGGTACACCTAGTAATTTGACCATCTGGACGGATGCTACGGTGCATAGGCTGAGCTTCGAGGGGAATAAAGTCGTAGGGGTTAAAACTTTAGATGGGCGGAAGGGTAAGTTATGTAGACTGACTATGACTGTTAACTGATCGAATGTCAGCCACCTCCCACAAGGAAGTCATTATCTGTAATGGCTCGATCGACACGCCCCGTCTCCTTTTACTAAATGGGATTGGTCCGGGAGACGAGTTGAATGCGCTCGGGATCAAGGTAGTTAAGAATCTACCTGGTGTCGGCAAGAGACTACATGATCACGTTATGGTCTTCCTCAGTGCTGAAGTCGATGGATCCCAGAACGACCGGTATGCGTTCGAGAGTAACGAAAAGATGGTTGCAGATGCCCAGGCTATGTGGGACAAGGACAAATCTGGTATCTTCTCTTCGCATTATGGCGCTTTATGGGGTGGCTTCCTGAAACTTGCTGGTTTGAAAGAGTACCCAGAATATCAAGCTCTGGACAGAGACTGGCAGGATTTTCTATCGAGGGAGACGGTGCCGACATACGAAATGATAGGCTCTGCCCTGCTGTGGCCACCGGGTTTCCAGCTGTCCGAGGGCAGCAGCTACATTTCGGGATTGACCTTTTTGATGAACCCAATGTCCGAAGGATCCATAACACTAAAGTCAGCAAACCCAGAAGACAGGCCCGTTATCGAATTAGGATTTCTCGAGCATCCTTACGACCGGCGGGTGTTCAGAGAAGCCATTCGAGAGACATGTACAAAGCTGTTTGAGAATCACGAAATCAAGAAGGATATCAAGCGGCAGATCTATGGACCTAAGAGTCTGTCCGACTCCGATATCGACGAGTTCATCAACGAGGCTGCAACGACGGTTTGGCACATGAATGGGACCGCTGTGATGGGTAAAGCGAACGACCCGATGGCATGCGTTGATGCCAGCTTCAGGGTGTATGGAGTTGAAGGCCTTCGCGTAGCAGATCTCAGCGTCTGCCCGGTAACCACCAAGTAAGCGACCAAGTACTCCGTACAGCACGTGAGAGCTAAGCTAATGGTATCCAGCAACCACACGCAGTCTACGGCGTATCTCGTTGGCCAGAAAGCGGCAGAGAAGCTCATTGACGAGTACGGGCTGGATGTGACCACGAGCTCGAAGTTATGAGAGTGTGGACGTGTGTATAGGATAGACTAGCAATCCAATCATGGGCTACAACATCATCGAACGTCGCGCAAAAGCAACGATGAAGAAATTGAGTTTTGATGCGCAACATGGATCAGTCCGAGTCTACGCCCGAGGGATTCAGCGGAGGGTGGATCGCAGTGACGAATGGGTGGTCCGTGTTCTCATTGGTTGCCGGGCCAAAAGCCTTGCCGCTTGTTTACGACCGCGCGCAGGAGCATCACGGCCCACCACCTCATAGTGAGCATCGAGAAGAATTACTTGCGACAATTGTGCCATTCCAAGAGACCGAGTACTCCGTGCTTGCGTGGTCTCATCATAGAAACCCGGCGCATTTAGTGAGGGGAGCCCGGCCGTAGTGCAAAATCTGGTGGTTGGGTCGTACCAACCTCTCTCCAGCCACTCGCCAGCCTCCGGGCAAGTACTCCTCCATTTCCTCTGTCTTGACGCAGGCATACACGCTAGACTCTCCCATTCTCCTCCACACCACAGAAACACATTCCATCGTTCAATTGCTGACTTTTTGCGACTGCGCGAGTCTTTACCGTCGCTCTAGAGCTGTCGCTATCGCTCTCCCCAGGCCCAGCGAATCAGACGCTACCCCGCATATCACCACCCTCACCGCTGAGCACTCCAATCTACGGTCAGCTCTCGTCCACGGCACCTGTCATCCATCTGGCTGCGTCTGGCCTACAGCCGCCCTCATGTCGTTCTTGCGAGCTCCCGCCGCCGTTCTCGGCCTGCTTGCCGTTACCCTCGTACCATCTGCTTTCGCGAAACCCGTCGAAGAGCTCAGAGAGCTGCACAATGCCACTCAGCTCGAGCTGCGGGCTTGCGCAAGCCCGTGCGGCTACTATGGGCAGATTTGCTGCTCGAGCGGCCAGCAGTGCATCACCAATTCCAATGGACAAGCCGAATGCGCTGCAGGAACCAGCGGTTGGATATATAGCACCTTCGTCTACACCGAAACCGATCTTGCAACGCGCACATCTATCTGGAGCAGCTTCGTAGGCGCTGCCCCGACTGCCCAGGCAACTGGGACATGCAGCGACTCTCAAATCGCATGCGGAAGCATATGCTGCGATGGCGGATACTATTGTGCTTCCGCGGGAAAATGTAGTTCGATCGGAGGAGGCTCTTCTCCTGCAGTCACCGGTATCGTAACCCCGTCCGCACCGTTGCGACCCACGAGCTCGACGCTGATCATCGTCACAGCTACCGGCTCTGCGACTGCCACGGTCCCCTTCTCGACGCCCATTCCAACCGGCGCAAACGGAACTCTCGTCGAATCGAACCAGGGTGGAGGCGGAGGTCTCAGCGGCGGGGCTATCGCCGGTATCGTCATTGGCGTTATCCTCGGTATTATCCTCCTGCTGCTCATCTGCTTCTACTGCTGCGCGAAGGCTGCCTTCGATAGCATCCTGGCCATCTTTGGTTTCGGCAAGAGAAAGAGGCGAACGCACGAAGAGACAACGTACATCGAGGAACACCATCACAGCGGAAGTGCTGCTGCCGGCGGTCGCCGTTGGTACGGCCAAGGCTCTTCCCGCCCTTCGCGTCCACCTAAGAAGGAGAGCGGCGGCATGGGCTTGCTAGGACTCGGGGCGGGACTAGCTGGGTTGGCGGCTGTTTTGGGCTTGAAGCGCAAGCACGATCGAAAACACCACGACGACAAGAGCACTACTGTTACCGACTCTTCATACTATTACAGCGACTACACAAGTTCAAGTAAGTCTTCCTACTGCCACTGTTTCAAACCGCGTCCTAACAAGTTCCAGGTAGCGCAAGCTCAGACGACAGGCGAACGCGACACACTCGGCATTCATCATCACGACGCTGAGGCCCCTTGTTCCTTCCGCTACCTTCATGTACAGTACTTTCAAAGCATGCGGCTTTCGATGAGCCTTTTCATTCAGCATAAGGAGGTGTGGATGCTTGAAGCCCGCTTTCCACGGCGTTCTAGGAGAATATCGAAAATTTTGGATGTAATGACGACCCGTTACGGAGGAAATGAGACGAATTGCGGGGTACCGACCCTGAAGTATGTAGACGACGGAGTCCTGTTGGTCTGTGAATATTACGATTCGCCCATTTTGGGTTCCTTTTCAATGCTGTTCCCATTATATCCTTGTCCCGTTCTGATGTCCATGGCTATTAAGCAGTTGCGTGCTTCGATGCCATCTGCCAGACCCCGCTGATGAATCAGTGCTGGATGACTCTTGATTTGTGATCACATTCCTCGCGACCCAATTGCATGGAGTATTGCCTAGCTCTAGGCACGAATGTACGAGTATTCCAAAAATAGGGATGGGTGCCTTTGGTGTGAAGATGATGGTCCTTGTAGCACACTGACTGGTGCCTGGGGAGAGTCTGCACGTATGCCAAGACCACATGCCACCATGACCTAGCGTTTCGGAGCTCGTCGAACCTTCGCGTCAACCTCGCCGATATCTACTCAACCGCCGCACTGTCCCTCTGCCTACACGCCTTCTGCCTGATTGCAGACCCACCGCACACAAAACCAGAGGCAGTTCGCCTTGTTCGTTCCATTTCCCACACCGACGGCCGTCACGCCCCGCACTCGTTCCAACAGCTCACCCGCCACCCTTGACACTACATAGGCTCCGCAAAAGCCGGCAAACTGGGGAAGAGAAGGTACTCCGGTGAAGACCTTGGAGGTCCGCATAAAAAAGTCATGGCGGTAAGTGGAGTACTTTGCAAGCAGAACCCTACACCAGGCAAGCGCCGCCGATTCACCATCGAGGCTGTGTATTTATAATATAAACACCCAGCAACCGCCACCTTCTTGAAACCGGCTACATCGCAGGCCTATACACACGCTTTACGATCGCATTCATTCACTTATACGTTTCTAACACGCAAAAGGACAAAGACACAATGCAGGTCGACAGTCCTGCGGCTGCCGCTGAGCAGCTCAAAAATGCCGAGGGCGAGATTGATGAGTCTCTGTACAGCAGGCAGCTGTACGTGCTGGGCCATGAGGCCATGAAGCGCATGGGATCCTCCAACGTTCTCGTGGCTGGTCTGCGGGGTCTTGGTGTCGAGATCGCGAAGAACATCGCACTCGCTGGCGTCAAGTCGTTAACTTTGTACGATCCCAAGCCGGCCGCTCTCGCAGACCTCTCATCGCAGTTCTTCCTCCACCCCGAAGACGTCGGCAAGCCCCGTGCCGCCGTCACCGTTCCCCGTGTCTCTGAGCTCAACCCATATACACCAGTGCAGGAATACACCGGTGGAGATCTGACATCAGACTTGTCGAAGCTCTCGCAGTTCCAGGTTGTCGTCCTCACAGATACTCCCCTGAAGGATCAGATTAAGATCGCCGACTACTGCCACGAAAACCGCATCTACGTAGTCATTACCGACACGTACGGCCTGTTTGGAACCATTTTCACAGATTTCGGCAAGAATTTTACAGTCGGTGACCCCACTGGTGAGAACGTCAACAGCGGTATTGTGGCGAGCATCGATTCTGAGGGTTTGGTTTCCGCGCTGGATGAGACTCGACACGGCCTGGAAGATGGTGACTGGGTTACCTTTTCTGAAGTCAAGGGCATGGAAGGACTCAATGGATGTGCTCCGCGCAAGATTGAAGTCAAGGGCCCATACACATTCTCCATAGGTGATGTGTCTGGTCTTGGCGAATACAAGAGCGGTGGCCAGTACACACAGGTCAAGATGCCCAAGATCATCGACTTCGAGCCATTCAGCAAGCAGCTGAAGAAGCCAGAGCTTCTCATCTCCGATTTTGCCAAATTTGATCGACCTCAGCAGCTTCATGTCGGTATCCAAGCTCTACACGCCTTTGCTGAGCAGCACAACGGAGTATTTCCACGACCACACCACGATGCCGATGCAGCTGAGGTATGGAAGCTGGCACAAGACCTTGCCGCCCAGGGTGAGGAGAAGGTTGAGCTGGACGAGAAGCTGCTGAAGGAGCTCAGCTACCAGGCACAGGGTGACGTTAGCCCTGTGGCAGCTTTCTTTGGTGGTATGGCTGCGCAAGAGGTGCTAAAATCAGTGTCCGGCAAATTCCACCCGATTGTTCAATTCCTCCACTTCGACTCACTAGAATCGCTCCCTTCATCCGTCACCCGTTCGGAGGAGCAGTGTGCTCCGATTGGTTCGCGATATGATGGTCAGATTGCTGTGTTTGGCAAGGACTTCCAGCAGAAGCTGGGCAATGTTAAAGAATTCTTGGTTGGTGCTGGTGCTATTGGCTGCGAGATGCTAAAGAATTGGTCCATGATGGGTCTAGGAGCTGGACCGGAGGGAAAGATCTGGGTGACGGACAACGACCAGATTGAGAAGAGCAACCTTAACCGACAATTCTTGTTCAGGCCAGCCGATGTTGGCAAGCTCAAGAGCGATGCCGCAGCGAAAGCTGTGCAGGCCATGAACCCTGATCTTAATGGCAAGATTGTCTCCTTGCAGGACAAGGTTGGACCGGAGACAGAGCACATCTTCAATGAGAAATTCTGGGAGAATCTCGATGCGGTCACGAATGCCCTGGACAACGTAGAGGCTCGTACATATGTCGACCGACGCTGTGTATTCTTCCGGAAGTCACTTCTAGACAGCGGCACCCTCGGCACCAAAGGCAACACACAAGTTGTTCTTCCGCACATCACAGAGTCTTACTCGTCGTCACAGGATCCGCCGGAGAAATCATTCCCCATGTGCACGCTGCGAAGCTTCCCCAACCGCATCGAGCACACGATCGCGTGGGCTCGGGAGTCGTTTGATACCTTCTTCGTCAAGGGTCCGGAGGTTGTGAACCTCTACCTCACTCAGCCGGACTACCTTGGTGCTTCTTTAAAGCAGTCTGGTAGCGAAAAGCAGACGTTAGAGACTCTCCGGGATTTCTTGGTGACTGAAAAGCCGCTGACTTTTGATGACTGCATCATATGGGCACGGCAACAATTCGAGAAGAATTACAACCATACCATTCAGCAACTGCTGTACAACTTCCCTAAGGACTCTACAACTGGCTCCGGCCAGCCTTTCTGGTCTGGACCGAAGCGTGCCCCCGACGCACTGAAGTTTGATCCGTCTAATCCCACACATTTCACTTATGTCGAAGCGGCCGCCATCCTGCACGCTTTCAACTACGGAATCAATCCCAAGGGCTACACCAAGGAGCGCTACCTGGAAGTTCTCAATGATATGATAGTTCCCGATTTCAGGCCAGACCCCACGGTGAAGATCCAGGCAAATGATTCTGATCCCGACCCCAATGCACAACAACCTGCGATGGACGATAATGACATCTTGAACAAACTTGTCGAGTCACTGCCTCCACCAAAATCCCTCGCTGGATACAAGCTCCAGCCCGTCGAGTTCGAGAAGGATGATGACACAAACCACCACATTGACTTCATCACGGCGGCCAGCAACCTGCGCGCCGAGAACTACAAGATTGAGCAGGCAGATAGGCACAAGACCAAATTCATTGCCGGCAAGATCATTCCTGCCATTGCCACCACCACGGCTCTAGTCACCGGTCTCGTCAATCTTGAGTTGTACAAGGTGCTTGATGGTAAGACAGACATTGAACAGTACAAGAATGGCTTCGTCAATCTTGCTTTGCCATTCTTCGGATTCAGCGAGCCGATTGCAAGTCCAAAGGGCAAGTACACAGGACACGGTGGTAAGGAGGTGGAAATTGACAAGCTTTGGGATCGATTTGAGGTTGAGGATGTGACTCTGCAACAGTTCATCGACGATTTTGAGAAAAAGGGACTCAACATTCAGATGGTCAGCTCCGGTGTGAGCTTGCTGTATGCCTCGTTCTATCCGCCCGCGAAACTAAAGGATAGGATGGGCCTGAAGTAAGTGTCCTTGTGCTTCTCTCTCGGGAGCATATTGCTAACAAATAATAGAATGAGCAAGCTTGTTGAGCATATCAGCAAGAAGCCAGTTCCGGAGCACCAGAAAAACGTCATCTTTGAGGTTACGGCAGAGGACCAGACCGAGGAGGATGTCGAAATACCGTATGTCATGGTGAAGCTTGACAAGTAGGTGATGGCCGGGTTTTGACTATGGGATAACGAGCAACGACGTTTTGAGTACATGACGTAGCATGTCATGATGGAGATACATAGAGGCGCATTGAGTGCATCAATAGATCCCAAAAATTCAACTCATCTTTTCCAAAGATGTGCCGTAACAGTGCAGTGACACCTGTAGAACACACTGCGCTGAAGATGACATGCGATCTCGACGTACGATGTGTAGACGGACACAAGGGAGCCCGTCACCATTTCCGGTCACCAGTTCCGACCGTCGGAACTGACGTGGGGCAGCGCCAAGACTCAGCCCTATGGGGTCGCCCGTTGATTTCAAATGCCCCAAACTACTTTTCAATCCCTCAGGTTGAGTCGCGCAATCTTAACTATACACTACCATGGCGCCCTCCTTGGAAGAGCCGACGCAAGTCGACCTGGATGCGCCCCTCAAAACTGCACCTACACTTGTCGCGCCAGAACCAGGTACTTTGAAGCCCCGCCACCCATCATACCATACAATGAATCTCTTTGCAAACCATGGCTAACCCACAACGCTCTCAGAACACTGCCCTGGCCCCGAATCTCAACAAGCAGGTACAGCAGACTCATGCGCAGGATGTCCAAACCAGAAAATCTGCGCTTCCGCCCCGAAGGGTCCCGACCCAGACATCCCCGTCATAACCGACCGCCTCTCCACAGTCGCACACAAGATCCTCGTCCTCTCCGGGAAAGGCGGCGTCGGCAAATCTACATTCAGTACCATGCTATCACACGGGTTTGCATCAAATCCGGATATCACAGTCGGCCTCATGGACACTGACATTTGCGGACCCTCAATACCCAAAATGATGGGCGTAGAAGACGAGACAATACACGTTAGTGGCGAAGGCTGGGAGCCCGTATGGGTGAACGAGAATCTAGGCGTCATGTCCGTCCAGTTCATGCTTCCAAATCGCGACGATGCCGTGATATGGCGCGGCGCAAAGAAGAACGGGCTCATCAAGCGCTTCCTCATGGAAGTCCGCTGGGGCGAAATGGACGTGTTAGTAGTGGACACACCCCCCGGGACATCAGACGAACACCTCAGCGTAAATTCCTTCCTCAAAACGAGCGGCGTCGACGGCGCCGTGCTCGTCAGCACGCCGCAGGAAGTCTCCCTCCTCGACGTCCGCAAGGAAATCGACTTCTGCCGCAAGGCCAAAATTCCCATCCTGGGCATCGTGGAGAACATGTCTGGCTTCGTGTGTCCCGGGTGCAAGCACGAGTCGCAGATTTTCAGAGCGTCGACGGGGGGCGCGGCGAGGTTGGCCAAGGATGAGGGGATTCCATTCTTGGGCGCGGTGCCGCTTGATCCGAGGATTGGCATGGCGTGTGATTTTGGAGAGTCCTTCTTGGATGCGTATCCGGATAGTCCGGCGTGCAAAGCTATACGGAATGTGGTGAGGATGGTTAGTGAGGGCATGGGGATGCAGGGGAATCTGTTTGCGGAGGAGTGAAGGGGGGAACCGCAGGTCGATTCAGCATTATTGTTCTTTGAGTGCATTTGGGCGGCGTTTTTTGCATGGAGCGATTCTTGAATTTTTTTGTATATATCATTGAAGTATCCCTATTTAAAAACAATATACTGTTACAATTTCTGATCAATAGATCACTGCCTCCTGAAAGTACTTTAGTAATAAGGAATAACCACTGCACTGGCAGCCAAAAATACAATAACCCCAAAGGTCTGATATCATTAGCAAACTAGTCTATATATACATAGAGTTAAGACTTACACTAAAGAAGCAGAGCTGGAAGCGAGCAAAGGACTTCTCCCGCTCAGCTGCGAGCTGCGAGAACGCTTTCTCCCACCGATGCTCATAGTCCTTCAAATTTTTCTGGAACTGTGTGCCGAAGTCTTCGATAGCGAATTCAGGGCGAGCAAAAGCCGTCTTGAGGCCAGCATCGCTCTTCAGATTGCTCCTGAGACTGTTGAAATCGCTCTTCGGATAGCTACCGAGACTGCCGAGATTGCTCTTCGGATAGCTACTGAGACTGTCGAAATCGCTCCTCAGATCACTCCCGAGATTGTTGAAATCGCTCTTTAGAGATGGCTGGGTCAATCCATCATAGTCATCGATTTTCATAGCTAGAGTTGTTAGTACCTTTTACTACAACAAAAGCAAGAGATGACATACAGGACGACTGGCTAAATGCATGGTTCTGAACGCGGAAGCGGGAAACCAAGAGGCGGCGAGCCGGGTATAGGTTCGCGCGGAACAGTCGTTGAGACATGATGAACCAATACTGCGACAGGAAGAATGGTTGGCTTTGAGAACACTTTGGAGGAGTAGAACAACAGATGTACGAGTTGTACAGTAGAAGATGTTGTGTGAAGAGTTTGGAAGAGGAAAGGAAGCAAAGCTGAGGTAAAAGGGCGGAGTGGAGTCATAGCGTGTTATCGTGTCTGGTACACTACAGTACAGCACTCCAGTCGTAATCCACCAGCGGAGGCCCTTCCGTTCTCCATCTCAGCGCCATCTACCTTTTGCACTCCTTTTGCACCCAACGGGTCGGAGAATTATTCGCCGAATTGTCGTGATTCTCTGGATTTTGTCGTCACCATGCCACTGGCAACAATGAAAAGTTGTCATGGTTCCAAGAGCCCAGTTTCTTGACCATATTTTATTGTCTGCCAACTCTTCCTGAAGTTTTTTTTTTCCAGTTTGCTAGACAGTTGTTCCTGAACCTTGTCGAGTTTAGGGTTATATTGTTTCCTTTACACTACGTTGTAGAGGCTATAAGAAAAATTATTGATCCTGCCTCCTGAAGTACTTTAGTATGCTATTGTATAGTACTCTAGTCACAGTAATCCGCCAGCTGAGGCCCTTCAGTGGTTTTACCTGAGCTGTAGCAAATACATAACTCTAAGACCGCCTGGACGCGCAGGCCCATGTCGAGGCCTAAGCGCCGAACATGCGTGTAGATTCAACAATTCTCCAGTTCTGTCTGAAGCTCCAAAGACGCCGTACAGCCTCAACAACTAGTCCTTACTCAATGGCAAAACCGAACATCCCCCCAACCATCTCACATTCTGCGCTGCACCGTCGAGCTCCTACAAAAGACCAAACGAAAACACTGGACCCCGGTACGCTGTAAGCGCTAGACGCGCTTACATCCACACTTCTCAGCCCTGTCTAGACAATGCCTGTAGACAAAATCCACGATAAGTCTACAGTGACCGAAGTTCGAAACTCGGTGTAGCCTTGCATTGTCCAGCGCGCCACCTCTCTCGTAGCCCCCGGAAATGTCTAGGGTGAGCCTCAAGCAGCAGGCGTTGGTGTGCTACGACATATCGTATAGCTTCAGCTTTACGTAGGGGGTCGAATGCGAAGTTTGCACGGTTTAGGCTAAACGAGGCTGCGAAGCGAGCTGGTTGTATGCAAGCCACTACCTAGAAGGGAGGCTGGTTGATAGACGCGCAGGCTGGAAAGGGCTCGGGTCAGACGTTTGTTTGCCGAATGCAGAATTTATAGCTAGAATACGAAGTCAGCTTGCGAGAGTGCTGCTGGGAGGGTAGAGGGGCTTGCGGAAGAGAAGAGAGAGTGTGCTGATGTTGCGGTGATACCGTGAGAGTAATGTCGAGGTTTTTAATATAGTACACGGTGGAGAAGGTTGAGCATATATCTTGTCAATTGTGTAGGCGTTGGTAGAATCAGTTCCTTGCCAGAATTCGACCAGCGACTTCGATAGAGATTTGCTGCAGCACTTGAAATAACGAAAAGAGGACGGCATATTCGTTGGCAGAAGCAGCCCTTCAATCGACTGCCATCATGCTTCTCCAATCCGAAAGCGTCATGTCCACCACTGAACGAGGCAGTGTACCATATGATCTAGCTTCCGTGGTATGCTTAAGACCAGCGTCACAGTTCACCCCTATCGATTCTAATCACGAAACAGGTCAAATACACAACCCAAATACCCGTTTTCCTAGAAACCCTCTACCTCTTCACGGCAAACGATTTCGCAACATTTGCCATCCCAACGACCCTCTTCGCCACATTCGGCGCCTTGTCCGGTCCCATCCTAACGACAAACCCCTCGCCCTCCCTAGTAGATGTGCTGCAAAGAGTACCACTCGCTCTCGCAGTCGTTTGGGCAAATCTCCTCGTCTTCAACATCTCGAACCAGCGGACCGAAACCGCGGTGGAAGAGGACAGGATAAACAAACCACATCGTCCACTTCCTAGCAGTCGCATCACCTGCGATGGAGCGAGAAGACTGCTGCTCGTCTTGATCCCTGTAGTACTCTTCTGCGGTTGGATGACAGGTACCTGGCAGGAAACACTGCTCCTCTTCGCGGCAACGTGGATGTATAACGATCTTTGCGGGAGCGATGAGAACTGGATACTTCGCAACTTGTTGATTGCTATTGGCTACGGGCTTTATTCGTCCGCTGCTTTGAGAATCGTGACGGGTTCGGGACATCAGTTTACCGCGGTCGGATCCAGGTGGATTTTTATTATCACGGCACTGATGTTTACGACGCAACATATTTGCGACATCAAAGATGCACAAGGAGACAAAAAAAGAGGGAGGAAATCTGCCCCTGTTGTTCTTGGAGATGGCTTTGTGCGTTGGACCGTTGTTGTCCCCGTCATGCTATCTTCCATCACTTGTCCTTGGTTTTTCTACTTGCCTCTTGTTTGCTACACACCGACACTGGCACTCGGTCTTCTCATTACGTTCCGCACACTTCTCTACCGGACTCTTGCCTCCGACAAACTTACATGGAAGCTTTGGGCTCTATGGACATGCAGTGTCTTCACCCTTCCACTACTTGCAAATTTGAATGTCTTCGTCGATGCTTGGATCGAATTGAAAAACATCTTCTGCTTTGGAGGAGAATGTGCTAGCACATTGAATCTAGTGGCTGTGTCGGGCGTTGCACTGGCCGTTGAAGGAAGGAGGGTATTGGCGAAGATGGGAGATGCGGAACGGAATGGGACAATGGTAGTGCCTGAGTTGAGGGTTGAGGGCATTCTTGTAGGGTGATGGGATGACGAAATACACGGATATAGTTCAGAGATAAACACTATTTCTACTGAAAACTTCCTTGATTGTCAATATAGTGCCTTGATTGCGGGGCATTGATATAACAAAAAAACTAATCTGCCAATGTTCCATTCTACATCTCAACGTCATCTGCCTTGATTCCATGAGATTCCAGAAGAGCGCTCATTGTCTCTAATCCACGCCTTTTGGCTGTCTCTACCAATCTCTTCCGAATTCGATTTTCTTTCAAGTTCGCGCCATTATTGAGCAGCAGATTGAACATCTGCTCATCCTCCCCTTCCACAGCGAAGACAATAGCAGGAGAATCTTCCACGTGGAACCCGGGTTTTTCTTCGTTAGGATCACAGCCCTTCTTCAGCAGTAGCTCTACTATGGTCTGATACCCGCCTCTGGCTGCTATAACCAATGCATCGGTAGCGTCTGCTCCGTGTTCGACTAACTCTTGCACAACCTCGCGGTGTCCTCCCCTAGCCGCCTTTGCCATTGCCCTGGCTGCGTCCACATTGTGATCTAGCATTATCTTGACAATTTCGACAAAACCTCTTTGCGCTGCGGTTTGAAGCTGTGAGTGAAAAAGGGTGCCGCGCAAATCTCTACACATGTTCAAGAGGCATCGAACAGTCTCAGTCCAGCCCAACTGTACACAGATTTGCAGCACATTGATAAATATACCTCCTATGTAACGATCCCCGCAGTGCGTCTGAGAGATCTGCGAGACGTACTCGAAAACCTCTGGGTTCGGCGTAACGAGTGCTTTCCAGAAGTCAAGTCCCGATACTGGGCGTTCCCCAAAGACCCAAGGGACTGACTCAACCCGGAACTTGTAAGCGTACTTTACAATATCGAGTCTTCCGGCTTGCGCAGCTATGAACAGGGCCTCGCAACGTGGTTTCATGAGCTCACTGTCACTGAGGTCACGGAGGAAAAGATCCATCATTTTCTCTGAGCAACTCCGCGATTGCATGAAGCGAGCCTCTCCGAAAAGCAAGCTCTTGGCGTGAAGCAGATGAAAGCTGTCTTTCATCATTCTCTCCACTACGACGTCTTTACCGACGAGTACAGCGGCGACCATGAGCTCCTCTTGATACGCATGTTCGATTGTTGAAAGCCATTTCTCGTCATGCCATTCTTTGTCAAAGACTAGGGAAGGATCTTTTTTTTCCCTAAACAGTGTGAAGTGCCGGTTGACGAAAGGTATGAGGGGGGTTTGGGTGACTGCTGTACATAAAGCTGTAAGGTTGGCGTCGTACTCGTCCTTGCTAGAGCTCAGTTCGAGGGCAATGCGTCGGACGGTTGTGACTAGGACATTCCCATCATTTGGTTCATTCCGAGCACGGGATGCCAGGTACGAGCCAGCAAACGGCAGAGAGCTGTCCCCTCTTCTTATGCGCTGGTCGAGTAATTTATAATTGTAAAGCACCGTGAGGAGTTGCGTTGCGAAGAATTCTAATGTTGTTAATTAGCTGGAATACACTCTTTTTATAAAAAGCTGTGGTCTTACTGTTTACAAGTCTCAGCCTTAGGCCCCGCCGAAGTGTACGCGCTTCAAAGCATTGAGCTAGACGATTAGTAGTGAGGTTAGCGTACTTTATTCCTCACGCGTTCATGCTAGGGCCTACCGAGAATTTCTTGGAAAAGTTCGAGCGGAAGATCAAGGAGATTCATGGTTGAAGGTATGTTTCAGGAAGCTGGTGTGGAGGACATCAGCAGGTAAAATGGTGACGTGGAAACAGCACTAGCGTCTGTACAACCATAACGGAACAACCCGCCGTAACGAAAAAGCAAGTCAGTATTTGACCTTGCCTACGCCATGATTTTTGCAGTTCTGCCTTTAAATAATACGCTAATACAAATTCTAAGGCCTTGTAGCAATACTAATATAAAAAATACGATCGTATGAAATGCTGTCTACCCAACTCGCGGATAGCTCCTCTTGACAGCTAAAGCAATCCTTACCTAATATAGGCTACTACTGCGCCAATACTGCTGTTGCGCAAAGCGGGGTTGTGGCTGTCATGCACCCCGTGATCAAACCCCTTCAACCAGCTCACCCAGCTTAAGTTACCTCTTGTAGACTCGCCGCCCTACAAGGCCATGGCCGGAGCGGGTCGGCCGTCCTCCCTGCTAGCGGTTGCAAGATCATGTACCATCGAAGTACCTATTACAGTTTTATCCTACTTACAAATACATTTCAGGAACACACCTCTACATATCTGCAAAGGGGTGACTAAAGTGCTGTATGCTTGAACTAGAGGCCTTGCTCTTTACACTTCTTTTTAGTCGCACCTAGATAACTCACTATTCCTTATTGCTTGTTGTATTTGATGGTAGACAGAAGTCATTAAATTGCTCCGAGTCTAAGTTACCTATCCACTAAATATTGAATATATTTTCTATTAGGACGTAACTCAATCTGAACCCAATCAATTAATCGAGTTCAAGTTGCTTGTTAGCAGCTCTGAGCTATCCTGCTCTCATAGCAAAGCTTCTGATTCCCTTCCTTGCTCCAAGAGTGAAATCTTCAATTTTTCCTGGATATGGAGGGTGGGTGCTGCCTCATGGCCGAACCATCGACGTGAGACGACCAAGGCCTCTGAGAGATGGCAGCTCTCCACAGATAGCTGGCCCTGAAGCCTATATAGCTCAGCGAGATCCTCCCTAGTATAGATGAGAAGCTCGCTCGAAACGGCATTTGAATCATGGCTAAGAATGCGGTGGCAGAGTGCGATTGCTTCTTCGTAGCGAAGTAAGTCCTTGAGAACGTGGGTCATTTTTCTCAAGGCCTGTAGTAATTGTCCTGCCCCTTGTGGAGAAGACTCGGACTTCTGAATGAGTGACTGTGCTAATTCCTCTGCAGCGGCGAGGTTGCGATTTAGTCTCTGACACACGATGAGACCGAGATGAGTATGAAATGTCTCTTGATGGAATGGGCCCAGATACCTTTCAAGCATGTCTCTCATCAGATAGAGGGTCGCCTCAGAAGTTCTTGGGCTTTGTTCATCCAGTTGGAGATGCTGGCAGATATGAACCAATGGGTGGTGTCTGCCAAGCTTGAGCTCAAGGAGGTCCGCGATGAATGTTAGGACCAGCCGAAGAATCTCTGGAAACTTGCGCAGTTTTCCGGCAGGTGTCAGTGTTGTAATGAGCTTTCTGAGCAGGGTCATTGGATTGGTTAAGACAGTCTCGGCCGCCTTTTCCCAGGTGGCGTGAAAAGTGGTCCAGCCTAGCGTGAAAGAACCGATTTGCAGCAGGTACACGGCAGTTTCAAAATCATGCCAGAATCTGTCGTTCGCATCGGATGTAGTCTCAATTAACGGGACATCGCTTCCTAGACCGAGGGCCGGTGGTTTGGTCAAAAGACCACCCATGGAAGGTGTTGTCTCGCTAAGGCTATCGAGATAAGTACTTGTAGCGTAGAAGATGAGTTCTCCGGGACTTTGTTTCGCAATTGGAAAAAGAATCGACAGTGTGGCTGTAGAAACGCCGTCCTGCGGCCCGCGGCACGATACTGTAGCAACGTTCGATTGGGTACCAAGGGCGGATGCGGGACTAGCATCCGTTCTGCAGGTTGGAGTGTGGGTTGACGATGGCGCTGAGGCGATCCAGGGTTCCGACTCAACTGATACTGTACGGCTCTCCTTCGGTTGGTCGTCTGCATCTATATCGGAAAGAATTGAGCCATTCAATGCCGGCCAACTACGTGGAACCCTTGATAAGTCCGCCTCTTTTTCAGACCCCCTTGCTATCCAGTGTCTCAGAACCCGATGATGTCTGATATGCTGACCCCTTAAGGTGATGCTGGAGAGAGGTTGACCATTGGCGAGCGCTTCAGTTATTTGACTAATGAGGAAATCCTTCTCTTCCGCGTGGTAATTCTTTTTGAAGCCCCAACTCTTCATCCGAGTCGTGTACATGCGCTTCCTACGAGCAAGTTAATTGGGTCATTGGCTTGATTTGGCCGTCACGGCCAGAGGTCCCACTCACGTTGCCCTGAAACCAAACTTGGCCTCCATGATCTGCTGCACCTTTTTAAGCGGTCTATTTTCAGTCAGATAGAGCCGCGCCATGTCGTCCCGATGACGATCCCATTCCTCTTCCGTTGTCGCGTAAGCTTCGCCGGGCATGTCCACTTCGCAGTCATTGAAACTGGACGCCTTTGTGCCTAAATGCTGATGCGTCGTCGATTAGCTGCATGCAAAAACTACCTTCAAACAAGAGTATTGGAGAAACTCGACACGAACGTAATGTATTGAATCTAAGCTTTAGCGCGCATGAGCGCAGATAGATGACGATGTAGTGGGAGAAGTGTTGCTTTTGCCGACCCGCAGGCACCGGCATTGAATCCCGACAGCCTTGTGACGAAAGCGGACCAACTGATGTGGATGACCAAGGAACGCTAGAAAACTCCAGGAGCTGATGGGATCTTCTCCAGGCTTCCACCTTACTGCCTGCAATGGCAGGTATCATGCACGTTGCTGACTTCGACCGGTGGTGCGGCAGTAAAGAGGACCGGTGAAGCTGAGATGGGTGCAGGACGACAAACGTGGTCCAGTCATATGAGAAAGCTACTCCAGGTGGCTTGAAGCCCTCGCACAAAACGCTTCCACTCCCCAACGACTCCAGCCTCTTAGCTCTTCTTAAGCCGAACCAATGAGCTACGTTGCAAAATTACCTTGCATTCGGCTCTTTCTGCGAGGACTCTAGTGATCTGATTCGTTGATTCTCTCCCATGCACTACTTGGCGGCGCTGGTTTTGGCCAGTGCGGTCAATGAGAGAGCCTTCAGTGAGCTGCACGGGAATTTTGCATTCCGCCCATATGGGTCTTGGGCGGAAATTTTGTTGGGAAAAGCCCTGGCGTTCCTACAAGGAACTTAGCATCTTACCCCTGATATGTGTAGGGGCGCCAAGTTCATTCACTTCTTGGAGGCTTAGTTGTTCTGGACCATGGAGCACACCATGTATAAGAATTCACTTTTGAGGACTTGCGGTATAAATTTCCGTGGCATATCACCAGGGAACAGACTATTTTGCAGGACCTGCTAAATTTCCGCACTTCAATACTGACGTTTTTGACCCTGCCCCGAAATCGTTCTGCCACCCTAATGAACGACGACCTGCCTCCGAACGCGGACCACGCGGGGGTCTCGAGGTCTCAGACATCCTTGAGCTCAGCTCCAGGTTTATCATCGACTTGGGGCTCTTTGCCCGACCAGTCTGTCATCAAGAGTGCGCCTACAACCATGGCCAACGAGCCTTGCGAGCAATGTGCGTCACTTAACCTGAGCATCGAGAAATTCGTGATCGAAGACGACAAAGCTGCAGAGATTCGACCGTCGCCTTTGTCACTGCGTTTAGCAAATGAACGATTCCGTCTTGGAACCCTGGCCGAAATCAGAGAGAGAGCTGCGACTTGCTCCCTCTGCTCTCTTGTTGCCCATTCTGTTGATGACAACTCGGTATCAGATGACGCCAATAAGGCAGCATGCCATCTTGTGTGGGAGATGGACGGACGCATGTCTATCGATCCAAGACGAGCTCTAGCAGAGAAGCGAACCCGCCGATTGCGAGTTCACTGGAACGATGCAAGGCTCGAGCAATTTGATTCATACTTGGTTTTAGCTGCTCCAGCGAAATACAACACATCTGATCTTGACTACCCCGGCCAGTTGAACGATGAGACTCAATTCCTTGGGAGGCGCTTTGGCGCCACGGAGAACAAAAAAAACCTAATCCGGGAGTTTCTCAGACTTTGCGAAAGGTACCACGATCGTCGGTGTACCCAAAAACTTGGAATTGAGGACCCTTTCCGCGAGACTCTGATGGAGCCTTACTTCGGGGTCATCGACATTGAAAACGATAGCATTGTCCCATTGCCATGCGTGGACAATGGCGATCGCCTCGAATTCGAGGCATACGCAGCCCTCAGCTACGTTTGGGGAGAAAAAAGTAGTCGTGAACACAAAACAAAGATCGGAAATATCCAAAGTCGACGTAAATCTGGTGGTCTGGCTGCCACCATCCGGAAACTTCCCAAAGCAATTAAACAGAGTATTCGTCTTATTCATGACTTGGGAATCAGATACATCTGGATCGATGCACTATGCATTGTCCAAGATAGCAGTCACTCATGGAACCTCAACGCGCGAGCAATGCACCTGATCTACGGCAACGCTACTCTGACGATCTGCGCTGCGGACGGCGACTCAACAACTGGCTTGCTGGCTCTTGACGAGGATCAACGACCTCAGCAACGAATTGCAACCTACGCCGAGGGAGTCCATTTGATTCTTCATCAGCCGCCGGAGATCAGCATCCAGACGTCGCAGTGGAACAAACGTGGATGGACTTTCCAAGAACGCCTGCTTTCGAAACGTTGCTTGATCTTCACCAGAGGTCAGATTTACTTCCAGTGCCGTTCTACCGGTATGTCTGAAGACATATTTGCGGACCGGAAGGGCCGAGGGTGGTCTCTTGACTTGGTGCATGCCCCTCTTCAAATGCTCTCCCAGCTCAAGCATCGTGCTCTGTGGTTTTACGCCCACTGTGTATATCTATATACAATGCGGGAGCTTTACGAGCCGTTTGATATCCTAGCGGCATTCAGTGGAATGTGCAAGCTAATGGAGAGTACCATGCGAGCCCCCTTTATTTTCGGACTTCCGACATCTCATTTTGACCTTGCTCTCTTATGGGAGCCTGTTGGTCGGTTGTCTCTACTTGACAAGGCCAAAGTCTCGGATGAACCGAAATACAAAGATATGAAATTCCCAAGTTGGTCATGGTGCGGATGGGAGAGCGATGGAATCCAGTACAAGCCGGAAATGGTTGGTGGCTGTCTCGCCGATGTTCGCGCATGGCTCATGGACCATACATGGATCGACTGGCATGTTAGAGATGGCCATGGGACTCTGCGTCGTCTCTGGGATCTAGACTGTGCCGATGAAGACGAGAGTATTGACGGGAGATGGAAAGGTTATGACACATTGGTACAGTCAGTGTCGGACTCCTCTCCGGCGGGATATGAAACACCTGATGGAGGGTCCGAAATGGATTCTGATTTCGGTTGCATGCCCTACAGGCCCCCACCAGATATGAGAACACGTCTAAAGCAAAACGCCTTGTCAAAAAGCCTGAATCAGGAAAAGAAATCTGACAAGGGAAGACAATCGAATAGGATGACTACCCGTGGTCTCTCTAAATATGACGCTTATGACAACTACGGTCGGCCGTTGCAAGGAGCTTCATTAATGGCAATACAAGGCAAGAGCCGGCTGAACTTCAGTCTCACCCTCCCAGAGGACCCATACCATGTCAGGACAACAAAACCTAGCCACCTCGCCAGCGGTCTGAGAGAATTCCCAGACCAACCATTCTTGCAATTCTTCACCTGGCGGGCCTCATTCCACGTAGTACGCTCAACCAACTCCGATTTTGACGGGTACGGCGGTGGAGAAACGAGGTGTCCGTGCCACATCACGGATCGGCGTGGCGACAAATGCGGGTCCATCATTGTCAATGACGAGTGGCTGAAGAAATACGAGGCTACTGGACAAACCAAATTTGAGTTCATTGCCATTTCCGACGCCAAGTCATTCAGCGAGCAGGAGTTCCCAGTTTGGACGTACTACCTACCGAAAGAGAGGGTAGAGTCGGAGTGGAGCCTGTACTTCGTGCTCCTCGTCGAGCCGTTCCCCGAAGAAGGGATTTATCGTCGTGTTGCTCTTGGGAAGGTTTTCAAGGCGGCGTTTACTCTTTCGGACGATGAGTGGAAGGAGATAATCCTTGGCTGATATGCTTTCTAGCCCCGTTTTTCTGTCTTTCTACTTCATAACTCTGCCTGGCCTTACTGATGTTCCATTATCCTATGTTGAATAACGACCTTGATCTCTATTTCTATTATCAGTGCAACATAGCTCAACAGTCGCCCGCTCCTCCAGATTACCTTACGATTAATTATCATCCTGTGCTAGCTTGAATTGGTAATCGTTCTGATCAGAGGTACCAACTGGGTTGGCAATCCTGAATAATTTATGCGCTAGCAGTAGCCCTACTGCTAATTATTACTTCTTAGTCGAACTATTAGATTCCCTAGATTTAATAGAGACGCCTAAGGGGTTGCGATAGCAATGCAAGCGTGGTGGCGGCCCTATAGTACAAGGCTTAGTTTTGTCTAAAATAACACACTTCGCGAATTATGTAGCAAAGCGTCCGCGCAAGCATGATTTTTAAGTAGGATTATAGCGCTTTAGAGATGGTCTAAGTCTATAACCTAAGATGAATATAGTAAAATTCAAGGCGCGTGGACAAGTTCTATAGCTTTAAAACCGAAGTACCTTTAGTTTGTTCTGTTACGGCGGTTGTTCCGTTACGTGTGGATGGACGTTAGTCCAGAATAGGTCAAATAGTTCAGCTCGCTTTAAGTACTTATGCGCCCAGGCAGTCTCGGAGTCACGAGACATGTAGGTCATCGGCCTGGGCTTACTCCTACACGACGACACTTTTGTGCTGGTTTTATACCCATCAATATCCATCAAAAGATTTTGCTTTCAGCCCTGTAAAAAGGTAGATCTCGTAAATCAGACCTATTAGTATATGTTGTTTCCTTTACACTACGTCGCAGAGGTTATAAGAAAAGTTATTGATCCTGCCTCCTGAAGTATTTTGATATACCACAGTACAGTACTCTAGTCACAGTAATCCACCAGCTCAGGACCTTCAGTGATCTCATCAAGTATTACCTCCGCTTTCTACGCTCAGTGTCCAAAGTGATAGCGTGAATCAAGCACGTCTAGACTGACACTGCGAACTCTATTCCTTCCTTGTCTGAAGTTACACATAGAACTCTTTATAATAGACAACATATCATACTACTCTGTTCATTAATTATCTGATTAGTGATCAATACATCGGTGCACTATCCTCGCTCCTCGAAACACCGTTACGACTCCTCGTACTCTCGACTTTGTCCAAGTCCTCTTCAACTCTAATCTCCGTCTCCACCATGATCTGGCTATGTAGTGTCACCATTTGAATGTCGCTATCTTGGCTCCCCCGTCTCATTTCCCTAACCCCTACTGACCCGCTCTTTATATAGTTTTGCGCTGGATCTTCCTGTCCTCCATACGCATGTCGTGACCTGGTAGAATAAGCTACAGATGAGCGCAGCTCGTTCAAGATTGTGAACTCGGTGCGGAGCTTGATCGCATACACCGCGACCTTGTAGTGGCCCTGCAGGAAGAAGAACCCAGCATAGCACAATCCGATAAGACTGCAGTCGAGACAAATGATAAAGATGTTGACGTAGATGAGATGTTGCAAAAGATGTCGCCGGACACGATTATTGGCTACTGCTGGAGCGCTTTCGTGGAGGTAGCGTCGAGTTTCGCGTATGTACAGGAGGGATATGATGGTCTCTTGGACGAAGAAGGCGGCGAGCTGGACTTTGTCCCATATGAGATTTGCATTCCCGAGTCGCTCAGTATTGGAGGGGTAGCGCTGGGTTCAATCAGCGTCTTCAGTTTCTACTTGTATTTGGAAGTCATAATCTTACCGCTATCAGCGCGAGAATGACAGTACCCACTCCGAAAATAGCCGATACCACTATAATCATGTAGAGAACCCATCGACCATCCTTTGCGCTTTTCAAGACCAAACCCAATCTCGAGTATAACACAACGGACTGTGGTACCACATAAAGAACCCAACTAATCGTGCTAACAACAACCGCACTATAGTCCGTCCACACCTGGAAGTTGAAAAGGGTGATTGCCAAGTTATGTATGATTATCGCCGAGGAGCAGACAAGACAGCTCCAGAAGTAAAGGCTCCTCCTTGTGAAAGTAAAGATAAGCCGCACATTGAGCTCGATTGCAAGATACCATGCGATGCCAACAAAAGCCGTGGCTGTTAGTCCGGTAGGGAGTGTTGTAATCGAAGGAGTAGGCAGGCCATTGGCATCAGTACCGGTGACCATGATACCGTCCACCTGGGTAAGACGAGCATCCGCAGAGTTGGAAATATACAGTAGGCGAAGTGGGTCGAAGGAACCCAGACAATCTTCCCATCTTTAAGATCCAGCTCCGTGGCACGAAACGCGGTCCCGGCTCGGGCAGAGCCCCAAAGGAGCAGTTTCTCGCGTGAGGACTAGACATTATGGGGTCAAGTCTACGTCTCAGGAAAACGTGGCTACCTGCTCCGTGGTCTGGGAAAGCGAGGCGCTTCGACCAGTAAGCGTTAGAGTGCATGTCGCCGTACGATTATGTACCGCACGCACTGCGGACCGTCGTTCATGGTGTGATGCGCCGCTAATCTAGACCGGGCTACCAGTTGCGCGATGCTTGCGCGATGGATGCTATCCCTTTCTAGTGGCGTTCGAAGCCGTTGAGTGGTGATAGCAAATCGACCCCAGGTTAAATGCCGCATCCGGTGGGGGCTGCTATCAACGTGGCGATTGATTGTTTTTCTGATAAAGGATTCAGCCTCAACATCACTACTGCAAGGGACGTTCCACGAGGATAAGCGAAATGGTCCGCAGTGCATGCCATGTAGTAGTGGTATCCGCACGGTATATATAATGTCCACAGCGAGTATTGGATGGAAACCTTGAACAAGAAGGGCACAGCGTCGACAATCAGACCAATGGTAAAAACTATTGAGAAATCGAGATTCGCAAAACTCGCCCAATGAGTTCTATTTGACATTTCATGTGTTACCGAGGCTAGTTGAAATTAAGTTCCCTAGTGAAGTTGAAGCACGGCGGTCCTCGCCTATCTGCGGCTTTACCGGGACCTCGTATAGATTTTCGTGGGCATATTCTACGCAGCCCTAAATCTTAAGCCTAGTCAATTCATGTTTTCCAAATAATGTTCCCCACGGATCGACCGTCAAGGAAAGTTGGGTAACTATCCCGAGCGGTTCCATGTGGCTTTTCACATGGCCAAGATGTCAGACACATGTGATTATCATTGTACTACCCCACGGTGGCCCGCCTTGGGAAGCCTAACATTCCAAGGAAAAGGAGATGTCAAGTTTCGGAAAGGGGCCTTAAGGTGTCATATACTAGTAAGATACAGAGCTATGCTGAACGTGTCATAAGATCTTACTACAGCTTGCAAGGTAAGCACTGTTGATAACAGGCCCAGAAACATTGTAAGAAAAAAAGACATATCAAATGATAGAAAGAGAGGGGAAGCAATTTCACTATTCGAATGCTTTGCAATATATACGTTCTCTGCTCTCACTTCATGTTCCTCACTTTCGCGATATGTCCTGAGCTGGTATGCTGCGTGAAGGCCAGTGGGTAAACACGACCATCTCAACCTTATTCACACGTAGACGCCACCTCACCCTGCAGCAATTGAATTGAAGAAAGATGAATGAACAAATTGTTCGTCCATGTCAGTTTTCAATCCAGTCATTACCAAGCTGCGTTTGGTTTATCCAAAACCTCTTCACACTACTGCCAAGCCAATCCACCACTTGCGAAGTCAGTGAAATGTAGGACTGACGGTGAAGACTGTCATAAGACAAATTCCAGCGGAGCAGCGACTTTTTTCACCTTCACCTTGTCTCCATGAGTCTAATAGTCATTCAAGCACTTTCTATATTCTCTTCTCACCACCACACCCACAGTCGCTACCTCTTCAATCCTCTCTCTCCGCCCAACTCATAACTCAGTACGCGTATTCTCCACACCCCCTCTAATCGCCATTCTAACCAGTCTCCAGACTCTCATTAATCCATACCTGCCCCAGAAAAGAAAGAGAGAAAAAAAATGTGCCAATACTACAAAAAACTCCACACCTGCGGCTGCATCTCAAAATGCCACCTGGAAATGTGTCGCCCGGGCATCCTCACCTCGACAGTCTGCCAGCCCCTCATCGAGCCCCCGTCGACCCCCGACTCTTGTCGCCGCTCCCACTTCCCCTGCTACGACTGCCTCCGCAACGCCGCGCTAGCCGAGCGCCACGCCGTGCTGGAGAAGCGCGCCGAAGAAGAAGACGACAAGACGGAGCAAGAAGCGCTGCGAAGCAAGATGAGGGTGCTGGCCGAGAAGCGGGCCAAGAGCGAGCGCGTGAGAAAAGAGTACGCGGAGAAGGCCATTGTGGAGAAGAAGGCTGAGGAGGACAAGGTCAGGAGGGAGAAGGAGGAGAAGGAGAGAGCGGGGAACGAGGGCGGTTTGTGGATTGATGCCAAAGCTGGGAGGAAGAAGGGGAGGAAGGGAGGGGTTCCGAGTCCGATTAAGACGGGGGTGAAGCCCGGGTCTGCGCCGCCGACTGCGGGTGGGAGGAAGACGGGGGATTTTGCGAAGACGGGGACTCAAGAGCCGAAGAGAGCGGGATTGGATGCTGGTGGGAGGGCGGGAGTTTGGGGTCCAGTAAAGAAGAATGTTGCTGATGCGGAGAAGGGAGCGAATGGGTGGAAGAAGTGAGGTGAATCGGTGACGAAGCCTGTAAGGCGGTGGTCGTCGAGTTTCCTCAATGATGTGCGGCGTTTTAGGATCAAACAGTCACGGTCATGGGCCTGGGCGGGTGGAAGTCTTGTCTATATTCAGGATGACGACTAGCTATTGTAGTAGCAATACCTCACTCACTCCTCATGCTTCCTGGGGACTGGGAATTATGGAGTGAATCGGGTATGTACTCTGGTATCAGACAGCCAAGTGCTGAACGTCTTCTCCCAAACGCACAAGAACAAGAAAGTTTCTGATAGTCAACTTCTCTCCCTGCCCATAGCTTCGTAAACGTAGGTCGTCTTCAGCCCGCTACACATCATCCTAGGAAACGTCCAGACCATGCGTAATACTCGTGTGTCGTGTGTCGTATTTCCATGTTTCCATGTTGCTGATAAGGTGATTGCAACGTCTTCCTTTGGGCAGGTTTGCCGTTCTGGCCGCCGAAAGTCGTCACGCTCATATCATTGCCTCCCCAGTCGCCTTTCGTTGCGTCCGCGAATTGGTTGCGCTCGACCTCTTGAACTTGATCTCCGCCGTATACTTGATCTCCGCCGTATACTTGATCTCCGCCGTATACTTGATCGTCCTCCGATGAAAAATGGTTGTGACCGGTGCCATCCTGCTCATAGGAATAAGCTTGACCTGTCGTGTCCGTCATCTGATGCCCCGGCCCGTCCATAAGTTGTCGCACGTACTCCTCTTGCATCTGCGCATATTCAAACGCAACCCTCAACCTACCCTCTACATCCTCTCCCCCATCATGCTCAATTCCAGCGCTCTCGTCGTCATCCTCCACCACCACCGCCCTCCCATCCGCACCATTCACCCCCGGAAGAAGGCCCTCCACATCGCCAATTCCCCTGCTACCCACAAGTCCGGGGTTAACAATAAACTCGGCCTTGATCCCTTCGCACGCCCAGGTATCCATGCCAGTGTGTTGCCCCGGCACCATTCCCGCGCGCAATTTACATTGCACGCAATACTCGTTAAGCTTCGACTCTAGCAAAGTCGAAGTTTCGCAGCGATTGGTGTAGTGGGTTTTGCTGCCCTTGGGGCTGGCGAGGGCGAAGGTTGAGCGGGGACAGCGGTGGGATGTTTGTTCGCAGTTGCAGTTGTAGCGGAGGGTGAAGTATGTACACATGGCGATGTAACGTCGGTATTGTGTGTTGGTTACGTAGATGTTGGCGTGTGATGGTGTGGGAAGGTGCGGTCGGTGTGTTGTTTGCGGTAGTAGTGGATGAAGTTGTGAACTGAGGGAGGTGCGGCCTTTTGAATGTGAGAGGACGCAGACAGAAAAGAGTGACTACATGAATGCACAATGCGAGGCAGTTGGCGGTGAAGTAGAAGTGTTGTCTCGGAGACGCTCCTAACGGTGAACGTAACAAGGGAAAGCGAACTTATTGCGCGCTCTCTCCGACTCTCATCCGCCCTTCTGTACACCTCGGCCATGAAGCTCGCATCTTGAACAGACCCTTTTGAAGATACGCAAAAGCCATTACATTGATTTCATTACACAGGGTATACCCACAACCTCGCAAACCATAACGCAGAGCACGTATCTAGAAGAGCAGTGTCCGCCAGTACTTTTAAATGCATGTCCGCCCAAACCCCTTTGAACCCCCAGTTCCTCAGCGGGACGCCGCCCGCAATTGATTATGTAAATATGCACAGCGAATGGAAATCGTACACTCAAGGTAATGATAGGTGATTAGACACGCCTTCGGCGCATTTCTGTTTGTATTCGCCGCCGCTTGACCTCTGAAATCCGGCCAGTGCCCATGTTCTTAACAGTGTCGAGTAGCTTGTCTGTTTCGTCGAGTTCTTGCATCTCGTCACCGCCGCCGATACTCTTGCCGAGAATGAGGATGTTAGGGACTGTTCCCCTGCCTGTTCGTTCTGCGAGAGTCTCTTGGAGCTTGGGCCCGAGGGGATGTTCATCGAGTTCAACGACGAAGGGTTCGGGGACGATGCTGTACTTGTCGAGGAGGATGTGCTTGGCTTTCTTGGAGTGGGGGCAGTACGTCTTGGAGAAGATGATGACTGTGGATAGGTCAGCGATGGGCAGTCAGCATAATTAGGTCACACGTACTCGGACTCCTCTTGAGGATGGAATTGAGCTCGACCTCAACTTCGTGATCCTCTGGTGATTCCGGTTCCTTGTTCGCAAGCTTATCCTGCGGCCTTCCTCCGACGGTAGCTACGCCCGGTACGGGCTTCTTCTCTGCGCCCTGCTCCTTCATCATGACTCTTCCGGCGACGCCTTTCTCAGGGCTGGCTGCTTTTTCGCCACCACCGACCGAGTCCAGGAATCTTTGGCTTTTCTTATCGGCCGATTTTTTTGCTGCCTCTTCTGCTGCCTTCAATCGCGACTGCACATCATCTGCGTCGCGCTGTCTTGCGGCCTCCATGTACTCCCTTGCTTGCAGGGCTTCCTGGGTCTTGAGGTAGAACTCCGAGTTTCGAGTCTGCCGCGCAGATCCCGTCATGTAGAAAAATATAACGACAGTGATGACGACGAGAAGGCCAAAGACCCTCATTCTGCGCTGGGAGGGCATTGTGGGAGGTGTGACGATTCGGGGGTTCGTGGTGCGCAGAACAGGGCGGACAAAGTCCAGTTATGCTGGGGGCGAAAGTTGTTAAGCTGCAACTCTGACAGCCGCCTAAAGCTCGCAGCTCGCAGGCTATATCCGAGGACGGACGCGGTGTCGAGGCTTGGACCCGAGCCTTTGAGGGCCTGAATTTGGCGAGTTTGGGATTGGGAACGGGTATTTGGAGCTGTCGCGTGAGCAATTGGGCGAGCGAAAGTGCTAATGAGGCGGCGTAGCGAGTATATTATTCGAGAAATAGCTCAGTAGCTATGGCTGTAGCGGCATACGGGTACTTGTATAACATGTGCAGACGTAGTAGACGGAGGAGCAGCGCGGAGCGGGCGGTGGAGAACGAAGTGGGAGCTTGGGCGCGTTGCACGGGTTTAAAGAATGAGACATGAGCATGAGCCCGTAGCGGCCCGCAGGTTTCCCCTCCCCGCTTCGTCGACAGCTCCATCCATCGTCGCCGCCCCCAAGCCCAGAACGGCCACAGCGGCCAGCGCGCCTTGTTTCATCAGCCACGGCCCTGCCCTCGCCAGACCGCCCGCGTCAAGACCCATCCGCCTCCAAACAAGTGTGGACACTCGCTGGAGAGGGGCTTGGCACGTCATTGGCGCAGCGCGGGACCGACACGCCTCGCATTGCTGTCGACGATGCGCTGTGTGTCTCAACGCCGAGCCCGTTACGCACCGGCTTCGGTGGCTGTCGGGCGTCGTCGACGGGCCTGCCGATCGGGATCGAGGCCGCTTTTCCATGGCTTGGGAATTACTTGGCTGATGACCTCTAGATCCATCGTGCTGTGGCCGTGTGGTCCCTGGTGCTCCGCCGTGGCTACATTTCTCGTTTGATTGCCGCCCACTTCGCATCCCTTTCTCCCGTCTTCGTCCACGGCACCTCTCTCATTCTTTGACATGCGATGATGGATTTCTCATGGCCCTGGAGCTGAACGCGTGTCCCTTGCAGGCCTGCCCTGATCCGTCGTGGTCGGTTCCTTGCACAAACCCTTTGCCTGGACATCAAAGACGCTAGCTTCATCGGGGCACCGCTAAACCTAAAAGGGGGCATCTGGCTACGGCCTTGGAAGATTGCTTGTCCTTTGTGGACATGGGTACTGAGTCTACCACGCTACCATTCTTGAGGCTTTGGGAATCTACATTCCAGTCATAGTCTTCTTGATCTCTGAAGTTTTCTGGAAAGCTCATTTGTCGCTGTCGGGCTGGTGACAGCCTTGAACATTTCGTCTGAGCACACGGGCTACGCCCTTCTCAGTAGGATTGCCCGCCCTGCATCTCCAGTCTATTATTGAACAGAGATATGTCACGTTTCTTGCGCATCGCGACTCCCTCCAACCCTATTGCGGTATCCGCCGAGCCCTGAGGGTCATCCTTTTAGCTGCAGTCCCTCAAGAGCACTGCCTCAGGCGTGGCTGGCTTCCTTTACAATCGTGATAAGAGGCCTTAGACTTGGCGACAAGTGCTGCAATAAGTTTTGGGGCTATGCTTATGCAAATGTGCAAGTGCTTTTTACTTGTAGTCTAGCACTACCAAAGCCTCACACCACTCACTCTCAATTGCTTTTCCGTAGCCGACCCTGGAAGGATCGGTCACGAGCATACATGGTCCTGAACAAGAATGCCTGCCGACCCGTTAGCTCAGCCCGGGGAAGCTTGGCGATACCTAATCCCCTTTGAAGCATCCGGCTATCGTCAAAACATTTCCCCGGCTTGGGGAGTCGAAGAGAAGAGGTGACCGAGGTAGTTGAACGGTCGCGCTTCTCTTTTCAGCCTAGTTGTCCCCCAGCCCTACTAACCCCTCTCGTCAGCATTTCCGCTCGACTACCTCGACCATTTACACTTCCCAAAGCGGATTTTATGTATATATTCCATGTTGGACCTTTGAGAACAGAACTCATTCAAACGCATTCATATCTCACAAGTATTTTATTCAACTTCGTAGACACTTGACTGCCTTCTTCTATCCAGTCACATACTTTTGACTCACCACAACCATGTCTCTTCCATCCACGCCCCTCTCAATTAAAGTCTCCGCATCGGAGCTCAAAGGCAACTCTCTGAGCCAAAAGAATCTCGAAATCGCCACTCGCGCTCTTCAACGCGATGGCCTCGTCGTTCTCGAGGACATGGTCCCTCATGAGATCCTAGACAAGCTCAACGAAAAAATGGTAAAAGATGCGTATGAATTGCAGGGGAGGAAGGACAGTCCATTCAATTACCACAAGGGAAACATCCAGCAGGATCCCCTGTTGACGAAGGACTACTTCTTTGAGGAAGTCTTCATTAGTACGTATCGATTCATCATCACCCATTGCCATCTCCATCTGAAACTCAAACACGGAGAATCAAACACGGAGAAACTATCTCTGCCCCTTGAATCTTCTTTCCCAATAAGTAATATTGCTAACATTATCTTAGACCCCATCGTAACTCAGATAACATCAACAACCCTCGGCCCTTCCCCATCCCTCCGCTTCATATCCGGCAACACCGCCCTCCCTCCAACCCCATCCGCACCCCCAGCATCCCAACCAACCCACAATGATGCAGACTTCGACCACCCGCGCATTCCCTTCGCGCTCGTCGTAAATGTCCCTCTCGTCGCCATGACCCCCGAAAACGGGTCCACCGAGGTATGGCTCGGGACGCACGCCAACACCACGCTTGCCGATCAGGAAGGCGCGCATGGTGATCGTGCGAGCGGACGAATCAAGAAGGCATTGTTGCAGGAGAGGAAGGAAGTCAGGGCGCCAACGCAGCCAATCGTCAAGAAAGGCAGTATCATTGTGCGAGATCTGAGGCTTTGGCATGGAGGCAAACCGAATTTGACAGAGGAGCCCAGAGTCATGCTTGCGTTTAGTGAGTTGTTACGAATCCCCTCCTCCCCCTCCCCTAACCAAAAAAAAAATATTCGAGAGAGCCCTAGGCCCTAATACCGTTATTTTAGTCCATTTCGCGCCCTGGTATCGTAATCAAATGACTGTCGAGTTCGACGAGGAACTTCGCGATCAGTTGACTCCGGAGAAGACGAAGTTGCAGATCGCTGCCGAGTATGTGGGGAGCGAGGAGTTGGTCAAGAATTACTTGGATCGGCCGTATGGGAATGCTTATGATTTCGATCAGGTGGACAAGATTGAGGGATTCTTCTGAGGTGTAGCTGGGTGGTTGAATCAGCAGGAGAGAAAATATGGGATAGGGTGGTAGCGTGTGTAGTTGCGAAATAACAATACATACATTAGTATCTCGTTGAATTGTGAGAATAAGGATCTTTTGCGGCGGAGTAGCATCTAGAATCGGATGCCATGGTCCAGCTATACATTATCCCAAAACCAAGCATTTATTCCAGCACATTCCATCCAGCCCCGAACGTAATGCAAACTCCCTTCTCCGTTGCGAAAACAGGAGAGTCTCCATCCAACTGCAAATAGAAACAAGAGCGCTGGGATTGTTTCCGTTACAATTCGTATTGCTGTGACAAGTTTTGGGGGCGACATGATGTGCACTTCGTATCCAGCTTGAAGGATGGTGAGATGTTTACAACTCCAGCTGAGACTAGGATGCTAGGCGTATAAGCTTCGAGCGAGCTATTTTGAATCACGAAAAATAGCAATGGAATCTCGACTCCGGGCTATTTCAGTACTTGATGGAAGAAATAATCTAGTCCCGGGGCTTAGATATGTTTCGCTGTGATGCGATTCCTCCCGATGCTTTGTGGTAGGACGTGTACGGATTGCTTGCATATCGTATTATCGCTCAACGTCTTGCTGACGCTCGTCATCACATACGTATTCGCAAAAAATATCAAAATAATTCTGTTGATGTTAGAGGATCCGAAGAACGAGTTCGTATTCAATTTTTTGCGCAAATCCTCAACGCGCCTCCAGAGCATCGGTTTCTGTTGGTGTGGCGATGAAGCTCAAAATACCCGCTTCATGTGCAATCATCATACAGGCGGTGGCCACGCTGTCGAAGTGGGGCTCTGGTCTAGACAATGAGACAGACAGGAGATTCACGAGGCCCGACGTTGCAGATGTGGGAGCCTGGCTCCTTCTGTACCAAGAGGAGAGCGCGAGCTTGGATGGCCAGCTAGAATCTCAAATTCTAAGAAGCTTGTACATATCATAGTAAAGTTACAATGGTTCAAGTAGTCTCTGTAAGAAAGATCTCGATATATGTGATCAACTAGTTGAACCGACACGCATTTGGCAGTTGTCACCGCACTTAACTTGACGATATAATTGTTCTATATGGAGTGAATGTAATATGCTATTGAAATGAGTTCACATCTGAATCACATAGCCACTTGAAGGTCTAGCAAAGAAGCAAAGTATTGCATCCCTTGCACACAACGTTTCAAGGCACTTTAATTCCTCTACTGCGGCCGTTGAGGCATTCACATTAGTACCATGCTCAGAAAAGAATCAGGTTTCCATGTTTCTGTTGTGCAGCGCAACATTTGCTAGTGCAAAGGAACACGCTGCGTCGTAAGTAGGAATTACGAGTTAAATTTCCGCCCTCATTATCCGCAATCTAGGTACACAGCTGCGCATCGTCATGTCCACCAAGGCCATGATATTCTTGAATTAATATGATTGGCGGATAGTACTAAACGAGAAACGAGCCGCATGTCTTGATTTGGTTTAGATGGAGGTTTTTTAATAGGGAATGTATTAGCAAGCACTGGCCGTACCCTGTAAATGCTTGGATGACCAGAGTCAGTACGCATTCCTACTCAACCTAACCAATCATCTAATTGTTCTCGTCTGCCTTTCTCATTGTAATTTGTGTAAGGCTACCACATACTGTATCTTGCGGTCCCTACACATCGCACTTTCTGTTGTCCTCGACAGTAAACATTGTACTAATTATGCATCTGGTGATCATAGTTATTAGATGAAAATATTGAAAATACTAGAGAACAAAGCTGGGACTCTAGGTTTTGGTGATTGTTCTGACGGTAGTGTTTCCCTCTTGCGCAGACTGCTCGCGATTCGCTCCCAAAGCGACTGCACAGCTTTTCCTCGCGCACCGACCGAAATCTCGCTTGAAGGAATGAGTGGCGGCTGAGCGGCTAGGAAACAAGGCTGCGCCTTTACGCTGGTCTGGGTCGAATTAAGCTTTAAACTTACCTAGTGGTAAGAAGGCTTATGTATTATAGGCTTAGCGGGAACAGTTTGCTTACATCGGGGCTACCCGGCGCCCCGTTTCAGAAAGAGACGACACTCGATTAGGAATGTCCTCTCTGCGGAGCCACAAGGAAGCTCTAGGAGCCGATCAGTGTTAAGCTCATAATTCGCATGTTGAGCTGTGGCTGAGAATGGACCGTGCGGTTACCTAGTATGCACTGCTAATGAGGTGGAGAGGGAGATTGACAAAGCAATGGCAACGTGCACGAGGTGCCTGAATGTTTATTCATGATAGCTATGTTTAGGAAAAAATAGAATCCAGGACGAGCTGCACGGCTTCATCTGAATCGAAAAGGAGATATAAAAGATGTAGACGGAAGCCTCTAAGTATCACCATCAGCAACGATAACGATCACTTTCATCCTTTCTTCAACTTCATTAAATAAAAAAAAACAAGGAATCTCGCGATTTTTTCCTATCAGCTTGATTCGCCTAACTTTTAAAGAATATTGTTAATAGCATATACTCTCAGTCAAGATGTATCTCCTCAAAGCCATCCAGAGTGTCCTCATTCCCGCTCTCCTCCTCGGAGAAGCCTCTGCGGCAGCAGTAACTCCTCTTCGCCAGCGAGACCTCGATAAGCTTGCTGTTCGAGAAGTGACCTCTAAACCTGCCACCTACCTCAAGCCCATGCCGTTTCCGCAGTCACGTAGAAGACGCTCGGATCAAAAGGCTCAAGATGACTGGAAGCTGAAAATGAGTGAGACTTGGACTTGGACCATGGATGGTAGGTATCCCCTTCTTGCCGATCACCCCACTGGTTCGAAAGAAGTCGCTAATAATTATGATTAGGAATGACTATGCCTCTTGCGAAGGCGGATTGTAGCTTCCAGGACCCTGCGTCTGGGAAGATTCCTTGGGATGGTCGCATTGTGCCCCTCGAACGTCTCATGGATTCAATAGCCGATGTGAAATGCGCAGATGGCAACATCGACCTCAAATTCAAGGATCAGCAATCCTATGAGGCTGCTGAATCGAATTGGAATTGGGTCAATGAAAAGGACGGGCGCTACATTGCCATGGTCACAAATTCACCTGCTTGCGGCGGCCAACGACAAACTTACAAAGTATCCAAGTATACCTGTGACGGCGACAAGAGTATGAGACTGCAGGCTAAGCCTGTTGATTTCAACGAAGCCTTCCCTGTTATGGACTTCAAGCTCTCTACTCAAGGCGTTGGATCGGACACTATTCCACGGGGTCTTGGAAAGAGGGCTGCTGCGTCGATCCCAGTCAGCAATGACTTCAGTAATACCGAAATCTTCAAACTGAACATCACGGATAATCTCGATGTTGCGCTTACGTGCGGCGACTGCAAGACTACTGGAGAATTTGACCTAGATTTCGAGGCGAATCAGAACGTTGTCGGTATCTTCCAGGGGGAAGCGCCCTTCTCTGCTCAGATCACGATCGTTCCAAAGGGGGTATCGGCAACGATCGGTCTGGGTCTTTCTGTCAGCGCGCAGCTTGTGGACGAGTTTGACAAGTCGGTCACGTTCCTCAACATACCTCTAATTGAGAATCCGCTCGCTGTCGCGGGTATTGCAGACATCGGCCCATCCCTCATGATCAACATGGATGCGAAACTTGACGCCATCTCCGCAGCTGTCAACCTTGATCTCGGATCTGTTACATTGACCATCCCCGACAACTCTAAAGCGACACTCGACTTCTTCAACGGCAAAGACGACAAGACCGAGGGTTTCCAGCCAACATTCTCGTCGAACCCGCCTAGTGCCAACGCAGGTGTATCAGCACATGCCAACTTCGGTCCGAACATTGTCTTGGGTTTGGACGCTACAATCTTCAGTAAAGGTGTTGCAGCAGGTCTCGCTCTCGCCGCACCCCAACTCGACCTTACGGCCTCGATCGGTACCGACCAAGACTGCGCTGGCATTGAGATCGACGCCGACCTTTCCGCTCAACTCAATGCCTTTGCCGGCCTAGGCGACGTTGCAAAGGTCGCTGCAGAAAATACCTTCTCACTCGTCGGAACTTCCACTCGCATTTTCCAGACCTGTCTTGTAGATCTGGCTCCAGCAACAATGGTTCCGGCGCAGCCGACTGATGCCGCACCACAACCCACTGAAGCTGTACCACCACCACAACCAACTGCGCCTTTCGGCGGTGTGGTCGGATCGGTTTTCGACGACGCGGGATGTCAGGCAGCTGTCAATTCACTATCTGCGAAGGCGCCAGCACTGTGTGGTAAAGATGGAGGCGACGCGGCTTTCACGTCCGAGTGCCCCATGGTCGGTAACCAGTGCTGCGGTGTAGATCAAGCTTGCGGAGCTGCAACTTTGAATGGAGTCACAGCGCTTTGCTGCACTTGAGCGCTTGATCATCTTTAGAGTGGTCTTTTGTTGATTTTGCATTGTCCAGCGTTCGCGTTGCATCTTTCGTTTGATTTGGTTAGCGTTGGTTCTTTGATTTTAGATTATAGACATGATTAGATAGTTGTGTATGAATACAGTCCGACATTGTTGTGGGATAATCCTTCTCATCAAACTGTTATATATATATATATGCTCTTATGAGAGTACAGCTTATCTACTATCCCCCACTGTATGAAGATCCAGTACAGTAGACTCGGGGGGAACCGAGCGAGCGTTGGATCGAAACGCTTGATCCTACATTACATGTGAGTTAGTTCATTTTATCATGGGAATGAACTTTTCGGAGACTCACGATTGAGCTAGCGTCACATAGATCGCGGCACAGTAAAATACTGGAGCTTGGGTTATCGCAACCAGAAGAGCCATTAGTCCAGCCCGAAGAAAACGAGAAGTCAAGGCAACGTACTGATGTTGATCGTAAACCCAGTAAAGCTCCACGGATCATTATACAGTATGATTCTGCCTCCATATCCAACCACTTCATGGATGCAAGATACAAGCAGGCACCACATAAACCACCAAGTTCTCCATCTGAAGCCAAGGTAGACGTGTACGATTGCAGCTATGGAGTATACGACGATGAAGGCGATGTTAGCGGAGAGGGACATTCGGTATCCGTAGACGCTGTCTTCGACGCGACATAGCTATATGACGCTGTTAGCACAGTCTGCCAACCCAGAGTGATAGCCATATGTCTTCCATAGAACTTTGTTCGTATGCCTCCATCTCTAGCGAGTAAGCGTACCTCGAAAGTGCAATTAGCAGTAGGTCCAAAGTGGACCAGGTCGTCACTCATGTCCGCTATTCAAATGAACACCATAGGATTCAAGTCTAGAGATTCAGAGCAACGACAACGTTAACTTACACTGCCGTCCTTGAGAATATAGAGGTATCAAGGATTCTCGTATAAGTAATGACGTTCATGAAGCCAGGGTAGCGGACAGGAGCTACGATAGGCTAGGCGTACGCTGTCGTAAATTATTGGTCAATGCGTATTCCACAAAAGGTAGTGTCATTGCGTAGTAGGAATTCACGTCAGGCATCCAGCAAGAGGCGTATTGCTAAGTCGTATTAGGAACATTTTGCTCCACGCGTTCATTGGTCCGTCCAACTTTTTTCAGAAATCTCAATTATCACTAGGTAAGGAATGTTTCAGAAGAGAAAATTCTTGGGATTATAAGTCTTATAACTAGCTAAGTAATTGCACTGCATGAGGAAAGAACCAATCGCTACCGAGAAAAGAATCCGGCTAGATAATGAAATGATCGTAATGCTACTCTCTAGATCGTATTACTTCCATATGTTTCTGTCCGTTGTATGAAGTCGAGCAATCAAATCAGCCGCTTTCCCATCGTTCAGTTCCTCAGGAGCAACGAAAACCTTCCTGAGGCCCTTCTCCTTGCGTATTAGATCGAAACACTCGGCGGCACTAGAGCACATAGAAGAGTATTCCAACAGGTAGTGCAAATAGACAGCAATGGCAGCGCCACACTTGGGGCCGATATGACTAAAGAGGTTGCCCATGCGCTGGAAAGTCTCATGGTCATCATTTGAGAGAAGATACGTCCCATCCAGCGACGCGAGTGCGATTGGTGATTTCCGCAACGGTGTCGAATGATTGCTGTCTCCCGGCTTGGCTTCTTGATCCTGTGTGTGCAGAATTTGGATCAAAGCATTCTTCGCCTCTTTTTGGCCATCGTCTTGTGTCGACGCGTAATGCGCTTCGGTCATGTGCATTATCAACCGAAGCCACACAACGGAGCGCAGGCTCCCTCGCTCGCAATTCTCGTTATCGATATCGCGTGCGGCAAGTATAAGGACCAAGAAGCCTTCAAGTGGATAATCGAGAAGCGGTCCGTGTCCATAGAGGGCATCTTTGACAAGACTTGGGATGGTTTCTGCCAGCGGGATAGACGACGTTGTAGGGGCCGATACACCAGGCTGTCGAGGGGGTGATTCTCCGAGTGGGATCGAGTTCGTGTCGCGACATACTCGAAGAGATTGCGAAATATTACGGCAAACCCATTTAATGGCTCGTGTAAGATGAGTGTTCTCGCTCGAATCAATGGCAGTCAAATCGTCTAGGGTGTTGTAGAGCACGGAAAGAAACACCGAGATCACAATGTCTTCATGGAATCGACCCTCGAAAGCGTTCATAAGAGTGTCGGTCCAGGTTTGTAAGTTGGTTCCATGTCCACTCCCATGCGTCTGCACTAAAGGCAAGGCCCCCAGTATTCCTTCCGCCTTGGGTGACTTCCCGAGTTGTACCAGATACACGCTGCAAGTCTCGCAATAAAGTTCTGGAGATATTATATCAACGTCTGGGAAGTTCCCAAGAACGAAAGGAAACTTGTGCTTTGCATGCTGCTGCGCTGTGGGATAGTTCGCTGTTGGTTCCTCGTCTTCGGGTCGCTTAAGTATCAATGCCATGACTTGCCCAGACTGTCTGCACAAATTGCATGAGCCCTCGTGATATTCGCTAAGAGAAGGTCTGGGTGGAGGTTGTACAATGTCAAGTGTCTTTCTGCATTTGTAACCCTGTGAGAATAGTACGTTAGGGTTTGGGGGAGGCGGCGAGATCGGTCTTTGACCTCGCCTCCGTGAGGAGTAAGGATTGGGCTGGTAAAGGTTGTCGATGTCGATATGTGGTGAGAATGTCGACGCCGGAGTAAAGTTTTCACTACCATAGTTGAGAGAAGGGGACACTGGTCCCATCAACACCGGACTCGCTGGCGCTCGATCATCGAGTCGGAGACGAGCAGTAGCGTCTGCAATAACGATATCGCGTGTCTTCGCGCGTCGTTCTTCTGTAGATATTGTGTTCGCGAAATTTCTCCAATTCGCCTCGTGCGCGATCCGAAGCTCCTTTTTCAAGGCTTTTACATCGCTAGTGGTAGAGTTCCAAGAGGCATCTACCAATTTTTGAATGTTCTTAAAAGCGCGATGTTCGATATCCTTTCGCGGCGCCCACACGGGATCAGTTGTCCGCAATTTCTTTTTGGAAATCCAACTCTTGACTTCTTCCTTTCGACCCCTTGTTGACGCTGTCAAGAGCAACGTTTTTAGATCGTCGTCGTTGCTCAAGATTTCGTTCGCGAGGGCAGGATCAAGAATGTCATTGTATACATCCTTGATATTGAATGTATTTCCACTGGTCAGAATAACAGTGTCAGGCGAGAGGTTTCGTTTGCGGGGTACTGCAAAATCACGGAGAGCTTCGTAGGGAATCTGAGGTAAATCCTTCCACTCAGTGCTGTCGTCTAGGATGACAGTCTTGTCAGATCCTGGCATAAGTGACTTGAATCGACCTTTGCATTGAAGGACATAGACATTGTGGGAGTAGATGTCGTGGAATACGAACATACAGTCGGGGACTGTGGCGAAAACAGACTTGCCGACCGAGATGTTACAACGCGCAGGGTTGATATTCGCTCTTCCAACACAGATGATAATTGCAGCAGTGCCGTGTAGACCGGCTTCTCCTATGCTGGAAGCGAAGTCTCTAACTAGCCAGTCGTCGATTTCTCCATCCGTCAGGAGCACCCAGAGGGAGGAATTCAGCAAAGCGTGGCGGTGATGACGATCTCGGAGAAGAGCTGTAGGATCAGTACCGCCGGATGAAAACAGCTCGTCCATTTCATGCAGGGATAAAGCCGAGTCAGCTCCGTCATTCCATGGAAGAATCAGCATTCTGTCCTGCGCTTCTTGCGAAAGGAGCTTGGAAATGCTTTGAATCGCGCTCTTTTCTTCTTCGAGAACTTTTCCTTGCGTGCTACCGGAACAGTCAATCGCAACCGTCAGAGCGACGTCCGAGATTGGAATTGTGTCAGGAGTGGGAGTATCGGTGGTACCTGCTTCTTGCACATCATGATTAGGTACCTCCTTTGCGTTCTCAATAGCGCCATCCGGAGACGGTAGATTATCAGCTGAACTCTGACTCAACCCCACTTTTGGCGAACTACGATCTGGTGCATTTAGGGGTGAATCTGACGTCTCAGCACTTTGTTTCGATGGAGTGTCGTCTCGTTTCGACATGTACTTCCAGCCAGGACTCTTGTCGCCTGTGTTCGTGAGAGTTGACGCTGAAGTCAAAGCTGGTGGCGAACTCTTATTCCAGGGCCATATGGCTGAAGGGGAGCCTAGACTTAAGCCTGCGCCGAGGGTCAGTGTGGGTGATTGAAAGAGTCCCAATCTTATACATACGGCTACGACTCGCGTTCTTGATATTCTTCAGAGACAACCCACTCACTTTTGGTTTGGGGGTCTGAGCTGATGTGGTTTTATCCATGGCGATGCTTCCGATCGATGACAGAACGACCGAACCGTACTTCCGCGGTTGGAACGAAGTGTTATAAAGGTGCGACTGGGGCTGAGCAGCATGACATTTGGTGTGGGTGTGCCTGCACGGCGGGCTGAATGTTTGCCTGATCGCGGCCTCTGCCCCCATTGCAACTCGACTAATCAACGATCAGCTGCCCAACCGGTCAGACCCCTGCTCTCCTGCAGGCGCGAAAAATGTGTGACGGCTGAGCCCGTCGCTATACTAGCTGCCGAACAGAGTGGCAAAGCCTCTGGCCTTCAATATGCAGGAGAACAGGTTGGTGTGTAATTCGACGCGATGTAAGGAGCTCGTGCGGGGACATCTGCGCCGCTACTTGGGCTTTGAGTATATGGGTCTCTCCCCGAATCATGGTTTCTGAGACTTGATGGCACATCTGCCTCTGCAAACCTCGGCTGGGTTGGGGCGGGAGGCACATTCGATTTCGGAGAAGGCAAGTCCATTGGCTTGTCAGTTGACATCTTATCACCCATGAATTTCCGTGTCCACGACTTCAACTTGGACATCTTCTGGTGAGGGCTCGCGCTATTAGGTTCTATATTGCCCTCCGTTGATGGCACAGTCCAGGCGGCTGCATGAGCTTTCGAGTATCTTGACTTCGTTTTCGCTCCCGAGGACGGTGGAAGTTGGGCTTGCACAGTGTGCGGCGTGGTCTCCACAGCGTGCGGCGTAGCATCGCCTGCAGGAGGGGTACTTGGTCGTTGTTTTACGGACTCCTCGGTATCCTTGTCGCCTTCATTTTTGCTTGTAGGTGCTGTGGTTTGTTGCTCTTTCGAGCTAGAGGGTCGCGAATGGATTCCGTCGCTCAAAGTCGCTGTCGGAGTAGCTGAACCACTCTGAGATCCCTCGAGGATCCACTCGGGTTTAAGGGCTGAGCGCCTTTTGTTGAAACGAGATTTCGACATGATAGAATGGATGACGATTTCGATAGTAGTTGCGCGCAGGTCAAGGTGTGCAATTATTGACTACAGAAAATCCAGAAGAGCCGCGCATCCCTGGTTGGTGGCATCGCTCAGCCCCGTCGCTAACTGCGTATTCGGGGGCTGAGGCTCTCATCCCTCGCCCACAGCGATGCAGCTGATCAAGTGATGTGACTAAAGTCCTGACGAGCCCGTTTCCATAGATGACGGAAGAAACCTCTGCAAGGCTGGGTCGATTAGCTTTCTGCGCACAAGAATCCGCCTTTCTGCATCGCTGGACATGGCGTGGTTGAGGGCTCTTGAGGGCGTAGAACCAGAGCTGTGCGTACCACTCATCCAGTCCTCAATCTGAACGCAATTGACTTCGCATTTTTAGAGAGCACTTGAACGCTGTTGAAAAGGCATTCCGCGATTTTTCGTCTTCACTACTATGTGACGAAACGGCTGTCCACAGTCTACGCTGCGGGCAGGACGGCAGCAATTCTCAAGAAGAGGTACTGAATAATAATCAACTACGCAACCATTTGAAGGTAAATGTCCTCTGCGAATATTAGATACTTTTTTGTCGATTTCGCTTACGAATTGTCTCAGGATCTTGCATCCGCCCGCAACACCTGGGACTTCTGGTTAGTGGTGGATGATAAAACGAACCTAATCTTATTCCGTCTTTAAGCTAAGCTATATTCCCAGCTTCGTCAACAAATATCTTGTAAGAGATCGCAATGCGACAGTTCCGCGTGATGCAAATAAGCTGCGACTTTCGCCAGCTTCCTTTGAACGACTCGTCCAAGACTGCAACATCCCTTTGTCGTTCGTACATTCGTTATGCAGGCACTTTCTACCGCACGGTCGAGGGTACCATGAGCTTTTCTCGAAATCTGGATCGCAATCATACTGCCACTGGTATCTGCTACCCGTCCGAGTTCAAGTTAAATGCACAGATAAACGAAGCGGTCATGTTACCAGCGCATCGAACAGTAACCAAATGGATCCATTCAACTATCTTCACCTTCCAGATGCAGAGGTTGATATTAGAGGCTCGTGCATCGCGGTATACTCGAATCACGACGTTTCGACTGGGAATTCGACACTTGTTGTCTTCAGCTTGCTGGATGGCCGATGGGCCAAAGTCGTCGAGGAGCCACAGGTTCGGATTGCGGAATCCATCGAGCATTCGGCTACTACTACGCGTGCACTGTCTCCATACTTTCCACATCTGGTCTACTTCACGAGCGTATCGAGATGGTGGACTAATGCCATGAGTAGCGTTAATGATCAACTGATCGCACATGTGCGAAATCCAATTCGAAAAATGATGTTAGAGATCGCTGACAACCTGCAGGAGAAAACCCTCCAGCAAGAGCTGGACAATGAAAACGACTCAACAAACTTTTACGCTAGGTTGAATCGTGCTCTTCATTCTATAGCAGCTCATTTGCATCGTTATCGGTCCGAATTGAACTCGCTCGAGGCCACCATCACGAAGGTCACTCAGCAACTAACCGACCTACGTCACATTCACGATAGAACTGATGATGCGAATCGGAGAATCGTACATGGACTGGAACAAACGGCATCGCAAGTCAAAGCGACGAACGACTTTAGTGCAGAGCTCGAGAAGAAACTGAACAATATCCTGGCTTTGGTATACTGACTGTAATCCTATGATATTCGGAGGCTAACCTTTGTTGGATTTAGCTTTTCAATCGAATGCAAATTGCGAACACGCAAGCAATGAATGTTGTTCTGCGCGCTATACAGACGGATACTCAAACTTCACAACGTCTATCGGAGGAGATGCAAAAGGACAGCCTCTCTATGAAGACGGTATGGGTCCCTGCTTCCGCTCCTTCTGCCCTAAAATGTCTTGGTCATATATGAAATACTTGCTCACATCAAAATTAGATTGCTGCAGTGACAATGTTCTTCCTGCCGGGAGCAACCTTTGCGGTAAGCAACGTGGCCCAAAATGCGAAGTTGACCTTAATTAATATGAATTAGGCGTTGTTCTCCATGCCTTTCATAGAAAGCAATGCATGGCTCTCATCGGTTTCCCGCTTGTGGCTATGGTTTGTCTTTACCATACCTACTACGACATTTGTGTTCTTGTTCTATTGGTACTACAAGCGGCGGGGAGATAAGCGTGCTCAACAAGCAAAGAAGGAGGAAGAAGCAGGTGAAGGGTGATATCAAGGAAGCATAGAGATATTTGGAAGATAGTACCGGGAATGAAGGGCTCGCAATGTAGCGAAACTGATCATTAACAAAGAAACCTAAGCCATACGCCTATTTTGAGCCCGTGCCTAATGCGCCATCGAAGCTTTCCCAAAGCTATTAGCTCTTCAAGACCCAAATAATAATCTTATATTACCACAAGTCTTAATGTTTCTCTTAATTAGAAGACGATCTTCAGACTTAGTTGCTGCTACGCGCCATGCGGATCCGTTTTTCCTCTATTATTAAGTCTCCACAACCTTCTTACCTATCGTTTTGCGCTGATAGCAACGTGCATATTATTCCAATAGGCAACACCACCAACAAGGGTATAAGTACCTACTTTGTCCTTATCGACAGGCTTAATGTCGAATCGGCGAAGGAACTGTCGTGATCTAGTCAGCGAATGACGCTATTCGATCTTTTCCAAGCAAGAGAGAAGTGAGGACTAGGCGGAGACCTACCTGAATGGGTCCCTTGAAAATCTCCATTTGCGCAACATCTTTTCCCAAACATACTCTGGCACCATAACCGAATCCAAAGAAGTATTTTAGGTAGGTAGCGCATTGTTCGGGGTCAAGCCATCTATCCGGATTAAATTGATCTGCATCGGGCCCATAAATGTTCTTATCTCGGTGGATCAGAAAGGGAGTGGACGCTACCTCAGTGCCTGCTGGAGCCAATTTGCCGTCGAAGTCAATCCCCGGCCCTGAGACCAGTCGAGGGAATAAGGCAGGCGATGATGGCCAGAGACGCATGACCTCGCGCACGCAGGCTACGTAGTACGGACAATGTCTGAAAACTTCCTCATACTGTGGCATCGGTGAGATATGTCTATTCTTCTCTGCCTCATCGATTTCAGCCATAAGTCTTTTGTAAATGCTAGTGTTGGTGATGCACTGATGGATTAGTCCCTGCATGACAGTCCCAGTTGTGTCGGCACCGGCGAGCAAGACAAGAAGAATCTCTGACTTAATGTATGGAATTTGAAGCGGTTCCCCTTCGGCAGTGCGTACGTCAAGCAAAGTCTGCAGAAGGTCTTGGCGGCCTTCCTTCCCAGACTCAAGATCTTTTAGTCTTTGGTTCAATAGATCATCTCTGAGCCTCATCAGGATCCCAAGCCCATTGTCATCATTAGGGTTGGATTCGAAAAACTGTTTGCCAATCCCGGTCCTCTTTACGAACTTAAGAAGAGGATAAAGACGATTGAGAATGGCTTTCTGTCGAAGTCCTGAATGGAGATGCTTGATAATGTCATATCGGTCATGGCCGGCTTCCACGAATCCGACTGGAGCTCCGAAGCCAATCTCGCTAATGACATCGTAGGCGAGGAAGCTGACCGAAAAAGTCAATGTTAACTCCATTTGCTTATGGTAACTACCTACACTGTTCACGCGGTGAAATCCATTGGCTTGCTAGTGGCTGCAAACTCAGTCTGTACGCGCTTAAGCCAGTCGTCGACTCTTGCGTCGATGAGAGGCTCAAGCTTCTTGACATTAGAATAGCTATACACGCCCGCCATAGCCTTGCGAAGTTGAATGTGCGTCTTATGTTGTCTCGTTATTAGAATATTCTCGACAGGCCCAAAGCTTGGAGTGATATAGTAGTCGGACTTATCGGCCCTACGGTGATACATCTCAGGCAATTTCTTCGAGTCACTGACTAGAAGCATCGTAGGCGAAACTCGTACGACTGGGCCTATGGCGTGAGTAATCGTATTAGAGACGCTTTCCATAAGAAAGGCATTGACTCAGCACCATATTTCTCATGTAGTTTCATTTCAGTCTGTAGTTCGGTTCCCCAATAAAATTGCAAGGCGAGCCATATTCTCGTAACACCACCCCAAAATGGGCCCGGGAAGACCGAGAGCGTGTGGAAGAAATGATAATAAACAACTTGAGCAGTAAAATGGAGAGTGACGGCAGAAACGCTGGTAAAGACAACCATAGATGCCCACCACAAAGGCTCAAGGAAATCCATGATATCTCTCGAAAATTATGCGGAACGGTGTCTCGTCGCACAGAGCTAGCGACTGTGTTGAAGACGCAGAACATGTACGCCTTCAAAATTGATAGTAGGACCAGCTTAAAAGCCATACGAGTAAAAGGACTTTTTTAAGCGAGCTATTTCTGCTAAACGTTAGCTGGTAGAGCTTGAAAGCATTTCCCTTTGGTTAGCGATATGCACTGGTGCTCATGCGCGTTTAGACTGATGGCGAACATCCTGCCACAATCCATTTTGGGCAACTCAATCAACTTGTGCTTCTGCGTCATTATTGGTCCTGGATGTTACCCTGACCTCGGCACTAGCGATAGCGAAGATCGAAAGGCGCTGAATCAGTGCGCGATTTTGGCGTCGCGGGGAACGATGAATCAGCGCGATCTTCGCGCATACTAGCATTGTGGGAGTATCATTATTCGCCACAATGACCAGATCAACGTAATCTACAGTCATCTTTAAATCGACAAGTTTGCAATGGCGCAAGAGTGTTTTATTCGATGGGCAATTACTAGGGTACGAGCACTAGGTTACTATACCCACTTCCATCAGCCCAGTGTTGGCGCTTGTAAATGCGCATGTCAGTCCTGGAAAGACATTATCCTTTGAAATCAGATGAAGCAGGTTAATACCAGGTAATTTTCGAAGAAATCGATTTTCACGCGTTTTTGTCTACCTCAGCATTCGCGCGAGCGATTCCCCTACCAAACGTCGAAGAAGTGTTCTGTACCATGGAGGCCCAAGCATTAAAACTATTGAACGATCTCGCATCAAGACCTGGCAACGATGATATCAATTCCATTTGGTACTGTGTCGCTGTAAGGGCCTCCCCCACTCCCCTCATTTTGCAATGCGCCTGGAGACATTGAAAACGTGTTTCGTTCTAACAGATGACTCAATGACTTTCCACGACGATACGAACATGCGCTGACAGTACCACTTCTTGAAAATTAGGCGTGTGCTTTCGCAGGCTGCAACGAGGGCTCCATGGTCCCACTCGTATACAAAACTGCCATTTCTCAGCATCTCCATGATGCTCAGGCAAGGAGGATCATCTTAAGGAGGTTGAAAGGTACCGTTAGTCTCAGACTATTGAACGATTTCGGCTTTATGTGAGGCAGGACAATAACTGACGGAGCTGCTCCTGTAGAAGCACTGATAAACGGCGCCTTCGTATACGGGGACCCACGACTTCTCAATTCTTTCTACCCGCTCGTCGAGGCTATCCCAGACCAGGATTCTGTAGATGATGTCGTTGTTAGAAAAGACATCTCCAACCCGTATGATATGACTGAACGAGGAGAAGCATACATGGAGCGAGTTTTCGGTGCGGCGGATATGCAGCGATTCTTAAAGACAATGGACGAGTATTGGCCTGACCTTCGTAAGCTATGAATATTCACTTACATATGCACTTATGCATCTCTTTGTTTTCACTGCACATCCAAATAGCCATCATATAAGGTAGACTTACGTCTGGGCAGGCAAATTAATTGTGAACTACTGTTATGGCATGTATCAGTCCGAGCGAGCTGTTCTCGCGGAACTCGACACGTCCCGTATATCCCTAGCTTCCTTGGTAACCATGGATGTACCGAAACAATTGAGTTGGCATATGCGGGGTTTCATGAATCTAGGCGGAACACGCGAGGATTTGGTCAATACATTAGAGATTGCGAAAGCAGTGGTGGCCATTACAGATGTGAAACTTAAGAATGAGGTGCCAGACATTGACGAGACCATTAATAGTGTTAAACTAGTATGAGCCTTGTACTACGGTATAAACTGGTATTCAACGCCAATACAGATATCTGAGATTATGGAACTCCTTTCAAATTTGGATCCGCATGGAAAAATATGCACATTAAAATAGATTTTGCGTAGGTTGTATTACTTTTAGCTTCTCTATGTGAAAGCATCACGGAGATCAGACTATGAAGTTCAAGGGATAATCCTCGCTTGACGAAATCTTTGAAATGCACAGAACCAAGAAGTCTTCTCATCGAAAGCCTCAGAGAACCCAATATCGCAAGAGGCTTCGAGGGATATAACTCTATCAAAAGTGAAAAGAGACATGATATAGTGCTGGAATTTCGGGTTGGCAAGCTCATTGTCGAGAGATTCTAAACGGAGTTGGTGTACCTGGGTAAGCTCTGTCCACTTGTCTCGGTGCTCCTGAATATATTGGCCAGGTTGATATGCGTCTTTGGCAGGTCCTGTGCCATTTAAACCAAACAAAGAGCAGATAATCGGCCATTTGATTGACCATGACGACGGTCTATCCCGGTCTGCTACATTAAACGCTCTTCCTTGGCCAGCCTTCTCGGGTCGGAGAGCGGCATAGATGCTGAACCGTGCGACAATATCCTGCGAAGAATCGTTGGACAAAGTTGCCCAAGACTTCTCATTTCCAGGGAATGGGATTGTACTACCCTTGCCGTTGATATGCACAAAGAGCGATAGGTAGATAGCCAATGTCTGTGCTAGACAATGCGCGTTGTTGTTGGGCACAAAGCCAACCACCATGTCCGGACGAATCTCGCAATATGTCCAGTTCTTCCCTTCTGAAATTTGCTTCAGCCGGTCGACTTGCCAATAGTAAAATAGTTCTGTCGCATATGGTTCTGGGATCCGTGGCAGGGTCTCTTTTAGTGGCAACTGTTCCCTAAAAGGAAAATTGTCGAGTAGGTGGAATCCATATGTCTACAAATGTAGTACGTCAGAGAAATCGAGGAAGAGGTAATATATGAGTGGAACATTCTTACCTTCCCTCCGGTAGGAAGCACCACGAACTCGAATGCTGTACTTAAAGCTTCAATCACAGTTATAGCTCTCTCCAACATTGCGGCATTCTCCTCTGACTGTTTGACATTATCTGCTGAGAACTTGTATGCTGCCCCTCTTCTATAAGTGAACGTTACATTTTCATCGAGTTGATCAACTAACAATTGAAAAATACATGCGAGACTGTACTAATATCTGGGACGCCTTTTCTGAATGCAATCTTCAGATCGTCCAGACTTCCTTTTAGGAGATCGATGCCGCTTAAGGTAAGGAGCTTGGAATTTTGTGGCTACATAACATCTGAAGGAAGAGGCCGATTTGTCATTGCCGTAACTTTAGTGAAGCACTGAGCATCCGGACTACCTCCTAGAAGTTCATTAACGATGGCCCAGCCAGTGATACCGGAAGCGCCAAGTACGAGAGCATGCTTGTTGTGCATTGTTAAGGGATGATTTGATTGAGATAGATTTCCCGGTCTCTTTTAGAGATAGAAAAGGATGGAGGTTGGCCGCGGGGTTTGAACTCCATAATTGGCTGTCTTGAGCCAATTTTATGCCTTGGATGAATTTGGGAAAGAAGGCACTGATAACACACCTCGGCTAGGAAATTGAGACTAACGTGGGGCAAATCAAACCACTTTTGGGCAATGATTCATAGTAAACAAAAGCCTCCAGACATACATCTGCACAAGTATTGGCACTTGCTAAAGAGGTCATACGAATCAAGGTTTAAGTAGTATTTTTATTCATCCAACGTTTAAGTTAACCTCTAGCAAAACCAACCACCGTCAATGCTATATGTTGCTCCAGTAATAAAACTAGACTCATTGCCCAGCAAAAAAGCCACTAGTGCAGCCACCTCCTCCGGTTTGCCCTGCCGGCCAAGGATAATTCGCGAATTTACTGGGCCTACTATTATCCTGCTAGATGGAACTCGAGGACCGAGGTTCTCACAGTATCCGGACAAACCAATACTCGGGATCTTATTTCGTTTGGTTTCCAATCCAGCAATAACCAGTTGTGCCCTGAGTTTACGGTGCTAATCCGAAATAAAAATGTAATTATACGCAGGGGAGTCTCCTTCCTCTAATCAACAACAGCGCGAATTTTTTGATTTTTGGAAGAGCACGGGCAAGGCGTAGATGATGAGGAGAATGTTTTCATGAAAAGTAGTGACGGCCGGCGATGGAAAGTCTCTGTGACGATGACCCATAAAAGTATACATCATTGGGGTATCATTGATGTATGTATTGACACCATCCTGTCCTAATATGCAACAGGACACTATTATGGCATTGCACCGAGAATCGTAGACTGCCTAATATTCCCACCAAAGCAGGGGAGGGGACAGCTGAAACGGTTATCAACGTCACCAATAAAACGACCGATAGCAGTATAAACACCATGGTAATTTTCGTTACTATACATAGTTGAAGGTTTAGAAATGGTCGAAGAATAGTGATATATTGGTCATGACTTTATACATGCGCGCAAGATAGATTCAGGAATTTTTAAATATATATTTTTTTATTGCCACGGCGTGATTTTGCGACAGAGTAGGGGATAGTATATATACTCTGTATTACTATAATGAAGCTTTCGAGAATCATGGGAGTCTGAAGCACCGCACGCCCTCAGAATCGCAATGTTTTCGGAAGAATAGAAATACCGATCGGATTCACTTTCACCACAGGATTCACCGTGATGTTATTCCCGTTCCTATTGTCCTTAGTGAATCTTTAGTCAACTTTCACCTGATGACATATCGTCACATAATCGTGTGCCCTTCTTAAAAACTGCCATTTGACACTCTCTCTGGTTTTGTGCTAACCCATATTCCCACCGCCTCCAAACCCACTAGCAGCATCATCTCCGGGATCATTTCCTCATCTCATTCAATCTCTTTTCCAACGATACTCCATCTCATCGAAAATGCCAATGACTACTCGCAAGAGCGCCTCCTTGGCCAGAAAGTCACTAGGCTTTGAGCGGCTCATCACCTCTCTAAACCAAAGACTCGCCAAAATCATGAAGAAGTATCCCACCACCAAAGATCAAGTCCGTCGTCAGGCCTTTGGATCGATCATTAGTCGATCCATCACAGCCATCCAGGCGGGCATGATCGAAGAGAATACCTCCCCAGGAAGGCTAGAGCAGGAAGTTGCTACTAAGCTCGGAGAAGTCAACAGGAGGTACGATGCGGCAGAGAAGATCATCTACTACGCAAGGACAGCCCCGAGAATGGCCAACAGCATTGCTGAGTATAAAACGACCAAGGAGAAGACACCTAAGCGCAAGCGAAAACAAAAGAGCCGGACAATCACTGCAAAGAGGGCCCAGTCAAGACAAAGATTGTAGCTCAGATTTATGACCGGCTCCGGTCAAGAGGTGCTATGGTACTCTACAGACATTCAATGCCATTCAATGTTTGCGTTTTGTGCAAACCGGACCAACGGCTCCTTTCATAACCTCTTGGAGAGTCTCGTCATCCTCATCCCACCATTTGTTCAACGTCATGAGTCCACGACGCGCCATTCCAGCATCCCGATTACGATACACCGAGTCGATTTTCCGCACGTCCGTCTTGTCGCTGACTAGCCAGCGTTTCTCTGCAGCCATGAACTCCTCGTAGCTCATGTTGTAGACTTGCTGCACGTTCTCAGCAAGTTTGGCACGCGCTTGCTTGTGTTGTCGGACGTGCTCCTGGCCGGCGTGGACGGCGGCAGCAGCTCTGTCCTGCGGCCAGATTGTCCTAGCCTCGTAGTAGAGGAGATTGTTCGAGCCGATGACAGCGGGGAGAATGGTGTTGAGGCCGGCGTGAGTCATGGCGGAAGATCCGAGGTTGAGGTAGGAAAGGCGTGGAGAGGAGACGATGAGGTTGTAAAAGGCATACGCCGAGCGGTCGGTGATGTAATTATAGCTGATTTGAGTTAGTAAATATCAAAGCCTCTTGGTTAAGTTTGGAAATGGGATATTTACCGTGTGCCTAGATCCACTGTGGCGAAATGCTGGCTAAGCTCAAGAGCGGTCAAATTGGGATGATCGTAGAGCGCTTCACAGAGAGAGACTGCACCATCATCGCAAATGCCAGTTGAAGCAAGTGCCAGTCGCGTCAGGGAGTTGTTTTGCTTCAACCCGGCAGCAAGAGCAGCGACAGCCTCATTGCCCATTGGATTGTTAGACGCATATAGAGACTCCAATGAGCAGTGTGGTGATGCCAGAAATTTGCCGATTGCAGCTGCGCCGTTAACATGAATACCAACTGCATTCAAGTAGATGTGTTTAAGCTCAAGCGGCTTCTGAGGCGAATGCTGCGTGAGCTTGGTGAATAGTTCAGCGGCACCGGCGTCGCCAAGCTCAGTCTGATCGAGATCCAAAGTCCGAAGGTTTGGTGTTTGGGTGATCAAGCGGAAGATATCGTCCGCAGCAGTAGCCTGTAGCGGATTTCGCTTGAGCCAGATGTTGGTGACTGATGTCGAATGCACCCACTCGTCTACCATGACTTTGAAGCTATCCGCGTCGATGCAATTACCAGCTAGGTACCAAGTGTCCATGCGGTTGGGGAACTCTTTCAAGAACTCCGCGATGCAGTGAGCCCCATGGGGACCGATGATGTTATTTCCGAGCAAGAAGTGTGTGATGAAGGTGTTCGTCTTCAAGCTCTCGATCAGATCACCAATATTCGTAGGCCCAAGGACCATTTTGCAAAGGTCCATGCGATTGTCCGCATACACAACACCTTTCTCAAACTCTAGCGATTTAACATTGTAGTATGGCTCCTCAATCTCGATTGCATCAAGAGTCCGTGCGGAAGATGACTTTGCTTCGGTACCTCCAAGGGCCAGATGTTCGAAGAAAGGTGCAAGAGTCTCAGGCTCAGCAATTTTGACTGGCATGGGCAGACTGGGTGCGCCATCGAGGGAGACTGGATCGGCGATCGGATCCCATGGGCCTTGCTTGATGACCCTCTTGTCCCAGTTCATCAGCTCGTTCCGCTTCGTGTTCTCATCAATGGTTCGTTTTCGCTGTTTGATGACCAGATTTCGGAGCTTGACGACGTCTTTCTCATACTTGATGAGTGCACCAAGAGAGTTGGGCGGCGATGGGTAGAGAAGTTGGGCGATCTCATTTGCTAGATCCGCAGCTACCGGATCAGCAGCTCGGCGACGGGGTGCATCCAATATTGCTTCATCGACTACAATCGATAATGGTAGGTACTCATCGTTTGAGTCATCATAGGGCGCGACTAGCGAAAGCTGTTTCCGGATTGTCTCTGCCCATTGCAAGGCATGATTTGATTGGGGTATGAGTGTTGAAGCTTTTGCATCCGAGATGGACACAGTCGTAGCTGAAGCCATGTTGATGATGTGTTGAGAGGCTTAAGGGGATTGTATGGCGTATATATACCTTATTGCGTGTCTTTCAATGTGTAAGTTTGACTCAAAAATGTGCAAGTTTGACTCAAGGTAGCCAGTTTGACTCACACAAACAAGCTCAGAGAAGAGCACAGAAGCCAAGAGATGAACAAACTGGCGATGTCAGATGTTCTGCAAGTGGACACGCCCTACGGGGTCAACGCAAAGGGCGGCACCGATCCCCAATAGGTAAGGTGGATGGACAACCGAGCGTCACGCGAAGAGAGCCAAGCCACAGTGGCGCGCTTGAGGCTAACCAGTAAAAAGTTGAGTGCAGGAGTTGATTTATCGAACTAGCTAGCTGCCATCGGGAGTTTATATACCCATGGTGCGTGCGTGCACTTTGTGAAAGGGTGAAGATCACGTGACCACGCTTCCCAGCCAACCTGACCGAGGTCTTCAGGCCTTGAGCTCGTACGAGAACATACAAATTTATTCATGCAGCGACATCTGATGGTTGCTTGTTAAGCTTTGATAATTGAACGCAGCAGCCTCGGAGTGTTCTTAAAGTTTGGATTTCTTAAATTTTATGCCCTCATAGATACCTGAAGACCCCCCAGATCATATCTCTCTAGAATAAGATCGATAGATTCTAACGGGCTTGTAATGTTAATGAAAAGGCTGGAAAGCCTTGTGATTAGCATGGTCGTCACTGTGGGAGGCGCTGTTGAACGGGGTCATCGAATATCTATCCGGTAGAACGGGGTTGTTTCAAAACAGATGCAGCTGCTAAGCTTCTACGATATTCGTCGTACTTTGACTCATTTGGGAATGATAATTTTGCCTCCTTTGATTGCTTGTGTTGGGCGACATTTAGGCAGCTGGCCGAAAGGGGCTTAGCTCATGAACCTATGCATCTCCTTCTCGTACGATACATGATGCTTCTTCCTTTACTATGATTTCATGCAAACGTTGAAACGGGTATGAGTCACGGCGGACTTTTGCAAGAATCTGATTGGAGGGTGATTGTCCGCAACACCGAGTCAAGGTGCTATCAGGCTGCGTGATTGCCTCCTGACGTGTGGCATAGTCTCGGGCATGGTTGCACAGGTGCCAAACACCAAGACGCATGCGTGACCCCGCGCATAGCATGCATTGTCTATAGCAGCAAAATCTGGGCAACAGACGTTTCCTCGATCGATTGAAACTCAATGTGCTCATTGTATACCGCCATAGGCACGCGATTTTCCATTGTAAGTCAAATGTTGCCTCCAAACGTTGCCTACTCGAGTGAATCCTACAAAGTTTCAGGCACCGTACGAGAGTTATATCTTCTCTATAGGTGACGCGGGGTTATCTCCGCCGTAAAATTCTCATACGTATTTCTGGGCATTCAATGCAGGCGTTGGGTACATGGGGCTCTTGGATAATTATACTGGATCTCAGCATCATCTAAAGCACACTGTTGCCTTGAGAGTGGGATGATCTAAGCGCTATAAATGAACACTTTCCCTTCCCTACTATCCTCATCCCGTTATCTTCTGATTATGAGAGGAACAGCTTGTGGAATTACAGGATATAGTGAACTCGATTTGCTCAGAGATACTTACCTAATGGTCCCAGATGTTGGAATAAGAATCCGACTATTCCGACCTCTATGATAATCCTATCTCTTCTCCTCCAAACAAAGGTGAACCCGAGCTCGCTGATGCTGTCGAGAAAGGAGTCAAATGCGAAGTTAAAGATATTTTCTACACACCGGTAGAGGGCAAACGTGGCGAGTTCCACTGGGTTGATGAGAAGCCGCTCATCTATGATCACTTAGTCCCAGGATGGAAAACAAAGAAAGAGCGGGAGAGCTACGCAATTCTGAGCTATATGACACATCAAGGTGACGAATGGACCGTTACTTCTTTGCAGGTAAACAATGCCAAGATCAAGAAAGCATTGGAAAAGGTTCTCGAAGGCTATCCTAGATTGACACGACATGAGCTGGGTTCATTCTCTCCACCTTATCTGCCCTTCGTTCATCGATGGAACGAATTCAATGAATACATAGACAAAGAGTCCGATGAAGATGCATGGCACTACCTGAATCTTCTTCGGAACATACTTCTTCCACAGCTTCAAGGTAGGTCCACCGCCTTAGATCTTAATTTGCCTTTGATAGATACTAAATTTCACGACTCGATAGGAACTCTCACACGCGGGCAAGAAGTACAACGTACTGAGCACGTCTCTTTTGACGATCTCCAGCTTGCTTTCAATCCTGGAGACATGGCTTGTCATCTATTGGGCGGTGTCCGCTCTGTCGGCATCTTCCCAATGGGCGATTATTGCTGTGATTGCATGGATCGGAAGTATTTCAAAGCAACAGTGGATGTTGTTGACTGGGACGGACGCCGATGCGGCCTTCTTTCACAGGAATGGAGGATCTGCGAGTACACAGGACTGCGCGCTCTGACTGCGCTAGAAGTATCTCCCTTTGAAGCACACTCAGACAAGAACGACATTCGGAAGTAGCTGATAGCACGAGGTCGCACGTTTGAGAAGCTTCGTGGGTATATGTACCCTCATTCTTACCCTTCATACCCTGAATATGGAGAGCACAGTATGAGCCTTCCAATCATTCCACTGACAGATCTCAAGGCAACACTTCCTAGCCTTTTCTGATGAGCACCAAGAGCGAATGAATGAGCGGACGATGATCGATGCTCGTGCGTACCATCGGTTTGGTTACGACTCGTTTCCCCGGTTCGCAAAATTGAGCGAAATCGGACGTCTTAACTGGGCGCAGTCCATGAACCGTTATTCAACCAGCTACGATAATTCTGAATCTCCCATGCAGATCGATTTGAGCCCTCTTACTGACGAGCAATGTCTGCTCTGCGTTCCCACAGTCAAGTCCTTCAATATTGAGACTAAATAGTGGCGTAAGTAAATGAACTTCCTTACGGCTCCTCTATATGCTGACGTATTATGGTATAGAGAAGATGGACCTGACTAAATTTCACGAAATCCCCTGGAGCGAGCAGGCATTCGATAGCCTTGTGCTAGACGCAGAAGAGAAAGACTTGCTGGTCGCACTCGTCGATCGAGACCAGTTCAAGAACAGCAAATCTTTTGACGATTTCATAAGTGGCAAAGGTCAAGGCATGATCATGCTACTGAGTGGGCCTCCTGGCGTCGGTAAAACTCTCACTGCTGAGTCCGTCGCCGAGCACCTTCGTCGTCCCCTCTACAAAATCGGCGCTAGTGAGCTAGGCATCACTGCACGCTCCGTGGAGAACTGTCTCGACAAAGCGCTTAAGTTGTGTTCTCACTGGCAAGCTGTCTGCTTGATCGATGAAGCAGATGTATTCATGGAAGCACGGGATGCGAACAATCTTCAGCGCAATGAGCTGGTCTCAGTCTTTCTCCGCCAACTCGAATACTATTGCGGCATCATGATCCTTACTACCAACCGTCTGCGCAGCATTGACTCGGCGTTCGAATCGCGGATTGACATGTCATTGACCTACAACGCTCTCTCAGAAGCCGATCGCAAACAAGTCTGGCAGAACTTCCTCCGGAATTTCAACGCTGAGGATGTCGACATGGATGATGCCGCAATTGATGAGCTTGCCAAGCGGGACTTTAATGGACGTCAAATCAAGAACGCGATCAAGACGGCGCGAATCCTTGCTGCGAAAAAGAAGCAGCCCCTGAACAATAAGCACCTAAATGTGGTTCTCAAGCTGCGGAGCAAAGCTTTAGCTTTAATGGACGGTAGTTCACAATAGGTGTGTGAGTAAGGACTCGCGTTGTCGCTCTGGAGCCTCTAAAGCCGCAAATATCAGTATTCCTATACTCCACTCTTGTAGCGTCGGTAAATTGAATTTCCGTCACCAATGATTGCACATACAATGCTATTTTGATCCCCAATGGGTTGTAGTCTCTGGAGATAGTGCATCTTATGTAGTTATTTTAGTCTTTATCAATTACGCCATGAGAAATTGTTTAGTATTACATCATGCTACATTAGGTCAAGGTTCAGAGTGATAGAACACGCACCATTTCTAGCGTAACTAGCTGGTGCTTCGCCATGGTAAAAGAGTTAAGCATTGTGTAACTATCATATGCTCGCAACTCTTCCTTACATCGACTCCATCATTCTTAGTCTATTCTAGAAGACCATCCATTTCATCTGGGCCCTACCTGCTAGATAAGACGACGATGCAGCGAGGGGGTATATGATTCGGTATACTAAGATTAGGTCTGTTCGGCCTCTTGGACCAACCATAAAGTCACATAGCGTGACTGCAGCCCTCTTCATGTCAATGAAGATCCAGTGATTGTCCCTCTCGGGCGAGTTCCCAAATGTCAGGACATGACTGGGAACCAAGGTGTACCAGCCCGGAGGCTCTGTATCGAAGTAAGATCAATAGCTGCCTTATAGATATAATGGAACATCCTATTATCTTCGTCTTCCCATTGGATAATTGGTAGATGGCGAGCTAGTTCTTTTACGCGTTCCGTCCTATCTGGGTTTGTTTTCGTTTCCGTGGGTACAAGTTGCCGACCTTCTGGTGGGGCAGTCTTGATCAGTCCTTGGAGATACATCTTCTCAAGGAACCTGACTGCTGCGATGATCTCGTCCCCCAGTACGATTCGTTGAGGTTGATGTCTGCGAGCGACATATTGTGGAATCAGATCATTTCATAGGATCTGATATTTTGCAGAGCCTCGAAGCTCTGATGGAGAATGATACCGACAAGTGATGATGTTTCAAGGAAGCGCCGTGGTGTCAATAAACCTAATATATAGACCGTCGCGCGTAATGGTACCTGTCATGAATGCACACGAAAACACATCTTATCACGCAACATCTGTCGCCTGGCGCGCTGTGCCATGCAGTACAACGACATGATTGGTTGCAACCTATTCATGGCGGCATTTGACCGTTGTCGAAGTGGGGGTGTTGGCCATACCTGAAGTTGGTGAGGCAATCGATGAAGCCTTGATAGCTGGAATAGAGGATGCAAAACTGGCTGCATATACCTGCGATAGTGTAGAGGCAACAAATCCATTTGCGCACTGGATGAGCCCGTGCGGCAATGCGCTCTTACCAGCTGATGTACAGAAGATCTTAGAACATCGTTAGCCTTGCTCCGTTTCCACAGTTCCTGGCGGATGAGCGGCGCCTCTATACATATTACCTTCCTAGAGACAAGCTCCATCCTCCCTGTGTGCCTTGGCCTCCTACTCTTGGCATACCTGGTGAAGTCCGGAATCGACTTCAGGCTAACGACTCATACCAACTTCCTTGTAGGCGGCTCTCAACAGGCATCTAAATGAGTATGCTTTCTTCGTCCTTCGAGCACTCGCTCATTCTAGAACCGGAATTCAATAAGCGGTACTTCCTTCAGGTGACTTGAACCTGCTGCACATAGGGCTTAGGAGGACAGATTTCACGGGCACCTAGATGTATGTAAAATTGTGTTCTAGCAGTGAAAGAAAATATATTTCGCTAAAAAAAGAGGAAAAAAATCAAATAATGCAAAAATAAAAGTGCAAAAAGAGAGAATCGAACCCCACTGCTTGACAACACAACGAATGTGAGACTAATTGTTGAACGCTAGCATGGTTTGTCACTTCGCCATCTAGGTTCTATAATCTCTCGAGGCATCTTCAGAGGCGGTGAGAGCAGAGCTGCAACTAATTGTTGAACGCTAGCATGGTTTGTCACTTCGCCATCTAGGTTCTATAGCATCGACCTCTGAATTATACCTATTTGAACTTTTTTTGGGTATATATACAGCATGAAGTGGCCTGAAATTTAGGAAACAGACTAGTACCACTTTGTCCGTCTGTAGAGCGGCGCATGTGTGAGTCACTAAAATGGCGTGGACGAATTCACCGTTGCCTGGGGCGCTCGAAATTCTTTTTGCTCTGGGTATTGATTGGCCCAAATCTTGTATGGCTGACTCTAATCGCACAATACAACACTCGTTTTTATCACATCTCGATACTCGCCTCCAGACCTAAAGCCTTCAGATACATGCAGTGTGCGAAAGCGCGAGACAATGTCGAGATTTTTCCAACTGAGCAATAGACGCGACCGCCTGAAAAGCGAGAAAGAAGAGTATCAAAGATGTGAGCATATTAATGTTTATTTCTTCACCATGCGTTTCAGGAATTCTTTTTTCTATTTTATGTACTCAATATCACACTCCCATAACTAATAAACAGTATTCTAGAACTAAGTTGTAAGGCAGGATATAAAAAGCCACCAGCGGAAAACTTAGACTAGAGGCAACCGATATGAATGATGGAAATCGTAACACGAGGATTACAATGACCATAGCCATCTCCTGCACTTTGAGTCTTGTTCCCAGGAGATTTGCCATACTCGGAAATAATTTTGACATATTTGCATCTTTCTGATGCTCTGTGAGGTCTCACTTGAGGTCTTGCTACAAAATGATGCTACTCCAAGAAAACAGAAGTTACAGCACAATGTCATAATTGAGTCCTTGCACGGCAGTTTCATACGACTACGATAATATAGCACACTTTATCATAATACAATGTAAGTATTGGATTTCGATACAATTGCATCGAAGTATGGCGAAGTCGCCCAATGGCTCATTTTGGCTAATTTTACCGTTCCTTGATAGACACTGTTGTTGCTCGGGCATTCCTCTTGACGCCTGAATTGCGAAGACGGGTTTTGCTTTTAAATATATCACCTGAATTTTTCATGCATAATGAAGAAGCAAAGAGCAACGCTTCCGTGAATACATAGTTGGGGGATGCATTCGATCCTGCGCCCTTAAGGGGAGCATTCAATGAAACTGTAGCTAACTCTAAGAGAGCCATATTGAGCAGAGTGTCAGAGCAAAGTATACGTTCATCAAGAACAATAGACTGGGTATAGTGTTGCTCTTTCAATCTCCGTACTCTTCAGATTCTAAGTATTTCCAGACAGTCATCCTTTCGGCCCTAGAGAGATCCACTCCACTCACTAATACATTGTGAAGCATCTTTACAGTGTCTTTATGCTTCGAATTAGCACCATCTCTCTCCCTCTTCAGTTGACGGACTTCGGCTGTCAATTTGCTGAGATCGTCTTCATATCTCCCACATTCTTTCTCGAAAACCCTACTCTTCTGAAAAATCAGTTGTTCCCCAGGCGTGTTCAAGACCTTTTGAGCCAACTTTTCACGCGTGGAAGAAATCGACGGTTGCTGAGGGTTCGATATTGCCTTATTTTTGGGAGCTGCAAGCTCGGTATCATTTGTGGCGACAGCATAGCGGTTGGCGTCTTTGGGATAAGTCAGTGTTAGATGTGCTAGTATTGCATGGTAAGCTTACCAATTTTCTCCTGAACTTCTCCCAGAGCTTCATGTTTTCGTTTACGAGAAGAAATATTCTTCGCGTTGTGGTGGAGCTCATCATCTTTTTCGAGAGCGGGAGATTCCTTGTTGTCCTTGTCCATCCCCACCCTCACGAGCCCACAAGCCTTTGCGAATGACTCAACATTGACTGTTCCCTTTCTTCCTTGCTTAAATTCCTTCACAAGCCCATCCTTCATGAAGTAGTACGTTATGATAGTCTCTAGGCAAGGAAAATGTTGCCTTGTCACACCGGTAGGTAAATGGCGAAAAGGCCCAGCCAGTGAAAAGTTACTCCTCGCATCAATGTCCCTCACGATGTTCGTGCCGTAGCGAAACCAAACTTGGTCAGTGTCCTTCTTCATGATTGCCCAGAGTGGTGCCGTTGTCTTGTCTTTGAATACGTTCTCGCCGATGTACAGTCTCTTTTCAACGAAGTTCGAGTCCAGGGATTGAGGAAGAAACAGAAGCCCAGATGTGGGAGGCAGCGCCAAAAAGTCATTCGGAAAGTGACTTAGTGCGAAATTGGTGAGCTCGGTGATTGATAGGGTAGTCCCTGGTTTCAGTTTTCCAGGGTGCGCCATCGTGGCGATGACAGTCAATGACGGAGAAAGCTTTCAAGAAGATGACAAACAAGTGGGAGGGTAGTTGAATAGTTGATCCATCGTATCTGCGTGAGCCTTATAATTCCGTGGTGTGCGCGGCGATACCATTCTCCGACAAACGGCTTGCACCGGTGTGTAAACGGGCAGTGAAAGCCCATTTGTGGTGCGCTTCCAACCTTTCATACCATTTCTAGCCCTTTCCATTCCCCGTTAGCCAAGATGTTTGTAATATGCTCTTGTATCTGTGGTTAGGCATAGACCATTCACTATCGAACAGACGGAATGTATCATGTTAATTCCAATGTGTTATTCTTGCAATATCAGCATAAGTATCTGCTCGCATTCACCACCCCGTCCTTCATTCCCCCTCCGTTCCATGACTCCCAATATCAAAACCTCCCCGTTCTCCTTCTCACCAGCCCGAACACCCTTCTCACCTTCATCCATATTTTCCCCTTTTGCCTCGATTCCCATCTCTCTCCACCGCCATGACCTGCCGCCTTCGCACGCCGATGGAAACATTCGTAGCAATTATAGCTCTCCTGATTATCCCGGTACTTCAACTTATACCAGCGACAGCTCCGACCGACATCAGGCACTCGTTCGCGGTGGAAGAGCACAGAGCAGTAGTCCCAGCGGAGGAAGCGTGTGTGGCCGCAGCGGCGGAAACGGGTGTAGTACTCTGTGCACATAATGGAGGGTACGCTGTGAATGATTGAGTCTTTTGAATTTGGCGAGATATACAGTTCCTTGTCGGTTGATTGCGTGCGCACAAGAGATGGGTGCGTTGCGGTGGGCGTCGGTAGCGGTGATGATGCAGTGTGCCAATGCAGTGGATTGCTGGATTTGATGTTTGAGTATCATGTAATTGCTATGAAAAGGGAAGGTCTCGCAAGTTTGATTGTAAAAGGTGCGAACCACGTTCTGTCGTTCCTTCTTTCCATGGTTTTCATATGCGCGTCCCGTGATTCTAGAAAGTTGCCGGGTGATCATTGGTCACTCAATTATCTGTGAAACTTCGAACATAGTTACACAAACATAACTCTACCAAGGCTTAGTATACAGATCATCTTCTTCATTTCCAATATCTCTCCAGTGGCGCAACTGATCCCCTTCACTCCTCTCTACCAAACGAGGCTGCTCTACTAGTGGTAATCCAAGCATATGCGCCATTTCCCTAGGCTCGGGCCTATTCTTTAGAAATTCCTCAAACGCTAGATTCCCTTTGATACCTCTTCCGTCGTGATAACCCTTTAACATTTGGTTCAAGCGTTCAATCCACTTCTTGCATTCTTGACAGACTTGTCCCGGCACGCTGGCTACTACTGTATAATTTTTCAAGTCGCGACATGATTCTGCAGCAAATGCGAGTTCGTGGTCCGCAAGGCCGTAGGAATTCGTTGCGCCTTTGGGAATGCTGTCGAAACTTGACGTTGAGGATCGCGATGTGATTGCCTCAGGTCCCGAAGCCGCTCGTCTTGATGATGCGCCTGCCGCGGTGTTGGAACGTTGTAGGACGCTGCCTACGCTTAGGAAACGCTTGTGCTTGCTGAAGCTTGACTTGGACCGCTTGGGCAGTTGGAAAGATTGAGGAGCGTTTAGAGGGGGAGAACTAGGTCCCCGTTTCGAGTTCACTTCCACAAGAGCTGCATTGCAGAGAGTATATCGATCGTGATAGGTTTCGCCGTAATGGCCGCAGCCCGAGTGTTGGGTGTAGTTGTGATGGCACATGTTGTGTGACTCGAAAGTGTTCGTACAATGTTTGACGTCATAAAATTGTGTCCGGGTACGTTCAGTTATTTCGGGTGCGTACGTTTAAATTAGAAGCGTATGTATGTGTCCTTAGCGTGCAGTATGCGTAAAATCGTTTCATGCAGCAATCGATATGCAGGGCTCTCGAAGTGCTTAGCTACACGAAGATTACATGCAAATCCGCACTTCGGAAAATCATACAATGCAAAGTCGCGTCTTAAAGTATACGTCAATGATGTATAATTGAATGCCAGCTTATGAAACCGTGGAAATGTAAGTTCAGTGACTCAGAGACGAGACCAGAAGTATTCTCTGTGTTGTTTGTTTGTGCAATTAGCGGTGAAGGATCGGCGCAGGGATAGCCCTGGTCACGTGCTATCGCGATGACAACCAATTCATGAAAAGGACCGATAATGTTGAAATGTTAAAATCTATGAGGTGCGTTTAAAGCTTAGCCTTCAGGAGAAACTTCTCGTGTTACAGCTCTGTTGCAGGTGCTGGATCGTATGGCCATAAACCATGGAATGATGAAAGCAGAAACCATGAATATCTGCGTGGAAATGATTTAAGCTTTGTTATGTTGGAGATTCCACAAGATAAGAAGCACCGAATATGGTTTCGTTCGCATTGATTTCGTGTTGTACTGTGAAGGTTATCGACAATGTATCGCTACGATTTATAACCACCTGAACTATGTTCACAGCATGGCCTATTATTGTCCATTTTTTTTGGAGTAGTTCTAAAACACAGCGGACTAGTGAGAATTATTGGTAAGTTTCGGCGTTCATCGGGTTTTGTGTAGTGACGTGACCGACGATTCGCTGGTCAACGTTGAGTACGTAAAATCTGCGGCGGGCCATATTGACTCTTCACAATGCCTTCTTATATATGTCTAAAGTTTTTTAATCTTCGTTTACTCTCTTCCCGTGCCTCATTCGCAACTTGCCCGCCCTCTCGTGGACTGAGCTTCGCGTACAGGCTGTCATTAGTATTATCCGCTGTGCGTCAAAAGGGCCCTCCTATTATCAAAAATGGAGAAAAAGAAGTCGTGCACTCAAAAGTTATTGTCTCGAATGATTCTAGGTCGCGGAGATCGCTCAATGAGAGATTCTTCAGCTGCGCCGCCCACACATGTACCAATAATCGAAGAACCTCGACTGCTTAATAGGCCCGAGGCTTTGTCAGTTATGCAGCGTGCACCATCACTAGAGTTGTCGTCAATGTCAAACCCAGCACCTCAGCGATGGGAGGCGCTATTCTCCCATCCCCCATTCCATCCACCTCGTTCGTATATTCTTTCTAAGAAGGTAGCATCGAATCAAACTTTGATAGCTACACCACATCGGGTGACAGAGATGACAGAGATGACAAAGATGACAAAGATGACAATACCCACCCATCTCAGCAACATTAGTTCACCATGTAGGTCAGGTGGGGCCCGTCAGTGGCAATCTTCAGACAAAGGCAACTTATCTCGATCTACTTCGCAGGAGGCTCCTGATCTGATAATCAAAGTGGAACAAGTCGACTGTCACCGTCTCCAGGAATTTCTCGCAAGGCGTCTAAATAATGCACTTCACAATTCAACCAAGATGTATCTTGTCTCCTGCGATAGATCTTCTGAACGGCAGGTGGAAGTCCTGGTCCAAATTAGGTTCTTGAAAGATGGCGAAAAGATACCTGTCGTTCGTGTTTGTGAACAGAACAAGCTTAAGATCTTTTACTACTTTACCGATCAGGCAAATATGGACGATATTGGGAAGCCTTTCCCGGCATACCTGATGAATGCGACTGGGGATTCCATTTTCGGAGTCGTGCTTGCTCTCAAGAATTGCTGAACTGAGGTTACGAAACTATGATTGTCAACAAAGCATTAATACGCTCACTGATCGGTATCTTATTACAAGGAGGATGGCTCTCGATGATAATGGCGTGAGTCCAGTCCGTGAGCGATGAGTTTCTTCGAAGCAAGAAGCCGTAGCTTTCAATCGCTAGAGTCACCAAAGTGACTTGTATGCGTATTTCTACCTAAAAATCAATAATTAGGCATACCACAAACGTACCAGAATGACTATGCAACGCTTTCACCCACGAATCATTTTATCTTTCATCAGGCGCAATACATGATCAACTACTAATACATGGAGCTTGTTTGGCACTTGTCAAAGTTTTATAGGCTGGCTGTGCCGTACGAGATCGCGTGCCACTCGCGATGCTATTTAAACTAGTCATCTTGTGTGGCTGGAAGGAATGTCAATATAATGGTATACGTGGGTCAAAGAGGAATTATTGATGATAATATCGCAGAATATAGATTTAATGCGTAGCTACGACGAGAAATACAATGTTCTCATCTGCAGCCTTGCCGTTTCAATCCAGCCTCAGGATTCAACGCGCTCACGTCATAGTGCAGATAAGCGCAACCTCGAGTAATCGACTAGGCAACAATATGAATGCCCACGACACCATATGTGCTGATACCCGACAACATTGTATACACTATCTATCTAGATCCGATATTCAGCTGCTCGTCTGAAAGCTACCTCGGCTTTTCGCACTTATTATCTTCAGGCGAACCGCTAAGGCTGCCACGGCTCATTTACATGCCGCAGCAGCCATCACGAGCGAGAATTCCGGTGAACAATATAGGCACCTATTAAACAAACGAGATAAAAATACATCCGAGCGCCTGAGCTTATAACGAGAAACCCATTTCGCCTTGCTTCATTTGTGGCTCTACCTTGAGCATGGACAAACATGAATACGACCGCAGAGAGTCTACAATTTCCGACCGAGGAGGGGAAGGCACGGGAGGAGAAGGCCCGTCAAGTTATGGCTTGTTGGACCGATTCCTGGAAGAATCAAATATGCCACCAAGATACGACGAAAATGGCGCAAGCATTCGCGATCACGCCAAAGAGCTAGCAGAAGATACAAGACGTCTCGGCGTCGAGCTTCCCATTCTCAAGTATCCCTGGGATCCTTCAGATTACCGTCGCTGGCTTGATAATCGTGATCCTGGTACCAATCGGCAGGGCACGATTGTTGACACGTACTTCGAATCTATCAAATCAAAGAATGATGAGGTTATTGCTCTATTCATCGAAAATGGACTCGTCACGACCGAAACCACAGACAAAGACAGGCGCACGCCGCTCATAGCTGCGATAGAGGCGGAAAATGTGAGGACGGTGCAGCAGCTGATGGATTTTGATGCGGATGTCAATGGATTCGGGGTGTTTAAGGGTCCAGTACAAAATCGAGGCTACAAGAGCACAGAAATTCAACGCACGCCTCTCCAGGTAGCGGCAGAGAAGGGCAACATAACCCTAGTTAAGCTACTCATGGAGACCTATCAAGCCGATGACTCGATCATTGCACCAGATGGTCAGCATGCGCTACGATTGGCGGCTAAAAATGGCCATCGTGAAATCGTAGAGTACTTGCCAGCTCGCAGAGGTGGTGGATGGCGCAGATGGAAGACGAAGCACCGCAGAGCTATGTCGCGCGCAAAAATGGCGGGTCAAAACATTTATAAATTCTTTAAAGTCCTGCTGTACTACGTCCCCAAGTTCTTCATCTGGGATGTACCGAAGCACTTGATCATTCGTCCGCTTCGTAAAGGCGTTAGGTGGCTGGGCGAGCATCACAAAGAACTACCGTCGATTATCTGGGGCTGGCTAAAGAGAACGGGAAAACAGATTGCACAATCGATGAAAAAGATCCCGGAGAAGACGTGGCAGTTTATCAAGAAGACTCCAAAATGGATATTAGGCTTCGCCAAGTGGATTTGGGCGGGTATGAAGGGAATTCCCAAAGCTGTGAAGTCCGTCTTGCTATGGGCGTGGGATGGTATCAAGAAGATTTCTAGCGCTATCGGAAATGTTCTGGCTCAACTATTCTCGTTCATTCACACAACACTCGGGGCGATCGCGTCCTTCTTCCGAGATGTAACGCTCAAGGACATTTGGAACGCTTTCACGATTTTTCTGCGCGCCGTGTTTATCAACGCCCCCAAAAAAATGTGGGAGTGGATATGCAAATTTGGCGAGGTGAGTTACAAGGTGATGGACCGTTTGTTTGGTCTCCTGGGAAATATTGTATGGTGGATACTGCGAATTCTTTGGGAGGTTTGCATCTACGTCCCCAGAAAGGTTGGCGAGATTCTAGCGGCCGTGGCACAGAGTGTTGGGGGAGGATGTAAGGAGGTCCTAATTTGGATCAACCCAAAACGGGCATGAAAGTTGTCAAGAAACACTCTAACAGTATGGTGCCTGTGTCTGTTAATTCCTATAGGAGGGAAGAGTGGTCTTGGGATAATGCCTGAGGTCACAGCACAAGCGGCACGTTGACAGACGCAATAAAGCCCCGCTCCACTCAGTTCAACACTTTAGCATAGTGTATGTAAGATTATGAATGACTCACAAATCTTGAGATGTCTTGCCTCTCTAGTCTGTCCATGCTGCATGTCGTAGCGTATCGCAGTATGCCAATCCAATTCAATGACCCCATCGCCTTCCGCAAGGATCTTCAACGGGTGCTCTAAGCGCCATATTCCTCAGATGTCAACTACATTCTGACGGTGTGTCTTTCTACTCAAGTCTAACGCGTTTCTTATTACGTTGTCAAGCATTCTTGCCCCTATCGTTCCTCGTTCCGGCGAAGAACATTTATCAACTTCTTGACCTGATAGTCTTCGATGAATAATTCGTTGCTCACATCGTCAAGCTCCTTGCGAGTATGTTTCTCTACATCGCGCATATGCAAGGACTTCTAATTTGTGCTGGATTAGTATCTCTAACTGAATGAAGCGAAGCATGCACCGAGGAATTATCCACTTCCGCAAATAGGTGTTAAGAATAGTGCTTAGGCAAAAACAAGAGTGAATGCTACGCGGAGTTGTGTCGGTGCGCACAATGCCAACCAAATAAATCAAAGTTTGGAAATTCTAATTAATTTATCTTGTATATAATTTCTAAAAAAGTTCAAATAGATATAAATCAGAGGTCGATGCTATAGAACCTAGGTGGTAACATCGTAGCGTTTGGTTATTAGTTGCAGCTTGCTGCCCTCACTTCTCTGAGGATGCTTTGAGAGATTATAGAACCTAGATGGCGAAGTGACAAACCATTTATAGCGTTTGGTTATTAGTCTTATATCGTTGTGTTTTCAAGTTGTGGGGTTCGATTCTCTCTTTTTGCATTATTCGATTATTTTGATTTTTGGCAAATGTCTATCTCCTTTCACTGTTGACTGGTTGGACCTCGGTATCTGACACTCACTCATACATATTTGCCTACATTCAGATACATACATACATGCTGCACTCACATCACCCTCGCAGTTGCTTTCAGACCTTTTAGACGGCGCGCCAAAATGTATTTTATTTTTTGTCCGTGATATCTTCCCCGTACATTGGCTTGCGGAGCGTGTTGCACAAATGACCTGTTTGCCTCTCCTTAGTCCTGCGCACTTATGCACCATGACATTCATCTTCTCTACAAAACGCTTGAACGCCCTAGGATCGCTCAAGATCTCCTGAGAATCTTACCATATCCTGAGTGTGTTTTTCGATGAATGTCTGCTAGCGAGCATTAATGTTAGATTGGGAAGCTGTAAATAAGGATCAACGGTATTTCTCTAGCTCTCCCCAGCCTATTCGAGGTGACAAGTGAGGCGAACTTTCAAAATCGGAAATTCCTGACCATCTGGACCTGCAGATGAGTATCGAAAAGCTACGATTAGTGCAAGGCGCTCTGGAAGGTTGCGCTAATATAAAGTTGCACAAATTTATAGCGAAACTCGACGTCACAAATGCGCATCAGAATGGCTCAGGGCAGTGTACATATGTCTCTAGACGCATTGCCAGTGAATCGTCTCTACTGAACAGCGTTCTTCTCCAGCGAAAGGTGCGGTGCTGGAAGAGAGTGGGTGTTCCTCTTGCATGATGAAAGTACTCCTCTGAGTTTGGATATAAAATTTGTTTATTTCATAGTCAACTCGTTATGATTAGCCGTAGAAGGCGACCATGGCTTGTTGAGTAAAAGAATCCCCATTCTTCTCACCATAATTTTGTCTCAAAGCGTTCCCTCAACTCATTATACCGTTCGACACTCCCTACACTAGGCTTAATATTCCTTGCTGCCGCAACGACATCATCTTCCTCCACCTTCATCCCACCTCTTCTCAATGCGTTCTGTCCCGCCTTCCGTAGCAAGCTTTCCAGATCAGCACCGCTGAAATCCTGACATTCCACTCGTCCTCCCACGGTAGCAAGACTTTCATCAATGACTCCTCCCTTTTGTCGGATCAGCGCTTTCAGGATATCTACCCTCTCGTCAGGCCTGGGCAGCTCAACATATAGCAGTGTTTCGAGACGACCGGGACGCAGCATGGCTTCGTCAATCATTTCAGGGCGGTTGGTGGCAGCGATTAGGTAGATGCCTTCGCGAGTCGACAGACCATCGAGCTCGGTCAACAGGGTGTTGACGACGCGGGCAGAAGCTTCGTGAAGCTCGGAGGACCGTTTGGGAACGAGAGCGTCGAGCTCATCAAAGAAGATCACGCAGGGCACGGAAGAACGAGCACGCATGAAGACCTGGCGGAGGGCCCGTTCAGATTCGCCGACGTACTATGGAGTATTAGTCTGCTTCGTCGAATTGTTCTGCTCTGATATATAGCACTCAGAGTTTACGAGCCCGGAAAGACGGGACTAGGGACACAATATGAGCACGTACCTTATTAAGAAGCTCTGGCCCTTTGACACTGATGAAGTTGGCCTTTGACTCCGCAGCCACAGCCTTCGCGAGCAGCGTCTTACCGCAACCAGGAGGACCCCAAAGAAGTACACCAGTAGGCGCAGATATACCAACAGCCTTGTATCGCTGAGGATTTTTGATAGGCTCAACAATGGCCATTTGCAACTCGTCTCGTACACCGGCTAAAGCGCCAACATCCCTCCAAGTAGTGTCTGGAACGGTCGCGAAGCCTTCACGCTTCGATGACGGTACAATTGTGGGTAGAACGGCGTCAAAGGCTTCCATGCTGATGGAAGTATCCTCAAAGCCTGCTGGCCGGTCCATTCCTTTGTTCCGAGCACGAACAACTAGTCTACGTGTCGACTGGACCATCGAAGATGACTTCTTCGTAGGCTGCGAGGCGTCGTCAATGTCCATTTCTGCCTCTGTCTCTGCCGCTTGCTTTTCCAGAGCCTCACGATATTGGTCCATCGACCATGTGCCTGCTTTGCTGACAAGATCTTTTAAATCAGCACCAACAAAGCCCGCTGTTTTCTTCGCGAGGCTAGGAAAGTTAACGTCGTCGGATAACTGAGGTTGTCTTGTGAGAGCTCTAAGAATCATTTCTCGCATAGGCTCATTCGGTACGCCCATATTAATTTCGGTATCGAAGCGGCCACCTCGACGCAGCGCAGGGTCCAAACTGTCAGGGCGATTTGTAGCTGCTAGTACAATGACTGGTTTCCCATCATTACCTTCCATAGCTAAGCTGTCCATAGATATAAGTAACTGGGCTACGATACGTTTCTCCATCTGGCTTTGTGAATTGTCCCGTTTCGGTGCGATGACGTCGATTTCATCAATAAATATGAGACAGGGCGCTACCTCTTTTGCTTTCTCGAAGTGTTCCCGTAGTTGCTTTTCGGACTCTCCCGACATGCCTGAAACGACGGATGGTCCAAGTATCTCTACGAAAGGCACACCCAGCTCAGCAGCAAAAGCGCGGCAGATGACTGTTTTCCCGCATCCAGGAGGTCCATGAAGAAGTATGCCACGTGGGATAGGAATCTTTCTATCAACGTATTCCTCGGGTGCCAGTAATGGAATGACGAGGTGATCTTTAAGCTGTCCGATGACGTTGTCCACACCTCCGAGGTCGTCCAGACTAAAGTGCGTGGGAGGAGCGGTTCCAATTGTAGAAGCGGCCGACCTCTTCAATCGCTTGGTCTCTCTATCCGCTCCTTTACTGCCCCCTTCTCTCTTCCTAGTCTTCTCTCCATTCTCTTTCGGCGTCGCACTTCCCCCATCCTTTCCCCACCCACTCACGATCTGCCTGTTCATCCAGTCCACACTTTTACTTGCAGATCCATCATCTTTACCCTTCTCATCTCCATTCACAAAATCTCCTTCAAGCTCGCCCATTTCATCCTCGCCACTTTCGTCTTCCTGGATTACCAAAAGAACTCGTTCGATACTGTCTTCTAGTTGCTTCTTCGGTCGTCTTTTCAGAGATGAGTTGGAAGATTTGATATAGTCGTAAACTTGGTGCGGTTTCAATTTCAGAGGAGAGTCAGAAGAGCTGTCCAGGTATTTGCGGACGACTTGGTAGACATCACGGTCGAGGCCTTGTTGGAGGGACGCCCGACCACGGGTCATGGTGGCGATCACTCGGCGGCTGATTCCGAGTGATACAAAGAAGCAGGAACCCTCTTAGCATCCAACCAAGCGGAGAACACAGCGCCAAACGGCCGTCAATGCGATGCGGAATCATCGCGGACGGGCGCCATGGAATTCGAGAAAATTGACGCCAAGCTCTTATCGATAGCACGGGCCATAGACCAGGGTAGGCCGCGTGCTGCCAGGGACTAGTGACGCATGCCTCATGGACGCATGTTTGGATACCTAATGGCTGGTCCAACGACATCATGGGCAATACGAACAGCTCGCGCAAGATCTCGGCTCAGGATAAGTATGCGGCACTCATTGCGATTGACATACATCCAGACTTACGCGACACAGGGCGATCCTGGATATGAAGAACCAGCGCGACAAGCTACACCAGTACCAAAAGCGCATAACCGTTCTAACAGACCGCGAGAAAGAGATTGCAAAAGAATGTCTGGCGCGCGGTGACACGAACAAAGCGAAGCTTGCCCTGCGGCGAAAGAAGTACCAAGAGTCCTTATTAGCCAAGACCGATGCCCAGCTTGCACAGTTGGAGCAGTTGACGAGCGACGTCGAGTTCGCGCTTGTACAAAAGGATGTGCTGTTCGGGCTACAGCAGGGAACTGCGGTACTGAAGGAGATACACAAGGAAATGGGCGGCATTGAGAATGTAGAGAAGCTGTTGGGCGAGAACGAGGAGGCACGAGCTTATCAAGAGGTGCGCATCCACACACCCTCTTGCTCCTATGCTTCAGCTATGGGACTTGAGATGCTAATGCAAGCCTTGCAGGAAATAAGCGATCTACTAGCGAACAAGATGTCCAATGCCGACGAAGACGAGGTAGAAGATGAACTCGAGGCCCTCGAAGCCGAGGTGAACGGCGTCCAGCTGCCCGACGCGCCTGTCAAGCAACCCGAGCTGTCACCCGAAGACAAGGCACGAATAGCAAAGGAGAGGGCACAGAGGAGAGCACAAGAACGGGCTGCAGAGCAAGCATCGCAGCCCATGTTGGCATAGCACTTGATGACTTATGGTAGCGAGCATTCTTAGAGCGAGGCGTTGGGAAATTAGATTTGGCCCATTACGATAGAGGACACGCAGGCGGCATGCTTCATTTGATCACCGTTGAATATGAATGACTTTGGATTTTGACATGCAGCAAATAAAATCAATCTTCAACAGGCTCTTCGAGCTGCCCACGTGCTCACGATGCAGGCGCGATGATGCGCGTTCTGCTCGACTAGGCAACGTTTGTCTCACACGTCAAAGCCTTCGGTCCATTCATCTACAACTCCAGACAAAGTACGATCAGCCTCCGAACAACCACGCCGAGCTCACCACCATCTCTCCTCCGACTCTCCATCCGATCCTGCGGCCGTCATCGCTCACTGCAGAAGTGCGATCGCCTTGCAGCTCCAAGCTACCCCACTACCCCGCAATCAACAATGTCGCATCATCACCACCACCATGACGAAGAGCACGCCGAAGCTCATAACCACGTACACGACCATTCCGATGACATTACCCCTGCGCTACAAAATCTCCTTTACGAACAGATCGACTTCAGCAAAGTACAAACTCAAAATGCCGATGACGCGAGTTTGGGACGGAAAATATGCCAAAAGACGTGGGCCCAGCGCTTGGAACCAGAGCCCGAGCTGAAAAGCTTTGCAGATGAGCAGATAATCATCACCGTGCCGTACGTAATCTTCACCTCCTAGAAAGCCCCATGTTCTGCTCACAAGCATCGACGCAGCTTCACAGGCCAAGTCCGCCTCCACAGCATCCTCATCCGAACCTCGCCCAGCCCCTCGTCCCCCAAAACCCTCAAACTCTTCGTCAACGACGACAGCCTCGACTTTGCCACGGCCGAGGACAAGCCCCCCACACAGACTCTCAGCGTCTCGCAGACGAGCGACGTCCAGGAAATCCCCGTCAAGCGCGCCTACTTCAATACGACGCGCTGCCTGTCCCTCTTCTTCGAAGACAACTGGAGCGATGGAGAGGAAGACGAGACGCGAATCAGTTATTTGGGCTTCAAGGGCGACTTTATGAAGTTGAACAAGGAGCCGATTAGCTTTTTGTATGAGGCGGCTGCGAATCCGGGTGATCACAAGGCGATTATAGGTACGAAGGAAGGTTTGGGAAGACAGATACAGTAAGCGACAGCAACGGTGAGACAGTGTGAATGGCTGAACAGCAAAATTGGGCACGGAGTGTATGAAAATAGACTGTATTTTCAATTTGAAAAGGGTATCAAGTCCTGGGTCAAAAGGAAAGTGTTTGATTCGCAAATCTAGCGTGTCAGCGCGATATGCTGGTGTTGGTGGTAGATATGACATACTCTAGGTCGCTTTTTTTCTTTTTTCAAGGGTATCATCATGGCCTCGTTACTCAATGCATAGCTTTCATCGGACGCTTCCTCCATCGTAGCCTTCCATGCCGCCTATTCCAAGGCTCCAACCCGAGTTTTGTTCCGTACCATCCCGCTTCATATCCCCTCCCAAGAGCATTCAATATGTTCAATGTCTTCATCCTCCCATATGTAGCCCCCTCACACATGCCTCGTCGTCCCCAGCACCTCCCCGTGCACCTCCGTCCAATTAATACTCTGATCCAGCTCCTCATCCACCTTCCCACATATCGCCACGCTATCTCCCCGTATAATGTACAGTCCCAAAGGCACCTCTTCTGACGGCACTTCCTCTTCGCGGGGCCGGATGATGCGCTCGACGGCCTCGGCGAGGACGAGGTTCATGCTGCCGTCGCAAGAGACGAGAGTGCCAACCATGGTTCGGCCGTCAAGCGTGAGCACGGAGACTTTTTCTGTTTCACAAGCTGTCAGTATCACGATTGGGGCACGTAACGGGGCGGCTGAGGGCAAGTGCATAATTTGGGACGTGGAATGGACGTACTGTTTAGGTAGGCGTTGAGTGCCATTGTTTGCGATGAAGGCGCGACGGCGGGAGGGCGCGTTAAACGAGTGTAGATTGCTCCGCACAGGACCCGTTGGAACCGATTTTGCGAAGTCGTCGCGTGTTTTCTTCTTGGGGGGCGCTCCAACGGGCGGATTCGTCGATCGGGAGCTTGCGTGAATGTGAGAATGTGAGAACTCGAAGCTCTGCGGTCTAGGGCGAGGGTGTGGCCAATCAGAGCGCGAGATCCCTGCGCCTTAGCTGCACTCTCTTGTACACCCAACCTTTTTGCTATTTATTGCATCATGACCGTTTCCCTCGCCCCTCTCCTCTCCAAGATTGTTCTTCGTCCTTCTATTTCCCGAGACGGGCTCTTTACCGCAGTTCCCTGAAGTATCTACTCTTGCCCTCTCGATCTCGCTCCATCTTTCGACCATCTTTGAGTCTCCCCGTCATCTTCAGCTTCTCCGACATCTTCAGCCTTCTCACTACATTTGAGTATCTCCGGAATCTCTTCATCCCTCTGGCGATACCGATGGACACATCAACACCTATCGATCCAACGGCCGTACAGCTTAGCTCGAAGCAGCCATACTTTCTTTCTAAGCTACCATCTGAACTAAGATTATGCATATATGAGCATATCTTCTCGCACAGGGACAGAAGAACATCGATTAGCCAAGCCTTGTCCCCGCTTCTTTCCTGCCGCGATTTCTATGCAGAAGCCCGCAGTTTTGCCTGGTCACTCACCGACTTCCCCTTGGACTGGGATCGCATAGTGAAGCAATACATAAGAGGCTGGGATTACAGCCGCCGCCCAGGACCGAATGACATGGTGATCGACAGGGATATTCTAGAGGAACTTCTTGATATGGGGTCACCCGTGTTACCTCATGTTCTTTCGAACTGTGGCCTTACTCCATTTTGCCAGGGTGCTCTTAGACGGGTCACGCTACCCCTTTCTCTGAATATCCACGAGACGAAGTGGATGACCGGTCATTTCCTTCGTGACATCCGTCGAGTGCTAGAAAAGAACCACCAACTCGATATCTTTTCCCTCGCAGTGCCAGCCTTCAATCTGGAAACAAGACTCGCGAATCAATGTCACATTGAGACCTCTGCTGCAGTAGTGGGTTTTATCTGGCGTTCATACAATCTAATGATCACCAAACGCTTTCGCGTAATCATGCCCGCAATAGAAGGAAATTATCCGATCACCGATCATAATGGTAATGCCAATGGAAGAGCTCCGGAGTTTTATGTTCGATTTTACTCCCATCTGCTCAATTCGATCCGTACGCGCATAGAGGCTCCTGAAAATATCGGGGCGCATCGTTATTTAGCACCTGAGCAAGTGGAAAAGATGTATTGTCTTCCGTATCGCGGGAATGACAATCGATACGGGCTCGAGTTCGTACTGAAAGGCCTCAAACCATATGATAAGGATTAAAGATGTATTGGAGCTACCGCCGGGGACATCATGAGTGAGAGGAATGATCTTACTGATTATTTAAGGCGGGTATATGGATTTCGGCACCGTATCAAGTCGCGGTAGACACTAATAGGAAATGATTGGGTTATTATCACGGCCACTACATCAACGATGCAATATCAAAACAGGGAGCTATCTTATTCCTATCACAACTTCTCATTCGAATTTCGGGTTTACAATCAATGAATATTTAGTGCATATCCATGGCGCCATAAAACCCATTTTTAGCTTGATATGACCCGCACCAATGCTGCACTTGAACACATTCGCACATGAGCATGATTCTCGCCATCCACCATCGAGCACAGCCCCTCTTCAAACATCCTTCTCCACCTCTTCCGGACTAGGAATTCGATCCTGCTTCACACCCATAAAATCCGCAATCTCCCTCACGCACCCAATAATGCTCTTCACATCCTCCATGCTCACTCCAATCCTCCTCGTCCCCCGAATATGCCACCACGTCTCCAGCGGCAAATTCTGAATCATGATGCCCACAAGCACCACAATCTCCGTCTCCAAATCGTCCAACACCTGCCGGTCGGAAAGGTACAGCCCGTACGTAATCTCGGTGCTCACCCAGCGGAAGTCCTGGTGCGCGTTGAACAGCTCGAGCGTCTTGTCCGTGTTATGCGTGTAGATTGTACGCAGCCAACCCATGCCACGCTCGTGGTTTGCATCGTCGGCTTTCCAGTCTTTGCGCGTGAAGCTGTAGTCACGGTCCTCTTCGCGTTCTACCTTTGAAATGGCAAGGATGGCTTCGAGGGGTTTGCAGACGCCGATGATGGAGACGAGCTTTATTAGGGCTTCGCGGAGGCGCCGGACGAGGGCTTGCCGTTCTGAGGGCTGCTGATGGTCGGGCTTGTTGCATATGTAGAGGTAGAGTTGGTCCGCTAGGAGTGGTTCTGTGCCGCCGGCCAGGGCGGCGAGTGCGAGGAGGTACCATTTATTTGGGCCCAGGGAGGTTCCGGTGATGGTTTGTTCGATTGATTGAAAGAGGGCGTTTACTTGGGGTAGCATAGTTGGGGCCTTTTCCGAGTCACCCATCGTCATGTAACGTGATGAATTCTCGTAGTTGGTTGACTTTGTGGCACACGTTGGATGGTGTTATAAACCACGGGAGCAACCTCGCTACTAGTAGCTACCAGTAGTTCTCACGACTTTTATGTTCTTATAGCGTATGTTTAAAAAGTAAGACGAGCTGGCGAGAATAGTGCAGCTTAGTGTAGGATCAAAACTAGCAAACGAGCGTGCTCACTATAAAAGCTGACTTTGCTGACCTTTGTTTCCGCCAAAGACCGCAATCTGACAAAGTTTCCTCAAGCAATGTCCTAATATGGAGTCTTGCGACGTCTGTGGTGTAAGTGGATTGGCTCGCTATCAACCCCTCAGTGGGCCCTGTCGCGGACGCTTGTACATCTCCGGACTCGGGTGCTCGGAATGAGAGTGACGTCGTTACCTCCGATAAACAATCACTCAGCTCCTTTTCACCTGGGCTAACAATGTGTAGATCGAGATATTGTTGGAGTGTAATATTTTGTAGGTACTTGCATCAGATGTAGTGTCTAAAGAATTTGACGATGGAATACGCCGATGTCGGAGAATAGTACTGTGCCCCTCACTCTTCTACCATATATAATTTCAAGTTGCCTACGCGCTGTTCTTCGATCGACTCGAACGAATGCGTTGCTATTAAAAGATTGGTTAAATTCCTGTATGAGTTCATTTTGCCTGCTGTGCGTACTGATCATTTTTGGCAATGATATCGGCTGCACTTTTTCGTGGACTGGCTTCGAACTGGTGCCTCACATCAAGTGATGTTTGAAGGCCATTGTATGAACAATTCCTCTATTCCCTCTGCGCTCTTGTAGTCGGTGGACGTGCATGTAACCGAGGCCAACACCCGCCACCTACTCCATCGACCATTTTGTTTCCTGCCTACCATTTCTCGATAGCTGGTCGAAAGTCTACCTCCCAGGTGAAGTTTGTGACAGGCTGAGTGTGAAGCCACCAGTAATCGTTCGCAATCTGCAAGTCTTGTTAGTCAGATGCTCCAGATCAACCAAATTACGAACGCACCGCATCTGGCGACAATTTGGCATCAGGCCCCAGTTCCTTCAAAAGATCTTTGGACTTCGGGATATCGATAAAACCATCAATAATGGCGTGAACTACGTGCACTCCTTGTGGGCCAAATTCCTTGGCTAAAGACTGGCTTAGTGCTCGGACGGCCCATTTTCCAGCCGAGAATGATGCCAGTTGCGCGCCGCTCTTGATAGATGCCGTTGCTCCAGTAAAGATGAGAGAGGGTGGATGATCAGCTTTTTGCTCTACTCCCTTAAGGAGAAGCGGAAGTGTCGCTTGAGAGAAGTTGAAGGAGCCCCCAGTAGTCACGTTCATGGATGACATGAAAGTTTCTTCTGAGAGTTCAAGAAATGGCTTTCGTACAAAACCGCTGCTGGCGTTGAAGATGGCAGCCTGTATAATTGTCAAGATATCAATGTAGGATATGTAAGGAATAGTCTTACTGCTGCACCAACATCAGCACCAAATTCGCTCTTAATCACATCTAGTGCCTTGTTCAAGCTCTTAGACTCCGACACATCTGCACTGATGCCAATTGCTCTGCCTCCGTTTCCGTTAATCTCCTTCGCCAACCCTTCATAGCTTTCAGGTTTCCTTGCTAGCAGAATGACAGGATAGCTCGCAGCGAACTTGCGGGCAATGGATGCTCCAGTGCCTGCGCCGACACCGGCAATGATTGCGATTAGCTTGGAGGTCATTGCTTAAGAATCGATGGCTTAGAAGAGAAAGCTTTAGAAATATTAGACGACGGTGCTTGAAACGAAGGGAATGAACGAGACGTGTACTTCACGTTGCTTTTGCGAAAGCTTATGACGTATGTGCTTACCATTCGTCGTCAGTATTGGGATGCGCTAGTGCCGACGCTGCGGTGCTAGAGGCTAAGGGCTGGACGTATACATCATCAAAGACTTTTTGTGCCTGCGTCATGATGTAAAGATTCATACAGACTAGTGATCTGATTCCCCAGGTCACGTTTATCTTGAGAACCTGCTATCTAGCCTTCAACATGGTTGTCATGATATATAGTAGAAGATCGTCATTACTAGTTTATAGACCGTAATACCTGACGACTCGGACCAGTGCTGAAGAGATGCATTGATTGATGAATCCACACTATGTTAGGGATTGGTTAAAAGCGATAGCATCTTGTGGAAATCCGGCAGAACCCGAATTGCTAAGAGGCCGAAAAGGTGAAAGTTCGACGATATAGTAATAGTGCTTTCGCTCGGGGCGCCGGACGCGCGGGTCCGTGAGTCCGCCTCTCCATGGGCGCGACGTCGCGAGCCGCGATACAAAAGTTAATGTGTACCGTCGGTGTCCTATATACACTTCTGATCTTAACTTCCAAACCCGGCGTGAATATGGCGAACACTACCATGACTGAGCAATTGACTCCTCTCGACTTGCTCATGCCTCGCACTTACGTAGGAGCCGCCTTTATTTTTCGAACTACTGAAACCTTACCTTCACTTTCGCAACGGCTTCAGCAAGGCCTTGATAAACTTTCGGGCCATATACCATGGCTTGGTGGACGCATTTTTCCAACCGTGGCCACGGATGCGGAGTCTCCTCTCGAAATACGATGGGATATCAATACCACTGCGCCTCTAATCATCGACAAGGGCCGAATAGAAGCATCTTATGATACCTCAGCGGCTTGCAAGATGCCGCCATCTTTCATTCCCGAAAATGCATGGCCAGTGGCTTTCATGCTTGACGATGCTTCCTTTGCAGCGGACGGAGCATCTGTCTTTGCTGCGTCACTCATGAATTTCTCCGACGGCCAAGGAGTCGTACTTTGTGTCTGCGTTCACCACAATGCGGTAGATGCAACTGGATTCGCTGAGATAATGAGGCTTTGGACTCAAGACATACCTTCGCACGATGGGCGCATTCAACTCTCTTGCCTTGACAGACGAAGTCGGCTCTCCAAGGCGCTTGCCTCCCAATTAGATGATATATCCGGCAAAGCAGTCGATGACCTCTTTAAATTGCATCCGGAACATTCCAAAACACCTCCAATGTTGCCGAACGAGTTTGCGCCTTGCACTTCGAAGATATTTACGATTAGTCTCTCGCAGATAGCTGTGATCAGAGCTCGACTGAGCGTAATTATGTCAACGGCTCCGACTATCAACACCGTTCTTTGCGCTCTCTTGTGGGCTGCCGTTACTCGTGCTCGCACTCAACGTCATTCCATTCACAGCAGCAAGCTGGCTATGGCGGTCAACGCGCGACGACGCCTCAGCCTTGGCTCAGCAGAACATCTCTATTTAGGAAATGCTGTCGTGTATTCGCTTGCTGAATCATTCGCTGACAACACGCATGATGTGTCTGATCAGTCACTGGCCAGACTTTGCGATACCATCGCACAATCCCAGTCACCTCAGAAAATCACCCCTCACCACATCGCTGAGATCTTTAGAGTCGTTCAAGCTGTGGAAGACTACAGGGCTATTTATCCCGGTTGGGATCTCTTCCATTCTCGCGATCTCACTATTACAAGTTGGGCTGATTTGGATCTGTACTCGTTGGATTTTGGGCCATCACTTGGAAAGCCTGAGTTCATTAGGACACCGTATACGGAAGCAGATGGAGTTGGCATCATATTACCAAGGAAGAGGACTGTGAATGAAGTCCTTGAAGTGTTGATCATGTTGCGCAGAGATGACATGGAGATATTAGAAAGCGATGGCGCTTGGCGAAGCTTGGTTGAGTAGAAGACGGTCTATTATGTGGAATTCTCCCAGTGTAGGCCCAACATGGTAGCTTCACCGCTCGTCCAATTCCCTAAAACGTTTTCCAAATCATACGTCTCCCAAGCCTGGAGGTGGTTCGTTGAACTCACGCCAAACAGGTCTTGAAACGTCGGTGATGGGTCACTCATATCTGGCAATTGCAACATATCATCTTCTTTGTGATATGTTCCTAGGTGCATGTTTCGTGTAGTGCTAAGGTCTTTAGCCAACCCTACGAGTGTAGCACAAATTTGATATAACCTTTCGGAGAGTGCAGACGTCTCTCTAACGCTTGCCAAAGTTTCCAACACCTTGGAGAGGAGTTCTACGTCGGCGAAACTACCAGTGGAGGTAGCATGAAGAAAAATCACGATAAAGGCCGTGAAGGAAGTGTGATGAAGGATCCTGGATATTTCAGTCAGCTTTCAAGTTCACCATCAGGGACGGGTATGATTACCAATTGGCATACTCTTTGCCGGATAGAATACCAGACGTTTTCCATGCACTGAAGCAGGATAGGTGGCTCTCCAAGCTTAGTCGCGCAGCTTGGAAGCACTCCGAGGAGATCTCAAGGCCAGACTCCGCAGTACTCGGTGCTCGTAGTAAACAAGTGAGTGTTGCGTAGTAGATTAGATTCCAATGATGCCTAGATGTAGTCCATATGTCTGGATATGCTATGCTGCTTGCATCTATCTGATTGAACGTGTCAGTAGGTGCTAAATTGGGGAAGGATGGATAGGCCCTACATGTGTATGAAGATTGCGCCATGTTGACATGGATGATTGTAGCTCTCGTATGGCAGATGCCCTTTGATCAGTGGTCCTCTTCAAAGAAGCAGGCGAGTACAAGTTGTCATACACTTGTCCTTGAAAACGAGCCATTTCGACCGCCATTTTAAAATTTTCGTCCCATGGTCTGCGGGTGGGATCGGAAGAAAGAGGTGGAAACTGAGCGTCGATGTCTAGATCCTGTAGTACAGAGCTATTTCCCATCAAGAGCGATAGGGTCTTGTCAGATATATATATAGACCAGAAAAGTCGGAGCGCATCTTGATCATCGATACCACGTTCGTTCCGATACGTCTTGTGACGATGCCATCCAAGCGTCCGGCAGTGATTCGCAGCTGCAGTAATAAGAGTCCGGACTAGAAAAGGTTTTGCATCTTCCTGCGCTCTAGAAGCCTAATTGAAGAAAGGCAAAAGTATCAGCCCGACTATTTGACAAGCGGAAAATCAAAGGTCGCTTACCCCAAGAGCTAATGCAAGTACACTTTCATAGCTTGGTATAGCAAAAAGTGTATGATTTTCGAGAGCTGCTTTAAAACTTTCATCATACTTCTCCAATAGAGCCTGCAAGTTGAAGTCTTGGCGAAGTAAGACAGAGGTTGCGACAAATTCTTTGAGAACAAAATAAAGAATGCCAAGTACGCTCGTAATATGACTATGCGTTGGTAAATCTGCGAGATTGTACAGTCTTTGAAAAAGAGACTCGATCGTGGAAATGGTGCCGATTAGATATCCGTAACAGAGTATCGGCGTGCGGTCTGACGGGGTTAGTCGTATGATCCTCCGATGCCTTTTCCTTACCTTTCATTTGGTGCATAACTGCTGCAAGGAGCTCGATTGGCGGCGTCATGATGCTAGACGAATGTTTGGAAGGGTCGACATGGCGAAACTGATGGTCGGCGCTTGTACTAGTCGACTCAAGCAACATATGAAGATTTTGGGTTGGCACTTCTGTACCACATGCTTCAGAAGCCGTCTTCGAAAACGCTCGGCTTGCCTGACGCAGTTGGTTTGAGAACGACGAATCACCTTCATAAAGATTTGTAGCATTGCTTTGACGGCTTTCCGCCTGGTCTGGTTCGACTGTGAGAACCGTGGCTGGAGTCGAGGAATGTGTGAAGCGGTTCTCAATGTCGCAAAGTTTAGCTTCAAGATGTTTCACACGTTACTCCCTATCGGTTTGTAAGCGGAATCGTCATGGATGGATGCGAGAAGCCACGCTCACAGTGATGAGATCTGATCCGACTTGGAGCGAGTGCCTGAGGTACTAAGAGATCCTCGGCAGACAATATCAGATGCTAAGCAATGCGCACATGGCGAGTTTCGATCGCAGCGTATCTTGTCAATTGTGAGTCATTATTCTCAAGATTTTCAAGATTGCTCAGTACCTTGCGTACTCTACAGGCCTCGCACTTCGAATTTGTTAGTAATGCACTGAACCCGGCGAATGAGGTAACCATACAGCCTGACGTATCCCTGACAACCGTTGTCGCCTCGCTTGAATGGTTTCTGGCCCTGTGAGTGCTGACATTTTGCGCAAAGTAGTAGGACGAAGGGAGTGCGTAGATTTCGCCAGAACGGGACGGAAGAGACGTAGCGCGGGGTCCCGAGCGGACCCTGCTTTTCCATTCATCACTACCGAGCACGGCCACATACTTCCCAGCCCCCCAAACCACGCATATCGTTGCTGAAACTGTATATTAGTTTCTAGAAATGATAGAAAAGCCCTTTCATAGTATTCCTGGTCCTAGCTTTAAAATAAAGTATTCAATAGCCAAAATTAATTCATTGTGAGGACGCTCAGCACGCATGGAGGCCTAATATAAGGAGTGAAACGACTATGATGGTATACTGTAGAGTATGTACACGAATACTTAGGGGATTTGAAAAAGGATCGAGACTAGAGAGGCCATATAGAGGAGGACACGTGACCGCAGACGTCTAAAATACAGCTCGAAGGCTCTCCGGCGGTTATCTACTTAGATGGGCGTGAAACTCAATAGTACAATGATGATTCTAAAAGATATTGACCTACATGATCTTATATTAGTATTATGTCGTAGGTTGCTAGAAGTATTAATGATCAATATATTTGTCGCTAACACGCTTACACAAAGAGTCTGTCAGACGCCACCTGTAGAAGCATCATTGCTAAGACTCACAGGGGACCAGAGAATCAATCTTTCCGTTAATATATTGAAATTAAGAGGCACTGTCCTATATCAATATTTCCTGGCCTCTACAAAGTTTTGCCTTTCAGAAACTCCCTCACATCAGTAAGCGGAATGTCGCCAAGCTACATCAGGTCAGCAAAAACTGCATACAAGTCCATTGCGGCATGCAGACTCACCTCCTTTGGACTGATCAAATTCAATTCCTTGACTGCCTCTTCGCCACCATAGTAGCCAGGGCTGCTAATGTATTCCATCATCTCCCCCAACTCCCGACCCAACCCCCCCGGCATTATCTTGTCCATAAAATCTACCGTGGTACGCTGATACTTGACCGTCTTTCCAAGGTTTTGACTCCATATCTGAGCCACTTCTTCAAAGCTAATTAAGCTACCATAACCCATAAGGTTCTTCCCAGGGGTAGAGTTGATAAGGGCCTTGACAAGGGGTCCAGAATCCTTGCTGGGGTGGTACATGGGCACCAACTTGTCTCCATCAAGCGGGAAGCTCAAGATCAACGAGCCGTCCGGTGCCTGTCCTTGTCAGCGTTACTCCAAACTTAGAAGATGTAGAAGAATTGACCTTTTGCGGCGCCATTTGCGTGTCGAGATTTGTCATGAAAAACGCGGGCTGGAAAAACGACGTCTTTTTGTAGAGCTCAGGATAAGTTTTCTCCAGGTATTCAACGATGCGCCACTTCCCCTCGAAGTGGTAATTCCACGTGATCTTTCCATGGCTCCATTTCTTCGAGTCGGTTAGCACGGACAGTACTAGCAAGTCCAGCGTATCCGCAGTAGCCTGCGCCGCATCCACAATGTTCTTGCCTTGCTGGATCTCAGCGTCATATGCGATGACGTTGACAGGCTGGCCAGTCTCTTGCGCCTTCTGTTGGTTTGCTGGGACCCTCATTTGCTGCCAGAAGTCTGTCACCCCAAAAATGACGTTGGAGCCTTTGAAGGCCGCCTTCAGGCTAGCGACATCGTCTAGGTCGGCAGCAACCATCTCAACACCCCTATCACTCCAGGCTTTGCTAGATGCCTTGCTTGTGTCACGGCTGATGCCACGAATTGTCCAACCAGGCTCATTGATCAAGGCTTCGGCTACCGATGCGCCCTAAGCGCGGGTTAGCACATTCAGCATACATATATGATTGTGTCGTGGTGCTGCCATTTATTGACATGGAAAATACTAACCTGATTGCCGGTAATACCAACGACAGTGACGACTTTGCTGGCCATTTTAAATGTTCCACAGCTGACGTTAAGACGACGGATCTGAATAAAAGGTCGTATTGATAAAGGAATAAGGTGTGTATGTTCTCAGCTGTAACCCATCATTGCGCTTCCAGAAGCTTTATATATATTCATAGCTAATTGTTCTAGAGCACCTCAACCTTCCACTGGAAGGGTACGGTGGCTTGTCCGATCGTTCTCATTGACGTCGCGCTTTCGGGGGCGCTTTCGGGCTTTCGGTCTTGCCGCTTAGTCAAGCTGTGCTTTGCTGCCTCATCCGAACCTTTAGACGCTTTACCCGAAATGTCCGGTCTAGTTCCGAGGAGCGCAAAGTCGACACCAAAACCGTCAAAGCTCCGCCACGTACTCTTGATATTTTATGTACTATTTGTACTACCTTCCTCACTTACGTTAGTAGTCTGGAAGACACATTTCATCATGTCAGACTACCAGCCCTTGCCCGTATACCAATGAGACTAACCCATTATGCTTCTCAGCCGCAGATGGCGTGGCAAATGCCTCTATCAACTTCATACACGCGCCTCATATGTAGTATCTCCTTTCACGAAAGTGTATACTTGACCAAACTATGAAAAGTGCAATAGGAGTTCGCCATTGTGCCGTACTCTCCAGTATACCATGGTCGCGGGACGATGGGGGAAAGAGTAAAGATAGGGTGGGAAGAAAGGTGTAATGTTTACCCAAATCAACTTCTATGGGTCATGTCAGTGTAGTCTCGACCCTTCACTAAAGAATCTAACGTGTCGAATGGCGGATACTTCCTTGGCCGCGGCTTCGACACACGACTTTAGACTGATCACTCTGTCTCTAGCGCATCATCATTATCCATCTTAAGTAGAGTGTTATCATCTCCAGCCCCCAACATCTATGTCTGCCTGGCCCAGTAACCCATTTGGGTAAGTCCCAATGACATTAATAAGACATGAGCAATCCATGAACTCCATTCAATGCGACAGTATATGTAGTGTTAATCATCGCTTTGCGTGTCATTCTGCAACAGGCTGCTTTCTTCGTCAGCCACCTCCGCCTTTTTTTGCTCCTCAGCCGGCGCCTTCTTCTGCAAGCTGACCCAAATTGCTGCACCAATGATGAGCGCAGCGCCAATGAGACTCTCCACTGGCGGAGTCGTGCCCCAAATTACGCGCTCAATGATCAGAGCAAAAACTAGTTGCAGGTAGGTCAAATTCGTTGCACGGCCAGCCTTTTCTCTCTGAAGACCTTCGGTTAGAAGGAACTGGAGTAAAAAGCCCGTCAGCCCGATGATCGCAATGAATCCCCATTGATCCAGGCCTCGGGGGACGACGAAGTGAAGATCAGGGTGAATGAGAATGATGGCTGCGGACCCGATTGTCGCAATAGCTGCGAAGTAGTTCACACTAATGAGAGAGTGTGAACGTTTTCCGATAACTCGAATCGTGGCATACGCGGTTGATGCTCCTAATGTGCCTATGATGGCTATAACAATAGCTAGTGCGCGCTGACTAGATGGAACAGGGCTTATCGGTGTCGTCCCTTTCGGCGCATCTGATGTGATAAAAGTCAACACATCGACTGCCTCTGGATGTGGTGTAGGCTCTCCAGAAATAGGATCCTTCGAAGTACCAGGGAAAAGCCACGGCGGACGAGCGACGAATAACACGCCGCAAAAGGCAAGGAGCCCTGCTAGCGCCTCATTCCTGGTGAAGGGTTCGCGTAACCAAACGAAGCAGACGAGTGCCGTCATAGTCGGAATTATGAAGGTGATCACGGTCGCATCGGATATCTCAAGCCACGTTAAAGAATCTAGCGAATCGATCAACTCATTGAAAAAAACATCCCGAACATGTGGTACTCACAGTAGAGTCCGAACAATCCAACGAACCCTGCCGCGCCTCGCAGGACTAACAGTTTCCTAATGCCCTGCGCACCGAGTGGAAAGTCTGGAGTCTTATGGTAGCACATGTAGATCACACCAAGAATCGTGGTGCAAGACATGCGTATGAAAATAATTTGCAAGGCGTGAAACTTTTCCTCGTAGCCTGTAGCTAATAACTTAGCCGCCGTGTTCATCTGCATTTTGCGTTAGCGATATGTGCAATTGCGATGTTTGAACAAAGGGTGACAAACAATAGATCCGCATGTTTGCGCTAGGAAGACAAGGAAAAGACCAAAATTTCTGTCGTAAAAGTTGCCCAGGCTTTGTCGTATTCTACTGCTTCGTGACTGTGTGGCCTCGTTCTGCTCTGCATTTCGGCCCGAGTCCGCGGCAAGCGGCAATTGCGACAAAGCATCGCTTTGAACAGCCGCTGCACCAGAGTTTGTAGACCCGTAAGACATGATGTTTCGAAAGCTCTGGTAGATTAGTATCAGTACCCTAAGGAGAGGAACTCAGCGTTTGTCGGGAACACACCGAGGGGAGGAAATAAGATGAGTAGAGATGGAGTAAAAGCTTTGAAGGATGCCGAAGACCCACTAGTATCCGAGCGAAACAGCCTATGAGTGGCTGCGAAGCCGCTTCTAGCCTGGCGGACATGGGCTTACACCTCCTCTACGGAGGTCACCTGCGAGATCCATTTTGTAATGAAGATGCAGAACAATAGCGACTATTCTGCAGTGGGATCAAGACATCTCAGAGTGTGTGTGTCGGAGCTGATGCTCTGGATTGCTCGCTCGCTCTACCCTGACAGCTCGCCACCCTACCCCAGACTCGTCGCAGCCATTCAATTAGCGACTCAAGACCATGGTTTCGCTTGCATCAATGTATAATTTGCCCGTAGTGTTTAGCTTGCAGCAACACCCATAGCTAGCTAGAAGTTGTGGTGGCTGTGACGCCTCAGCCTGATGCACGGGAATGAGCGCCCCGGCATCACGAAAACCGAACGCAGGTGGGAAAGCACTATAAACAAATGATTGTCCTTAGCAAATCGAAGCCTTGTTTTCTTTGTTTTACAATCCTAGATGTTTGTCACCTAACGCTTGAAATTTCCTCGCTTGACTAAGAATGGGCGAAGTTAAATTCTCGTTTCTACTCATCTGGACTTCTGTATTCCTACTGTACTTTCTTATAGCTACCACCTATGCCGAAGGTCAGAATGACTCTGTCATTCTGGCAGGTACCCAAATTGAGGGCTTGAAGCATTTTCATCGCGAGGTCTGCCTTGCAAAACTACAGACAGGCCTAGAAGATGGCACAATCCCGAGCAACTCGACGATTTTCGCTCGAGACGAGCGCGGGATTACCATGTCCGATCCTCAAACACCTGTTCTGACACTTCTTGGGTGCGAAAAAGTCTGCGGCAAAGAAGCTGGCTGGTACGACGACATTGGCCCCCGACTCAGCACTTGGCTCATCCCGGTATTCATTCTCGTCAGCAACATGGAAGTTGCACCCCTGGATAAACGACGGTATCTCATGCTGCTTCATCTCTTGGGCGATCCAATCGATTCGCTGTTTTCGCTCCTTTCAAAAATGGAAGCATGGTCACGTTGCTACATTCTGGCGGGAGACCGCAACCTTGCAACAGTTCTCGGCGGACTGGAAGAGCTGGTCGGATTCTACACTAGTCCACGAGAAGTCTACGACATGATTATCGAAAATCCACTGTCCGATCTGTCCCGTCTTGATCAGCATATTGGGCGAGCAGCACAGCAGCTAGCCGACAGTCGAACGGATGAACGTTTGCGGACCTTGCTCGCCACTGTTCTATATATTTATCAGCTTATTTCAGCCTTCATTGCCACTGTAGGAGGGGGAAACACGACACCACCTGGTGGGAGAATTGGCATTACAATGTTCATGACCTGGATCATACCATCAATACTACTAAGTAACGCCATCGGCTGCTTCACTTCCAGGCGAAGCTGCTTTGATACCTTAGATAGCTTCGTTAGAAGCATCAACTCCAAGACTAATCTATGGACTGAAATTCGGCGCACAGTACCGGAACTGGAAAAGTATACGTCTGTTCAACAATACTTCAGCTCTGTCCCGTACTCCGGTGCGATATATACTTACCGGCCATCAAAGCGACTCCCTTACGGTAGTGGACCACGAACGCACAGCCCATGGATCCTTTTAGTCCTGGCCATGTCACCTATACTCATCTCTTCAATTATCGCATCCGTCATTCTTTGGCGTACTCCACCGATCGGCATCAATTGCCGCAACCTCCTCATCTTCTCCATTGTTATTCTCATCTTGCTGAGTGCTTTGCTCACGTGGGTATTCTCGCTGCTCGGACTACGAGGCGCCGCGCACTGGTATGCCGTTCTTATCAAGGACGCTTTCGTGGCCGTACCGTCTATCGTCCTTGTGTTCCTTGCAACTGCCGGCCGGTTCAACTCGTGCAAATGCTGGAGCGGCTTCTACACGCTCGGGGTGAATGCTCGAGTACCACTGAATCCTGTAGCGCAATTTGTTCACTTTGACCAAACTATATACCCTATTTTGGTATCTGTGTGTTTATTGTTGCTGATTCTAGCATTTGCTGCAATGATGTGGGTCGGTTGGCTTGGATGGAATGTCATGAGGTGGACGGAGGAAGAAAGACAAGAAGAATGGAATCGCATTCAATTATCGGTTGTGTAGAACATGACTCGAGATGCTGGGATGGAGCCGAAGTCGGACTACACATTTTCCTCGAACCGTTTTTCTCCCTCGATCACTTGGCCAACAAATATAGTTGCACTTCACTGATAGGTTGCTCCAAAGGCAACCATCGTGAGGTAACACCCTCCGGCCATTAATTCCGAGGCTTCACATAATTACCTTGTTCTGGGACAATCCACCATCGACCTCAATGAGCAATCCTGGAAAAGCATTGTGTGTCTTTAGGGCTGAGTGCAAGTCAGTCTACAGTGTCAATGTCAATCGGTAACAGATCTTGTTGCGTAGCCAATCTGATCACTACAAGGTCCCTCGCCGAGTAACGCAAATTGAGAAAATGCGACGAATTCCAACTTAGCCTTTCACTCAAAGCTGAGTAATCTGCATACAGCGACCCGTTGCTATCGTCACTATCTTCTGGCTAACCAGATGAGGGTTGAAGGCTCTTGTTTCCTAGTCAGATTTGCTTGTGTTGAAGGCAACAACTACTTCCCCGCCATTCATGTGAAAGGTAGTATACTATCGTCTATCATATGGACTTATATTCACTCGACCTCGCGTATATAGCGCGTCTACTCTTTTTTTCTTCGCGTATATAACTGTTCTACCCTTATTTCTATCCTTAACCTCAACCCCCTTCTCAACTTCGAATTCGACCTCGACCTCGATCTCGACCTCGACCTCCGAAAAATACCTCCCGACTCTATACCTCTACGTCACCCACTCTTGAGCGTAACATAGTCGTATCGGTTACGTACACATCAGCGTATCATGTACGGATACAAAGAATACAAGCGGGACAATGACATCTTCAATTCGTGGTTGATCCAAACCGCGAAAGACAATGGCAACAATGTACAGTATACAGGAGAGATCGATCCTGTAGAAGCCCGTGCTGGTGCCATTGGACGCGCAAAAGGAAAGGCGCGCAAGGAGGCTAAGAAGGCTGCCGCCGCGGCTGCTGCTACGCGCAGCGATGCTAGTGAAGGGTCGTCCGAACGACGCATCACCACAGACGAGGCCCGGAGGCAGATCAACTTCCTTGCAAGCTGCAAGGTAATGCTCGTCATGCCTACCCGAGTGTGGAAAGCATACAAGAAATGCCTCGCAGCACGGGTGGCCTTGAATGCGAGGTATCAGGCCGACGAGCATTCTAACCAACAAGACAACGAGGGGCATGCTTATTATAATAAGCATGTGCTGGGAATGTTCACGGAGAAGCTAGGGCAATGGATCCACATACAGGATGTGCCTCTCTCTACAGCGGCGGCAGATGAGCCTGAAGATGCAAGCACCGTCCTCAGCAATGTCTTCAGCAAACTCGACCTCGAGAACATTAGTGACGCCTCACCCTTGTTGGAGGAAGAGCTTGACACAGCCGACGCTACCCTTGCCTCACCAACAACTTCCCAGGAGTCCACCACGTACACCGTCAGCTTCAAAAAGGAGGAAGAATTACGTTACGAATGGTTCTTCTTCCAATTGGAGATGGAGAAGGTCAAGAAGCACATCGAGAACGTTTGGGAACAGACAAACCGAGCTGCCAATCCTCTTGTTATCTCTGCTGCCGCCTTTCTCACTGACGCAGCACTGGAGTTACTTCTCTACCGAGAGGAGCAGATCAAGGAGCATGCTTCAATAATCAATCCTTCTATGGACTTGACTCCCAAGGGGGAACCTGGAAAGATGTTTCATCTCACATCAAGGACACTTTCCGACATCGCGGAGGTAGGGAAAGAGGACGCCAGATACGTATTCCCTCTCGGAAAACTCACCACTCGACGCCAAGGCTTCGGTCTTCGAGAAGAGATCGATGATTGCCACATCATTCAATGGATGATGGACTTGAAGCTGGACAGCGACATACGTGAGACAATCTGGGAGACACCCAACATCAAGAACTTTACACCCTGTGAGCAGCCCCTTGTTGCAGCAAGTAGTGACCATATTTCACGAACGCTTCAGAAGATCAACGAGGGCAGCGTGCCTACTCTCAACGCAAATCTCTGCGCAGAGCTGCTGCTGTCACTTCGGCCAGTGACCCCACATGCCGACAACACTGCATTTCGCAAACTGCAAAGGTTTGGTAACTCGCTTCTTACGCGAGTGGAGGCACTCGACAAGTACAGGAAGCTTGTGCCGGATTGTAGAACCATCAACGAACAGTTTCGAACTATGATGGAGTGGGTGTGTTCTATGCCAATGCGCGATTTCAAAAGACAGGCCCTACAAGAAAATCTCGAGGACGAGTCAAAGAAATCGGAAATGAGTGGCTGCTGGTGGCCTAACTTCTCCAGCGACTTCTTCCGCGAGTCAAATCCGGCTCTTTGTGGCAAGCTGCACATGAATATGCTGGTTCTCTTCGAGGAGCTGGGTTTGAGCATGGCCAATAACTCACCACATATATATGCGATGGCATACTTGTACACTATACTCAAGCGAAGGGGGTTGATCGGCGAGAAGCCCTGGCCATCCATCGAGACCTTGACCCAGCGACACAGCAAAGAGCTGTTCCTCGGAAAGCTGCCCGAGGACCTCGTCGTGATCCACGGGAGGATGAAAGTCGCAGCCGGCATGAGTGCTTCGTACCTGGCAATGAAGAAGGCAGAACAAACATCTGGTCGACCAACTGGCCCTTTACACTCAGCAAAGTTCAGCAGCAAGACTTGGGACATGCACACCTCTCCATTCCTGAAGATACTTCGGGATTATACGCAAGGCCGCCAACATCTTCTCCCCACTCTCTACTCCTTCGATAAAGCCTTCCAGCAAGAGCTTCAGTCATCAACCCCCGAGACGAATCGGAAATCGTATATTGATGACTTCGGCCTCATCGCTTTCCTCGACACACTCCAGCCACGCCTCGAAGAAGCGCTCGCTCGTACGAAACTGGACTACATGACAGTGAGCTGCGCATGTAGCAGATTGTTCCAGAAGATGGAGAGGGACATGCCAATGTCGCAAATCGGCAAGCCGGCCACGGAGGAGGAATGGAAGACGCACACTACAAAGTCTTTCAAGATCCTAGACGCGCTTACAAAGCAACTCATCTTCGTGGAGAGTCTTCCTGGGGAAATGGAGAGGCTTCGGAGGTTGGTTGACGTCCCGGATGAGAATTGTCCTACTACGCCACTCGCCGTAGTCGCCGCTAGGGTCATCAAAGGGTATATCGCCGATGGTGGCAAAGGTATTCCCGATGACTCGGAGTGAGCCGAGTAGTTTTCACTGGGAATTCAAGTCGGCGGTTTCACCAGGAAATAAGGTCAAGTGGTTTCACTAGGAACTCGAGTCGAGTAATTTTTCTTGGCAATCAAGTTCTCGAGTGAACACATGTTTTGTTCTGCCTTTTTGCAAGTCCGGAGGGCATCTGCGGGTAGCTGAAAACTGGGCGTGGTGTCGGTCTCCCAACTCTATACTCTAACGGGAGAAGAACACACCATCTGTAAATAGTCTTAATAATTGAATACGAAATGGGCATGAACATTGCATCTGCATCAAGTGCATTCTTTGAACGTAACTTAAAAAAAATGAGAGATTGATTTGCATCCTTCATTAAAGGTATATAGACCGTGAAATTCGTTGCCGCCCCTTCAAAAGAAAACTCCTGCAAAAAAAACCCCTTCGAGAAATTACTGTGCCCTCATCTCCTTCAACATGTCCGCTATACCTTTCTTGTCAATTCCAAGTGCCAACCTGGCTTCCGCCAACTCTTCCTCGCTTGGCAAATTTACAACCGTCAAGTATAAGATGTTGGGTGCCATGACTTTACGCACACCATGCCCTACGAGGCTGATCGGGCCACGGATCTGATGTTTCTGCTTCGACTTGGGCAAAAGTTTACCGTCTGGGCCCTTCTCCCTGAGCCGGCTGTTCCGGCCGCGAGGCTGGGCTACGTGATGGCCGCCTGTGACAAGAGAGAAGAGGTGACCGTTGTTGCAGGGGTGGTTGGGATCTCCGAATCGCGTCTTGAATTCGGGCATCTCCTGACTAGCTTTTGTAAGTGCTGCGTCAGGGTTGTTGCCCATGTAATTTGCTCGCGAGCGCCGATCAAAATAATCCGCAACGAATTCTTTGTTCCGCATGAGTCGTTCCTTGAAACTCTCGTCTCTCTTGATGTCGGGTCGTTCGATCATGTCTTCCAATCCCGGATATACAAGCGGCGCGATCTCCAGTGGCATTTGTGACTGTTCCGTTTTGCCTGACGTCAGGCGGATAGGTCGCAGGATCTTTTGCTTTGTGGGTAGATCAACCTCGTCCTCTTTATTCTCTTTCGGAAGACCCCACTGAGCGACCTGCTTAGCGCTTTGGAGGTTTACAGTTTGAATTCCGAATTCGGGGTTTTGCGCGGAGCCGGGTCCGTCCTTGCAGAGGAGAACCATGCAGTAGAGACCGCGCGGCATGTAGATTTCTTTGTTCATCTGATCCAGGAAGGCGTTCGCTCTGTACCGACTCTGCAGCTCGATGGCAGTACTAGATACCCGTCAGCTTGCGAGCCCATATTGTAGGTGATAAAACTTACCCAGCGGCTATCTGCACGCTGATGGAGACGGCCATTGTAATGTGATTGGGTATAAAACCCACTGCACCGGCTGATATATAAAGTGTGTTCAGCCATGGATCTGCTTTGGACGATTCTTGGAAGCTCTGGAGGAAATGGAGGAAGGCATCTTGCTCAATGCCAAATGCTTCTAGGTCTGGGGGGTATGCGCTCGCCCAACCCCGTGCTTTAGACCCCGGTCGCCGCTGAGGAATGATGATGGGGTAAGGCAGGCGGATCGGAGTATCAGAAGCTAATCTTATCGAATCGAAGTCGTGTACAAGATCAGATACGGTTCGATCGGCTGTTGGGCGTGGGGGCCGGGTGGCTGCTTCAGAATCCTCGTAGCTTGGGGGCTCTCCGGCAGCTTCGTCGAGAGCCCATATTCGCTCGTCGTCTGCTGTTTCTGCGCCCGGTTCTATGGGATTGAGGAGCTCCCTGATGGATTCTTTGTCGCGCGAAGCTTCTTGTTCTGCAAGAGCGGATTTGCGGTCTTTGCGGTCGTAGTACTTCTCTCCCACCAGGCCCATGCCTGTCGAGACACCTTTGACGACCCCTCTTATGATAGGAGCGATGACCATTGTGCGTACTGAAGTTCAGAAGGTATAAGATTAGAGACTGATGATTCTTTGTGTGCTGAAAGTAGCTGATTGTGATGTGCGAACAGAGCGAGATCATGCCGCTTTATATATGCAACGCTACGGCCGGATTTCATCCTCGTCCAGCTATCTCCACGTCGTACCGTTGGCACAGCCTTGCGAAAGGCTGAGGTCCGGTTACTGCTAAGCTAGTCAAAGAACCACAGCTCTACCTGAGAAAAGCTTAAGTCGGGGTTAGAAACGCTGCATGGCCTGTCAGAGGCCAATAAGCTTTCACGGGGGAAGCTTATGCGCAGATATCGGCCATGGATGTACCAAGGTGCTGACAGAGGGGCAGTGGCTGCGGTTGGGACCGATGCTGATTGCATGGCCCCGGCATGAGTCTCTCGTGATTTGATTGGCCGACGCAGTCGTGACCATATCAGGTAAAGCCCGCGCTCCCTCGCTACCTTGCTACTCTTTAACTGCTCGAAAGGCACCATGTTTCGTCACTCAACACTTCTTTGATGTTATTGTTTTCTAGAGACATATTATTCGAGCTTCGATGTGATAATTCAAGTCTGCAATTGGACATTGTTCTTCATTGATATGGTCCTGCACGAAGGACCTGGGGAAAACAAAGACAATGTACATATGGTAAGACTATTCTATCAGGCGCTCAAAGGAAAGGCCATGTTTCTATTGGATCCAAAGTGCGCTTACACTACCATGTCTGATGATTGTCCTCCGCCAGGACATGAAGGATGTCATACGCGAGCACAACGGCCCCCATGCAACGCACCGGCGCGGTTTTCCTAACCGTGGCCGAAGCGCGCTTGCGACGCCCATGGCGCCATTCAGTGTTGCCATGCTACACTCCGTACATCCCGCGTTAAAATGTCGGACTCGCAATACACGAAATCGAGCAAGATGCGGTCTATCTCTGGGGGCTCTTTGAAAGGATCACTGCAATTGTTATATGAGAAATCGATAGCCAAGCACAAGATCGCAAGGCTAACACGCAAACACGCAGAAGTTCCTTCAGTCACCGCTCTATCCTTGACTAACAGCCCGGAAATGACGAGCCGAGCGAGACGCCGCGATACCGCCGATTGCAAGACGGTCTTTCGCAACTACGCTACCCCCACCACAGCACTAGAAAAACCATCTTTGCTTCAATTTAAAAAAAAAAAGTGGAATTCGAGAGTTGGTGCTCGCCTAGTTGAAAACACAAATGCGATATTTCGAATCTTAGCAAAGGGCTTGCGAAGAGCACTTCCACGCAAGTGTGTTGATCGTGGAAAACCCGGTAAAAGAGTTCGTCTCGATCTCGAATCCCGGGAATCGGCCACAATAGACTACCATAGAACTGAGACTCCGGAGGGAGAAACCCCAGGACGTAGATGGACGGTTGCTCTGGATCACTTACACCAAGCGACCGAGTTAGGTCCACCATTTGCTCATATCATAAACGCAGCTTGTCCCAGTAAGCCTACCGTGTTTGCATATGGTAGTACATATACGATCTTCTCTGTCGTAGGATTTTTTGTGTTGTGTAGGGGAGAGGTCTTGATGCCTACGACATCTCCGTTCGCTGCTGCTATTAGCAAAGAAGCCGCAACATTCCGGCAAGGAGGGGCTTGAAAGCATCAAATGCTAGACAGGCTTCAAACTGGAGGACAATTAGAAACCCTGCTTCCATTTTGTTGGATCGCATGAACAGGTCATCCAATCTCTCTCTTTACCTACTTGCTCTAGCCTAGTAGATATTTTGTCAAACGGATTTCGAATTGAGACTTCATCCTCACTTTGGTCGAACTCCACGTGTCGAAAGATGCGGGTCTCCAGATATCTGTCCTTCTCCATCTTTCCAAATTGGTACTTACCGATAGCCCCATAATTGGTCCTACTGGAATCCTGCTTCCGCCATCTGCGTACTCAAGACGGCTCTGTACCTCAATTTGCCACTGTCAAGAGCTTCAAATGCCCGGTTCAACCCATCTAGACTCATGGGATATTCTTGGATCCACGGTTTTATCTTGTGGCGTACGGCAAAGTTGAGCGCGTCAATCTGACGCTCCTTGGTCGGTGACACGCTGGCGATGATCCGGTGGCCGTGGATCAAGAATGGCAAGTACCTGTTCGATGTGAGACTTGACCTTTACACAGGGAGAGTGTATCATGCTTACGGTACAATAAAGGGCTCAGTCTGGATGACAAGCATCATAAGCCGTGCTCTAATCGCTAGCAGAGGCATATACATGCTTAGATCGGTGATGGTACCGCCTACGAAGAGCATGACGTTGATGTTGGCAGGCTGTTCATTTTGATCCTTACCGTCTCCGCCAAGTACTCGGAACTCTGCTCCTAGTTTGATAGCATCCTCTTTCTTGGACGCATTGCTTGACAGTACAACAACTTCGCATCCCATCGCGCGTGCGTACATAACAGCCAGGTGGCCGAGGCCGCCAAATCCAACGATGCCGACGCGATCCGTTGGCTTTGTCTCAGCGGCCATGAGGGCTTCGTAGACGGTGATCTTGGAAAGTCAGGGACCAATACTAGCGTGGAATCAGGGACAGACTAACCCCTGCGCACATGAGCGGCCCAGCATCCTTGGACTCCAAGGCATCCGGAAGTGGGCACACAAAGTCTTGGTGTCTGACGACGTAATCTCCACAGCAACCTTGCTCCGTGTCGCCATACTTCTGGCCGTAGCCCTTGGGGCAATATTGTCGGTAGCCGGAGAGACATTGTTGACAGTGTCCGCAGCACTATCAGATCGCTTAGTACTCTCATGTACTCGACGAATAGGGGGCAAGAAGCCTATACCGCTAGTTGCCAACTACATAAGATGTGTTAGCTGTCAATTTTGCAAGTCGTTAGGGACATACCCGCAGCCAACCCTTTCGCCCAGCTTCACTGCTGTTACTTGCTGGCCCACCTTCTCAACTGTTCCTACGCCTTCGTGACCCAGCCCGCAGCCTGAAATTCGATCATGACCATCTGTGCCGCACACCCCCGTGTGTGTGATCTTAACCAGGACTTCGAAAGCTCCAATTTCGCGCTCCGATGTCTTGAGCTTGATTTGGCCATCCTCGCCGCCAGCGAGGTATGTGAGCTTTTGTCTGGTCATCACGGTCATGCAAATTGAGTTGCGGGGTAGCGAATGTCGTTGCGGGAGAGTGTTGAGTGGCGGGATGTTTGTATTACTTGACTAGGTCGTAATCCGGCAATCGTGAACGATGTCGGCAGAAAGTGGATCCCCTCTCTTCTGCACCTAGCGCGCTCGCACTTCCTCATTGGGCGCGATGAATTCCAGTAGCAGTTCAAAGTGTAAGAGTACGAGGCCGCGCAACAGATAATTAATATTTCAACAGCAATGTAAATTGTAGTGCTGGGATGATGTATTCTTGCTGGCATGGGTAGTAGCTATGCTCTATGACATCATCGACGTCTGCCATCGCTCTCACGTTGGTTGAACGAGGCCTGTTGTGAACAAAGCTAATTGTTCATATCTGCGATTGGATTCAAGGATGCACACAATGCTCTACTATATCCTGGAATTCAGATAGTATCCTGAAGGATTTCGAACACTTCTTAGGATAGACCTCCCATTCTCCCGCATGCATCCGAATGGACAGCTCTGCCTAGTCGAATAGTAGCTCTATTCGATCACGGCCTTCTTTCAGCGCGAAAAACCTCATCCTTGTTGTCGTGATCGTTCTATTGGGCCCAATAATTTCCCCGGGCTTACATCGAGAATCTGCATGTCAGTACTCTTCGCTAACAAAATTCGCTACTCCGGCGAGTTGTTCTCGACTTGATCGCTATCAAGCGGCTCCTCCGGCCGCTCCATGGTTGTGATTGAGCAACAGCATATTGCTTTCTTAGTACTCAACCCACGAGCTGAAAATTAGTACATGATCGGTGGGCTGAAAGTGGAGAAAGAAGGTCCTGTAAAGCGTATGGGATGGCAGCAACAGTGCTCCGAAGGGTGGATTCTGGTTCCCGATCCTGGTACTACGGAGACTGATATGACACAAGTGTGGCTAATGACCTTAATCAAAGTAACGAGTAGTAAGGAGCTGGCTCCATGCCCTCACAGAAGATAGTCAGCCTGGTGCTTGCGGACGTATCAATCCATGGATGTGCAAGGCTATGGCTACGCTGCTTTCGCCCGTAACCACAGCCTAGCACTAGGGTGCGGGGGCTTCGTAACCACGCTATTCCGTAACGGGTAAAGATCAAGGGGGCTTAGCGACTCGGGCTAATCTCCAGCCGGTCTCGGTGAAATCCTGCGGCCGCCTCCCAACATCCACACCTGCAACGAGTGTATCAAACTTTCCATAATTGCGGACGTAGTGACTTCGGAGAATCTGGTCAACACTGTGAGGCAGCTTAACTGCGCTTTCGCGAAAGTATATAGATGTCCATCATCGCGATGTCCAAGTATAACCAGATCATCACAACACTACTACAAACTCATCGCACTTCATCCAGTTTCATCACATAACTTCAGTATCATTTCAGTCTTAAGTCTTCAACTAAATACCTTTACCATGTCTACCACAATTCGCAAAGTCCTCATTTCTCAATTCGGCGGCCCAGAGGTCGTCTCCGTCGTTGACGCTCAAATCGACCCACCTGCAGCAAACGAAGTTCAAGTCAAGGTCCTCGTCGCCGGCTTAGGCGGTGCAGATCTGCAAATGCGAATGGGCACATACCCGAACATGAAGAAGGCGCCATTGACTCCTGGTTACTCTCTTGTCGGCCGCGTCCATGCCAACGGCGCTGGTAGCTCCAAGTTCCAGAAAGGGGACATGGTAGCTTGCCTCTCCATGTACGACGCGGAAGCCGAACTTGCCAACCTCCCAGAGAAATACCTGATTCCAGTTCCCAAGGGACTTGATCCTGAACAGGCGGTCCCAATGGTTCTCGATTGGACCACGGCCTACGGCATGGTCTTTCGCAGTGGCAAAGTTTCCAAAGGGCAGCGTGTCTTCATCCACGGCCTAAGTGGTGCTGTTGGCTACGCGATCTTCGCTCTGTGTAAACTCCAAGGTGCAGAAGTCTACGGAACAGCCTCTCCGTCCAAGCATAACGAGCTCCGTGAGCTGGGCGCAACACCATTTACCTACGCCGACAAAAACTGGATGATGGCTATGAATGCCATCGGTGGAGCACATGTTGTTTTCGACCCCCTTGGCTTTGAATCCTGGGATGAGAGCTGGAAGATTCTTGCACGCGAGGGCGGTCATCTTATCGGGTACGGAGGCAATCTTCACATTCTTAACGGAGGTGAGCCTCGAAGCCAGATCCCCTCAATCGCGAAACTCTTGGCAAGGAATGCAGTCCCCTTCTGCCCACAGAAGACGAGCTTCTTTTACATTTCCAAGGACCAGAAGACGTTTGAGCCGGAGGTGAAGGCTCTGTTCAACCTGTGCCTGGAGGGGAAAATTGTTGCGCCCATCAAAAAGAGGCTCTCATCCCTGGACGAGGTTCCTCAGCTGCACCGAGAGTGGAACAAGGATACCGGCATAGGATCGATGGTTGTTAAGGTGGCTCAGGATGAGAACTAGCAGTGCTTACCTGCTTTATGAATTATACCCGTTTACCTATTTGATCTATATCAGATTTATATTTCATACCCTATATAGCCAATCTTGCACTTTTTTCACCATCCGCTTTAGACCAAGACCTTTATCCTTTGACTAACTTGAATCAAAAAGTAGTCAGCAGTGCATCTTCTATTCTCTATGCTGGCCTCAACCTTCTCTAGATATTTGAAGGGTTCGTGTTTTGTGAATCCAGTCGACGCTATGGAAGGTCGTACACACCGGCCGCACCATTCGATCATTTCTCTTCGGATGTTTTCTTGATTGGAGAGGCACAAATCCATGCGATGTCTTCCTATCGAGTCGACCCTCTCTATTTAGCGTCATGCAGCAATTACCGGTCCAGATCCATGTATCCGGTTCTCGGTTCAACCGTCTGATCCAGGTCACCGGCGCCATTCTAGCAGCGGATTGACAGGGACGGGATATACATATTTTTCTCTCCAGATTACTGAACATCTCATACGTGCTCTCACTATATCTTCACCTCTTCCCTCGCCTCCCGCAAAGTCCTGGACGTCGCTTAACCTCTCGCGACTCGCTAGCTGCGATTCAACTGCAATTTCTTGGCAATAGTGCCTATTCCCCCCCACAATCGCCTCCGCATATTCCTCCTTGGCATCCGGGGCAATAGCATTGGCGCCAAGTCACTTTGTCTCTCTTGAGCATCAGAAGCCCGATATCATTCGATGCGGGAGTCTTGGATAGCAAGGTTGGCACTGGGGATGGAGCTGGGACTTTACGCCACGTTCAGAGGAGCTCGGAAGTAGCCACGCGGTTATATGAAGGATGGATTACCTGCAGATCCCTCGTCTGGATGCTTCTTAAAGTACATTGATATCTTGTTAGAGAGTGAGAGGCAACGTCCAGACTTGGGTCAAATTATTCACTCCATCTCCGCACCTTCGGAAAGCCTAGTTCAACAAAGTCAAGAGCTACGCTGTTTCAAGTATCGTCCTATATACAAGATGGCAGACGAAAAGAATGACATCGGGCATCTCGAGAAGACCTATACGGGGTCTTCATCCCAGGGTGCAGATCGGCATCCCGAGCAAGACTGGACGGAGGAAGAAGAACGAGCGGTCAGGTAGATTCAGTCTGAATCCCTAGAACGTAGAACCTAGACTGATTTAGCATTAGACGTAAAGCAGATTGGAGAGTCTTCCCCATGCTTTGCGTGGTCTTTGGTCTGTCTCTACTAGATCGAACGAACATCTCGGCTGCGTACATCGCCGGACTTGCGAAGGATCTACGGCTCGACATTGGCTCCAGATACAACATTGCGCTACTGATCTTCTTCGTTCGTAAGTTTTTCCACCTCTGAAAATGATATGATTAGACTAAGTATAGCCAAGCCTATGCGCTGTTCGAATTACCTTCGAACATGATCATTCGTCGTCTTGGTGCCCGGTATTGGCTCAGCTTTCTCATTGTGGGCTGGGGTGTAATGGTGCTCGCTATGGGTTTCATCCATTCGTGGCAGGTGCTTACCGTTCTGCGTATGCTGCTCGGAGCGTTCGAAGCTGGATGTACGTATAGTAACCCGGCTGTCATCACATGTATCATCTTGTCTAATCTAAAGATGAAATAGTATTTCCGGGTGCGGTATACATCATTGGATCCTGGTATAGACAGTACGAGACTGCCAAGCGCGTTTCTATCTTCTACATGGCGTCGCTCCTCTCCTCTGGCTTTGGCCCAATCGTACGTTGTTCCTTTAAAGTCTCATGGTGCTAGACTAAATCGGAATGTTATAGTTTGCCTATGCCTTGTCCCTCATTCGAGTGGGAGACGGCATGTATAGAAGTGGCTGGCGATGGATTTTCATCATCGAAGGAATTGCCACTGTAGTTGCGGGTTTCGTAGCTCCGTTTTTCTTGATCGAGTGTAAGTTTCCCACTGCCTTACCTTCTTTTGGAACAATGTTATTCTGACCATTGGCAGTCCCGGAGAAGGTCACATTCCTGACTGAGCGCCAAAAGCATATCGCAACAGCTCGTGTCAGTTTGGAAAAGGTCAGCACCCATTCCGAACACGCCACCATGAAGCAATCCCTGAAAATGCTCATGGACTGGAAAATCGGTGTCTACTGCATCCAATACTTCGTAGCAGCCTCTAGCGTCTACTCTCTCGCCTTTTTCCAACCCATCATTCTCCGCGAGGGCATGGGCTTCTCCTATGCCCTTTCTCAAATCCTCTGCTCTCCGCCATACATGTTCGCCATCATCGCATCGCTTGGCTTCGCTTGGCTATCCGACAAGATTAAGCTACGCTGGCCTATTCTTATTACACAATCTGTTACGGCCATCGTTGGATTGCTTATCATTCTTTACACTAAACCACCAGGTGTTCGGTACTTTGGCTTGTTCCTCGCAACGTTCGGTACACAGGCGAATGTCCCGGGTAGTCTAGCATATGGGCAGAATCAAACGGCCAAGGTGCAGAAGAGAGCTATTGTTGCGGCGGCGATGATCAGTGTCGGTGCTGCGGGAGGTATTACCGGCAGCACGATTTTCCAGAGTAAGGATGCTCCGGTAAGTATTTCGTCTTTCCCACTCAGACGTATGAAGCTAATTCCTGACGACTAGCTCTATATGCCGGGAATGTGGGCGACGATCAGCATGCAGATGTTGTATTCGATTGTGACATTTTGCATGTCGATGTACTTCAAGCGGATGAATCGGCTGGCTGACGAGGGGAAGAAGCCTGCTCTGGAGGGTGTGGAGGGATTCCGGTATGCACCTTGAAGGGTAGCTAGAGTAGGCCAAGATCGAGTCCACGATGTAGAGGGCAAATATCGATGAAATGAGATTCATAAGTGATCGCGAATCATATCGTCGCAATAATAATGCTGACAGATGCTGAGCTCTATTGTGACCTGATTTCAACTTACTCAGCAAGCCAGTCAGAATGGCCCTACTACTTCAAGCGTTCAGTATGAGAAAATGCCGCATTGTAAGGTAAGCATTTAAATTATTTGGTAGAAATTATTGGCAGCTGGGCGGCGTATCGACTAGGAGGGCTTCCGCAGAGCTAAAGTTCTGGCGTCAGCTACGTGTCTCGTGATACCCTGTGAAAACTTCATGCTTTATGTGCGAAAAGCAATAAATTGTATTAGTATGGCAGCACTGATGGAGCAAATTAATTTGCATCTACGTATCTCCAGCCCTCGTCGTACTCATCTCAGAAACCTTACTGTGTTCATCATGCACACACGAGTTTCTCTGCTGACGCTTCTACTTCCCCTGGTCGCTTCAATTCCGTCTCCAACTCCCACTATAACGACTGCTGCGGGTCTGGAGGAGCGTCAGGTCACCTCTATAACCACGCTACATGGTACATGTCACACTAGCACTCCCAGCGGGTTCATTCCTCGCGGTATTTGCACGATAACCTCACCTACGGATACACCATTCACCGCGCTAGGGTGCAACAATGGAATAATTGACGCTCCGAGATTGTTCAATTGTAGCTTTGATGGATCGGTATGCATAACCACACTGCTCGAAATACCGTCGCGGCGTCTATATCTACATGACATAGTGTCTTTCACTGACCATATATAGCCCTGCTCTGCGCGACAGCCAGGAATCCTTGGAGGCCCTGTGACCTGCTAGATTTGATTGATATCGAGGAACGCCAAGGGGGCATCTGTATTTACTGTCCGGTTCCCGTTTGACTAGTCAAACCTCCATCTACAATCAAGCTCTGGCCTGTGACATATTTGCTCGCTTCGCTGGCCAGAAAAAGTGCTGCATTCGCTACATCTTCCGGCTCGCCCATCCTACCTATAGGCACATTGTGCTGCGTAATCTTTCTATACACCTCCCGATCCTCCTCCTTATCACTCCTCCCCAAATTCTCAACTAGTGGCGTCAAGATCATGCCCGGAACGACGCAATTCAGCCGGATGTTCTTAGGCGCATACATTACAGCTGTGACGCGCGTGAAATGTATGATAGCGGCTTTGGCCGTCGAGTACGCGACCTGCGGCTTTCCAAGATAGGATATCCCGGCTATCGACGCGTTATTGACGATAACGCCCGAGCCCTGCTTCTCCATGATGGGAAGTACATGGTGGCAAGCAATATACACGCTCTTCAGATTCAATTGCAACTGTGCGTCCCATAACTCTTCACTCATAGTTGCCGGATCGCCTGTTTTCGTCATGCCAACATTGTTGATCAAGATATCTATCCGGCCATACTTCTGCATGACTGCGTCGATTACTTTGCGCACATCCGAGGAAGAGGTCACGTCAGCAGTCATTACTGTGCACTCGCCGCCTTCCGCTCGTATCCGGGAGGCTGTGAATTCGGACGCCTGGAGATTTAAATCGCATCCGAAGATTTTGACGCCGTTTTGGGCGAGGGCGCGCGCCATAGCGGCTCCGTTTCCCCAGATGTCTGATCCTTCTACCCGGGTTTGCCCAATACCCATTACGAGACCCACTTTGTCGTTTAGATCAGGGAAGCTTGGGAATATAGTCATGGGGGATGGCGGAGCAAACTACAGTAATTAAATCGCAAAAGGAGAGCTCCTAAAAGGATACACGAAGGGAAGTGGTCCATGGAGAAGAGCAAGGCGATGGTGATATACTCAAAAAGGACGATCTCTACCAAGGAAAAGATATACCGACTTCCCCAACTTCCGCGTCCCCGTGGAATCAATACGCGGGGTATTGTGGGGGAGAACTGTTGGTTTGACGTTGCGTGGGACGATGGCATCTTCGGAAAGGGACTTTACTCCCCGCACTTCTTCCCGATCGTCAGCGAGGCAGGTTTGCCGAGTTACCGACGCTCGTTTAGGAATAGCTACATGACCACGTCGAAACTTACACCAGCACAGCAGGGGCAGGGTTACACTATATATCTTGTGGTAAGCTGTTCCTTGCTACGGGAATGTTGTCGTGTTTCAGTTCGAGGGCTTCTAAACACAAATCCAGCCTATAAACAACTTTCTCCCCTCAGCCTTGTCTTAAAGCCACACCGTCTGTGTATCTAAAATAAACCAGTCATGGGTGCTCACGACGGGCCGGGCCCTTCGAGCCAACGCGTCGAACCGGGCTCCGTCAACGTACCGTTGGCTGAACTACCTACATCAGCATCATCATCGAATGTTGACGCAGGGCAAATCGCACAAGATGCCGTCTCCAAGCTCACCAATGCCGTCTCCCGGAAAGATACCGAAGCCATCTCACAGCTTTTCCTAAAGGACAAAAGTTACTGGCGCGACCACCTTGGCTTGAGCTGGAACCTGAGAACCCTGAAGGGAAACGACGACATTTCACAGTTCATTAATGACAGCCAGTCGCCGCCGACCAAGATTGAGATTGATTCCAGCTCCACGTATAGAGCACCTAAGTTTGGACCAATTGATGGCTGGGGAGATGTCAATGGCGTCCAGACCTTCATCACTTTCGAGACCGCCCTAGGACGTGGTCAAGGCGTCTTGACGATGGCCGAGGAAAATGGACAATGGAAGATTTTCACCATCTTCACGGTCCTGACAGAATTAAAGGGCTATGAAGAGCCTGTACGACATCGAAGATCCAAAGGCGTAAAGCATGGAGGTGATCCCACTAGGAAGAATTGGAAAGAGCGCCGCGAGGCCGAGATCAACTTGGAAGGTGTGGATCCGAAGGTTTTGATCATTGGCGCTGGCCAGGGTGGACTCACAGTTGCGGCTCGATTGAAGATGCTGAATATTCCATCGCTCATGATCGATATGAATGAGCGCGTCGGCGACAACTGGAGAAAGAGATATCACCAGCTCGTTCTTCACGACCCTGTATGGTATGATCATATGCCATATTTGCCTTTCCCCCCACACTGGCCAATCTTCACTCCTAAGGATAAGCTGGCTGAGTTCTTCGAATCATATGTCAAGCATCTCGAGCTGAATGTGTGGACTTCTACGAGCCTTAAATCCACATCGTGGGATGAGGGGAAGAAAGAGTGGACCGTCACTATTGAGCGCAAGAAGCCTGATGGGACGGTCGAGACACGGACATTGCATCCGAAGCATATTGTCCAAGCTACTGGGCATTCAGGCAAGAAGAACTTTCCGACAATGAAAGGAATGGATAGCTTCAAGGGTGATCGGCTCTGCCACTCCTCCGAATTCTCTGGCGCATATCTTAATTCCAAGGGCAAGAAAGCCGTCATAGTTGGCTGCTGCAATTCTGGCCACGATATTGCACAGGACTTCTTTGAGAAGGGTTACGATGTCACCATTGTTCAGCGTAGCACAACCTGCGTGATCTCTTCCGAAGCTATCACAGACATCGGGCTCAAGGGTCTATACGACGAAGACGGACCGCCCGTTGAAGACGCAGATCTAGCTCTCTGGTCGATGCCCAGCTCAGTCCTCAAAACACAGCAAGTAAAAGTGACGAAGCTTCAAGGCGAGCATGACAAGAAGCTTCTAGACGGTCTTCGTGCCGCTGGTTTCCAGGTCGATAGCGGCCCCATGGACTCTGGGCTCTTCATGAAGTACTTTCAGCGGGGAGGCGGATACTACATTGACGTCGGCGCTTCTCAACTCATCATCGATGGCAAGATTAAAGTCAAGCAAGGACAGGAGATTGCTCAGATTCTACCTCACGGGATCGAATTTGCAGATGGCTCGAAACTTGACGCAGACGAGATTATCTTTGCCACCGGGTACCAGAATATGCGATCGCAGGCCCGCATCATCTTCGGCGACGAGGTGGCGGATCGGCTGGGAGATGTGTGGGGGTTGAACGAGGAGGGTGAGTTCAGGACGATGTGGCAGAACTCAGGTCACCCGGGATTCTGGTTCATGGGTGGTAATCTGGCTATCTCGAGATACTATTCGCGCATCCTGGCATTGCAGATCAAGGCTATTGAAGAGGGGATTGCAACGGATGATGGTTCAAGCCAGAAGGCACGGCTTTGAGTCATAGGTCTAATATGAATGTAATAGGCCTTATATGCTTGTTGTATTGTACACCAGACAGAGGTAAAGGAACTTTCATGTATGTGTAGCTTCAGAACATACTCCTTTAGCAATATCATTTCAGAGTTTAGTACTTTGACTTTTTCGTCAGAAGTTACTTATATATTGGATATAGACTTCCAGCTACTTACATGTCAGTCGCCTATATTCATAAAGCAGCCCACTTTTAATGATATTGATCCTGGAATTATCAGCATATCTTAGTGACGTAAAACGCTGCACGCGCAAATCCGCAGCTCTTCTCCGCACATCGCCTAAGTCCGTGCCCCACTGTAACGACCTAGCTACCCTGAACAATCAAATAGCCAACACCGAACCTCTATGGCTTAATATTCAGCAATTGTGCCTACTGATTTTGATCACAAGCTAACCTTTCACTTACATCAACCATGGGCAAAAAGCGCGTGCTCGTCGGCTACGGACTCGATGTTGATGCAGTCGCTAACCATATCAATACAACCGTAGGAGGAAAGCCCAATCTCACAAATGTTTCGCGGGGTAAAACGATTCTCTTATAGTACAAAGATCCTTTCTAATCATTCATAGGAGTGTTTGGCGCGACACGAGGAGTTGAGCGGTTACTAGAGCTATACCAAAAGTATAATATCAAAGCTTCATGGTTTACTCCTGGGCACACAATCGAGACATTCCCCGAAGAAATAGCGAGAATCCGCGATGCAGGACATGAAATGTAAGTAGCCTATCCGAGGCTGAATGCATGCTCGCTGATAGAAACACAGAGGCCTTCACGGCTATACTCACGAGTTCTGCTCCGACCTCACGCGGGACCAGCTCGAAGCAATTCTTATCAAGACTGTCAAAATCCAGACAGAATTTTGCGGAAAGCCGCCTCTAGGCTTTACTTCGCCGTCCTGGAAGAACCATCCCGATCAAATCGAATTACTTAGCAAACTCGGTGTCAAGTACGATCACTCGTTCATGCACGATGATTTCCAGCCGTACTATGTGAGCACAGGACAAGAGGAAATGATTACGACAGACTATAAGAAGCATCCAGATGAGTGGATGGTGCCGATGAAACACGCTGAGAAGAGCGATGTAGTAGAGATCCCAGCGAATTGGACTCTAGATGATTGGCCACCGTTTCAGTGGGATGGTGCGAGACCAAATGCTGTAAACTTCCCAACCCACTCTGGCTCAAGTTCTTATATGTTTATCTGACTATTCTCTAGCACGGATATGTTGACCCGTATACCGTCGAACGGACGTGGAAAGATATGTTTACCTGGTGCTATCGCGCTTACGACACCTTCATATTCCCCATAAGCATTCATCCCCAGGTGTCAGGTCGGCCACACATCTTGATGATGCATGAAAGATTTATCGAATGGGTTAATACGCACGAAGGCGTTGAATGGTGTACTTTTGGGGAGATGGCGGAGGAGTTTCGGAGTGGAAAGATCAGTGGCACGGGGAAATAGATGACGATGCACGGTTTTAACGCTCAAATGTACATAATATATGTAAAATGAGATCTTATGGAAAATGCCTACTTTGACTATGTCTAGTAAAGACGAAGATATGCTATCCTCACAGGTATTGCGGAGCTCTTCGGAGGTTCAGCGATTTTGGCATAAACCGCCCGCCGTACAAATGCCCCTCTCTTAGTGCGGGGTGACGGAGGAGCGCGTAAGTGCGTTATCGCGCATCGGTCGGCACAGTAGCATCACCATTCCTTCGCATAGTATCGTAGCTCATTAGGTAAACAAAGGCGCGGAAGTAGGGTCACTAGATTGACACTGACTCGGTAGCCCAGGAACTTCGGAACGGTTCTATTTGCTGCGTTTTAACACTTCAATTGCCTCATACCTTTCGCGTTGTTCTCTTGACTTCATCGGATTTACCTATTCTGGTTTCCATTCGCTAGGATGTCCTCGCAATCAATTCTCGTCGTGGGTGGTGGTCAAGGCATTGGTTTTGAAGTTACAAAAGCTATTCTCTCCTTATCCCCGCGTTCCAAGATCGTAGCGTTTGGCCTACACTTCGACCCAGAGTTCGAAATCCTCAGAAAGCAACATCCAGACCGTTTATGCACCGCGAGCGGTGATGTTCGAGTAGCTGAGCACAGGCAAACAGCCATCGACTTTTGCTTAAAGGAACTTGGTGGAATTGATACGCTAGTGTATTCAGCTGGGGTCATCACGCCAATTGAGAGGATAGAGAAAGTGAATCTCGAAGATGTGAAGACGGCGTTCGATGTGAATGTGTTCGGGTGCATGGCAATGGTATGTTGAATATAAGGACACAGGATGTCCTTTTACAGAATGACAACATTGACAACATCTTAGTCCCAACTCTGCCTTCCACATCTCCGAAAATCTCGCATCTTTAACCGTACCAATGCTGCATACGGCAAAGTCTTAATACTCAGCTCTGCCTGCGACTCTGATGTCTCGTATCACGGCTGGATGCCATATTGCACCACGAAAGCTGCACTTACTCGTTTCATCCAGATGCTAGCCCACGAAGAAACGCTTCTTACTGTACAAGGCGTATATCCGAAGCTGACACGAACGAAGATGCCGGAAGATGTCATTGCGGGGAAGTACAAGGGCATTATGGCTGATCACGAGATAGAACGGTTCCGAGTGTGGAACGAGATAGGAGATTCGATGGTGGAGCCGGCGAGCTTGTGCGGTGTGGCAGTAGCAAAGCTGGCAGTGGGATTATATGTCGGCGGTCCGAGTGGAGAGACACTGTATTACGATGAGCATGTTCCTACGAAGGTTGTAGGGACGTGAGCTTTCGGCTGAAGAGTTGCATATGAGTCTGATGAACATTAGCCAAGAAGAAAGCGAGTTTATGACTGATATCGTCTACTCGGAAAGGTTAGAACGGTCGTCAGGTGATTTTCGAGTTGTGTACTGTGGCAACATGCAATGTATCGTCATACTGCAGCATAATTTTAGCTCATTGATGAAGGACTGTTTCGATATCTTTCAGCTTAGTCTGCGTCAAGTGTAGGATCGATTTTATAATCTGCTTCTTCGCTAAATTCTGTACATAATAAATGCCATTAGACAATAGTTGTTCTTTGCCATCCGAATAAGTGATGACGAGTGTGTCTGACTTCGTCGCATGTACCAACCATCTCAACTCTCAGACTAGATCAAGTTAATTGTCGCAATTGCATAGGATGTTAAAGTATAGTGTGCATATAGAGGCGAAAGTAGTATGACCCAAGCTGAAAATCAAGGCAGCAGGCTGATTCGGGCTGTGAGATCATCAAAAGGAACGGGTTTTCAGCCTGGTCCTTCCGTGAATGCGAGGCGTGTCGCTAACCCATTCGGCAATAGTGTGATATCTCCATTACGCCTCCCTTCAGCCTACTCAGATTCTGCCTCATCTTTCCACTTTTTCAACGCATTCGAGCGTGGTTCCAACATAGTTTACGCATATAACTCACTCTTGATGTTTTCGTTACTGAAATCTCGACCTAAACAAAATCCTAAAAAGGGAACGAATAAGAACTCTGCGACAGCCTCGTCTGCTAGAGCTCTACTTGCCGGCCTGGAATCTCATGGGTCGACTTATCCTTTTCCTCGAAAGCATAGTAGCCTATCAGTCCACGGTAGTCTAAACTTGTCGAAGAGTTCTGGAAAATCGACTCCATTGAACACCGTCAAGAACAGTCAAACACCAGCAAATCAGCCGAGGGACTTTTATCCTCTTCAAGAATGGAATACGGACATAGAAATAGGCGACACTGAGGATTCCTTTGACCTTAGAAGATCTGTTTTGCTCCGCGCTCGGGAGTTCTTCTCGCATCACTGCGGCTGGGTGAGCTTGCAAAAGCTGTCAGATCTGGGCATGGATGACAAGCAAGCTCTATCGATTGTAGCTACTCTAGGAAACGGCTCATTAGGCTTAGTGGAAGAAATGCAGATCATGCCGGAAGTTCTCCTAGCCAATGCGGATGGATCACTGCAGCTACAAGAAGAGATCAACGCCGAAGGCATAAGCAACATAACCTTTGTTCGCAAACGTGTCTTCCTTCCATTCTACCGACGAAACCAACTCCTTCAGATCTGTCGGTCTGAGGCTGAGGTAATAAAGGATCTCGTACATACACATATTGTCCACGTTTTTGGATCGTACGAGACAGTTCCAAGGACAGGAGTGCCGACTTTCAATCTACTCATGTTCCCCGTTTGCGAAGAGGACCTATCCTCCTTCTTACACAACTTTTTTGAATCTGAATCATATTCGAACAATCTCATCAGACGAAGCTGGCTTCGTGGATGGTTTGCATACGAGTGGAAGAAACCTTGGATTCAGCAATGGTTTTCTTGCCTGGCCTCGGCACTGTCGTACATACACGCGCAAGGCGTTCGCCACCAAGATATCAAACCGTCCAATATAGTGCATTTACAGGAACACATATTTTTCACGGACTTCAGCTCCGCCGCACAATTTAATCCAGGAGCTACAACATCTACCGAGAACCCGGCTCGTTCTTCGGCTATGTATTGCGCGCCTGAAATGCTTCAACTGGACGGAAGTTTCGCAGTCGAACGACATGGGACTCAGAGCGATATTTTCTCCCTTGGGTGTGTCTTTTCCGAGATGCTCGCTGTTGTTAGCGACGTCGACATATCGATTTTACATGAGCAACTAAATACACAGGGCGGAGTGCGTTATGCCAAGGGCAGAAATACTATCTATGTCGCATTAGACAGTGCACTCGATGATGTCACTTTCAACATCTGGTACACAGTCATTGCACCAATGCTTGATCCCGATAGGAAAAAGAGGCCAAGTGCTAGTCAAGTGGTTGACATGCTACGAACTTGTGAACCGTGGACATCACCCTGCCGCTGCGCTCCCACGTACCTGATGGGGTACGAGAGTAACACATAGCTCAGATAGCGAGCCATTTTCTTGAGCTATTGGGAAAATCATAATGACACTGATCTGTTTCCTACGAAAGTTAATCTAATGCTTACTTTTTCTTGGCGTAAAACCGCGGGAATCACAGCGGTAAAGCATAAATTAAATCTCGTCTACTATTATGGCACTGGTGTAAAGTGAATTTAAAAGGAATGCAGCATCGAATTCTATAGCTTCATATTAATGTTCAAATAGACCGCTCTCATAAAGTACGATGCGCACTGATAATCTCCTATGCAGAAAATTATACGATAAAGATACAGTGCCATTGAGAATCTATGTAATTCGAATAATCCATGGAACGAGAAGGAGAGTGGGCTCTCTTTATATCAAGAAGGTGCTAAGATCAGCACTCGAATGTGCTTATCCGTGACTGGGGCCGGGTATCGAAAAGCTTGTCTAGTATCCTCGTTGTTTTCAAAGGATCCCATGGCTGCGTTAACGCCCAGGAAAACTCTCGTGGAATTGTATGAGAAGCGGAGGCGGGATTGATGGAGAACTCCAGGTATTAAATTGCCTTGGCCTAGCTGAGGTAGAAGTGGCAGTGACATGCCGGTGTAAGGGAGGAGGAAGCCCGACGAATGTGCGTAACACAACGTATGATTGGAATATCACATTGTGAAGTCCTCCTATCAAAGCTTCGTAGAGAGGAACACCATGCCGACCTTGTTGGCAAGCAAGTGCATTATCATTAGGTATTACAACATGTCTATCCTAGCACTAGGCTTTTGTTAGCCGGTAGGACTTCCGTGAGCAGATACCCTTCGATCATGCTTGTTGTGGTTAGTCTCTTAGCATCCACCGTGTATTATTCACCTCTCTCCATAGCCTCAATGCAATCAACTGTTCCGTTACTAGCTTTGGAACAGGCCAGTCTCATGATGCATCATCCTCAAGCAAATTATCCTATCACAGTCTACCAATGACTTTAGGGGTCATCCTTTACCTCCCTGTCCACCGTTCCCCCCTCCCATGTATGACCAAAGCCGCCTCATCATCGCTATCACCCTTGCCCTGCCCATACTCGCTCTTTACACTATGCCCCTCTGAAACATCGTCCAGGCTCTTGCTCTGTATCACTACGTCGACACCCTGACCAACCTTCAATCCCCTCGCAGGCCCGTCGTCATGAATGGCACTGCCAAACTCAGGATTCGGCTCGCTCTGGACGAAAACATCTTCTGTGACCTTAATTTGATTACCGGCCGGTGTAAAGCTGACGGCACGGTTGCCTTTGGATTCGTTGAAGGATTTTGTGGCAAAGGCATTGCTTGAGAGCTCGATGAGGGAGGACCGCCGGCGGTGCGTGCCGCGAGAGCGACTGTTCGAGCCAGATTTGCCCTTTGAGGAAAGGTTTGAGGAATCGAATTCTTCGTGGACACGGGCTGCGTTCCCCATTTTGCGGGAGGAAGAGATGGCGATGCCTATAGATGAGATCTTCGTTAGCAACCGTCGAGATGTCGGTACTAGCACTGGGGGTGTACGCACGTTTGATGAGATTGGCCATGACCATTTCGATGTTCAGCTTTACAATGTATGCAAGCGGATGGAATTGAACATATCTATAGACAATTAGCAGAGTACACAAGTGTTACACTGCACAAACTAGTGAATTACTTACACAAGTGAGTTGGGTATGGACATGGCGGCGATGATCATTATGTCCATCAATAGGGACACTAGGATAATGCGCTGATTGAACCGGAGAAGCTTGTTGTATTTTTCTAGCCCATTGTTGACAAGATTAGCCTTGACGACTTTGAGGAAATACCAGTTCAGCCCGCCATCCATGATGAGATAAATGACCTTTTCAATGCGGTCCCAAATGGTGTTGGCGAGGATATATCTATGAACTGTCAGAGAAATCCCAACCCTTTGAAAGGGAAGGCTTTTCTGCAGAGGCAAGGACTTACTGAGGACTAATCTGCAGACGGGCAGGCACCCATAGATTAAAGACACTGATGTTGATCACTGTCATGATAACAGCCGTAGTAACCATAATCATCTTCGAATGGCTGCGGTCGGGCACAATCACTCGAATACGATTGATGATAATCTGAAGGAGCAGCTGTGTTTGTATGCACCACATGGAAACTATTACGTATTAGCGATTCAACTCCGCAAAAAGTGCCGCCAGGTGCAGGATAATGTTGGCATACTAAGGACGAAGTACAATGCAAAGCCTGTGAGATAATTAATGCAATGTCATCCGTCTAAATCTGCAGACTTACTGGGATCGATTATCTTGAGCAGGTGCAGATAGCACACAATCCCCATGACAAACGATGATGCTAATTCCAGCCATACCATCCATACGTAAACACTTCGGAGCGGTGACCTTGAGCTAGTAGACTGCTTGTATCCAAGCCAGACGGCAATGATGGAATTGATGAGTGTTAATCCCCATACTATGGATGCTATTATGATGTCGGAATTCAATATGGTCTCATTTTTGAAGTGGTCCGGAATGAAGGGGCCCCAAGGCGCATAGTCCGCATTTGGCCTGAACTCCTTGTGCGACATTGTGTAGAGATGTGCGGGCCAGGAAGCGAAGGAGCTGGTGGTTAAGGACTGATAGATGTAGCAGTGGGTATCCGCATACTTCTTCAAGGAAGCTTCAGAGGCTAGGCGGGTCTTCGGGGAAATGTAGTAGGACGGTGATGAAGATCAATGGGTCAATTTCCACGGTGGGCAAGGACACTAGAAGTCCATTAGATGGCGTTCTTCTTGGTACGGATTGCCGTCATTATAGTTTGACATGAAGCGAATCAAAAGGAGGTTTAAGCTTTGGATCTTGACATGTGTGTCATTATGTAGGGGTCCCATGGACATGGCTTTTGTGGCGTTCTCGCTCTAGTTTCCATTGCACACAGCACGTGCAGCCTTAACTGTCTGATGAAGTATCGCACACTTCGATTTTGGTCGGGATGTGGTGGAAATTCTGGGTTTGCTGATGTGACAAGATTTCAATCGACTATTCTGAGTTCGATCATTCCCTGTTCATACGAAAATGCAGAACAACGTAAGATAGGACGCAGAATACTGTGACGGAACGGTTCCGCATCTGTGCAAGACTAGGTTTTCAAAACGTGGCGATCATCGTCGAGACTAGGCCACGCAATTGAGGCTCTTGTGCAAAAAACGGACAAGAAAAATTCGGGGAAGATAAAGGGTAATCGTGAAAATGATCAACATCGACCGGTGCTTCATGGCAAAGTAGATTGGGAAGACCCCTTTCTGAATCTTGGAATAGGCGACTTCTGCGCCGCATGGAAGGTGTACCAGAAAAGCTAATTGTCCAAGCGTGCTGATCCGCTATCCCGTCCCGCGCAAGCTAGCAGCGATCCGATTCTTTAGGCGAGTATCGGATAAGACCCTACTCATTGATGGTTCAGGAGTATGCCTACTATTTGCTGTAGCTCCTCATAATGGCATTGCCATATCACGGCAAAGACCACTGGCAGGGGACTCATAGGGTGAGGTACTGAAACTGCAACGTCGACGAAGACATGGTAGCTTGTTTCAAACACAGGCGCTCGTGATCCACTCATACGACGAAGCACACTCGCCGCGATAACTTGCATCCGTAACCTTGGTTTGGGCATCGAATCTCATCAAATAGTGGAACCATTCGGATGCCGGCAACATGGGGTGGCTGTCTGAGGGCAGAAGCGTAGGGTGCGTGAGTGGCGAGCGACTAAACCTGAAAGGCACGAAAATGAGCCCTAGCGTAAGAATCATCGCGGGATGGTCATTTAAACTATGCTACCCTGTGACGAAGTGCTGAGATCCAGAAGGGGCTGTTTCTAGCCGCAAGGACTCCATTCCAACTTTCCTCGCGGCCGCTTGCTATATCTCACTGAGCAGATTAATCAATGAGTGGTCATTGCGAAGGATGGTGCTAACACTGGCATCGAGCGCGTAATTTATGATGATCACGAAAAGATTAGATACGCATTACGGGGGAAGGGATTAAGTTGTGTCCCTGTGAAAATCCTCCAGATTATCGATGGGCATGCTTTACTTTTAGTACACGGGAGGCTAGCGGCTGACCTCGAAGGGGAATATGACGTGCACATCATCTTCTGTGTTAAGAACCGGCTAGTGTTCGGCATTGATTCCGTACCTTGTTGTCGCGCCGGCCTTGATCTCATGGGCCTGCATCCCGAAATCATCTTTTGGATGAACCCTATGACAAACGCCTCGTTACCCACTAGATGGCTCATGCAGATATATTGGAGTGCTTCACCTCTTTCCTACTATATAGACACCAAAGTCGCATCACTGACGATTAGAGCTAGGAATGCCGAATTCAAGCGATGCCCTGGGAACTGATCATCAAGGTGCAGATAAGCGTAGTAGTTGACTAGTTGAGTCGTCAAGATGAGCGAAAATTAAAGTTTGTGTAGTTATTCATCCCAAGAACACAGTTTAGGTCCAAGGCACGTGCCAGGAGTATTCGAAGCTTTGCAATCGCTCACCAATCTCGGGTATACCTTTTGGCAGATGTCACGTGGGCCACTTACAACTCAATCCGTCCATGTTTATATATATCTAAGCTCTATAACTCAGAAATTTCAGTTCACACATCTCACAACCTACAGGTGTATATTCTTTGTCCTTCGTAGCATCCTCTACCGGCTTGCACCGGTTCATCGATACAACGAACAACTCAATCGCTTGCCAGCGATTTTCGATTTGAGCACAATAATAGAAATGGGCCGCAAGGCATGATTGTGTACATGAAATTGCTTTTCTTTATCCATCAACCAAGCTAAGGTACATAAAACTACCGCAAAAGCTTTGAATCTTCACTTCAGCCATCGTCTCTCGCGGTACAGTGGCCGGCCACCCACGTTGCCCGACTTCCACTCGATAGCCCGTATGTGGCTGCCAATTATCGATAGTCCGATATGTAGGAGATCTACGCGTCCCTGAGCGAGATCTGATTGGTCCTTCGTGCGCTCAGCTGAAAGACTGCTTTTGAGAGTATCCAGGCGGGGCTATAAATACGCTCCCAACCTCAGCCTTGGGACAAGGCTGGGGCCTTCAAGCTTCTCGCTACCTCCGTCTCGGTTCGAAGGTTGCCTTAATCTCAGCTTAACACCTTCTCGGCTGCTGATAAGTAGTGCCTCTTCCTCTCAAACGATAGATAGAGTCTCGCAATTATACTATCTTCAGAAGTGGCTTCATTCGTCAGGCTAGTCAACAATATGTCAATATATCAAGATCGCTCTCGAGGACCCATTCGAGGACCCATTCGAGAACCCATTCGAGGACCCATTCGAGAACCCATTCGAGGACCCATTCGAGAACCCATTCGAGAACCCATTCGAGAACCCATTCGAGACTACTCTCCAGAACGTTACCAAGAACGCATTCGAGAACACTCTCCAGAACGCTTCCAAGAACACATTCGAGAACACTCTCCAGCACACATTCGAGAACACTCACCAGAACACATTCGAGAACACTCTCCAGCACACATTCGAGAACACTCACCAGAACGCTTCCAAGAACACATTCCAGAACGCTATCCAGAACGCTCTCCAGAACGCTCCCCAGAAAGCTCTCAAGAACGCATTCGAGAGCCTGTTCACACACGAAATCGAAGGTCACGGTCGGTACTAAGGGGATACAGACAGCGATTCGGCATCTTACATTCGCTAGAAGCAGTCCAATATACGGTAAGGCCAGGGTTGGCGGTTATGTGGGGGCATATCTTCAACTCTAAAGGAAATATGCGAGGCCAAACAATCTTGAGCACCATCGCCGACATTGGTCCACCTCAGAGACGAGACCCGGACACAAGGATGTTAGAAAGCTTGACGATACCAATAGGAGATATGACGCTAGGAGACTTAGAGCAGCTGTGGCAGCCTCCACCTACCAAGTATATTAAGTAAGGAAATCCCTCACTCACAGCATTGACCAATTCCTATTCTGTAGTCACCAAGAAACGTTGACTTATGAATGGTTAGAGTGATCCCCTTTCGCTTCTTTAGGGGTAGGACTATATCGAACCTGAATTGGGAATGGAGTTACAGGAAAAGGTCGACTGATTCCGACTTCGCGGGTATGGTGCTGAAAAGCCACCGAGCATCACATTCACTCGCGGCACATTTTCTGACGAAAGTCAAGTTTCTCTATTACATTACTATATCCTATGTAAGTGTCCGCAGTTGATCATCTGCCGAAAAGCGCAAAACTTAGTGCCTACTAATCCGATCGTGTAAAGGTCAGTATCAAAGGAAAACCTGAGCTTAACGTCATGTACACTGATGCCCTAACATACCGTGGACCCCGAACGCTTAGTCGATTTATGTATCTCCTTTATCACCAAAAGAACAACATGAAGGATTGGACTTCAGTATTTCATGAATTGGCTCATCACATTGATAACCACCCCGCTGCAGAACGATATATATTCGTAGAGATCGTAGAAACCTTGAATATTTCGTAAGTAATCCTACAAGATATCGCAGTTCAGTACTCGCGTCACATATTCACACACAAGGTAAATTAAGCACACAATCAATAACTTTTTACCAGGTCCATTTGGATTTTGCTCCTTGCATGCATTGCATCTGGTCTTGCTATAGGCTTAGTTCCATACGGAATCCCTACCAGGGACTGGGGTGGAGCATTCACTCTCAGCTCACTTATAATAGCATGCCTAACTTTGGCTCTAGCCTTACTTACTCTCAACGAATACCTCGGTATAGGAAAACTAGTTGATGACGATGTCGTCAAAGGGTCTTCTTTGAGCGGAATTTACAACTCACACCATGTTGAAGACGTACTACAGAAGAGGATATAAGTCCGTATGATATTAGTCCTTGTAGTTCAGATATTCTAAGAAATCTCTCTATCATATTTGGTCCTTTTCCTGCATCATGCTCCCATGGGGGAGGCTGCTATGATTCACTGATGTGGGTTGCATGGAGGATGCACATTGATCTGTAAGGACTTTTCATCGACGAAGGCGATTGGGGAGCTCTTTCCAGACAAAATGAAACGATATCTACTATGGTGTTAATTTTAGATCATCTACGGTGATCTCAAGCCACTCCAATGAGGTGTAGTACAGCCTACGTGTTGAAGGATGCCCTGCGGCAGTATCGCGCTACTCCAAATATCTACCGGATCAACAACCCCTTGTAACTGGAAGTGTAACTTTTCAACAAGATTATAAGGTCGTCCTGTACTATAATAATGCTGTGAACAGCTTCTTGAGAACGAAACATCTTCACTGGCTTGGAAAGTGAAGAGGCGAGCACGTGCTGCCCCAGCCTTACTGTTCTTGGCAGAGCGTCGTCATAGGCGCATGAACAGCCACAGCTCATGCGCATCTCAACCGACTGGCCCTTGAGCTCCGCATATCAATCCTCAAACTTGGACTTTCCCTCTTCCCCTGCACAACATATTCCCGATCTCTTCCAGTCTTGCTTGACACCTCCAGAATGTCAGAGAAAGCAGCGGGCGAGAAAGTACGTAGCCCAAGGCCCCCCTCGTGCCCCTCGATGCCCCAAGCTCGGCCACAACTAACACGGCCACATTAGCCCACAAAAACAGGCCAAACGTCTGGTGCTGAATCTCCTACCACTGCCCGGGAGCTTGATTTCGACGACGACAACGACGCGCCTGCTGCTGAACAAGTTGCCTCACCCCCACCTACCTCGAAATCACCCAAACCGGGCGTGCGCTTTTCAGACGACGCCACCGAGATACCCCCTCCGAAACCACCGCGCCCGATGAGTCCCCAGCAGCAGGCAGAGAACACATTGATCGAGGCCTTTCCGAGCATAGACTCGAAGGTCGTCAAGGCAGTTCTAGTCGCCAGTGGAGGGAAGGTGGAGCCTGCCTTCAATGCGCTCCTCAGTACGCTCTGATGCTGTAGATAGATAATCGAGGAAAAGCATGCTGACAGAAGTAGGCATGTCGGATCCCAACTTCAAGGGAGAAGAGACTCCTCCGCCTCAACCGCCACGGCCACAACCCCGCAGTCAAGTCGAACAGGACGAGATCTACGCCCGCCAACTTGCCGAGCATTATCAGACCGGCTATGGGTCCCAACGGCGGCGTGATCCTTCACTGCCAGAACAGCGACAACAAACTGGTCTGAAGCCGAACGAGATGTACGATGATCGGGAACACAGCTTCTTCGACGGTAAATCAAACCACCTACGCCCTCGGCTCTTCTCTAACGCACAACAGACGATCTTCCTGAAATTCGTCGCAATATCGAGCAGGGATTCAAAGAGACGCAAACAAAGGTCAACAAGTGGATCACCGACTTTAAGAAGAAGCTCGATGGTGAGCCAGACGAGTATGACAAATACGGGAACCCGGTGCCGAACCAAGACGAGCGACAGAACTTTGGCCCCTCACAGTCGGATCAAATGCACGGCATCCGGAAATCTGCAGAGACACGCCGATCAGCGGACCGGGAGCGATACGATAGCGACAACCGCATGCTTGGGGACGATTTCGAAGCTCTCGAGTTGAGGGATGACGAAGGTATGTCTCTTGAGAAGACAGTGCGAGTCAATTTAATAACACTGCATGACAGCCCCTGCCCAACAAAAGTCCAATCGTCCGCTCGCAAATCCGGATCTCTTCAAACCCACGCCAGTCTCTCCACCTCAGAGCGGCCCAGTCGATGAAGTCGATGCTCTATACCGGAATCCCTCCCCAAACAATCAAGCCTCGAACACTCCAGGAAAGTCAGGTGGCAAAAAGTGGCAGCCTCTCACTTCAGTAGCACCGAACCCAGAGCCTGATGAGCATGATCCGTTCAGCCTAGGCGACAGCGACGAGGAGGATGCCAAGAAGACAGACATCAAGTCAGAGGACACCGAACGACTAAAGAAGGCGGCAGAGGGTAAGGAAGGCGCGACTGGGGAACTGAAAGCGGCAGGTCGAAGTGGAAGTGTGAGCCAGAAAGACGCCACTGCAGAAGCGCTCTTGAAGGAGGCTAAGTAACATTTCAATACTCATGAATGATAACGCGCTTGAGGCCGCTATTGCAAGTCATCAGAGATACCTAAGTCGGATAGAACAATGATCCATCATGAATTTGAAGATAACTTTCACAATCACGACGACGTGCTTCAGAGTTTAATTTCTTGCTCGACTTGTTAGAGCACATCGCAAATTTCATGATGCCCTGAGATGTCCGTGGAATTTAAGAATTCTCTATTTACGGCGGACAAAATTATCGTGTATTCTGTTCTAACTAAACAGTTCCCTCACTGCCTGATCAGCATGCATGTATCCTCTCCTCTGGAGGCTCGCATCCGGCTGCAACCCATACATGAACAAAAGCTGCAAAATCCGCAGCTTCGCATCCACCAATCTCTCATCCAAAATTCCAAAAAGCCGATGCACGTAATCATACGGCGGGTCAAAGTTTCCAATCTTCATATTCGGATCCGCGCCCATCTCTAGCAGCTTTCGCACCAGTCCAACCATGTCCGTCTCGCAGGCTAAGTGCAGCGGTGTCCTGGCTTGACTCGCGACGATGGCGTTGACAGTCTTGAGCCCTTGGAGTAGCGCAAGGATGATGGATTCATTCTTGCGCTCGAATGCTATGGTGAAGGGGCCGAACAGAAAGTCTACTTTTACTCTTGCGCCCGCTTTCACGAGTGCTTGGACGAGTCTGGCATTGTTGTATCTGATCGCATAGCACAGCGGAGTAAATTCCTCGTTGCGATTCGCTTTTACCCAGATGTGAGAGAAGCTTCTGATTCCTGGGGTGTTGCCTCGGCCGTGCTGGTAGAGCCGTTTCGAGGAGACTTCGGTGGAGGCGCCGAGGCGGATGAGGCGCAGGGCGAGGTGTGTGTGATTTTGGGAGGCTGCTGAGAGTAAGGCCGAGCTGCTGTGTTGTTTAATGTTGCGGTGGAACAGAAGGTCTATGAGGATTATGCTGAGGTATTTGCTGGAGCAGACAAGGGCGTTTAGGTCGCGTTGCAGGGGGAGAGATTCCACGATCAGAAGGATGAGTTCGGTGGGGAGAGTGAGGAGTCCTGGGTTGGTCATCGTAAGTGGTGTTGATGTAGTTGGCAAAGATATATTCGATTTGTGGAGTAGATTTGCCTTAAAGAGATTGCGAATATGCTTTTCTCCTTCTGTCAGGTGCATAGCCTTGTGCTGAAGTGCGAAAGGCAACGGTCGTGTTCACTGCCACGCAGCCTAAAAAGGGAAAGCGTACGCCGCCCTCAACGTCGTTTTTGCACATGTTATCCACGGAGTCAATAAATGCCATATTGGGCCACTTCGTGGATCAGAAAATAAAAGAATATTGCTTGTAACTGGGATAAGTACAATATCTCTATTCAAACTTCGCGGACCAGCTTACCTCAGCCCTCCAATTCGCTCTCACGTCTAAAATTCCACATATTGTCCTAACTTGTCCAATGACCCTGAAACCATCTTTCGCGCCATCTTGCCAATCTCTTCTGTAGTCAAATCTTCCGTCCGCAATTCCGTCTCTGCAAGCTTGACGATGATGGAGTGGAGAATATGTCAACCATGTGTTAGTTGTGTCCAATCGCGTTCTTGTAATTTCTTTAGGGAGACGACTAGTGAATCGCGATTTGAGATCATAAATGTGCTCCGGGGGTTCTCGGTACAAATGCGTGTTAGACCCTACATACTTTGACCCCGCACTACACTGAGTCAAAGTCAAACGAAAGGCTAACAGAGATACATATTTGCTACCTTTCCTTTCACATAATTGCATCATTCACAGCAAAACTTTAGACGATATGGAGTTCATAGAGCTTCAACATGTTCGCCCGTCTGCAGCTGATGCGCCTGCAGAGTCGCAAACCGCTTCAAGCTCGCTTCCCCCGCGCGCCGCGCATGCATACGACACAGCTAACGGCGGCGTCAGAGGATGGCTTAGGGTGTTTGGATGTTTTTTTGTTTTCATGAATACTGGAGGTGTCGCTGCGGGTTTTGGTGCTTATCAAGCTTACTACCAGATTGAAAAGCTTGCAGACAAAAGCCCTTCAAGCATCGCTTGGATTGGGACGACACAAGTTTTCTTGTGGGGTTTCACTGGAGTTATTGCAGGCCCATTATATGATCGAGGGCTCATTCGCATTCTCATAGGAGTCGGTGGCTTCCTGGTTGTATTTGGTCAATTCATGCTCAGTGTTGCGGACGAGTACTGGCAGATTCTCCTTGCGCAAGGATTTTGCATAGGATTAGGTTGGTCATATTTAACATCGCTCTAGACACAAACTAATTCTTGGTAGGTGGTGGTATTATGTTTGTTCCTGCCATATCTCTGGTGACAAATACGTTCACTACAAGACGCACAATTGCGCACGGCCTTGCGGCGTCTGGATCGGCAACGGGTGGCATTGTACTGCCTATAATGTTCACCAAGTTGGTTCCAATCGTTGGATTTGACTGGCTCAATCGCATCTTTGGCATAATGTTCTTCGTCACATGTTCTCTTGCCTTCGTACTACTTCGACCGGATCCAAACCATACTCCGAGGCAGGATTCGTTCTTCGATGCTTCCGCTCTTAAGGAACCATCGTACCTTTTCCTCTGTATTGGTCTATTTCTGATCGAGCTAGGTTATTGGATACCACCATTCATGATAGTCCCATACGCTCATATCACTCTGCACGCAAGTGCCGACTTCGCTTTCTATCTCTTGGCGATGATGAACGCTGGAGGCTTAGTCGGTCGTATCTTGCCAGCGTATATCTCTCGAATCAAAGGCTTCGGACCAGCAAGAATGCTTGTTACTAGCGCACTGGCATTGAGTGTTGTCGTGTTCTCATGGCTCGGCATTCACAATATTGGTGGATTGATTGCTTGGGGCATTCTCGTTGGCTTCCTCTCTGGGGGGCCGGTCACCTTACCAAATTCAATTGTTCCACGCCTTTCACCTTTGGCGTCGGTCATAGGAGCGAGAACGGGTATGTTGTGGATGTTTGTCTCCTTCGCAACTTTGATCGGGGCGCCTATCGCCGGAGCTTTGATCGATACGTCTAAAGAGGATTATAGCCGAGGTCAGATTTTCAGCGGAGTTACTCTGAGCGTGGGAGCTCTTTTGTTAGTCATCCCGGCCTTAGATGTTGCACGAAAACGAGACGACTAATCCCGAGGATTCGTTCTACCCTGTTGGCTCACAGTCTTTCGCGCTAAATCTTGCACATTCGATTCGGTATTTATCATCCGTTGAAATTTTATAGAAGACTAGCATGCTCTGACTAGTTTCTTTCTCTTCTAGTACGTTTCGAAACAGCTAGAGTTCTGGGTCGTGGTCTTTATATCTGTGTATAACTCATAGTCATACAAAACAGTGGTAGTAGATAACCAGGAGTGATGACACTGATATATGCGAAAGGACGTTTGTATATTTGGCGAATTGTCATCTATCCATATCTCACTTCTCCCGCACCCTCTCTGAACCAGTCGTCACTCGCAAGACTTTCCTCTGCAGAAGCATAGTTGATAATGGTGCTCTTAGTCGTAGTGTATGCGTGATATGCGTCTGCCGATGGTGTTAGTCTACTATCGAAATAAGTTATAATAAAGAGTGAAAGGAAATAATAGCGTCGAGTACAAATTCTTGTAGCCGTCGTATTAAAAAGCGTATAACATACCGATACCATTCTCACTGCCTACTCCTGAGCTTTTAATGCCACCCCAGGGACTGCTTGGATCGTTCCGGTGATGTGTATTAACCCAGCAGATACCAGCCTCGATCGCTTCCGATACCCGGTAAGCTTGCGCCAAATCTTGTGTCCAAATTGCGGCGCCTAATCCAAACTCACTATCGTTCGCGAGATCTAGAGCTTCCGCTTCTGTATGGAACCCCACGACTACCACCACTGGCCCAAATGCCTCTTCTTTCCAGATGCGGGTGTTTACAATTTTCTTTTGTGGGCTATCTGCAAGAATAGTAGGTGGATAAAAGTAGCCTTTCGAGAAATCTGTGCCATCGAGGGTCGAGTTACTAGTCAATCGTTCACCGCCAACAACGCAAGTAACGCCGGAATTTTTCGCTTCGTCGACAAGAACTCGGACATTGACAAGCTGCTTTGCCGAGATTAGCGGCCCCATCATAGAATCCGTATTTTTCGGGCTGCCCATGCGGCGCTCGATGCTCTGAGCTTTGCTCTTAAGCTTCTCCAATACTTCTTCCAGGATCGAGTTATGCACGATGATGCGGGTTGCTGCTACGCAAGTCTGACCGCTAGCGATAAAACTTCCGAAAGCAATGCCATTGACCGCGACATCAACATTTGCTTTCTCAAATACAATCAGAGGAGCCTTACCACCTAACTCTGCAGTGAAATGCGCCAGATTGGCTCCTGCAATCGCACCGATCGCTCGCCCAGAGGGTGTGCCGCCCGTAACATCCACCTTCTTGATCAAAGGATGGGAGACTATGGCTTTCCCAGTATTTGCCCCATCGCCTGGTAAGACTGTAAAAACACCATCTGGAACCCCCGCCTCTTTCATCAATTTCCCAATCTCAATGCTCGTGAGTGGTGTGAGCTCGCTAGGCTTTAGTACTACGCAATTTCCTGCCGCAAGTGCAGGTGCAATCTTCTTCACAGCGATCAGCATCGGATGATTGAACGGTGTGATCTGGGCAACGACTCCTAGTGGGACTCGATCAATCCAATTGTGCAATTTGCCCACGGTAGGTAATACACTGCGCTCTTCGGTCCGGATAAGGCTCGCATAATATTTGAACCACTTCAGTAGAGTGGGAACCTGAGCATTCATCTCACGGATAGCACGGCCTGTCTGATGAACTTCTAATTCGATCAAGCGGGGAAGGTTCTTCGTCAGGAGGTCTGCTGCGCGGTCCAAAGTATCGGCGCGAACATGGCGAGGTGCCTTGGACCAAATACCAGATTTGAAGACTAAGTGTGCGTGCCGCACGGCTTCATCGACATCTTCAGGGGACGCTGAGTGGCAGTGTGCAAAGATCTCTCCCGTGGAGGGATCTTCAATGGGAATTCTGGGCCTTATCAGTACAGGCACATTCATCCAAATCGAGTGCGGGGTGAGCTGACTGACTGCTCCGCATGGCCTTCCTTCTCCTGCCCATTCACCCATAACTTATACGTCTCAGCGGTCATGATTCAACGGACGAGATTCCTGGGGCCAAAATGACAGCGTTGGGTCGTGAAGGGACGTCGGAGACGGCCGAGGCTCGCTGCGTATACCTAGCGTATAGTAACGGGCTGGCTTGGCGTAGCTGCAAGTTTCTGCATAACAACTTCATTCGAGATAAATGTACAAATCATACTAGAAGATCGACATTATTCCACTCTAAGGACTAGTTATAGTTCTTTTGAGATGAATTGAGCGATCCCGGTGTCAAGCCCATTAGCTATGTCACGTGCGTGGTTCACAAGATTATCATGCTAGGCAATGGGAGTCAAAACTAACCGTATGAGAATAACACCATTATCATACCATTAAATTTACACTGTCGCAGTTTATGCGTCTCGCTCTTGCCAAAGAGCAATAGACATCATGCTCATGAGAAATAAGCTCGAACTGTTCTAATATAATATGAACACAAGATTACACCCGGTGCCCTAATAAGGTAAATCATGTTCTATTTCGCCATTATTACGAAAGACATGTTGCAAAATATCGTATGTCTTTGGAGCCAAAGCATAATATTGGTATGAGGCTATTGATGCTCTACTTGTTGCAGAAATATCATCGGCTCGGGTACCTATATCATGTTCAAGAGGTCTTCCCACTGATTAACCACTAATGGAGCATTCAATACATGTCTATCATGTAGAATTCCATGTCCGTTGACTAAGTTTCGACCTCATGAAAGCGAATCGCATCACGTGACCACTCTCGTACTAGATCTATACACTCAGGTGATTACCTCCATTCGAAACAAAGCATGAGACCTGTTGCTACAATCATGATGATGGAGCTAACAGCTGCTTAATGGCTGCTGATACGTCTGTCTTTCGCGGCGTCACGACCGTAACAAACGCAAAATTGCTCACTAGGTATAAGCGCCAACACCAACGATAGTACGCTAGCGTCCGTGTTGCTAGTCAACAATGCGCTCGAATTAACTCCGCCACGTTCTGATCTGCCTCACTTAGTAGTTTAAAGAAAGTCGACGTCCTTATGATAGATTACGGCCGTTTGATCATTTATTGTCGAATAGACAATAAACATGACGAATTCTTCCAATATGCCAGGCGGCTCGATGTCTGGCATGGCTTCTGTATTCTCGGTTGACACTCATGTTACTCTGCTGTTCACGGACTGGACGACAGATACTGCCCCAGCTTATGCTTTTACTGTCCTCTTTCTCTTCACTCTTGGACTGTTCCTGCGTTTCCTAGGAGCTCTTCGGTCACAATTTGAACGAAGATGGGATGAGCAGGTCACCTTTGCCCATGTTCAGAGACATAGGCACAATGCATCCGATTCGAGATATAAGATTGATACACAAGAAGAATTTCAACCACTTAGCCCGCTACCGCCTACGTACACCAATACACACAGTGAGAAGCCTTTACGGAACACAAGGAAGTTTTGGGTGGCAAGGGGTACTTGGAGTGCAAAGCACGATATCATTCGGGCAATATTTGAATTCTTGCGGGCTGTGATCGGATACGTGCTGTGAGGAACATAATGGTTCATGAATACTTTCTCATTGCTGACATAAAGTAGAATGCTTGCGGTCATGACATACAACGTCGGCTTCTTCCTCGCAGTCACCGGAAGCGTTCTTCTAGGAGAATTGTTATTCGGGAGGTACACTCATCACGGTGGGCAATGGCAAGAGGGTGGTTGTCATGAATGAGGTGTCACATCGGTCAATGAGCCTCGTGGTTGCTCCTGCCTATATAGACGGGTATGTCTGATGACTTACATCATACCATCCTGTTTCAAAGGGCCATATGCACGCTGACTTCAGCTCGAGCTGTATTGCTGATTTTATGAGCTACGGTTCGGTTTGCGCAACCTTCTACAACTGTTGCACAGGTCATAGACTCGGCACCTCCGGATACAAGCTTTACTACTATCACCACGATGTGGCACAAGGGTCCTCTCGCATTCATCTAGTGAGTGAGAAGTCTATTCAAGCACTAGTCATTTCCATCGGATTCAAGCCGTACAGTCGTAACGAGTCATACAACTTCGTGATGATTCGAGAAATCACAAAAGAGACATTGTGTGCCGATTGAAATCCCATAGGGCTAGCACAGTGGCACGGTTGGTTGACGAAATACCAGGAGAAATTGAAAGTCTATTTAGTAATTGCTTGGTAAAAAAAACTTCCGGACGGTTCAAAGCTGTGAAACGCCTTTCCAGTTGCGAGCATGGCTGTATAACAAGATGAAAAGAACTATTTCTCGTGCTTTGGTTTGAACTTCAGATCCTCAAAATCCGCAGGTCCACTTACAGACACCCGGCAGCCGTTGATATCTGGCCGATCGAGAAGTTTCTGGTAATTTTTTCCAAAGTCTGAGGCCTTCATCGCACCTGATTTCTCTGCTGACTCGTCGACCTCAACCCGCCCGTTCAACCAGACTTCATTGAAACGGACATTTGTTCCGCTAAGCTCGCGGGTTGCAGCAGCAACCATAGAGAAAAGTGCGCCTTGCGTCATGGCTGGCATGGGGAAAAAACCAAGGTCACCTTGAGAGCCCGTGCATAGAGTGTAGCTGCTGCTTGGATAATTTTGTTCTAGCAAGTAAGGTATGGTTGCACGGTACGCGACTGTGAGCTGTCAGATATCTTAAATTTCTACGAGCATTGTGGCATGACTTACAAAAGTTCGACTCAAAATTCTGAAGCATCGAGGCACGCAGCGTCTTGGTATCAAGTTTTGGCAAGGGAGTCATTTGATATGCTCCTCCCGCTATATTGTATGTCAGTAATGTGAAATACTGTCATTTCAATGAACTGACCGGTGGAGTAGACATGCTGGAACGAGGGAAGTTTCCCCGTCTTAACTTGGTCGACCACAGACTGTACGCCTGTGTCGCTCATGATGTCGGCTTCGACGGTAGTGATACCCTCCTTTGTTCCGATGTGATGGAACAGCTTGTTTGCAGAAGTCTCATTCCGAACAATAGCAAGAACTTTGCGACCAGCTTTTAAAGCTCCATGAATTGCTGCAACACCAATGTTTCCGGTTGCGCCGATGACTAGGACTGTCTCCATGATTATTCAAGCTTTCAAGTATTCGAAGGATATGGACCGAGAAATGGAGGAAAATCTATACTGAAGATGGTCTGTAACTTTGAAGACAGCATTTCTTATATATACTGATGCAAGATGCTTAGCTACACTACGGTAGAGTACAAAAAATTAAGGCAACAATCCATCCCAAGGTCCACAATGCATCGAACATGTAAGCATTGGTAATCTGGTGAAGCGAAATACCGAGTACCGATATCTCTACAGTCTTCGGAGACCCTGAGTCTAACGAGAAATATAACCCAATAGGTATGTTACACTTGCCAAGCATTTCGAACCCTAGCGGAGAGCTGACAAATGTGCAGCTCTACCGCGACTTAACAAGACGCGAAGGCCCCGAGAGCTGAAACGACTTAATCTATGATCTACACCATTACGTCATTACGATATTGCGGAGGGATATCCCTCCGCTGCACCGTTCTAGATTCTTGACCTAACGAAAGATCTATAATTTGCGAGCGGAACTAGCTATTATCGGCTCGCAATGTACATTCTTTATTTAAGATCATTGATAGAAAAGACAACATCGCAAGTATTGTCTCATTACGTTTTATATGATGGCGTTGATGTTCCTGTATAGATATACATTCACCTGCATGCGCGCAGGCACGAGCCTTTTGAAGCACATGTGTTCGAACATGCTTATTGCTTGCTTACGTTATAGCTTGGAGCCCGCCTTAAAACGAATCAGACCGTCTTGTATCGTACTCGCGATATGCGTACCTGTCTCATAATCCCACATCCTACTCGTGTGTAGTCCTCGTCCACCTGACGCCCTTGTGAACCAAGACTCTTGAACGAACCATTTACGTCCGTCCTTGTCGCCCTTCCCTGGGTTTTCAATATTGCATAATGGAAGCGAACCGGAATCAAATAGCGTTGGATCAGCATTTGGATGATTGATGCGAGGTTCTGGTGGCATTATAAGATCTTTTATACCGACGTGGAATATAACCGTATGAGACAGGGACGCCATGCGGGTGTAGTCTCGAGAAAGTGAGAGATGATTAGGGATGATGAACAGGGAATTGCGGTCTGACGCATACAGATGTGCGCATGCATGAAGATTTGCCTCCCTTGTCAATGAGAGCGCTGAGCCGGAGGCTGGAGGAAATGGCGCCGTGGGAAGAGGTAATGAACCTCGCAACGAGTAGAAGATGAGTTGCCGACGGTCGATAGGTGCGCGACTATCGTTATACTTTTTCATCTCTGCTTTTCGAAGATGCAAACCACCTATCGGGTTGAAGTGATCCGGATGCTCCGCTAGGTACTTCTCTCGAAACCACGCCGAATCATTGCTAGGTGCTGCATCGTGCTCCATTGGCTCATCTTCCTTCCCTTCTAGAACATCGCGATACTTCTTTTTCAGACTAAACCTGTCCTGATAATCGAATGGCGACAACTCGTCTCGTTTGAAAGAGCAGGTGCAGGTGAACATTGTACCTTTTTCCGCGGCTTGAGTAACGGTAACAGATCGAGTGCAATAATTATAGCCATCTCGTATTTTGTGGACTGTATACACGAAGTGTTCAGATGGGCGTCCTCCCAGAGTAAACCATCCGGTAATGTTCTATTTTCACGTCAATTACCACAATTCAGCTATGCAGTTTCTTCATGATAATCATACGTGAATGAGGAAGCCCTCGTCCACAGTCTGTGCAGCTGCCCATGCAGCTTGCGCATAGACATGTCCTCCATACGTTCCATTCTCTCCTCCTGTTGGTGAGTAGGCTTTCGTGATTGACCGAAATGTTCTGTTGTCGACTTTCTCTAACTCCATAACCTGGTCGAAGGGAAGAACGCGCCGCTGTTCATCAAAATAGGGCCTAGGAACCATTTTGCAGAGTGATTCCCAATCAATCTAGAGAACTAAAAATGAGATGCTTTGTAAATGCTACATCGTGTTGCTTGATTGCGTGAATAGAATGGGGGCGAGTAAGTTACCTCGGTTCGGTTCGAGAGGATGGGGAAATGAGATCCGAGTGTCTACCGAACCATCACCGCCCAGTACAAGCATCTACTAGTCATGCTTAAATGCTCTATTCAGTATGAGAACACAGGACATATTGGATTATTTTTAGAACTCACTGATTAGCGGTACAAATTCTACAAGGTGGTTCTGGATGCTAATTGTCAGCTAGCCTCATTCCTCGCCTTATTTCCTTTCTCGAAGCTGAAAACTTTGAAAGCAAATAGCATGTTTCTACTTCCTAACTTTCTAGAACTCCTGTTCTACATTGTGTATGGGAACCTAGCAAGCTTTTTAGTCCGGTAAAGGCACTAGGGCATCAAGGTAGCCATCCCCTTCCTCAACTCTCACTAACATCCAGCTCCCAGCGTCGAATGATGCCCTCACAGCCGTGGCACCAACGCTTAGCACTTCGTGCATACTCATGGGTCGGACTCCTCATGGATCAATTCGGTAGGATAGAGATTTCTTAATATTATGCTACCGTTGGGCCCCATGCCACTACGCCCCAAAACAGATTGGTCGTTATCTGCCTGGTAAGGAAGAACAATAGCCTTGTTCATTCGTTCAATTTTCAACTCGCACACATCCACAAAGCCTTTTATTTTATGGAGATCGTTATGATTCAAAATTAATTTTCGTCCGATATGTCGCGAGGACTTGTACTCATTAGCTGCAGGATATATCACTCAACATTTATCGTGTGAATTAGAGTGTATACTTAAATCCAATACCACGATCCTCTCCAGCATAACCGTTGTCAGTCACACCTTCACTCTCTAGTTTCGCCTTTATCTTATCCCTGCGAGAGAGCAGGAAGTAAATGACTAGAATACCGCCACAAGCAAAAGCTTCCATGCCGAGTGATATTGAATTTCCCATCATGTATCTCGGTCCGTCGCTAGATGGGTAAATCTGACTAGCGACAGCACCTGATATATTTGCAAGTGATGCAAATAAAGGAATGCCAACTGAGCGTTTATCATCGGGCGCGAGATTGTTGCTGACCCAGGTCAAGAGAGTAGCGTTGTACGGGTAGATACCAGCAGCGCAGAGAAACATGGCTGCGTAGCCGACCGCTGTATTGGGTGTTCCAACGACCATAGCATAACCTAGCACACACGGAAGTGGTGCTATGAAAGCTATAAGTGCTCGCTTATTCAGCTTATCGGATAACGTAGTCCATGAGATGAGAGTGATGGATGCGAGGATATAGGGCGGTATCGAGAGGTAGTTCGCCTGCATGCCGGTATGACCCATACCCTTCAGAATTGTCGGCAGAAAAGTGCTGAATCCAAAGAGAGGGATGCTTGATGCGAACAACAGTGCAGCAGCGAGGTACACAAACGGGTCTGTGAACGCACGTCTCGCCAGGTTCCAGCTGAATCCGTCGGGGCCTTTAAATATGGCCTCTCGCACTTTCCGTGCCCGCATCAACGCCTTCTCCTCTTCATTTAGAAACCAAGCGCTCTCGGCAGAGCGCGGCAGCGTAAAGAACATAGTAACGCAGACGACGAATGAAATACAGCCCTCAATAATAAACAGCCATCGCCAAGCGGCAAGTCCGAGTCGATCGCCCATCAGCTGAATACCATATGCAATCAGACCACCGAAAGCGCCACTAATGCAAATGCTCATGTAGAGAAGGGACACTCGTTTCCCTTGACTGCTCCTATCCCAAATAGTAGACTGCAAGAAGGATAGAGAAGGAACGAGGCCACCTTCGGCGGCACCTAGAAGCAAGCGCACCGCGATTGCTTGAGCGTAGTTGTTGATGAAACCAGTGCCCAGCGTAATAACAGACCATGAAATGAGTGCTACGGCAAGTACTTTGTTTGCTCCAAAACGTTTGACGGCCATTACCCATGGAACCTCGCAGAGAACATAGGTGGCGTAAAATACAGTGCTGATGTTATTGAACTGAGTGCCGTGGAGCCCAAGGCCCTCCTCGAATCCAAATACGCGCGCATTGCCTATTGAAATTAGCTTAGATATTCGCTGAACGGGGTTTGCATCATACCGATGTTGCTACGATCTAGAAATGAGATCAAGTTCAGAAGCATCATTTGTGGTAGAAGCCATTTGTCAAACTTGCGAAGCACTTTTTTCTCGAGCACAGGATCAATGTAGGGGACTACATCACCTGCTCTATGCTCGCTAGACGCATCTGGTGATGAAGGACCAGAGAACTCCTTGACGTCCACCTGCTTCTCGAGATCTGCCATTTTACGATGCAACCCGCTTTTCTAGGCTCAAAAATGTGTGAGGAATGGCGAAACCCAAATAAAATGCTTATTCTACGCATGTTGATGGGGGTTTTGATGTACTTCTATAGAGGACTATCGATTTCTATGACGGTAACGGCAATGCGATGCCTATCAATTGTGGAGCGTCGCACATCCACTCCGACGGAGATGCGCGAGTCTTGTCGATGCTTCAACGCGACTTGGCGATCCTTTAGAAACCTTGAATAAAAGAAGAGCATATCTACTGATAGAAGGATGCATATAGGTGGGGAGTCACTGATAAGTCATTCACGCCAAGGCGGCGATCTTCGGTATCTTTGATCCGACGTCAACCAATGGTCTAAGATCACGACTCAACGCTTAAAGGCGATCGGCACGGGCGCTACGTCCGATATAGGGCTATCTCTAGTATTCTCACTAATATTTGCAGGCTCGAGAGAAATGCTGGCTGCAGCCAGTATTGCTACAATCATCAGACATCATGAGTTCTATATCAACCGGGATTCCCTCATGGCAGCAGCGCGCTGAAGATAAGAGGAGGAGGATCTTGTCACAAGTTCCGACGGACTTCACTCATGAGGAGCTTACCCATACGCTTGAAGATGCAGCATCGGTACAAGATGTAGCCTCTAAATACCTATCGCCTGTTGAGCTGGAAATAACCGCCCTAGATGCTGCTGCTCTAGTTTCTACAATTGCAAAAAAGGAATATACAGCGGTTCAGGTTCTAAATGCGTTCACTCATAGAGCTGCCATCGCTCATAAGCTGCTGCACTGCTGCCTCGACATTCCCTACCAAGCAGCATTAGCACGCGCAAAACAATTAGACGAGCATCTTGAGAAGACGGGCACGACTGCCGGGCCACTCCACGGCCTGCCAATTTCAGTCAAAGACCAGTGTCGACTTATTGGAACCGAAACAACCTGTGGGTTCATATACCCACTCGGCACTACCGACAATGACGACGCAGTGGTAGTAAAGATCTTGAAGAACGCTGGTGCTGTCATCTTTGCAAAGACGTCTCTTAGCATAGGTTGTATGTGGGGTGAGACAGTAAACAACATCTTAGGCCGAGCATGCAACCCCTTCAACCGCACATTTTCCTGCGGTGGCTCGAGCGGTGGTGAGGGAGCTCTTGTTGGATTCCACGGTAGCCCCATAGGCATTGGATCTGACTTGGGAGGCTCAATCAGGAGCCCGTCTGCATATCAGGGTCTTTATGGGCTGAGGCCTACCAGTGGACGCATTCCATATTATCGTATGCTTAACTCAATGGAGGGCCAAAATACCATCCTATCTGTCGCTGGTCCAATGGCAACTTCTGCCGAAGCAGTGGAACTGTTCACAAAGACTGTCGTCGACGCTCAACCATGGCTGGATGACCCTGGATGCCTACCTCTTTCGTGGAATCAAGCTGCTCTTGATGATGTTGCCTCAGGGAGAAGATTGCGCATTGGGTTGTTTGAATGGGATGATATATGCCTTCCCCAACCGCCTATTCGAAATGCTCTCAAGGAAACCGCAAAGGCTCTGGAAGCAGCTGGGCATGATATAATACCTTGGAAGATCGATACCAAGACAGCTGTGGGACTCGTGCTCAACGTATTTAGAGCGGACTGTGCAGGGGTATGTATCGTTGCCCTGGAGACATTCTTTGATGAGTCTTGCTGACTTTCCTACTCAATTTGAAGGACATACATAGACAATGTGCAAAGTCTGGTGAGCCTCCTATGGAGTCTGCATGCGACAGGGAAGGACTGCCTTACACGCTTCTCGAATATTGGGATCTTGCAATGGAAGTGCAAGACTTCAGAGCTACTATCATGAAGCAGTGGAACGACACTGCCGGAAATGGACTTCCCCCAATGGATGCCTTCATCGCCCCCGTCAATCCTGCAGTAGCACCTCGACATGGAGATTACTCCAAGGTTCGATATTTTGCTTACACCGCGACAGCTAACATTCTGGACTATTCTGCTTGCACACTCCCTGTTGGCTTTGTCAGGCCCGAGACTGATCTGGCGGACGATGCAAGTTTGACAATAGATGCTGCCGGGAATCCGTTGCCGCCACCAACTTGTGAAAGGGACGAGACGATCCGCAGAAAGTACGACCCAGCCACTTACGCAGGAATGCCCGTCACACTTCAGGTAGTGGGGAGAAAATATGAGGAAGAAAAGGTTATTGGAATTGTGAAGGTGATCTCCAAGCTACTAGCGAAAACTTCCTCGTACTAGATAATTCCGACCATTCTGATAGCTCCTCCTCGAATTTCAATAGCTTCATGTTTGACTGATACCATGCCTTCAGACCGGTGTTTATGCCTGACTGATTTTCCGTGCATCTATTTCTGTCCTCTCGTCGTGAATTATGCTCCAAACTTCTCATTCTTCTGCAGATGGTCCCTTCTTCTCCTGTTTCGCAACCTTTTTCATCTTCTTAGCCTTCTTGCTCTTCGCCCGAATACGATGGCGACCCTTCCCTTCCTCCTCCCCATCAGCATTATCTTCACTTTCTTCATCGGGGTTCTTCACTGAAGCCATCGCCGTCATCTCCGCATTCTTCGCCTCGTTCACGCCCGCACAGACTGCCACCCTCCCCAAAAACTGGCGATGCACGTCACGTTCAAGCTCGTCCAGCAAAAGCCCGAGGCCTCCTTTTCCTTTTATCTCTATCGGCGCCTCTTTCCTCAAGGTATCAATTAGCCAGACAGCACCTTTCTGGAATGCCACTAAAACTGACTGATCCCCCTTAATTGTCTTCTGCATTACTTTTGGGGGCGTCTTGACGTTCCAAAAGTGAAGCCATCTCAAGCAAGCCTCCGTCATATGACAGACAGTGTAGGCAGAATGATCAGTAATAAGGGCTCGGTTGGCGTACTCAATGCCAGCGTAGAATGCCATAAGAGGATTGCCGGTGAACTTAGGGTCGTAGAGTGCTTCGTCCCAATCAGGCCATTCGATGACGGCAGCTCCTGGTACGAGCGAGGGTTGAAATGAACTGTGGCCGAGTTGTGGGGGTGGAATGAGGGCGTCAAGGGGATCTGGGGAATCCATAGCAGTGGTGGAGTTAGGTTCCATTACCGTAGTTATCGCGTTGCTAGAGACTCTGATATTCCCAATTGGTAGGTTATTGTGAGAAAGAAGGCTAAGACTTCTAGGTAGACGTATTCTGATTGTACTGGGCTTTCCCCGGTGAGAGGAGACTTAGGCGAATGTTACTATAGCGGTGAAAGCAGTTTGGGAAGGTCAATCCTCTCACTATATGTGGCGAATGCATGGCCCAAGAGACGTGAAGATTTTTATGCAATTCTATTTTGGCAGATTATGCTCGCAGTGTCTACTCCCTGCCTTTTGTTGTATGATAATTGGAGAGTATCTCCGTTTTGCTTTACCGACGAACACATTTCCCGTACATCATCTTAAAGCGTAGGCCCTCTCGACACGGAAAAGTGATGATTCATTCAAGTTAAGCTTGGTAGTTCGTATATTATTTTTCTTTGGGACTATTCGGTGGACTACCCATCCTTCATGATATACGGACCTCTCAAGCTGTGGAATTGTTGATGCTTTAGGGTTCACAACCATCGAATTCACATGAGGGGAAAGAAGGAAAAGAGGGACAAACACCAATTCTGTGTCAAGCTTTGATACAAAGTCCCAAGAAATCAAATGAACACTAAAAGAATGTAGGAATGTGATGCCATATCATACCCGCCTCGGCTCTACTTTCCCTACCCGCCTAGCGCCCCCACCCAAGCGACCCCGCGGTCAGAAAGCACCAATACCAAAGCTCACAAAACAAATCAACAACGATACAAAACCTAAAACCCAAAGTTTCACTCCTCTCCAACGACCCTAGCCTCCTCTGCTCTCATATTTCAAAACAGCAGTAATGCCTAGTTTGTACGAAAACGCCCTCGCCGCCATCGATGCCGCACATGCCCTCGACCCAAAGAAGATAACCGTCGACGGCAAGGAAGTTCCCTATGAACTGCACTATGCACGGAAATGCACAGCGTACCTCGAAAAGCGCGCTCCCGAAGCCTCAGACGCCCTCCGCCTCGCTATTCGCGCCCAGCATCTCCGTCGCTGGGAAGTCCCCCGTGACACGTATCCAATGACGCGAGTGGGATATCACACATGGCGCACGCACCTTAAGAAGCGACAGGCGGACATCGTGTCTTGCATCTGCGACGAGGCTGGGTATCCGATAAATATCACAAACAGGGTCGCGAGTCTAGTGAAGAAAGAGGGGCTGAAGGACGACGAGGAGACGCAGATACTGGAAGATGTCGCGTGTTTAGTCTTTCTAGATGATCAATTTGATCAGTTCCAGAAGGAGCACGATGAGCAGAAGATTGTGACGATATTGCAGAAGACATGGGGCAAGATGACAGACAAAGGACATGAATTGGCGTTGCAAATTCCCATGACTGAGGCGTGTCAAGAGCTGGTCAAGAAGGCTTTGGCGGGATAGTCTGAACTCTTTTGATTTGATCTGGTATGCTATCTGAAAGTGGAGAGCGGGGAAGCTATGTGGGATATCTCAAATTATGCCGATGGAAAGAAGTCGCTCGTTGTTGTGCGTTATATGCAGGAGAAGAGTGCGCTTGACGGCGACGACAATATTTTGGTTGAGGGGTGATTAGGCGCCGCCCTCCCTCTTCGCGTACTCCTCCTCGATGCGCTCCTCGTATAAGCGTTCCGCCTCACGTTCGGCCTCGGTCTTCTCCGTATGTGTTGCCGACGCTACGCTCTGCGTTGACGGCTTCTCCACCTCATGTGCCGTGTTGGCGGAGGCCGAAGTGGTAGTCTGTGGGAATGATTGTTCCGTAGTAGAAGGCATTGGGACCGGCATTGTGAAAATTGAAGAGAATGTGTGTAATATATGAATCGAGATTGGTCTTGTTCGCAGGCAGGAATTGGCTCAGATCTTCTGTTGGTTGGTATGTACACTATATAGTGGGAGGGTGGCTACGTCATGTGGCAGTGCAAAAGTGGCTGGAAGATTCTTCCTATCACATGATCCCGCCGCATTGAAGCTTAATGATTGTTCTAGAATCAAGACTTCACGTGGGCTATCATGTGTTAAAGCTACCGCAACAATATTCTACATAGTTCGTCTCGTTCACTAGTAGATCTACTACCCACATAACCATCCATCTATTTCAAATTCGAGATGATCTGAACGGGAATGACCACTTTGTAGATTGATAATACAAGAGCATGCAAAAAAGGATGAGAGCATGGCTGTACACAGAATCAGGGCAATATGCGTTCGCTCGATCGGTAGTTTTTATGCGTACAAGACGCCGGTACGAGCAAGAGAATACAAAGCAAAACGGACCTTCACAACGTCCTCCCAACCGGTGCTCTACGTATTGCCGTCATCCCCGCCACCGTATTTCCTAACAGCGATGGTCCAATAGGCGCCGATATTCTCCTCTTCCTCTGCCTATCTAACCCGTAATTTTAGTGAGGAGAACCATGGGACAGGTATCGGAATGTTTCTTCGAGAACGCTTCAAAAGCCCGTGCTCGACGCTCTCTGTACTTCTGTTCTTTATTCTCGAATGGTCTGTCTGCTGAATGGGTATGTCATGGCAGCTAATGCAACGTTGAACGGCAGCGGAGGCCCAACGGGATACCTGCACGGCAGAAATGGGCTTTCCACACCCAACTGCTCTCTTTATGGAAGATGGTCTTTCAATGCCAATAGACCCCTTTAAGGAGCAGCTGGTCTGGAGAGAAAATCCAAGAGCGGATCAGGAGGAGCTTGCTGTTGAACCTGATGTTGTATTACGTTAGTAAGTCTATAGAAGAGCTGATATTCGGACCATATTGCGCTTGCTCAAGGCTCAGACTTGCCTTTTACACTTTTTGAGGTCATCGACTCCAAGGGCTTATATTGCACATACCATCAGGCAAAAACCTAATGGTAGAGGCGCAAAGGAGCATCCTGATGTCTCCCCCATTTGGGTCTATTATGGGGGCTCGCCCCTAATCATCGCCAGCAAGAAAACAAGGAAAAGAAAAGTTGACTTACATTTCTAATGTTTGTTATGTTAGAACTTGAGTGCCTTTCGTCTTCCCGGTCACCATTTTGGCAGTGCGGGCCCCAAATTGGATTGCCCGTTTCTTCTCAGCTGCAACGCCCTTCATGCCAAGCTCCCAAGCAAGTAGTCTTAGAATCCTCTTCGCAGGCTCAAGAAATTGAGCTGGATCATCTGATGTTTCCGATTGGGGGCTCCCAAAATCGCATTTAGCACGAACTGGAAGTTGCAGTGCGAAGGCGATGAATTCCTCATCAAGAAATGGAAATCGGACTTCTTTACCAGAGTCACTGATGACGCGGTCATCACGACCGAGGTTGCGCTTCCCCAGGCGGTCAAAATCAAGCCGAAGCTCTTCGATTAGGCCCGAGTAGCCTAGACGAGAAAAGGCTACTGCATGTCGCCCATAACCACCAAACAGCTCATCGGCGCCTAGACCTGAGAGGAGCACATGTGCATCAGTAGTGTATGGAATTGATGCACCTATTGAATCGCGAATGATACCTTGGCCTCTTGATGCAAAGTAGAGTGCATACGATATGGAGAGATCCATTTCAGTATTATGGGGATACATAAGAGTCATGACCTTTCTGCGGTATTTCACGGTATCCGTGTATGGAACATTAATCTCTACGAACCGCCATGAGCGGCTTGGACAGGTCTGCACAAGTTCCGCGTAGGAGGCTCGTCCCGTGATGCGATCGGGGCATAGCTCGTAAGGTGAGATGTTTGGCCCTAGGTTTCCATGCACCCGCGGATTCTCGAAAGCTACGTTTAGCAAGTCGACGCTTTCTTCGGGGGAGAGAACTTCATGTATTAGGCGTGCTAGAAGGGTGCAGTCGACGCCACCAGAAAATAAAACTGCGATTCTAGCCCCCGTGGTAGAGGAATTTGGATATTCAATGTCCGTCGCTTCTCGGACATGTTGTATTCGGAGTTTGATAGACTCTATGAGGGATTCTCTGAGCTCGCGAAGAGCATCAGAATATGAGGATCGCAAAACCTCATCCAGGGATTGGTTTATGGTAGGAAATGGGACGTCCTGATCAAGTTAGCTATGGCCTTTACACGAAACCGCCACCTACAAAAGTGATATCATCTATTGGATCGTCTCCGAGACGCCGATGGGGAATATGAGTAACGGAAAGTGGTGATTGGCTTGGCGTGCCGTTGAGGGTCACGGCATAGATGCCATCGGCCTCGACCTCAGACCACGAATCGCCATTTACATTATCACAAACGCTAGTGAGAGTGAGTTCGTTGTTGGAGGTATGCTTTTTCAACAGTGAACGCCTCCCGAGGCAGTCTCTGCCATAGAACACATGGCGACTTCTTGCATCGTAGAAAACGAACGCGAAGGGGCCTCGAATTGTGGAAAGAGTGCTAATGACACGTGCCACCATCTGATCTATGGAAAGATCTAGATCCGGGGTACTTGAGGAGAGTAAAGCATCAAGAACAGCTTGGGAGTCGTTGCCGTCAATCACCTGACCGGCAATGCTCCAGGCTTCGCCATTCCAGCATAAGATAGATCCGGAGTCGTCATCTTGAAGGGGCTGCTTTGTCACACTTGTACCTCTGAGAGAGAGTACCGTGGACATAAATGTAGCATGGAGGCCATTGGATTGTGTACCTTCGTCATCGTGGTCTGGTCGAAGATGTACGCGATGGATCCCCTGGCTGTCAGGTCCTCGGTTCCTAAGAAGATTCTCGGTACTTGTATGAGGTGCGGCAAATTTGTTATAGGTAAGAGAAAAGAAAATGCCGCACATAGTAGTGGGGAAGAAAGGATGATATTGAAAAATTGGCGTTGAGGTTGAGTTTGTAGTGTCTGTGCCGCCAAGATATTATCTGTCCAGGGTCTTCCTACGCGACGCTAGTACATTCTTGGATAGCTTGCCTTCCCGGCATCTGAAGAAACATCTGATGTCATTGAACCAATACAACACCTTATTCACCAGAATTAAGATGCATATACGGTATACAGGGCCTTCAAAATCTGCTCCTGCATTAGCCGGATCATAGGGGCAAAGAGAACTTGGGCGTAGATCAGTCTACGTGCTATAATAGTCGATGATCCTGAACTCAACTGGTACTTCCCGTCTGACGAGATCTTTATTACATCTCAAAAGTTTACCCTCACACTTAGGCATATGTATGCCTCGGGCTTGTCGATGCTCAAGGCACATCTTGAGGTGGGAGGTGCTAAGTGTACTGGGGTAGAGCGTGGCCGAGAAATGAGCGTACGAGAGACGAAGTGGCTCGGAACTTCTCAAACGCCGACTATGGCTTGGCTATGCGAGTGGGACCCTAAACACCAGCACGACGCAACACAGCCCAGCAACATTCCTGGCCCCTGAACATTCGCGCATTCTCTTCAGAGGGCTCTCTCAAGTCCATGGACGATTTCTGAGTCGATCTCCCATCTCCGATTGTCGCAGCCGGACGACGGTCTATGTCTCCTCCGAACGCGACGCCGCAACCCATCGAAGCCCACCATGACCCGCAGGAGCAGAAGCTAGATAATGGATCTGCCGGGGAGGAAGTAGAGGCAGCAAAGCTGCCCCTTCAATCTACACCGGAACTATCAAGTCCATCAGGGGACTCGGGAAAGCCTGAGGCTGATAAACATGACGCGGGGCAGCCTGCAGAGCCTCGGGATGAGGTCGAGGGAAAGGAAGAGCTACAGGTTGTGAAACAGAAGACTGCAGAGGAAGAGAAAGTAGGGCAGAAAGAGACACGCCCAGCAGAAGCACATCGTGACGTGCCATCACAGACTTCACAGGAGCAACAACTAGGTGCCACTGCAGAGTCGCCGGTAGACATAGCCAATGCGATGGAGACAGAGCCGACTGTACAAGCCTCGACACCGCCGTCCGATCTCACTCACGCACCTCAGACTGCTGGCAAACTTCCCATCCGCTCGCCGTCGCCTCCTCCCCCACCCCCGAAGGACGACAAGTACCTGTCCTCTAGCAATGTTCCTAGCCGTACAACATCACCCGTTTCACAAGGCAAATCAAGTGGAAGAAATTCGGAGGATGCAGATGCCGCTGCGTATGCGTCCAAGTATGAAGGTGGCGAAGATCTGGTGGATGACTCACGTTCTGAGATACAGAGCATCATGGAACAATTCGAGCACGGTCACGGCGGGCCTGGCGCCGAAGAAATCATGTCTCCACGCCTCGAGATTGCCCAGCCCTTGCTAGAGTCGCCCATTTCACATCCGCCAAGGAGGTCTAGCCTGGTGCCTGTCGATAAGCCTCTACCTACTCCCATCGAAGGACCCTCTCCTGAGTCACCATTGCAATCGCCGCCCCCACGTACCTCCTCTCTATATCGTGTCGGCACCAATACCTCCCTAAATGAAGTCTCGTCGCCAAGCGCGCATGCGCCACAGTACCAAAAGCCTGCGCCTCCCGCGCCAGATCCTGAACCTGACCTACCCTTTGACTTCCATCGTTTTCTTGAACAGCTCCGTCATAGGACCGCTGACCCGGTGGCTAAATTTCTGCGGTCATTCCTTCTTGAATTTGGCAAGAAGCAGTGGATGGTACACGAACAAGTGAAGATAATAGGGGACTTCCTTGAATTTATTAGTAAAAAAATGGCCCAGTGCGATGTATGGCGGACCGTATCTGATGCCGAATTTGACAACGCCAGAGAGGGCATGGAGAAACTAGTGATGAACAGACTATACTCACAAACATTTTCTCCCGCGATACCACCTCCAGAACCCGTGCAACATTCCAAAGGGAGGCGGAGACAGGAAACACTTGGGCCTGGCCGACGAGGTCAACATCAAGAAGATGTGGAGCGTGACGAGGTGCTTGCTCAGAAGGTCCGCATATATAAATGGATTCGAGAAGAGCATCTTGACATCAAACCAGTCGGGGACAAGGGCAAGAAGTTCCTGCATTTAGCCCAGCAGGAATTACTGAAGATCAAGAGCTATCGAGCACCGAGAGATAAGGTGATCTGCATCCTCAATTGCTGCAAAGTCATCTTTGGTTTTCTCCGGACTTCAAAGTCAGACCAATCTGCAGATGCTTTTGTGCCTCTCCTTATCTATACAGTGCTTCAGGCGAACCCCGATCACCTCGTCTCTAACGTCCAGTATATTCTTCGTTTCCGTAATCAAGACAAACTAGGAGGAGAAGCGGGCTATTACATTTCTTCGCTCATGGGATCCATCCAATTCATTGAAGGGCTCGACAGGACCTCATTGACCATAACAGACGAAGATTTCGAGAAGCATGTCGAAGCTGCTGTATCAGCCATTGCAGAGCGCCACGAGAGTGAGCCTACCACCCCAGATCCAACATCACAACCACCTCAACTGCGGGTCCAAGCGAACCCTCCGACAACTCCTGGACATCGTCGCATGCCATCACCGCATTCGCTCCATTTATCGGAGAAATCAGCCCTTTCAAGACCAGAAGTCACACAGCGGAACTCATTAGAGGCCGAACGAGCCCAACCACGCCGCTCAACTAGTCTCCGTAGCGGCAAGAGCGAAGGTGACCAGCCGGTAGAAGAAGACAACGCCGCCGTAGCAGGCTTACTGCGCACCATCCAACGCCCGCTAAGTACCATCGGTCGAATATTCTCTGATAATGACTCCTCAACTGCATCTTCCTCCCATCCCACTACGGTTCCACAGCCAGCCAATACGCCTCGATTGACACCCCAGCCTCCACCCCCTCAATACCCTGGTAACGTTCCCCAAGAGCAAATGAACGAGAAGCAACATCGCGCTGCAGAAGAAGAAAGACACCGACAAAGGATGTCCGCCGAAGACGCTGCGGCTCGCCAAGCTTCTGCAGAGGCAGAAGAGGCGAGGCGGATACAGCGGCAAGAGCACAATGTTGTAGTAGAGACACTGGCGGGTATGTTTCCGCAGCTGGATCGGGATGTCATCGACGATGTCGTGCGGCTGAAAGAAGGACGGTAAGTCACCCTACTCTCATTATCTCGCCCGAAACTAACATCATGTTCAGTGTTGGTCTCGCGGTAGATGCATGCTTAGCCCTTGCGAACCCTTGAGCATTATTACCCCTTGATTTCAAAATGCATTTGCAGCATTATTTGAGAACGGAATATCATTATGAACATGTACAGCGTACCCAGATCGTCTTTTGGCGCGTTGCGTAGTAGCAAATTGCGCTGCTCTTCCCCCAGGAAGCGAGTCAGCTATACTAGTAGCGCTGAATTCAGATATACATTCAATCGAAAAGAATTTCTCTCGATCAGATTCCTATACCATTACCATGTCTTTCAACAAATTGCTCTGACTGATTGGATGACCTGCATTCTACCTTCCTCCGTTGAACCTGTGTCCCTATCAAGATGATGTCCTTTTTCCGACCGTGCCGAATTGTCGAGGCAGAGCATAGTGGCTCGGATCTTAAGGGTGCGGACCTTTCCATCGATTCGTGCTCTCACATTCTATTAGCTCTTTCCCCAATGATGCAAGCTAAGAGACCAATTTCGTCGGACTGCCTCTGCTCATCTCACGTCCTCATTGTTCAGTCGTGATGGTCGTTAAAAGACAGGGTAAGAAACATGGGAACGTGGACAGGTCCGTGACTGTCGAGGGTTGCCTTGGTGCTCTACCCTTTACCACAATTACTAGCATAGGCAAGGGGAGGGAGACTGACGTTGCACGAGAGGGGGATTGTACGGTCTGAGGATGCAGGTAATTTTGATCATGTTCAAATTCATAGAATTTAGTGCCCTTTATGCACTGATGAAATTCTCTACTATCAGTGCAAGCGATGAATCCCATCCCATTTTATACACCCTACGCCGACGCTTGTACATAAAATCATATAGTCGCTCCGGCTGACTCACTAGAATGATTAACAACTTTGCTAACTCCAACTCCCTTGGCTCTGACTTGGGTTTTGTGCTGGTCCACCAGTGCCAGGGGAGTGCGCTTGCGGCTGTGCTGATAGACCAGGCCCGTACACTAATGCCTGTCTTACTCTCCCCTCTGTTGGCTGTGGCATATCAGTGATCGGCTGAGAAGGCGGGGTAGTCCACTCGGGCATCTGGCTCTGGGCCGGTGTTGTGAACTGGCTCCCGTTGTACGGACTTGTTGAGAATGGACTTGGCTGTGTAGGGTATGCGGTCGGTGGTGTTGTTGGTAAACCCTGGGAGTACATTTGCTGTTGTGGAGATGTAGCAGGCATGGGAACCCAATGCTGGGGCTGATAAGCGCGTTGGGTTTCAGGTTGCGGCGGAGGAGAAGTATGTGGTGACATAGACACGGAGGAGCGGTGGTAGAGCTGGCCTAGGAGCACGGAGGACTCGCGATGGAAGCGATCACGCCAGTGAGTGAAACCAAAGCGAAGGCCGAAGCGGGACAGGATGGTCGTGAAGTCGTTGATTGCCGTTATGGCACGGGTAGTCGGGTCTTGTGGTATTGTTTGACCGTCTGAGAGCAGCGGCGTCGGAAAGGATGGCGGATGAACGGGCGGTGCTGGTGATAGAGGATCCTCCGATGTGGACGGAGGCGCGGTAGGAGCAGGCGGTGTGGGTGGGTTCGGGTCGAGGATAACATCGACATTGCGAGATAGTACATCAACGAACTGACGCCCAGTCATATATGCACGCATGGCGTCGTAAAAGGTGACTGGTGGTTTGGTGGCATTGGACGAGCCTGAGAGTTGCGCTAGGAGATTTGTCGAATATGCAATACAGTGCTCAAAGATGAGCCTCTTAGCGTAGTCTTGAATGTGCGGTACCCGTGGACTGGGCGATAGTATATACACATAGCTGTAGAGGAGCTCCAGCTCGAAAAATACCTTCAGTGCAGGTAGGGTACTTTGTGACATCTCTTGGAACCATTCGGTCATCTGGTTGTACATCCTCCAGATGAACGGGTAAGGATCCTGCCAGGGCTCACGGCCGGATTGGAAGAGGTCCATGTACCATTCCGACTGGATCTGGCGTATCCGGAAGAGGTCAAGAGCAGAATCGAACGTCTGTAGGAAGACATGAGTCTGTGGTGAGGAGTGCTTTGGCGAAGTGGCCGAGCCGTTGCGGAAGGGCAGGTGCACGTGGGCGGAGTCATCCGAAAAGGAGAAGGCGCGAGTCTGGACGAGAGACGTCGACCTACAATGTCAGCTGCAAAGATGGAGAAGAAACCTCTACAACGTACCTGTCCAACGAATATACACACCAGTACACCCTTCGCCGTATTTCGAGTTTGGCCCGCGAGATGGGCGTGCTTCTAGACGGGTCCTGATGGATACCGAGATCGACCATGGCACGAGACGCCGCCCCGATCAAGGTCCAGCTGTCAAAATGATGAGGGTCCATTGTAGCGTAAATCACAAGCAGAATCAGTGCTTGGATGCTGCTAACAAAACCAGGATGTAACACTTTTTCGGCGTGCTCCAGAGCGGCATTGACATGGCCGACTGCGTCCGAATACGAGGTGTCTCCGCGCTGTTCGGATTGCGAGAGACACGCAATGGCAAGCACCATCCGCACCACCCAGTAATCGAAGGCTGTTGCCTCGCTGTCCAGACGATATACGGCGTCGATACAACCATACAGTGTTGCCTCCTCGAAGATAGGCAGTAGAGTAAAGATGTTGTTCACATAATGTTGAATCAACGGATTTGCAGCAAACCTCTGCGGAAGAGCTTTGGTGAGACCAGCAGGCATAGGTTCCTTGGAGCTCGCAGACAATATCAGGCGAGCATATGACATTTCCGTGGTAAATCCATAGAAATCTCTCGCAGTGGCATTGACGGCGCTGGGTTTGTTAGTCAAATGTTTTCAGGCCCTTCACATCTCACTTACAGTAGACCAAAGTCGGACACTAACTCATCAATGTCTAGGGCCTCTTTTCGTCGCGCTGCGCGTTTGCTGACAGGCCTCACGGGCTTCACTGTCTCTACGGAAGTCCGGCGTGGGGTCGCGGAGTCGGCATCAAGCATCAAGACAGAAGACGATTTCCTCCTCGCTCTTTCCTCTGCAATCTTCTTTTCCAACCTCTCAACGCGGGCCTCTAAAGTGGCAACATAGCTTCTCTCCTTTCCACGGGCGAATTGGTCGTTCGTGCTGGAGCACTCAGAAGCACGGTTCGACTTTTCGCATGCTGTGCACGCGGGGAGCTTGCCGTCACACTTAATTTTGGCTGCCCGACATCTCTGGCAAGCCGCAACAGGTCTGCTCACGCGGAGCAGAGGTGTTTCCATCACCATCAGATCGTTCCCGGCCAGGGGGCACTGTTCGATATCTAGGAGCATGACGCACATCAATACACGGGACGGACGGCTTGGAGGCTAGACTAAGAGATTGGAAAAACGCCAAACGTGGAGACTAGGAAAAAAGGCTTTTTTGAAACAGGCATGGAGAAGGGACAAGAAAACGCTGAAAATACGAGGGCCCTGTGGTGGGACAGGGCTGAAAATTGTCGAGGCCATGGTACGAAAGCGCACTTACGAGCGTCGGGGCAGTGGCACCTCGCGGGATTAGTGTGGCAGGATCAGCTCAAGTGGATCTCGGAAGCAGAGAGCACGGATAGGACGTGGTTCTCAGCTCATGCGGATCGTTAAAGGTGCCGCGGTGCAATGGTGTTGAGGCGAGGGACAGGGCCTGCGGGGAGGCGCAGCGGCGGCTCAATGCACGCTCCGCCCACGCCGACATGCAGAGGACGATTGGCCTCACCGGCGGCGGGAGGAATTGCGCCTAGGCGTTCCGTCAGAGCCCCGCAGTTGTGTGGCAGACAGAGGTCGACTTCAGCGCGGTAGGGATCTCGCAACGCATACGCCAGCGGTGAGCGCCGCGTTCTGCTCGTTCCTGGCATGTCCCACCGGCTTCTCTGCCGCCCTGGTAGCCCTGGTGGCCGACGAGGCACAGGAGGCACAGCCTATCAGGCGGTCGCTCCCGCAGAGCGTACTAACGCCGGCAGACACAGCGAGCCTTTCTCCAACGGACCGACGATTCGAGCTAGCATTCGTCGACCAGCGCCTGTTTGTCAGCCTGGTAATGTGCCATACATGCCGCTGATTGGAGCCGAAGCGTATCGAGGCCCTCCCGGATGCTGTAATTTTAATCGGAGAACCGAACAAGAGCCGTCACTTCGCACATGCAACGAGAGGACATCGTCGACCGCCCCCCTTTGCCTGCCCACTGCATGCTTGGCCGTGCCACTGCGCCGGTGCCTCGACGACCTTTGCCAGACGACGACTCCACCTGCCAGACGGTCCTCTGCGTCTGCCGCCCTGTGATGGACGTGCGCGGCGCTACTATATTCGCTATCCTCCCCGCCGGACTTTGCTCGCGATTGATTTCTCGATATCCGCCACGGCGATAATGGCAGCGACCGCCTCACGCAGCAGCCAGCCTGGGCCGCCGCCGCAACAAAAGGAGGACATAACGCCGGCTTCGCCCAACAGAATCGCCCACACACTGACAGCCTGCTGCCGCTGTCGTACGGTAAGAGCCCCAGCGACCATCGCTATGATCCCTCGCGATTCTAAACGTGCGTCTGCAGCGCAAGACCCGATGCGACCCCGGACTACCGCGCTGCGGACCCTGCGAGCGTACCAATTCCCATTGCGAGTACTACGATCCGACCAAGGGCCGGAAGATACCCCGCAACTACGTCGTACACCTACAGCACAAGGTGCGTGAGCTCGAGAAGCAACTGGCCGATCTCGAGCGCGACGATGTGGAGCCTGATGCCGAGGACGTTATGCGCGGCGCAGCTGCCGTGAGAGTGCAAGACACGGACGAATCCAAGTTCCTTGGACCCTCAAGTGGCATCACTATTACGCGCCTGGTGATGCAGCTGGCGAAGCAATTCACCGACTCTAAGAGCATATCGGATATCGTGCCTGATGCCAAGTCGATAAAGGCAACCTTCGACCAGGAAGACGCCCGGCCGACTTCCAAGGTGTACCCGCTCGTGAGTGATGTTGCAGCTGAAGAACTGCCGAATAGAGATCTCACCAATCTACTGGTGGAGCTCTTCTACTGCAAAGGTACTTATATTCCGCTCTCCGCCCCGCAGGAAGCTAATGTTCCCAGTACACCCAATGTATCCCATGTTCCACGAGCCGACCTTCACCCAAGATGTGGAAGACGTATACCAAGGGTCATCTGATCCGTACCAGAACTTTTGCCTCCGCATGGTTATTGCAATCAGCCTACAGAAGATGGACACGCAATACGCAGGTTTGGCCGATAGCTACTACTTGGCTGCTTTGAAGTACTTCGAGGGTGCCATCAAGCCCATGAACCTGAAGACACTGCAATGCTTTGCCCTCATCGCAGGCTACTCGCTCCTCACACCGACACGAACAGCAGTATACTACATCATCGGTCTCGGTGTCAGGTTGTGTCAAGCACTAGGGCTACATGAAGAGAAGACAATAACCCGAGGCCCTGGCGGTCGACCAGCGGATCCGCTCGAAGTGGACATGCGTCGGCGACTGTTCTGGAGCATTCTCACCATGGAATACGGCTTGGCTCACAGCCTGGGTCGACCGAGTCACTTCGCAACTCGGCGCGAATACATCGATGTGAACTACTGCGAGCTCATCGACGATACATTCATCACGAAAGAGGGCCTACGACCTGCGCCGCAGCCCTCATTAAAAAAGTGGATCGCCATCCACTTCTTCAAGATGCGCATGCTGCAGCTGGAGATCCGCCGGAAGCTCTACCAAAAGAAGAGGTCGGAGCCGAAGGACGATCTTGACCCCTGGTTTACCGAGATGCAAGCCAAGATAGAAGCGTGGAGAGATACGAGCCCTGAGATGGACGGTGGTTCTGGGCTAAACAAAGTCTGGTGAGTTATAATCACACGTACCAACGTCCACACCACGCTCACAAGCACCCCAGGTTCATTGGACGATACAACACTATGGTGTGCTTTCTCTATCGGCCATCACCCCAAATCCCGAGGCCCTCCGTTAGGGCTGCTGTGCTCTGTTACGATGCTTGCCAGTACAACATCTACATGACGCGGAAACAAATCGAGACTAAGAGTGTCGATCTCACATGGATCTTCACCCAAGCCATCTTCATGGTGGTGAACGTCATGCTATGGAGCTTGTCATACTCGGAAGTGCGTCGCAGCCACAGTCGAGAGGAAGTCCAGGGCCACTTGAAGGTTGCGCTAGAGTCTATCGAATTAGCATCTGAACGGTGGCCAGGAGTCGCTTCTGCCTTGGAGTTGTACCACAATCTCATCGGGGCATGCATGAAAATATATGACAAAGATGGCGACATCCCCATCTCGGCATGCTCGCCCTCAGATAGCGCGTCGGTTGTCTCAAACAATATGGTGGACGGCATCAACCGATCCCGCACTACAAGCCCGGCGACAGCGTCGACTGCATCTGTGAGCACGCCTTCGGAAACTGTTCCGCCGCCTTTCGGTTATTTACCTACGAACCAGAACCAACCTCTTTTCAACTTCAACGCCCCACGCCCAAGTTCCTCTCCCGCGCCTCAGTCGGCATCCTTACAGACATCCCCTCAACAGATGCAACCGCAGCCATACATGGACACGAGCCCGAAAGTGTCAATTGAACACAATCTCCCAGCTTTCAACTACCCACCAACGACACAATTCACCCCTCTGCCCACGACATTTGCCGACCTTACTCAATGGACACCAAACTTTTCGATGCCGCAACATGAGCCATATGGCCTTCCCACTACCAACCAACCACTATCGTCTCCAATCTATAATGAGAATTATGCGGCCAACCAAGGGTTTCCTATGTCCGATTATCTCATCCCGCATTGGAGCCACGACAGCCGTGGTACTGGCTTGAATCAAGAGCAGCAAATGCAGTTGATGCAGGATTTTGAAGCCAACGAAATAGGCAAGATCGAGCAGATGATTCAACAGAGTCATCAGCTATTTCGACCTAACATTCAGACATACTAAACGCGTTCTGCTGTAACGGACGACATCTACGCTACACATGAGTTACACCCCGAAATCTGCGCGCGGATTAGATCGGCGACGCCGAAGCCCTCGAATCTCCACCAACGAAAGCAGTCTATTAGTGACCCACGTGATGGTCGCGGACTGTCCCCTGCATAAGACGCGTATCGCGTAACGCTAGGAGGGCTAGATGCATGTGGCGCCGCAGAGGCGCAACTGCACGACTAGCTAAAAACACTACCGAGCAACACTTCCACAAGTATCACAGCTCCCAACGGACATGTATTTCGATCCAAGCGTGCTTGCAGTACCCAGTGCCCAGCGCATGTTCAATATTGTATTCTATACACTCGGTGTTTCCTCAGCATTTTTGATCGGGAGTTGCACGGGACGGTCTTTTGATTCTACGCAGCGCTGGTGTTGGGAGTAGGACATGATGTCTACGATATACCACGGGAAATTTCGATTTCTTGGAAACAGAAAGATTGGCATAGAGGGCTGGTGGGCCAAATTCAATTCTAGATATTGGGCGTGGAGAGAAACGGAGAGAGAGAAAACAGGGAGTCCTTATAGCCCAGCTGGTCTGGCCAATGGCAAACCCGAATCATAGCTTCCAATACTTAGCTCTCATACTGATTGAGAAGACCTAGAGGTGTGTTTTTGATGTACAAGTGTGCTATCCCAGTCAGTGACTTGCTCAAAGGTATCCAAGCCGGTATACCATAACCACGCAGTCGCAGTGCTGCCTAAACGCCTCCGATCCATGCGAGCATCTAAACATGCCTAATCATCGACAGATTTCCCCTTAGAAACACGAGTATCTTACAATCAGCCCATCACATAACGTTCCTCTTCACCCGCTCCTCACTTTCCCTCCACCTTTTCCGCCATCCCCTTTACAAATGCCTCAAACTCCTTGCGCCGCTCCTTCAAAACATTCTCCGTCACATATTCCCCGCCTATCTCCTTACACATGTCCTTGACAGCCTCATAGACATAATCATCTCCTTTAAGGATCATTCTATGCTCCCAATCAGGAACCGTCGGCTTGGTATCCTCCAGCTCCTGGATGATGGCGAGGAGGGATTGAGAGGTGTCATCTGCCAGGGCTTCAGTGATGTTTTCGAGAGCGGTTTCGACGCCTTTGAGGAAGTGTGGGAGGGCTTTCGGGGGGAGAGGGGGGAATGGGAGGGGTGGGTAGGCGTGGACTGATGGGCTGGACTGGTTGCCCTTGCGCTTTCCCTTTTGGAGGGTTGGGACCGTTGGAGCTGGAGACGCGGGCATCTTGAGTGTGAGCTTTGCGCGCTTTCTTGTGAAGAAGCCCGGGCCAATGCGGACGGGAAGCTTAACGATGAGAGTTTCTCTGTCGATGGCTGGGGTGGGTGTGTCCACGGGTGTTTGTTTTGCCTCTGAACGCAGGTGGCGCTTTTCCATGGTCTTGACGAGGTCAGTATGAATTGTCATAGAGAGGTTGCAAGTCAGACTTACCTTTACCCAGCCAGGGATGATTCTTCCTTTCCGTGGCTTCGCGCCATTCACGTTGGGATCGGCGATTGCAGCGCTCTGCAAAGAGCTCAACTCATTCGTCTCGGGGATAGCACCCTGGCTCATTAGGTTCGTGTTTTCAGCGGAAGCGCTAGGTGTGGCAGATCGACTGGGGGTATTTGAAGGGAGAGAGCCATTCGCATTGTGAGTCTGCTCATTTGCAGTATATGTCGTGGAAGTGGGCGTGAGTTCCCTACAATATCTTTCCGACTGTGTATGTGATGTTTTCCTTCGTTGCCCTTGCGGCTGGCTCTGGGATGCTGAACCCGGGATTTCAAAAGAAGAATCCGATGGTGTAGTTCTAACTGTACCGCTCCTCGCCGCCAAGGGCGAGACAGACACCTTCGTCGCGGTGCTGAAAACCTCGCTACTCTTAGCAGAGCTCACTGCAGAGCTCACTGCAGAGCTCACTGCAGACCCGTCGGGCGTGCCAGGAGCCGCTATGTTCCTGGCTTGAGCTTCACACATGAGCCGTCCAACTTCAATCATCGTACCTTCCAGGACCTGCACCAGTGGAGTTCCAGTAGCTTGTGCTCTGGGCACGAGGACCATGATAGCGCGGTCGAAGATCTCGAAACCGGCGAGCCGCTGTTGCTGAGTGAGAGTAACATCCGTAGTCATGCTTGCCTTGCGGGCGTGAAGCTCGGTCAGGGCATCTGCGTCTGACAAGGTGCCGTTGAGGATGGCACGCGAGCGCTCCTCGTTTGCAGAAATAGGGTCAAATGGAGATTCCATTATTTCCTTAGCAGGCATATTGAAGAAGATAAAGGGTTTGAACAGGTAAGATGGTTTTGCCACTGTTGAACAGGGAATGAAACAAGAAGCCTTTTAGTTTCTTCTGAGTTGATACCCGTGTGTATCTGCGGCCAGGCACCGTAGACGGGGTTAATAGATGCTTTGTCTACTGTTTGTGGACTTGACGGAGGGAGAATAGGCTTCTCCTTAGCGCGTTTGGTCGCTCCTTCCAAAAGCGCGCGTGTCGGATGAATGAGTGAATGGATCACTACATTACGACCTGGCGGAGCGCAAGGAACATCAACCCAAGCTCAGACTTCCTCGATACCATGAACGCAATGCGACCGACCCCGTGATTTATTGTATATTTCACTCAAGCGATCGCCGGTTTACGTGCAAGGGCATTGCAGATCTCGCAGAATTCTGGTATGGAGAAACACTGTGAGCGAGACATTCGCTTTCCTGAAAACTGATTACTAGAATAAACACAAACATATCGGATCTTCCCCAGGATAACCGAGAGTTTCACGCACAGCTGCATTTTGACTTTCATGTAGTACAAGGAAATCATGCCACTATCGAAGTCTGAAATGTTACTGGTACTTTTTTACGCAATAGAACAACCTTGGAAAATCGTAGATATATATGAATAATCAATGTTGCTTTGCTTTGTTTCGCATAGGGATCTAGTCATTTGAGAAGGCGTCACCTTGTTGCAGGCTTCAGGGGAATTGCCGACCACTACTGGTACGTTGAATAGTTGACTCCTCGCTATGATGTCTCTTTAGTTTGTATTGAAGTGTATTGACATAAATCTTGAGATTCTTCCAATTTTTCGTTTGCAGCAGGCATAATCATCTTGAACGCTGAATCAACGTTGACTACCGTGTTTGTGCTAGGTGAGGACTTGTCATATAGATCGCCAATTTGCTATTATTCTCAAGGAACGCCTTAGGTTAAAAAAACCGACGATTCCGATTTCCAATATGCCAGGCGATCAGGTTTTATAAAGGGAAAATATCAAAGACTCATGCTCAGGAGTATGGCATTCGTTCAAAAGTCTATATTTACAGGAGACCTTAGCAATGCAGTCCATAATTGGACCAAAATACATCGCTCAAATGTAGTTAGGGTCATGTATGCTTTCAATTATCGTTGATGCAAAGCACACTGCGAACATAATCGTTGTATAAAATGCTGGCGGTTTCATGCCGAGGAGTAGATGATATCTCCGGTGTAGACCACCGCTGAGAGATTGCACTAGCAGCTATTGGTTTACACTTTTAGGGGGAAAATACCTCTACTATGCTCTTTACGCGATCTCTACTACTAATCATTGTCTCCTTGTTGCACTAGCCACGTATCCATGCGATGGGACAACAATTTCAGGTGCTAGACAAAGCGAACTTCCGACGTATTCAGTTCACCATATTCGTGTGAGGTTGTGGTCCCTATCAGGTTACATCAACATTCCGGGTCTGTTCGAGATATCGCACGGATATTGCGTGATGCCGTTAGCCCTGACGTGATCCGGTTGTTCGCCGTGAACGGCGCCTTGGGTATTAATACAAGCAACATTGTCAAGGTGCGAGATTCGCTAGCGACGAGCCGTTGTTGCTCCTGCGGGAATGATATTTCGGGTTAGTCTGCCAGACTGATGTCGTGTAGGAAGCTGTGCCAGCACGGATATACGGCTATAGCCGAGGGCTAGGCAAACCAAAGACTATTGATAAAGCCTAAGGATAAGCATATGGATACGGTGCAAGGCGTGGATGGCTCATATGTTAGACGATACACATGAGTTCCGTTAGCGTTATCTTCATCTTCCCAACATTGGGCACACCAGCACCTTGGACTACGCAAACAACGAAAAATTGCAGGGTCTCACTTTAAACATGTACGGAGTACTCTGTACACACGGTGGGGTTGCTTGTGCTGTATTACGCTAGCAGTTTGGACTGTGCTGGAGCGGGTGCTGGATCTCGACGTTATGGGGATTTCCGACACTCTTTATCATGCTTGACAAAGAAATCCACAACGAATTTCATAAGCGATTTCCCCAGGACAATCGACAGATGCTAGGAACTTGCCCTTTTAGGAAAGTAGCTTGAGGTTTTAGTACGTACCACATAACTGATTCACGAGTTCCCACAAAGAACGTCAACTTCTGCATAGTCAGTCAATAGCTTATCCTGTACCCCAATGGTCTCTCAAGGACTCTCAAGTTTCGACATGACACCCGGTCGCCTCAATAACTTTCGCGGCCGGTAAGCCGGGAGTCCAGGGTGATGCGGAGTGTGGCAAGAGACGGACGCAGACCCCATCACGTCGTCGCACGAGCCCGCTGTTTTTCAGAAGAACAAGATTCTTCCCATTAGCGATTGGCACAGACACGCCCTTCTTTATTATTGCGACAAAATAGCGGAAATGGGCGAACTCGGTGGTGTTCCTCGATACAAGTACCAGCCAAGTTTCTCTCGGCCGGCTGCGTCTCGGCTCGTCGGCGAGCAAGTACACTAGCATGACAGCGCGTCATTCCATTCTCAGGAGGCACCGACAGGCGGTCGGCTGCTGTGGCCGATGAAAATGGAGCAAATCCTGTGGAATGTTTGTTCATGTTCGCTGGGCAATTCTACCCATTTTCAGTTAAAATTCCACAATTCACCTCGCACTACCCCTCAGACGGGGCCCTGGGTAGAGCTCTGGCTGCATATATATCCTATGGAACGCGCCGTGTTTAGCTTTAGATCGCAGCATGGCAGTCCGAGAGTTTCGAGAATTTGTTCAGAACAAAGTTCTACAGGCGGATTCTTCTGCCCGCCATGAAGAGTCGGAAAGATTGGTGAGAACTGCGAAGGATATCCTCGGAGAATCGTATATTGAGCAAGATCCGACCGTCGCAGAGTGGTTTCGCAGCTTGGTACCTACATCGGCTGGTGCTGCCCAGTATGTGCGTGATTTGTTTCCGTCTGCTTCATGGGGGCGTAGGTATAACATACATTGGTTATTAGGAGATGCCATCGCGGGTAAGTATCTTACTAACATAATTCACGTATAACACCTAACATTATCAAGGTGTTACAGTAGGGCTCGTTGTCGTACCGCAGGCGATGGCGTATGCGCTTCTCGCTCGACTGACACCCGCGTATGGCTTGTATACAACCTTTACGGGAGCCTGCCTTTACTGGATATTTGGAACTTCAAAAGACATTGTTATTGGAGTAAGTAGGATCTCAAGTACTGATGGACCTTTGCTCACTATCCTCTCAGACTACTGCAGTTGGCTCTCTATTAGTCGGCCAAGTTATTAGCAAAGTTGAAAGCGACAGACCCGGAGTTTATCAACCGCAGGAGATTGCTCATGCCTTGTCATTTCTCGCCGGCCTGATCCTCCTCTTTCTTGGCTTCTTCCGCCTAGGTTGGCTCATCGAATTCATTTCGTATATTCCGATCAGTGCCTTCGTAACCTCGGCCAGCATTACCATCATCTCTACCCAACTCCCCACAGTTCTTGGAATCACTGGAATCAATACACGCGAGGCTCCATATCAGGTCTACATAAATACATTGAAAGGTCTTCCTAGAGCCAAACTCGACGCCGCGGTCGGCATCAGTTCGATAGTGCTCCTCTTCCTCATCCAAAATTTCTGCACCAAAATGGAGCTGCGGCAGCCAGCAAAGAAAAGAATGTGGTCAATGATATCATCACTAAGACTGACCTTCACAGTGTTGCTATACACTTTCATCTCCTGGCTTGTGCACAGAAATACTCCAGAAGGCTCCTCCAAGTTCCGCATTGTCGGGAAGATCGAAAAAGGCTTCTCGCATGCCACCATCCCGAAAATGGATCCTGAACTATTCGGTCTCGTTGCTCAGCAATTACCAGCTATCGTAATAATTCTGATCGTTGAACATATTGCCATCGCGAAGTCTTTTGGTAGGATATACGGATATACCGTCATTCCCTCTCAAGAGATCCTCGCTCAGGGTGCAGCCAATATTCTCAGCCCATTTGTTGGAGGTTATGTCTGCACAGGATCCTTCGGTGCGTCAGCTGTGCTCTCTAAAGCTGGCGTCCGCACACCACTCGCAGGTCTCTTCAGCGCCATGGTACTCGTCCTCGCACTGTATGCCCTCACAGCGGTTTTCTACTATATACCAAATGCTGCACTAGCCGGTCTAATCATTCATGCTACTTGCAATCTTATTGCACCACCAAAGAACCTATACAAGTACTGGATGCTTTCGCCGTTCGAGCTTATCATTTGGTTCATCGGTGTGATTCTTGCCATGTTTACAGATCTGGAGACATCCATTTACGCCGGTATCGCGCTAACTTTCGCTCTCTTACTCATTCGGATGGCTCGGACCCCCGGTAAATTTCGTGGTTCTGCAAAAGTTAATCGTGTCGTCCGCCACGGCCACAGCAACAATGGTCATGCCGAAGAAGGCTGCAATGTGTCTTCGTCCGCTACCTCCATCACCGAGATGCCCGAGCACACGCGAGAGGTCTTCCTTCCTCTTCGTGGAAAAAGCTGTCACAACCCCAGTATCAAAGTTGAGCCACCATATCCCGGCGTCTTCATCTATCGCTTCAGCGAAACTTTTAACTATATCAACCAAGCCTACCACATCGATTACCTCCTCTCTTACATCAAATCTCATACACGACGTACCCGCGCTGACGATGGTATCCCTCTCAAGGACCGCTTGTGGACTGATGCACCTCCGCCGCCACCGAAACTTGGCGATGATATTATAGCAAAACCAGTGTTACGTGCCGTTGTATTGGATCTATCAACTGTGAACATTATGGACATCACAGGTGTACAGGGATTGGTAGACCTACGCAATACGCTCGACCAATATGCCGCACCAGGAGTTGTTGAATGGCATTTCACAGGAGTACAAAATAGATGGACACGGCGCGCGCTCGCATATGCAGGTTTTGGCCGACCGTCAGCAATGAACCCCGATGCGTTCAACAATTGGTGCCCAGCGTACACAGTGTCAACATCGATGGCGGGTGCAACTGCAGATGACGAGCGTGAACGTATGCTCCGTGGGAAATGGATACAATCAGCCGACGAGGAATCGAGGGACAGCGCAAGTAGTGCTATAATTTCTCCTCTAAAAGCAACAGGGCCGATGGGTGATGAAGCAGAGAGTGGATTCGTCTCATTGCGGGAAGAGAAAATTAGAATGACGCCACTCTTTGGGGTAGATAGACCGTTCTTCCATGTTGATCTTACTGATGCGGTCGATGCTGCTGTGAGAGATGCTCGTAAGAGGGATGAGATTGAGGGCTTAGGATTGGGAAATGAGGGGAGCGTGCGAACAGTTTAGCATTCTCATAGCGTTAGCATATGCATGTGCGCTCCGAAAAAGATGCATCGGGATGGCGTTCTCTAGATATTTTGACCAATAAAACTTTCTGCTATGTTAGACAAAGTTCAATGACCTGAAAGACACTCAATTTACTTGATTGCTACAATCGAGGCTATGTATGGCAATTTGAGGCTTTATCTTGCAACGTCACTATCAACACATGTTGACTGATCTCCTGCACCTTCCATATTTGCACTTCCACTTCCCTACACAGCAGCAGCAACAGCATTCGTCATCAGTGCACTTAAGTCACCTACGAAGAAACTAAGACCCACGCACAGTGCCCCAAACGCTATGCTAATCCAATACGGATATCGATACGCCAGAGCGAACGCTTCCTGCGCGCTCGCTACAATAAGATTCTCTGCCACTTCCTTCCGCATGATCTCAGGTGAACTCGCAATCACAGCCCTAAGCTCATTAAACTTTGCGTTGCCGACAAGCCCAGCAAGGTACGCCGCAATAGGAATGTTGTCCCGCGACACGATACCTTGGCCGATGATCGTCTTCACGACCACGATGTCCGTTGCGTAAGTGGTGAATTTATGAAAGAAGAGATTGGAATACACGGCGAAGCCAATGGCACCGCCGATATAACGAATGCTGAGCGTGATGGCAGTGATGGTGGCAATGAGCTCGTCGGGACATGCGATTTGTGCGATGATGCTGCAGGGGATGATGACTCCGCCGACTCCAATGGAAGCGATTGCTAGGACTGCATACGTGGCGTTCAGATTATGTGGGTTGGAGATAGAGACTGTACCTGTGCCGGCAGTCATCATGGCTGTGAAGAAGATCATGAGCAGCTTGATGCGGCCTTTGGTGAGAGCGATGAGCACGAGGCAGATTACCGCGCCGCCAATGATGCCGAAGCCGATGGGGAGGGAACGAATTCCGATGCCCACAGGGTCGTTACCTTAAGGTGTCAGTGATTGTAATTGAATGAGGCATCAATGCTTACCGTAAACATTGTAGACTTGAGTAGGCCAGAAGAGGAGAAGGACAAAGTAATTGCCTCCACTTAGCCAGGTGATTAAGAGAATGACAATCATAGTCTTTTTCGCTTTTTTGAACAAGGCTCGAGGCACCATAGGATAGGGAGCATAGAATTCCCACACAAAGAAAGCGATGATCAAGATGATACCAATTATCAGTGGTGCGATATTATGTGCGCTGCCCCATGGATACTGTTTAAAGTTAGCAAAGCTCAATCAGCTTAGGTTTGATGATACAGACCTGCGATGCACCCCATTGGAGTCCCATCATGAAAAATGTGACCCCACCAGTGCTAAGCAAACCACCAATATAGTCGACCTGGCGAAGCACATCACGTGCCGTGTACTCTGCTGTGAGCCGCGATGGATCATGGTAGCAGAAGATGCACAGAAGCAGACCAATGAAGTTCCACACCCCGACAAAGACGCCGTTGAATCGCCAGTTGCTTGCCTTCGCGATGAGTTGGGCGTAAAGGACTGAAGGACAGAACGGTATGATGGTGAAAACGATGAGGCCAACATACTTGCCGCGATCCTTGACGGGGACGACTTCAGCGGTGCCGGCGAGTGCAATGAGCTCGTTAAGGCCAGCGCCTAGTCCTGAGAAAACCTGACCGGCTGTTTCCAATTAGTATATCATGTACTGTAAGTAGTATTGGTGGAGGTGGGTGTACCAATGGCAATATTCATCGTGTGCGCCGTTGCAGTAATGATAGGCCCCAAGATTAGCAGCAGCTGCCCCACGATAGCAACTTTCTGCCGGCCCCATAGATCGGACAGGGCGCCAACGAAGGGACATAGCGCCGCATTTGGGATAAGGTATCCAATGACGAACCAGACATAGCGATCGACTCCGCCGACGTCTTGGTAGATTACTGGGAGCACGGAGCCGAAGAGATATAATGGAATCTGCGAGCCGACCCAGAGGAAAGACATGCATACAAGAGTCATAAATAGGCGCCATGACATCTAAGATAGGATGTTAGATGAGATATGTTAGTAGTCTGATGCGAAATACCTTCTCATGGACTACGGGCCCATTGCTGACGACTGGCGCAAGCTGTTGTCCTTTCTCGATCTCTGTCGCTGACGGTTGCGTAGGTACTTGCTCCAAATGCTCAGCCGCTTCGTTGTCTTTGCCATTCTCGTAGGAAAGGCGTTTTTGCCTAGTGGTCTCCTCCATTGTATTGACTGTGTAGAGCTGCGAGAACATAAGATAAGCGTGGTACAAGGCTCAATCGGCATACATTCACTTGTAAATATGCAGTGCACAGCTAGTACACTCTCTGGCTCTTGATATAGTCCTACGGTCGTACGTGGTGTTGACAGTGGTCGAACTCGAGTAAATCGAATCTCCCACCCAAAGCCGCGGCAAACACCTCCCCACCGCCTTAGCTGCAGGAGACCTTGTGATCTCCAGCCAAACAGGCTCTGTTTGTCGCACCATATCGCGGTTGTAGATCTACTTGTGGCACTTCGAGGGGACAAGGAGACAGGGGTCAAGTGTTGACACTTGCGGGGGCGCCGCAAGTCAGTTTCTTAGTCGAGTTAGCGTCGGCATCAACCACCTATTCCAATTCGAGGAAATTCTGCGACGTAGTCTTCATGACGAAGTGATATGTTCTCGACCCGCATCATTGGGTCGGCGGCGCCTCTCCCTGTGTCGTAGTGTGGCTTCGAATTGAGATGTATGCACCCATACTTAGCCGTACGAGTACCTACGGTCAAAGGATCTGGCACCGAAAATTACCGAGTTCTATAGACAGAGTATTAGAAGACATTATAGATTGTGGAACATTTACAAGATTCGATATTAAGTTTCACGGAAATAATTAGAGAAGAGGTGTTTTGGGGTGCTCGAGAATCGCCATCTCGTAATGGCATGCAAGAACGCTTTTCAACAGTCTTCAAATTATGGAAAACACTTAAAATCCCGTTCTCAGGCTAAAGAAGCGGGGATTGGGGGAAGAGGTGGTATCATCATTCCGACACCTTGATCAGGTATCTTCGGCAAGGCGGGCTCCAAAGAGATGGGTCCCTTCTTGCAGCAAGTCTGTTCAGGAAAGATGTCAATTAGCTCAAATGCCGTTGGCCTTAAGCTGGGATCTTCGTTAAGCATTTTAATAATTATTGCTTTCCACTGTATCCGATCTTGATGCGCCTCCATTGGTAGCTCCTCTATCCATTGCATTACGAGGGGTAGATTACTGTGAAAACTCTCGCCTTCATCAGTTCGAAAGTGAAGGAAATCCTGCACTGTACGACCACAGATGCAGGATAGGATTTCGGCGTATACGCATCCCAAGCTAAAGATATCGGAAGCGCGTCCTCTCGGCTCATATATCGCAACTTCTGGACTGCAATACATCTCGGTCCGAGCTGTTCGACCATCTGTTTGGCTATCCTCCGGATCCTGAATAGTCCTCGAAATGCCGAAGTCTGTGAGGTATAGATGGAATGGAGCGGATGCTGAGTGTGCAGATGAGATGAGAATATTGGCCGGTTTGATATCCATGTGCTTGATGTGGCATAGATGTACGAAAGCGGTCGCAGATGAAAGACAAGAAAAGAAGTAGCCCATGGCTGACCTTAGTCCCTCCTCAGTTCTCTGAAACCGGTGCGAAGTCTGAGACAGACTTTTCATGAAGCTTTTGAGATCGATGTCGGCGACGGGATACGTAAGGATGGATAGATATCCATTTTGATAGTAACTTCCCATCAATTTGATGATATGGCTGTGCTGCAATACCTGCAAATGGCGCACTTCTTCCAGGGCATCAGTGGCTGTAAATCGCTTATGTACTCGTTGAGTCTTGCGACATAGACGGATACGGCCGCAAGTTACCGCCTGGACCATCACCTTGGAGGTCTCAACAATTAGCGCACTGTCGCAAAGCGGAACAGGTTCATCTTTTCCAAATTCAACATGCATGCCTCTTCCAGACCAATTCACTTCCCTGTCGGATTCATTGAGAATAAGTCCAATGGAGCGGAGCTCTGCCTCGTATCGAGTGTCAACCGTGGCACGGCCGCGACGTACTGGATGATAGTCGCCTTTAGAATCCTTGGTGAGATAGCTCGGCGCAGTGAAAAAAGATCGCCCTTTACTGGATACTTTGAAAGAGCTAGGAGCAGTGTAGTACGATGATGCTCGGTTCTTTGTCTCATGGGGTGCACTGTGGTAATGTGAGTGCCACCGAGTAATAACCGAATCTCTGAAATGCTAACCTTGTAAAAGAAGGCAGGTCTTGCATAGTAACATAGTCGATATCGTAAGGCTCCCAAGATCTGCCTTTCAAACAAAACTTGAACATTATAAAGACTACAACAGCAATAAAGGCAACTCCTCCAACTACACCACCGGCTACAGCGCCCACGTCAACCACTTTTGGAACAGGCGTAGCCCCATTTGAATTATTTGAGTTCGTACTCATTCAGACTGGTAGTCGATTGCTGCTTCGTTTATCTTAGGCGTGGTGGGCTCAGCGTGAAATCCCAATGTTAAATGCTGAAGGTGAAGGAGCTGAAGGTCGGCGACTACGATTTGAAGGCAGCAGCGCCTGTCGCCCAGGTCTCTGCTAATAATAGAATTAGGTCGCGGTTGCTACTATTGGCTACAGTCATAGACGCCAGCCTGGTCGGGGCTTAGGTTCAGTTTCAGCTCAGCCTCGCGAGAAACTGCAATCGCGCACCCCAAATCCTGGACTCCATATCTCTAGCTATGAGTTTTCGTAGACGAGGTCTTTCGAGAGTGTATTGATCCTATTGGATATGTGTTGGGTAGTGTATTTACATGCGCGCGCAAATGCTGCTAACCCCAAAATCTAACACACTTAAGTGAGCATAATGGCCGCCCAGCCTGGTCGCTCGTTGAGAAGAGCAGCTTTCCGTTTCTCATACTCAAGATTGGAGAAACCCCCCCCCCCCCCCGGGAAATTCTAAGATTGATAGATGTAGTGGATGAAGATGTTCTAGAAAGTATCGAACGAAAAGCTCTCATCATAGTCGGTTGACATGCCAGTATGCCTTCATTCCGCCTAGCGATTTTTTCATGAGCATCAGCTATTCTCGGCCGAGATATTTCATGGTTACTTGATCTATATCTACCCAGGCGAGCATATATATACATTCAACTTTTAGATCCTATGTCTCGTCATTACGCTTCATAGAAAATCCTGAGCATTGACGGCATCGAAATAGTCAATTATCTTTACTCCTTTGGCCAACGTTTCCGATAGCACCTTTCATCATTTCCGCTACAGTCACAGCTGCATCGCCTTTGAACATCCAATCGCCGTCCATCACATTCCCCGGTTCTTGATCGCTCCCATCCAGATTGAAGAATGCGATTCTCGCACCCGCATTTCTTGCAACAACAATATACATTGACGCCGGAAGTACTATAGCGCTTGTACCGACGACTAGCATAAGATCAATGGAACCTCCAGACGTGAATTTATAAATTCGCTCGGTGGTGATAGATGATATTGGCTCATCGAAAAATACGACATTGGGTCGGAGAAGATTTCTGCAATTCGGGCAATGTGGAAGGTCGTCGCGAGAAATGACAGGAAGAGGGAAGGTAGGATCAGCGAGGTCACCTTCGGGCGGAACTGTGAGATATTCATTCACGGGGTAAGAAGCATGGGTAGCGTAGTCGCATCTATCTTTCTGGGCGCGATATTTGCTGCATTTCATAGAAAATAGCGTGCCGTGGATTTGCGCGAGTTGAGATTGTGGAAAACCAGCGCGTTCGCAAAGGCCTGCAGTCGTCAGCTTATGTTCTTGATGAAGATGCAGGAACGTTACCATCAACATTCTGATTAATGGCAAAGAAATCAGGCTTTTGTTGAGCTAACTTCGCCAACGCTATATGTGCAGCATTTGGCTTTGCGTTCTGCGCCTGCATCATACGCCAGGTGAAAACCCACCAGATCTTCACCGGATCCTTGAAAAAGGCCTCAGGATTAGAAAAATCTGCGGGATCTTCTCCTCTGAAGAGGCGGTCTGCTCCTCTGAATGTGGCAATGCCGGATGACACTGATAGACCCGACCCGAAAAGGGCAAGGATGCGTTTCGAAGATTTGAGATGTTCGGTGAAAGATGTAAACTCATCGATCGAAACTCCAAGAGACGGGTTGGGCATTGTCGCGCCGCGAAATTTGCGGGCTGCCTGTTTGGCTTTGAGAGCTTCCTGCCTTTTGCTATTTGTTCTGGACTTGAAAGATCGTGAATCCGACGCTACTTCTTGTAATTCAACATTATCGGAGGAACCGTGTTCCGCTATCATAGCCCTCTTTGACGAATGCATGGTCAATGTATGTAATGGAGTTTTGCGGTCGTGATGTTTGTAGACGGACGCTGCATTATGATTCTCGTCCGCCGCGTTAAGGACTCGAGAAGATCAGGATTGCAGACACGATTCCCTACAGTCTATCTTCTTCTCTAAGATACAGTTAACTAGCTGTGCCGTAGGTATGACTGTTCGCTCTCGCAACGCTAGCTGAATCGGTATAGTCTAACTAGACAGGGGAATGATCATGTGAGTCACCGCCCTTTTGTGATGACGAAATGACAGATGTGAGAAATCTTAGACTTACCGTGGATGTTACAAAATTACCAAAATAGATTGACTCTATTCATAGAAAGAGAATCTTAGATGCTCTTAAATATCTATAAGAGCCTAAGATTAAGTTTCTAATATAGATAATATCCTAGACAATGAATGGTAGAGACGGAGCTGCTTAGATCACCGGTTTTCTTAAAAAGTCACTATTGGGAATATCATTTAAGTATGCGGCCAACGTTTTCGATTTTTTATTCACAACGCTAAATAAAGTTGTCCAAATATTTAACATGGAAATAAAATACTCCATAGGCGAAAAGATAGTCAAGCCTACCTTAATCCCTTCAGGCTGGTCCCGCACTCGCCGTCGACATTGGCTGTCCCACACTCCTTACTGCCGACGGAGTCTGTGTGGGACGCGGCATGTTCGACGGCATCGGGAAGCCTGGGGGGAAACCTGAGGGGAAACCTGTGGGGAAGCCCGGGGGAAAGCTAAAACCTGGTGGAAACCCTCCACTTGGAAATGGGGGCATGCCTCCTGGAAAACCAGGGTTTGGGTTTGCCTTTCCCCCATCTTTTCCATAATTTGCAGCCGCCATTACCGTCTTGTTAGCTTTGGCATCAACCCCAAATGCAATCCAACCGAACAGACCCTCTTTGATGTCATTGCCGACGAGGGTGTAGTGGAGGATAGGATCTGTAGTCTCAGCCTCTTGGGCCATGATAAAGTCCTGCTCATTCGTAGTAAGGGGTTGGGTGTTGGTATTGTAAGGGGCATTTTTCTCGACTTCTGTAATGAGGGATTGATCAAAGAAGAGTTGGCCAACGTGAGAAATAGTACCGCCACTGATGGTGTTGTTGGGGAGAACAGTGGCGTTGAGATGAGCCATGACTGAGCACATGTTAGAGGAGAGGCCACAAACTAATGTGAGAAGGTCACTTACCATGAATATGAGGGGTTCTCCCCATGTAATGTCCTGGAAATACGGTCTCAAATATGACTACACCATCCTTCTTGCTAGGTTGAATGCCTCGTAACATCGTGTTGTTGAGCTCGCGGTCATCGGAAACGCCGTTCGAGTTTCCGCCTGCGATGCCCCCGTAAACTCCCTATAAAAGTTATTCTTAAGCTTGCAATGGTCATGTGATGTTCTTACGGTGCTGTTGCAGTGCCACATTTCTAGCATGACGCCCGTGAGGGGCTTGCAAGTATTGGTATCAATGACTTGCACTTCATAGGTCAACGGAACTCCGGTCTCCTTCTCCACGACATTCTCGCGAATAAGCTCTCCGGTCACATCTACATCGTATTAGCCCAATCAAGTGTTCATACCAAAATGTACATACAGTATGGGCCTTCTGTAACCTCGGGAGTGAGGATGCAGGAATTATTGCCAGTGAAGAGAACATCGGCCGGAGTCTGAGAGTTATATTTCTCCGTTGAATGATGCGAGGTATTGAGCGCAGACCGGAAATCTCGGGCCTCGAGAGATCGCTTCTTGCGCAGACGATTCACGGCTGCCTGACGACGTTCAATCGATCGCTGTTCAATTCCGAGCGCCTTCAGCTCCTCGGCGCAATGCGCGAGAGAGCGGCGCGGTAGCTTTTTTAGAGCAGCAGCACGCTCGGCGGCCTCTGCCTTGACATCGGCCCCAGGATGGGCGAGAGTAGCGGGGAGAATCGAAACCGCTATGAGGGCGAGGAACTTGGTAATGGCGACCATTTTGACAATTATGAACCAATAGATGTCGTTAGTGAAGGATCCATTGCGGAGACATCATTGTGTTCTTATAGAACCATTGAATCATTGTGAATACAACCATTTCCGCAATGCACTTCATCGAAAGTCCCTTCCAGCCGCGTCAGAGGTTGTATATCGTAGATTGTCCATCGGACCACCTTAAATTCTTTAGCTGAACTTCCATGCGGATCCGTGAAAAGTATCCAGAGTGTGGCGAGAAGGCTAATAGAGGAGCACCTTCGTAGGCATAGAACGTCAAAACAAGCTGTAGCGGCGGGGAAATAGCAGGGTTAAACATTAGCACCCTAGCGAACCGGTAAAACATTCACCGGGTTAAGGTACGCGAATTTCCGGAGATTTGATCAAATGTAGCTTTCCTTCCGCCAAAAAGTCATTTGTCGAGGCCGGATAAAATGTACGGCTGCGGAAGAGAGCTGCAAGGCCAAGATTCGTGCGTCGTAAGCTATATAAATGGTCGAACGCTCCTGGAGAGGTCAATATGAAAGAGTTTTGGAGAAATGGAAAACCTGGGGTATGGATCTGTAAATGGTAACTCAATGAGTAGCTTACGTATACAAGCGGTCTGATTCGTCCTGACTGAGTGGCCGAGTCGCCATGCCCTTGTGATCGGAAGTCGCCAGATTTATTTGAAAGGTGAGGAGTTACCCTCACATGAAAGTCCTTGTGGGGCCGGAGATGCCTAGGAATGGGACAAAAGTAGAAGTAACAGAACAACAACAACGGAAGAAGCCGTGCTCGAGGCGCTGAGAATGATTAAGAATAACTGACAGGAGTCTATTCGCTAAATATCATAGGTACTGAAGTTTTTGATACTAGACTGCCAGTGGTGTAGAAACAGATCAGCTTCTGGATTGTGTGGGGAACAATCAGCGGACGAAGGCATCGTGCTGACGTGCACAACAACGCATGGAGAAATGATGAACCCGTGGAATCATCTCCATGACTAGAAAACGTTCCCGCGAGTCTGCTTTATTTCCTTGACGTTGTGGTTCTTCCACACGATAATGGAAACGAAGAGGAGTGGCATGAAGCAGGCCCCCGCAATAACCATCTTTCTCTGAACTTCAGCATACGCGGCAATGATCGCTTCTCTGATCGGGGTGCCCCACTCGTAGCCTAACTGAACCGTAATGTCGCCGTAAATAGTCATAGCATCAGCCTTGGCATCATCTGGGAGGAATTTGACTAGAGCCCCAGGGAGCAGATTGGTCCACATAGCACCCGAAATCGCGAGACCGACTCCGGCGCCGATGGAGGCGAAAAGACCGTGTAGAGCAAGCACGACGGCAATTTCTTGATGACCGACCGATGCCATGATCGCTAAGGGCATAGTAATGGTGAGCATGCCGCCAGCCGCTCCGTTGAGAATTTGGCACATCGTAATATATCCGACGTTGACTGAGGGTTTACGGAAATGGACGAGAAGACCGGTGCCTAGTGCGGCAAGAGGAACAGCAGCGAGGGCAATTATCTTGGGACGACCCGTGTAGCGGACGACTCTGTGCAAAGATTAACGGGGTACCGTAATTATGTGGCGCGATCACTTACACGCCAGTTATAGGCATAACGACGGCAGAAGAAAGAGAGTAACTGTTCAGGATGTAGCCAGCGTCTCGAATGCTGACACGATTGACAACCTGCAGGTACGACGAGAGGTAGATGTCCCAGCAGTATATCGAAATGTACATGGCGAAATGACAGATACAAGAGCCAAGAATGGTCCTATCCTTAAGGTACCGCCAGGGTAGAAACTGGATAGGCGCAAAGAATTTCTCCCAGACACCAAAGGCTACGAAGCAAACGACTCCGATGACGATCATTGAGATCATGCTACCGCTTGCCCACTTGTCTTTCGACGAGGACGCAAGGCTCATAGGTAAGAGTACGAGTGCGAATGCGGCTGTAATTAATAGCATCCCAAGCACTAATGCGGTATTAGCGTCCTTGTATGTTCGTGGCACAGGGTGACATACCGTCGAATTGAACAACGTAGTACTGGATCGACCCCCACCAACTACGACTGGACTGGCGCTTCGGGGCCACACCAAGTTTCACAGCCTTGCGATGGTTCATAAAGAAGCTCAACATGACGGGAGCTGCGAGGACGGGAATGATGATACAGAAGACTCCAAAAGCCCAACGGAAATTGGACTTGTATAAAAAGTCCTCAGCAATGGCAGGACCGGCAAAGATTGTAGCGAGCGTTGGAGTATAGTTGAGACCAAACATAATGCCTCGATTGCGGAGAGATGTCATATCGGCAACGAACACGTCGATGATATACCCAAGGCCAGTGTGACCGACCCAATAGAAAACGGCTGCAGCAGCGTAGGTCTGAACATTCTGGCAGAGAGCCTTCATAAGCATACCTTTTCACCTCGTTAAAAATGCTGTCTCTTGCGAGGGAAATTCTGAATGTTAAACATACCCATGATCAGCAATACAATGACAAGAGCAAAGCCCTCAACGCGACCCCAGATGTCGATGATCTTGGCTACCGTGAGCTTTGAAACGCCCCCGATGATGCTAGACATAACGCTCGTCGTGGCAAGAAGCGCATGCTTGCTGAAAGAAGACGTGATGTATGGCTCAAGACTGGAAGTGGTATTTTGCATGAGACTGTCGGCGAATTGCATAACCCAAAGCCTATGAAGAATATCAGTCTCGCAGTCCAGTACTCAAGATGGAAAGATATATTCACATGACAAATGTGAACCATAAGACCCTCTTGGACCAGACAGCGGTGATGGCCTCAACATTCTTTACTCCGTCCTGCTTGAAGCTGTCGGTATCCGTATCCGACTTCTCTGGGTCGGTAACGGCTTCGTTCAAGTTCTTGACATCGCCCTCATTGACGTTCTGCGGTTCTTTGGTAACATTGTCGGCCATCTTGATCACTGTAGGACGGAAAGAAAGCTACGGGAGGGTTGAGTGCTGCAATGCTACCTGGAGTAGGCCGTACATATATGCTATAATCAATGGTATTGGGGGGGTCAAAGATTTTCTCTGTCCAAGCTCTTTCTCGCATTATGTCCGTAGGATTAGGTTTCCCTAGTGGTTCGCGAGGCTAGACAGAAGTAGGGTGGTGGAGATATTGCTGATCCGGAATTGGCAGGCCCGACTTCGGATCTAATCAGATCAATCAGCTCATCTGATAAGTCTTGCCCGTCTTGGCGACCCAGGGCGGTCTCATTTTTGACACGGGACGAATGCCGATCTACCGAGCGCGATGGAAACCTGTAAGGGTTGAACCAGCCACACCGTCAAAGACAGCTGCTGATCTCGAAAGCCCTCCCATGATGCTTCACAAGGCTTCAGTAGCCGAAGTAAGGTGCGAGAAGAAAGGACAACAACTACAGCAGAATAAAAACCAAGCCGCGCCAGCCTACACCTAAACCATGCTGATTCTTGGCGCCAAGGCCTCCCGCCGTGCTCATTCGCGATGTCGGGTGAGCACACACAGGTGCTCTCCATCATCCCTGGCTAGAACCGTTTTCCCGTCACATAGATACTTGGGGGGCGACGGACGACCGTTGGAAACGGAAACTTCTCCCCATGCACGTATGCGACCAGACCCGACCCCGGCCTCTCACCTGGCTTTCTTTCGTCTAGGCATCACTTTAAAAGAAGCTATAGGATCGCAAATTGTGCCCCACATATGATTGCTGAATCATTAGAGCATAGCTTTCCACCGGGATAGATCGAAGAATCATTCAGCACCGTTCTACCATTGCAGGCTATTCGAACCTCTCCCCCGTTCTCGACAGTAGTAGCATACAGTTCAATGATCTATTTCATTCCTGAAGTTTGAAGAAAGACCAATACATGCTATAAGGCCCTATGCCTCCCTACATAAGAAAGTACAAGACTTTTTTTCAATTTCCCACGGATGAACAGAGTATTAACCCTCTTTGCATGCTGTGCATCCTGCTTGGTTACGCAACTTGCAGAATTGTCTTTCATCGTGCCAGATATCCCACAACGATTTAAGAATAAGTAGTAAGGAGATCAGGGGCAACGTCTGGCCCACGGAAGCTGCATCACTCTCGCTACTGTCCCTTAGCCAACCTGACGTCCTGGCCCATTCCTTGAGGGTGTATATATTCTGTGCACAGAACACTATGGAAGCCAGGCAAACCAGGTATATCAGGATCTGAAACCAGAGAAGTGCCGATTCTCGCCGATTACTGGATGTCGATTTCCTGGATGTCGATTTCCGTTGATTACTAGATTTATCTTTGTGGCGGGAGCAACAGCAGCAGTAGATGAGATTTACTAGGGGGGCTAGGAGGGCAAATATGGCGAGCACAGTAACGACGATGTATAACGAAATTTGTGGAACTTCCGAAGTCTTAGTAGGTTTTTCAATCTTGATAGAGCTGTTTCCAGCTTGTTTGGTTGAGGCCGATGTAGAGAAAGGACTGTCGTTTCGGACCAAATCGGGATCGAGAAAGCAGGAAACTGGGAGGAGAAGAGTGGTGTCGTTGCTTTTTGGTGGGTCCCATGTTGGAAAGTTTTCGGACCCATGTTTGTGTAGCCAGTAGAATAGGAACACGCCTAATAACGCGAAGATAGCAATTTTGATCAATAACCGGATGGCACCGAGTATCTTGCATTCCCAGTACTCTTTCCAAGAAACAACGAAAGTTGTTAAGATGCAAGAGCATGCAATAAGAACCGTATCCAGTGCGACATAATAGTGATACGTCGAAAGGACGCACTTGCCAGTGAGCGTAAAGCTCACTATATAAGCTGCAGCTAGGATGACCATCATGTCCGATACATTCAATAGTAAGCGGTTTACAACAGTCTTCCAACGTGACGGTTCATCGGAACGCATGCGCAATTTTATAAACGCCAGAATGTATATCAAGAAGGCTTGGATGAGGATCGTAATAAAAATCTGTCCGCAGCATATAATTAGCATTTCTATGTCTTCATGGAAGTTAACAAGAGAGCTTACCCCAATGCCTGCAATGTCTGGGTTAGGTTGAAATTCCCTTTTTCCCGACAAGAGAGTGCAATTTACTGGTGTTTTCAGTCTTCTACACTCATTTTCAACCTCGAAAGAGAAACCTCTCGCCCTACTCGTCTGGAACATTGTGAAGTTGAAGATTATGACAAGCTTTGTTCACAAAAGAGAAAATATAATGAAGACAAAGTATAAGTGCTCTGGGATCCTTTTCAGTGAATTTTACAAGAAATATAAGAGCTGGGTGGAGGTTTCTGTGAACGCCAGGGGCAGTTCAACGATCCTTAATATACTGCCATTCCGTTGAGATAGATGCCTTGAAATCTGGGCACGATTGTGATCCTGCAGCTGAAGAGAGATTCAGAGCGAAACAAAATCCATAGCGTTGATGAATTGCTGCCTAGGAATAAGGCTGTGATTAGTGGCTTGTAGCCAAATGTCTTGTCCTTGAGGGCAGTTGACGTCTTATTGGCGCGAACATGCCGTTCGGTGTGAGGGCTGAATCAGTCCTATGGATCAGAACGACTGTTCCCACAGCCGAGCTAATATAAGCGCCTGGGGCTGTTGCGCCACAGCTCACGAGATAGATACTGACCGGTCCCCTCTTGGTGGCCATAGGTCAAAGAATCGAGTCGGTGTCTTGAAAAAAGTCTCGTGCATTGCCATATTCGCTCAACTCTCGCCTCATCAAACAAAATCCTACTGAAGCGGTAGCATCCGGAATTCCGTTGCCTGTGACTATATTGCAATCTCCGGCGCCACATTCATGAGTACCTTCTCGGGGCTTGCCTATCAGATGGTGTATTGGTAGACCAGCTATGTTGGCTTGATCGGCGAGGAATATTCATTCAGCAAGGTTATCCATCAGTATGTTGCAATGGTCTTCTATTATTTTTGTGTAGCTGTTGTGTAGCTATTCTGGGTGCTGTCGTAGTTTGCAATGACGCGGCTATGCTGCTCTCTCTCTCTCTCTCATTCGATATGTCTCAATCTATTACGAAACTGTCTCTTCTGTAGGCGTTTCTGATCATTTCCTACTCTTACTCTAGGAGCCAATAGGCCTTTTCTAATCGTACCCCTCTGGTTATGCCTTAACTTCTTAGCTGTAGCTCGAAAATGTTTAATTACCGGGCCAATATGTAATTAGAATTTAATATCTCCCAAAGAGGCTTTCTAAGGTAGTACGTTCGGTAGCTATCGCAATATGAGGCTATTGAAGTATGCCAATGCCCTGACCGGAGTCGCCAACACCTCCGACTAAGCCACGTCATCCTAGCCAGACCCGCATCATTCCTGAATCAGCCCCGACAGCCTGATCTCTGGGCCAAAAGACAGACATGGCTATTACGTTGATCTTAATCTCTACACTTTCTAAATCATAGAATGTAGTTTCGCGAGCGTTTCTCTGAATACTTAGTGTCGGATATAAGTTGCTATATATTCATTCCGAATAGTCGTAGACTTCGCCGTATAGTGGCGCTAATAATGACCGAAATTTGACAGTGGAATATATGGACTGAAGCTATTGGCTATTATACCTGTCTATTACACTGTTCACCTTGTCGAAGATAACCTTGTACATTGTATTGAGTGGCTGGGCATCGGCGCGCCCTGTGCACAGGAACCAAGACGAAAATAAGACGCTTGTTGGCCTTCTCTAGAGCAGGGCGACCTGAGGCACAGTTTTGATCCGCCAAGTACATTATTCGGAATCTTGGATCTGGTCTGCTTGTAGATAGTAGATATCCCAGAATCTTGCAGCATCATGGGCATCTTTGCATACAACTCTCGGTTCGCCCAGATGTCCTTTATAGCCTGAGGCGGTGGACATATGGCACGAAGGCTCGAAATTTTGAACAATGCCAGCAAAAACAGCAGGCCTCCCCCTGCCTGCATTGTGTACAGGAGACAAACAACACGAACATTGTGTACACAAACGTAAAGCAGTCTTATATCCTCCTATAAAACAGAGTTCTACGAAGGATCATTTCTCCAAAGTCAAACCTGCACACACTCGATACCTATACACAGAGCCATGTCATCCCTTCTTTGGAAAAGCTTTGTGCACACACCTACAATATTCGACAATGGAGACCATAACCTCTCTGCGGATTCACGCCCTCTCCCAGAGATGCGCGATGGCTCTTTTCTCATGTGGGCAGTCCTCGCCATTGCACGTCTAGACCAATTGATCCCGTCCACTGTCGATGCTGGACTTCGCGACAGTGTCGTCGAATCCAGGCTTCGCGATACAATCAACGATATCGGGTTCTGCTTCGGCGATGAGGACTCCCACGAAGTATGGACTAGCCGTAGCACCTTGTCTACTGATTATCTGATGCAACATCTAAAGGTCCTGGGTACGATTACTTACTGCGAAACGGAGGAACAGAGAGACACGCCTCATGAGTTTGTTTACCTGTGGTCTATACTCAATTCTTTCCACCAGGAAGCTCGGACTACACCACGCTTATATGACCTTACTCCTCAAGGCATGTGTTGGAAGATAGCGGATGTTTTGGAGCAAAAGGTAGGCGACGTTGTCATTCCCGTTCTCTTTAGGCACCTCGACGATGTCAAGAACGGTATGGTATCTGAGGAAGAGTTTGGTGATGCTTCCTTTTGCTTTATCGAATGGATCGTGGGCTTGATAGAAGCCTATGTCGCAGAGCAGGCCGAGCTCAAAATCCACGAGAATTGCGATCCTTCAGGCAGTGTCGGTCAAGCTATGGTGAATATCATTCACAACCGGCTGAAGGGGCACGTTACGTCTGAATTCATAAAGTTGTTGGAAGAAGACTTCAAAGTACAGCCCGGCTTCGACTTCGATGCAGATTCAAGTATGACGAGGATGTACATAAAGCTCTTTTTTCGCAGCTTGGCTTGCTTCTTTTCTTATTCCAGCCCTCTATTGCAATCCTTTCGCATCAGGCGTATGAGAAATCTTCCAATTGAATATAGGGGGCAAGACTTTCCCGAGACAGTGCTATGGGAGGTCCTCGATAGAGAGGAGTTCGAAGATGATTACACCGGTCCTTCGATTGTCAATGTGGATGAAATCAGCTCTCTAGTAGACGATTGGGGGGGTTCAGACTGCAGCATCTGTCTTGAACCGCCAGAGCAGTGCGAGATGCGCCTGACTCCATGTGGACATGAATTCTGCGAGCTATGTCTAGCTCTGCAACTCTCAACAGAGCATCCCAATCGCTATAAATGCGCATATTGTAGAGCGTCGTTTATAGATTGGGAAAGCACGCAATAATTCTAGCTATGACCGAATCGAAATTTTATTCGTATCTTCGAACCATGAATACCTTCTTTTAAGCTAACTACTGAGAATATATGCAAAAGACCATACTAATCTATCGCATGTGAGAGCTTGCCGGCTCCAGCCGTAATAAGTATTCCATAAGTGTAGAACTACTATATTATTGGCGCCACCGAACTTTATATTGTGGTGCAGATTCTTGACACAGAACGAGCTGGTGATTCATTCACGCTCAGCGATACATCAATTCACGCGATTCGTCTCCTAAACGCGAATCTTGTGGAGCATACAGTACGTGCCACGATGACAGAAATAACAATATAAATGCCGCTTGGCTATTGCACGACAGCGACAAGTCTCCGCGCTTGAAATAGCACGGCACTTTCCGGGATTACGCAAAGAACCCACGGACCTGGGCACAGCATGTCTTCATCCCAACATTACCAAGACGCAACACTCTCAGTCAGTAGTTCTCCATGTAGAGCCACACGATTTCACATTGATATATTCCCCGCAAACATATAGTTTTGAGTTAGCAAGATATTCATTCGAAATTCTCCATGCCTATTATCACATAGCTCCGCCCCGCCGTAAGGCTGAGGCGTTCCAAGCCCGCGACCCTTGTTCGCTTTGTCCGATGTTGGTGAGCGCCACTTAGTCATCATATTTGCTTCATCTCATTGGTCAATGTATCATCCACCTATCCTAAAATAGCTCTAGTACCTCATGTTAAAACAAGGTTTACCGTTTTAGTCCCCGCTGACGGGATGAAAGCGACGAGCTGCGCGGTTGCGGGGCGCGAATCCTCGGAAGGCATTATAATAAAAAGGCGCTGTGGCCCGTCACCTTCGCAGCAGATTTCTGACTTTCGCGTACCGTGTCCGCGGCTATAGAAATCTCGCCGTGTCTTCAGTTTCTTCGTACCCTTTGTCACGAAGCAAAACTTTCTTCGAGCAATGCCTTCAGAGAAAGGAGCTCTTCCTCCGCCTTCAACATCGTTGAGACGCGACATGACACCCATGCGATCATCTAGAGCCATCGCAACGCTCGCGGCGTTCCTCGCTATCCCGCTAGGACTTGTACTTATCCTTTCGCATTGCGGCTTCTTTGGCCATGTACGGATGGGTTCAACACAGATCACGGAGCCTGACAGGCTATTAGGACTAGAAGAGATGGAAGTACACTTGAAAGGACCTTCATCTGACACCCCGCCACATCTTCAAATGCAGTTCTGTAAAGCCGAGAATCTGCGACGATGCAAAGCTTACCCGTACGACCAAGGATGCACGAAGATTGACGAGTATGTATACCACTCATATCCATGTCGCACGAACTGCAAGGATTTTGCTAACGTCCTGGGCAGCTTGAAAATCTACTCCATGGCCGAACCGCGCTACTTTGCGAGCAAATTCTCCGGTTGCACGGTGTACCGAAAACACGTCAAAAACTGCGCTGAGGACACTGTCGATGCCGACTCTTTCAAGAGACTTGACGCTTTCGTGTTAAACTGGGATGTGAAAGGCGAGTGGCCTGAGTATGCATTTAGTGGACACGTACCGAGAGTGGAACCGGGATGGAGAGGAGATATTGGGTCGTTCAAGTGCAGCTGAGCGAAGGTGGTAAAGCGAAAAATATATTTTTGCTGTAATTTGGATACACGTCTTGTTGAACGACATACGGAATGCCTCGGCCCGCGTTTCGTACAATACATCCAAGAGTCGTATCTCTAGGATGACTGCATTACGGCGATTGATCTCAGGAAGGCCTGGGAGATAGGTGCGCTAGCATGAGCTACACGAATAGAGGGACAACCGGAAGGAATCACATTCCAAGTTGGCGGGGGAAAGAAACCACCCGCGACGCCAGTCTAGAGGACAAGATTTACCTAAGATTTTGAGTTCAGATTTTTTGGGAGAGCAGAAAAGACTGTATAGAGAAGCGCAGTACAAAGAGAAAAAGGACCATTCGAATTCCGCATTCGATTCCTATCCGCAATTCAATTTTTTCAGCGTCCGTCGACCATCCCAAACACCGCCTCAAGCCTCTCCGTCAAACGCCTTCTTCAACTTCTCGATATCCATCTTTGCCATGCTCATCATCGCCGCCGTAACCCTCCTAACTTTCTCCTCGTCCTTATCCTTCATCATCTCGAGCAACACCTTGGGCGTAACCTGCCAACTCACACCCCACTTATCCGCCAGCCACCCACACGCTTGCTTGCTCTCATCACCTAAGTCCAGATGGTCAGCCTGAATGTCCACCTCAGCCTCCATGTTCACCGCACTTACCGCCCTCACTCAACTTGTTCCAATAATGATTCACCTCATCCTGGTCCTCACACTCAATCATGAAACTCGTAGCCGGAGTGTGGAAATAGGTTGCACCGCCGTTGAGTGCGACAAATGGGTGGTTGTTTAGCGTGAAGGTGGCAACCATTACCGACCCGGGTTCTTTCTTGTGGTGTTCTTGGCCCTCGGAGGTGTAGTGTTGAACGGCAGAGATGGACGAGTTTGGGAAAATGGAGACGTAGTATTTTGCGGCGTCGAGAGCTTGCGTATCGAACCAAAGGCAGGTGGTGATTTTGGTGAAGGACATGATGGACTAGTGGTGCGTTTGATAAGGTGTATAAGAGAAGTTGAAGAAGATGGAATGATCAATTAGAGTCTGGCGATACTTGTAGATGAAGAGCCGAAGCAATTGATCGCTGTGAGGATAGCTTTCACTCTCCAGCGAGCCCAGTGCTTTATATTCCTTTGTCTCTCGCTTCGTCGAAACCACGTACGACAGCCAAGTCGCGTCCAAAGAGGGGTTACGCGTGTGACGAGACGATGTGGCTGCGCGAAGTCACGTGCATGGCGCTGATGCCTTGAATGCGGGGAATGCGACGTGAAGGACGCCAGGCAGAAGCTTCGAAACGGCCGTAAGAGACATTTTTGTCAAACTTTGTTGTGTCGATGGCTTTTTGATGACTGATCAGTGGGAACGTTGATCAAATCCTTCGTTTTACGTCTGCGACTTGAATGTGACGCTCTGCAGGCGCAGTTGTACCAGCATAGCTTCAATGGGAAACTAAAAGCCGTAGAAAAAACCACTCCTCATATCGAAAAGTAAATAGGACTATATCTTAAAGCAAAGGATCCTCGCTCCTGTATACTAGCCTGTAATTGGCCCCTACCACTCCAAAGCCCTCAGCACCCATTCATACAAAGAAAATCAGCAGATTATCTAAATCTCACTAGGTTGAAGACCCCAACGTGGCGCATTGATAATGATTCCCATAAGCCCACCCGAGATGATGCCCGCAACCGGCAGTGTAATGATCCAGCCCATATAAATCCACCCAATCATCCTCCAATTGATAGCCCTCCACGTCCCGGAGCAAAGTCCCACTCCTACAGTCGCCCCGGTGATACATTGGGTCGTCGATATCGGCAAACCGAGCCTCGTGGCCAAGATTACTGTCAGAGCAGCGCCCAGTTCCATAGAGAAGCCACGAGATGGTGAGTGTAGTGTAAGTCGATTTCCCAGGTTGATGATGAGGTTGTACCCGTAAGTCCAAAGACCAATGGAAATAGCTGCGCCGCCATAGACGAGAATCCAAATCGGAACGGGGGATTTGGAAGAGGTCTCTCCTGAGGACCATATCAGGTAGATAGCGGAGAGAGGGCCGATAGCGTTTGAGACATCATTTGCGCCGTGGGCAAAACTCGCGGTTGCGGCTGTCATGACCTGGAGAAAAGAGTAGAGATGCTCGGTCTTGTTATCATAGTGAGGAACGTGTTCATGCATTTTGGAAAGATCTTTAGCCAGGAAGGAGGCAGCGAAGCCTTTGGGTTTGCCATCTGTGCCAAGCTGCTCGGCCACGACATCGCGGTCGACGCCCCGAAAGAAGTAGTACTTTGCGCGAGCTGTTAGTCCTTGCATACTGAGAGCGGGATCCTTGAACGCTCTGTTGCGGGAAGACTCCTGCTGCGAGACTGGTGCACTGGCGGACTGATGCTCGGCTTCACCGTCAGAAGAAGCGGCTGAATCTTTGGAGCCGGCCGGAGCAATAGCGTCATTATGCTTCTCCATATTGTTCTGTTGTTGTTGAGGATCGACAGGGATGGCGTTTGCTAGAATTGGATTCGTGTGAGGGTTGCCGTGGCCCCGGTAGTAATCCTGCACGACTTGAGCCTTCACACCTTCCGGTACTTCTGGAACTGGACCACGCTTCCAAAGCAGCGGACCTTTGATGACTTCCCAGTTCTTGAGTGTCCAGTCGTCCAACACAAGACGGCGATACAGAAACGGAAGGAGGAATATGCCATAAAGCAACACCACACCACCTGCAACGCCGAATACACATCCAAGGATTTGACCAGCCGTCCAGTCGTCTAAGTCGAGGGACGCGGCCCCCTTCCACACAATTACCATAGTAAGAACGGCAGCGGTGATGCCAAAATATAATGGAATCATCCACAGACCGGCTTTAAGTGGCTCTTTTCGACGGAGCACGCCGTATTTGGTGATGAGGAAGACGATGACGGCGAAGGCTCCGGCGATGCCTGGGGCGATGAACCACGCAGCAAATACTTGGGAGACGCCATTCCAGCCCCATTGGACACCGTCTGCACCGATAGCAGCGACTCCAACTCCGATTATACCGCCCACGATAGAGTGACTGAACAGTATTAGTACATGATCCACTTCAACCTTGAGAGTACGCTTTACTCACGTAGTCGAAACCGGCAAACCGATCTTAGTAGATAGAGTCAACCAGAGCGATGACCCAACAAGTGCGCACAGCATGCCCAGCATGAGCACTGAAGGATTTTCTTCGAAGGCGCTGACTGAAATGACCTTGTTCCTGATAGTGTCGGCGACGCGCGATCCTGCAAGCACTGCTCCACCAAATTCGCACACGGTAGCAATGAGCATGGCTTGCTTCATTGTCAGCGAGCGCGACGAGACAGAAGTCGCGAAGGAATTGGCGACATCGTTTGCGCCGATGTTCCAGGCGTCGAGGAAGGCAAAGATTAGCCCGAAGGCGAAGATGTAGTCGAACATCCCCAAGACCGCCATGTTCGAAGATTGCAAGAGCAAATGAAATTCTCTCTCAATCTTTTTCCGGTACGGATTTTCAAAAGATTGCAACAGGGGACCGAGGGGAGGGTTCCCATCTTTATCCCTCCCATTTCCATGGCTGTACCCTAGCTTTTTTCGACACGCTCATCCAACAAACCACCACAGCCCAGCATATCCAGAGCCCAAGGATCCACCGTCATCTTGTCCAATACCACCAAGCCTTCCTTTCAACTTGTCAGGATCCAAGTTTGCTTGCATGTTCCCCATTTCGTTGGCCGTCGCACGCCATAATGGCGAGAAGTGTGGCGGTCGATGTGGTCAGCGAAGACTTGGCCCGTCGTCGGAGAGCGGAGCCCTTACAATCCCAAGGTGGCGGGACCGGAACGTCTCGACCACGTGGGCCGATTGTTTGATTTGTGTTGTCGGAACAAGATGCCATGAGCGAGTCCAAGCCCTTGGTATCGGATGACGAGAGGAACCGTCGGAGTGGCACTTGGCGTGGCGGAACTGCGCGCTAATGTGACTAGCTTGTGAACTTGCTATCTAACATCATGTCCTTTTTTTTTTAAAAAAAAAAATATCATACGGCAAATACTTCGTAATTATGGTACATGTATTGTGACCTACTCCGACTACATGAATAGATATATCCGGTGCTCTAGAGTAGTCTGGAAGAGGTATCAACGATCGCATCGAGCATACATGGCGCATGCGAAGGCCTTTGAGAATAGCAGGCTTCAATTCTTATGGCATCACTGATATGAAAGTTAAGGGATGGTAAACATTCGTTTGTGTGAAAGTTGCAATTACACTTTCTGCGTCCTTGCCAAGACTAGTCGCGTCTAAACCGCATGGTGTAGTCATGGCCGACGTTGGCGATTGGAATTAACAATCCGCATACCCAGTGAGGAGACTTATCATTCAGCCAGTTTGTACATATTGAGCAATGACAATATTCACATGTCATCAGGAGACTCCTGATTCGGCCTCAGTCTTTAAATTCCTTCAAGCATATATATGCACGACCTTAATCCCACCGAATTGGCTAATCGGAAGCGCTTCTTCTGCATTGTGCCACCGTTCTCGACTCCAATTGCAGCCAGAATGTCCGAAAGATCAGAATCTTAGGATGCTATGTTAGCTCTGGGAACTTGAACAATTGCCGAGAACTAAAATAAATGCATACCTTGGAGTAAACTAATATCTCTGAGAGTCTTTGGAAAATTGGGAATGATCGTATTGGTAAGGTAATGATGAAATGGCAGAAGTGGAGAATCTAGGGCCACCAAACTTGTTATGTTCGCCTTGAACGCTGCTTCATTATGCGTTCTGCAACCTCATTAGTGTTTTCAAGTATATTGGGTTGGATCGCCAGAGTACTCACGTTGCTGCCTCCCGAAGACTTTGCTCAGTCTCCCGCTGTTGCACCTTAATGGCCTCGCGCGACGGCGATTTATCTTGGACTAAGGCCTTGACTTCTTTGATCTCCTCATGAATGTTCCCGAGCTCAGCCCTAATGTCCTTGAGCACCTCCAAGATCTGGTTGTCACCCCGATTGTCGGGAGAATCAACAAGGCGACTGTATTGCGAGGCAGCCTCCGCGAATTGATTCGCAAGGTCAGCGAAGGCGGGGGGCTGAGAATCGGCCATCGTTGAGGTTGACAGCAGATGTACTGGATTGAGAAAATACTGTGGTGTGTAGCTGGTGCAAACTGCGCGCGAGCTTTAGGTTATGAGCAGATGGAACGCACAGACCGCTTGCAGTGGTGAAAGCAAACGCTGGAGTCAAGTGTAGCCTGGCAACACGAAGACTAGACTCTTCTAGAACTTCAGAATGGACCAAAATCTATGGAAACACAGTTTCGGTTTCACACGCTCTGAGACTTCCCTACTCTCTTCCGCATTAAGATGCGGTGCATAAAATTGATAAGTTCATTTTTAGTGACTACCATATATATCGCGGATTAAGTGAAAGGCAACACCGGATATTATTGCGACTTCGACTTGAAGAGCAAATGCCTGTTATTGAGTCGGGGTCAGATCTTGTTCAAATAATCACTTATTTAGAAATCAAGTGATTGTGGACATTCATATGTGAGGAGGATACCAATTTCTTATTTATCTCGTCGATGAGATCAGTCGCATCTACGCTTTCCATTTGGTTCAGGATATCATGCCTAACCTTATCTCCGGATTCAGAAGTTTCTTACGTATGTCAAGAAACTTCCATCCACACACTGAATCATTGTCATGTTCGCACGTGGTGAGGAGGCTTCGAATCTTCTCAGATTGTCCGGATTCCACGCCGTAACTCTTGGCTCTAGAACCAACGCATTGCATTTCCAAAGCGATATCCAATCCTTGAGTAGAGTATTTCGCGGATGTCGTTCATCTCGCTTTTACCACTAACCTCAACTCCGAGTTCGTTCAAGATGTCACGAAGCGTATCTTCTTTGTAGTCATAAACGTTAGCAGTGTCGGACTGGAGAATTGTTCCCAAAAGAAACGAGAAAGCTTACCATCAAAATCTCGAATAGCACCGACATGAACTGGGAAGGAAGGAATAGGCTCGTTGGTAAGGTAGTGATGCAATGGGATAAGCGGAGCATGCAGACCATGCGCTACGTTTTGGTTGGCAGCGTACGCCGCAGCATTGTGTTTACTGCTCTCTGTTAGCTTCTTTTGAATAATAATATGACACCATTGCATTGCTCACGCTGCTTCCTCCTTGAGCTGCTCAGGATCGTCGTCGTCGTCGTCGTCGTCGTCGTCCTCCTCCTCCTCCTCTTGCGGTTTATCAACCTCGCGCTGGCGGGAGACATCTTGAACGACACGTTTAATGTCCTTTTTGATATCTTCAAGTTCATTTTTGATCTCATTGAGCACGCTCACAACTTCGTTGTTGGCTTGGGTTCCCGGACCATTGACAATCCGATTACATTGATCCGCAACGGCAGTCAAGTGGCTCGCAAGATCGGCGAAGGCGGGGGCTTGAGGAGTCGACATAGTCGATGTTGATTGCAAGGACTTCAGTCAAGGATATAATTCGAGAGTGGAGAAGATATCGTGTCAATCGCTTGTGGCGTGGTTAAAATAGCACGCAGCACACAGACCCTGAGTAGTGGTGAAAGCAAGCGCTGTTGTCAACCCTAGGCATATCCACCCGTGAATCGGAATCTTCCAGAATTGAATTCACGTTATAGATCCACGTAACCAAATGCAACAAGATCCGTCTCTGGGACCGCAGTCTCCTTCACTGCATCACTACTGTGTCGTGTCTCGTAGAGTCGAAGAAAGTAATTAAATGGAGAAACACGTGGCTTGTACCGAATATCAAAAGGGCAAGGCTTCATCACGTTGCCGAAGCTGTGAGACAATACTGTTGCAGAAAGAAAGCTTCTTATTGATTATTTAGGTTATGAAAGTTGACGTCGGTCGTAACATCTGCAGCTCCTCAAGCCTCCCATCTCACCCCCTTCCCAACGCCCCGCTTACTCCACTGATGATCACCCTTCAAATCTCCCATCCTCTTCTTCTCATCAAACACCTTCTTGCTTAATTGTTTATACAAGAATCTTCCGTCATTGTGATACCGGATGCTATGGTCGCTGTCTGTAAAGAAAGTATGCTGCATCTTCTCGGGACTAACAAGGTCTCCCAACAACAAATCGACTAGCGCTGCCGAATTCTGGAAATGCACATTGTCATCGCCGGTACCATGTTGGATGAGGAAGCCACCCGCGATTTTCTTGAAGCCGACGGTGTCTCGCACACGCGATTTGTTGTAGCCACCAGGATTGAGATCGGGCGTCTTCATATAGCGTTCAGTATATATAGAGTCATAGAAGCGCCAATCTGAGACAGGAGCAGTGATCATCGCGAAAGAGATGATGGGATCTGCGAGCTCGACTACTTTAGCGGAGAGATAGCCACCGTACGACCAACCCCAGATACCAATGTGGTTGCTATCCACATATGGATTCTTTGCAAGTTCTGTTGCAGCCCAGACTTGATCATGCGCTTCAAGATCGCCGAGGTTGGATGTGACAAGAGAGCGGAATTTTCGGCCTTTGTAACCTGTGCCACGGTTGTCTACAGTGAAGGTGATGTATTCTAGTTCAGGATCCGAGGCGATGTACGCTTTCCAATTCAGTGCGTTGAAAGCTTTGGATACCTCTTGTGCGTTCGGTCCGCCGTATGGCAGAAGGATAGCCGGGTACTTTTTGCTAGGGTCGAAGTTTGGCGGTAGACGTAGCATAGCATTTAGTGTGACGCCAGAAGGATGCTGCAACTCTTGATATGTGATGTTCGGAAGATTATACGACTTAAGTGTGTCGTATAGTGACTTGTTGTCAGTAATGGTGCGGATTGCTTTCGTCGAATTAACAGCATATAGTTCCTGGTATGGTACGTCGGGTCCGGAATATCCAAGCACATAGTAAGAGCCACCAGACGAGAAGGATGCAGACCAGTATGCTGATATTGTGTCATCCACGAGCGCCTTCTTCTCTTTAGTCTTGTATGAGACCGAGTAAACGTGACTCTCGGTGCTATGGCCCTCCGTAGATGTATAATAGACTAAGCCGCGTTTCGTGTCAATCTTGAGAATAGCTCGAATCTCCCACTCGCCAGATGTTAGAGCGATCTTCTCTCCTCCATTGACTGGAAATAGGTACAAATGGTTCCAACCGCTCTCATCGGAAACATCGATGTAGTACTCTCCGCTCGAGTTTCCATAGGTTGCGTTAGACGAAGATATCTTGCCCAAGTAGAAAATCGCTAGATAGTTTTCCAACCAGCCGTCGGACCCATCTCTTTCACGAACGACTGAGGAAGACCCAGAAGGCACATCCACTAAGACCAGCTTCTCATGGTCTTGCACCCTGTTATAGGCGCGATACATGACCTTACCGTGGTCCTCGGTCAGCCATACGACTTCACCCAGCACGAGGTCGTCCTCTGGCCACGCAGTAATGAGTACAGTAGTAGTCTTAAGCGCTCCGACGTCAAGCAGATTGAAGCCAACTGTTGGATTCTTGGTGCCGACCTTCGGGTACCGCAACTCCAACTCACGTGGGTACGATGGCGCAATCTGTTGGTTGTTCATGTAATACGGAACACGGAAAGTCTCTACTCCAGTCTCATTGAAGGTCAAGAAAGCAATGTACTTTCCATCGGGAGACCACCATAGTGTATATCTGTCGCCGAAGACCTCCTCTTCGTACACCCAGTCTGGAACCGCATTAAACCAGTCTGGTCCGCCATCGCTGGTTATTTGCGAGATCTTGCCTTCATCCCAAATGAAGAGGTTATTGCCTTGGACAAATGCAATCTGTGAGGACGATGTTGGATTCCATTCTGCGTATTGAATGTTCCCGGTGGAGTTCGAAACAAGCGATTGGACATCTCCGGATTTCACATCTTGTACCAAATAGTCCGCAAAGTAGGAGTGACGATATTGCTTCGTGTAATTGACAGCCCACAAGACATGACTTGCGTCAGGTGAAATGAAGTAATCCCAATAGTCGGCGGGAATTTTGTCTGCAGAAAGGAAAGTCGTAGATTCTCCTGATGCGATGTTCTCGAAGACAAACGAACCGTCATCGGCAGTATAAATGTAGTCGCCGTCTTTGCCGGTGCTCACCCAGTTGAGCGTTCTTGATGAGGGGCTTAGCGCGCCCGGAGCATCCGTCGTAATGTTGTAGGTTAGCCGTTTTGTACCATTTCCTAGCGGCTGATGTGGGAACCGTGGAGGGTCAATTGCTTGAACGAGCGAGCAAGCCGCCGCCAGAACTGCGAGAGACCACATTGTGCAAAACGAAAGGACGCGAAACCGATGCAAAGGCTTGCAGCTCTTCCCAGGCCGACGTGCCACGAATATTAATAACTAGTTGACGCGACTCGTACCGAGATTGCACAACGCTGTCGCTGCAATCTATCTCCGCTTGCCGATGACGCAGGAGATCCCGGGGCTGAAAGCTCAACAATCGCGAATCCGCTGGAGGAGAAGAGCAACCAAAGATTGGAAAGCCCCTGAATCTTGCGTACAAGCCCATTTCCTGTACTTAAATACTGATTGATAGCCATCCCGCTCTCATTCGCACCCGCATACGAGCTGCCGTATTGAGAAGGCGGTTAAGAACGACAAGAAAACGACATCGCTGCCAAGAGACCGGGAACCCGGATAAAGCAAATGCAATTGAGGAAGGTTCGTAAAGCAGCTGCAAAGATGCACGATAGGCCAAGGACGTAATTCTACGACATTTTTTGCTGATTTGGATTTGCATACACGAAGGATCCAATGGTGGTTTAAGTTAGTCTTCCTTTGAATGCCTAGGGAACTATGCAGGTATCACGTGACGTAGACAAACACGCATTTGCACCTCGCAATGATCCGCGAGGGAGCCATGATGATATTACTCTCGATCTAAAAGCTGTTTTGACATTACTAGTCATGGAATGGTAGACTGATCGCTCTGCTACAGGAAGTAGGTTAGCTCCCTACTAAATCTTGGAATTGATTGGAGAATTCTCTTTCTTTTCAATAATAATGAAGTGATACGAAATCAGAGGTATTGATAATTAATACACGCGATTATGCTCTCCAATGTCGCGTAGTGCGTGTCGAACTTATATCTAGCTACTTCTTAGAACCTACTCCCATCTCAACTAGGGCCGATCGAGGCTGAGAGACACTGGTCGCACAGCAGATTGTACATTCTGATTTTCGATAGATTCTCCTGAAGCCGAGTTCTGGTGGAAGACACAGCTGCTGTGATGTTGGTTCTTCGTGCGAGATCGGTCACACAAATCGTTTCCTCTTGTGGTAGAAAATTTTGTCCTTGGTGTAGGAACAAGCGCTAATATCTCGGTGAAGCGACGATCATTTTAAATACAGAAGCACGGCGGGGGGATTTCCCGTCAGTACCTGGCTTTGTCTATATAAAATTCATCGTAGTCGACTCTCCCTTCTCTAGGATCTGTTCGATAAGCTCTTTGAACTTCTCGGCCATTTTCCGCCCGCCGATTTTGCTAGGCTCCACCCTCGCTGTATAATCTTCCTTTCTCTTTCCATCCAAGACTTCGTACAGCGCACACGGCACTATCTCCGTTCCTGGAACCTTCACCTCTCTCGTCGCTATCTCGTACATCTTCCGGATGGCTAGCTGCAGCTGTCCTGGCCATCTATTATACCCAAGAGCCTTCAATTGCAGATCCGCCCAGCCAGTTTGACCATATTCTGCCTCAAGCGGGAAATAGATGATATTGACAATTACCGCGCGGGGCTTTGTGACGGAGCAGAGATGAGTTATGTAATCCTCAACTTTTGTGCCGAAAAGCCGTTGGAAATATTTAAGAGAGGAGGCAGCGCCAGATTCAATGACGGAGGCCCGTGTCAGCCATGCTAAATTGATCATGTGGCGGATGGTCCAAATGTTTGGTTTAAGGGCTACGTCATTTGCGCCGACGCTCACGATCAAGATATCATTGTTGCTAATGTTATCGCGGATGAATTCATCCTGAGGTAGAAGTTTGTTGTCGCGCTCGCGGAGCATGGTTTCCTCGATTGCTGTGTTGATGCATGTCGCACGATTGCCAAGCTCGTGATTCATCCAAAAAGCTACATCCGGTTTGGGAAATGGTCGATCTAGAGCAAGGCCATAGATTTCAGGTAACTTAACGCCTAGCTCTTCGCCTCCAGGGCCTGAGCCGAGCACCCAGTATTTATTATCGAGGGAAGAGTCTCCAGCGAGCCAGACGATAGGCTTATCGGGGCGGTGCCGAAGAGTAATGTCGCGCAGTTTTTCCAGATCATCAACAAGATGTCCACTCCAGTTATTATAGAATGTATAAGTTTTTATCTTGTTGGACGAGCGTGTGGTCGGTGCCGTATACATTGTAGGGTGCAGGAGGCACGTGATGACGGAGACGGGTCGAAGGGCGGCCCGGCCTACGGTTGAGCTTGTAGCGTTCCAAGACGATGCCAAGAGATGTATAAGGCAGGTGAGTGTACGGACTGTCGCAAATCGATGCGCATAGTGAATAAGGACAGACTTGGCGATGATGGAATTTGGAGGTTGAGGACCGGATTCAAGGCAGCAGCGCTACCCTTGTTCCAGAGTCTCGTGAGCGTCAACATATCGAACAATCGAGCCCCAAATGTAAAAGGATATGCTAGTCTTCCTTGGGAAAAGCAAATTTCCCATCCGCGGACAAATTATGAGTCAAACGACGATCCCGCCTGTGTGTCTGCGAAAAGAGGAGCAATAGTCACGTGAATTTACCAATTCTGAAAGAGCTTCGGCTCCACAGTCATCATAGTGCTTTGGTGCCTGTCGATCCATGTTAAGATCAGTTCGAATTGACCAATATCGCGCGCTACTGGCTTGCAAGCGTACACATAGTCGAACAAGTGCTAGATCTGATAGGTCGGCAGACTTTCGGAGTAGATCCTGTCGGAACCGGAATCCTCGGACATCTCGGATCTGATAACCGCTACATCAGATAAGAAGGCTCAAGTACCTCCTCAAGCCTACTTGTATTTCATATATATCCATTCCCGCATTGACTTCAAACATTCACCTCGAAGTGCTTGAAAATGGCTCAGTCTATGGATCGCTCTATTCCCGATAGCACAGTCACAATAGGAGGGACAGTCGAAGCTATTGCCCCTCTTCCACCCTCAGACGTAGAGATGGCAACCCTGCCTACCACGTCCCAGCCCTCAAAGATCGATGATCCCTTCCTCGTCACCTTCGACGACGGCTACGACGCTTCAAATCCCAAGAACTGGTCTTCTAGCAAAAAATGGGCCGTAACAGACGTAATGTCCGCCACAGGCTTCAACCGCATAATGGTTTCCACCATCATGGCGCCCGCGCTCCCACTCATCGCCAAGGAGCTCCACATGTCCTCGACTGAGTCCGTCATGGCACTCTCGATTTACCTCCTAGCAACCGCTTTTGGGCCTCTCTTCATTGGTCCTTTGTCTGAGGTTTATGGAAGACAAAGGGTTTTGCATGCAAGCAATGTTTGGTTCCTTGTATGGAACATTGTATGCGGATTCGCACCTACTGGAAGAGTATTGATTGCAGCGAGATTCCTAGCAGGATTTGGTGCCAGCAGTATCTACGCATTAGCTGGTGGCGTTCTGGGTGACGTGTGGAGGCCCGAAGAGAGGGGTAGGAGCCTTGGTGTCTACCTGTTGATTCCGGTCCTCGGAGCTGCGGTGGGTCCGATCATTGGAGGTTTCATGGCAGGCCGTACTACATGGCGGTGGATATTCTGGGCCACATCTGCATTCCAAGCAGTCATGATCGCAATCTCGTACTCCGTATTTCGCGAGACATTTGCTCCGGTGATCCTAAAACGACGGGCGGCGAAGCTCAGGAAAGATACTGGAGATGCTCGCTATTACACTGCTCAAGAACGCTTAGAAGAGCACAAGTCCGTCCCTTCCATTCTTGGGAAAGCACTCAGCCGACCTGTGAGACTGCTTCTTTTCCACCCAGTCATCCAGATTGTGTCCTTGATCTCGGCATTTAACTATGGTGTCCTCTACATTGTTCTTTCTAGCTTTGCAACCCTCTGGTCTGAGCACTATGGTGTCAGCGTTGAGATCAGCGGCCTACATTACATCGCTTGTGCACTAGGCGAAGTAGCTGGCAGTCAACTCGGTGGTCGTCTACTAGACTTCTTTCACCGCAGAAAGCAATCCCGCAACACGGACACCCCTCTAGACCCGGAACACCGCCTCCCCTTCACATTTCCTGCCTACACTATAGGCGCGCTAGGAATTTTCATCTATGGCTGGACAGCTCAATACCGAGTACACTGGGTAGCTGTGGATATCGGCGTAATTATAGCCCTGTTCGGACCGCAAATGGGTAGCATTGCGTTATCGGCATATGAAATCGATAGCTACCAGGAACATACTAGTAGTGTTCTAGCGGCGGTGCAGTTCGCGCGTAGCTTGACCGCATTCTTGTTCCCGCTGTTTGTGCCTAGTATGTACGGGAGGTTGGGATATGGATGGGCAAATACTTTGTTGGGCTTTGCGAGTTTGGTGATTGGAGTGCCTGCGCCGGCAGTACTTTGGTATTGGGGGAAGAGATGGAGGATGAAGGCGGGATCAACTGCATAAATTATGGGACGGCAGATAGTGTGTGCCGGGACCGGGAGTTCGATTCGTTCAATAGCAATCAAGTTGTTCTAGTCGGGGATGCTGCATCCACATCCGCCCGGGTGGAAAGCATGTATTAGATTCGTTTGAGAGGTGATATAACCGCTAGATATGGATGGTAGGATACAATTTAGCAGTCCAGATCTGATGCCTCTAATTCATGATATAGCTACAGTCTTGAAATGTTCCTGACACACCTCTAGTGGCTTGATAACGTTCTTGATGAGCTCTACTCTCCATGAATTATCCGCTTTATTTGCCCCCGTGAAACACCATTTCACAGCAGAAGCATAGTCATCACCACCTTCATCACCCACGCTTTGGGACCACTTCAGCGCAGCTATGAGATCGAAGGCTTGCTTAGCTTCTTCGGACCCAGCTGGATGCTTTCGGCGAAGAGGGTCATCCTCTAATCGTCGACCGAAGCAGAGCTCCAAGAGGAGGATGCCAAGCGAATAGAAGTTGTAATCGTTGGCTTGAGTGTGTGAGGTTGCAGGTTGGTGGAGTGGAAAGCCTTGACGGATGAAGGGTTCGTGATACGGTACGCTGCAATCATCATCCTCGCATGGGAAGAAAAAAATGTCTTTCTTCGTGAGACCAGCTCTGAGCCAAGGTGTGAACTGGAGCTGGGCGACCGAAGAAGCGAGAGTAAGCGCGATGGAATACCGTTGACGTCGGGTCAGGTGCCCTTCAAAGTTGCGTGACAGGACATGATTTAAAGTTAGTGGGCCGCTATCATCAGGTTGTTTTCTCTTCGTGGATGGGTGGAAATGGTATGTTTTGTTGTTATTGTCGATGATGCCTATACACTTGCCGCATTCTTTGTCGCCCAGAAGATGGCAGAGCTTGATGCTTGGGTCAACCAGGATGTCCAATTCGATCTTTGGAACGTTCGGAGCAGGTTCGGTGAAAGCTACCTTCTTTCGCATTGCTAATTTTGGTGATGGCGCCAGCGATGGAGTGCCCTCAAGCGGACATGGTAATGACAGAGGGGCAGTGGAAGGCTTTAAGAGTTTCTGCGGAATGGAGCAGTCGACCATTTGTTGACACCGCAGCTCTCTCCATGACCAAGGAGGATTTACCTGAGTAGTAGGAGCAATGAACATGAGAATGACCTCGAAGCATGTCTCCGGAAGTTTGCGATGCTCAAGCCGAAGATTGGCGAAATGGTACTGCTGACAAGAGCACTGCCAAGCCTTGTGGAGGGTTTCGAAGAGGAGATCTGATTTCTTCCATACCATCTTCAACGCCGCCTCTAGAACGAATATCTGCTTCGTATTGGTAGGAGTAGTGTTCTGTAGCGTGGATAACTTGTCGCTCGTGCTGAGGAGCTTCTCTAACTGTCCATTGCATTCCTTCAGCTGATCGAGAAGCTCCTTTCTTTTAGGCTCGCTAAAGCTGAACTTCAAGCGGAATGTCTCGTAGTCCCACTTCGATTTTGCTGATGCAAGTTTAGAGAGCTTGTTCGGTGGCTGTGGGCTCGACGGTCGATGATGCTTCTTCGGGTCTGGCGGAGCTAGCTTATTTTGAACTGCGGCCTTGTCTAGGGATAATTCCCTTCTCAAGTCCTCAGCTACATCGTTCATCTCGCGTATGATTTCCATGTACAAATTGTACGATTCCTGAAGTCTCCCTTCCAAGCGCTCCTGCAAAGCCTCGCTGCTCCAGTCTTTGCCGCCCGGGTCACCCACCAGACGAGCCACGTCATCTGCATCATTTACAATCGGCAACAGAAGCTCTTTTAGATTCCGCTTATATAGGATCTCATGAAACTGCACATCTCTGCGGCATTTAGTGTACTCTTTCCGCACCTGCCAGAAGAATCCGCCGATTTTGGCGGCGTCGCGCCAATGCTCGAGGCCGGAAATAATTAGTGGGAACGTCCCGAGCAGAACGCCCGCGATTTCGAGGCCACTCATTAGGATGTGCTAGAATGTGCAAAGCGACGAGTAGAAAAGAAAGGATGGAAAGCAATGTGGTGTTACGGAGAGCTGGCAGGCTTTTTTGGCCTCCACGCACCCCGCACTTGTGGCTCTCAGCTCTCTTCAGCCTCGCAGGCGGAGATAGCGCTTCTCATATAACCACTATCCGAACGAAATCGCTTCTTCTATCTCTTGAGACTTGAGAAACAGGTGCGTCGTAAGGGTGTCTACTCTGAGTGACGCTTGAGCACTTTCCTTATCGGTGACCCTCACAAGTCTGGATTCAAGCAGTTGTCGAGCTGACCGTCGCCGCCAATTCAAGGACCTCCATTGCGAGAAACTTAGGCCACGATGGCTGCATCTGTGTCAGAACAATGTCGAGTCTGCATCATGATTTTGAAGACCATTATCTCAACGCTGTCCGACCCGAACAGTCAGAAGGGCCGAGTTCGCCCAGAGCAGATCAGCGATGAGCTGGAGAGGCTCAGCCTGTGGATAGGCAATATTGGCGCCCTACAACGGCCAGATTCTTCTATGTCCCTCGAGTCGCGTCTTTGCGAGGATAGTGATGTTTTGACTCACGTTGTACAATTACTGGATGATCTGAACGAGGTTTCCGGAGAACGTGGGTCTGCTGCTTCAGCCATGCCTGTAAACCAGCTGACATGACCCAGTCTCGGATATTGTCTCCGGAAGGCGTGAGGGGGGAATGGCTTCTGTACCCCATGATGACGGTGAAGAGGAAAACCAGGACGAGGAAACGGAACTACTCGGGGAAATCGCGGCCTGCATCACTCGTCTCTTCAGAATATCTAGCCTCATTCGCCAGGCCGCACCCAGTGATACATTTGCCAAATCTCTAACTCGGAATCGATATCGGTTCAATGACCAGTTCGACATCGCTCACGTAGGCGAGAAGTACCCAAAGCTCGCCACGGCGGAATTTTCGTGGCTCCGAAAGCGGTTGGGTCGAGCCATCACTCAACGCCGACATTACCTGAGCTATATCCAGGACCATCGCGGGAAGCTTGAGGACATTCCCATCCATGGGGAGATACCCGGACCTGTAGCACCCGAATCTCAAGTTCATACCAAGCAGCTTTCGGCCACGAAACCGTTACCTGACTCTTCCAGTCAGCCATCTATTTTCACGAAAGCTTCGACTCTGACACCGGGTCGCATCACACCCCAGATGCTAGCTGCAGAAGAGGAACTAGATCCAGAGAATGATGCGAGGTCTTACACGACAATATCTCGTTCTATTGATGATAATATTGATTCCTCAGTCACTGCTAGATTTCCAAAGCTCGACGACCTGCGAACAGGATCCAAGAAAGAATTTGAGTGTCCATTCTGCTTTCGTATAAAGAAATTCAAGAACGAGAAAGTTTGGCGGAAACATGTTTTCTCCGACCTTCGGACTTACGTCTGCACGTTCCCGGATTGCGACACGTTGTTATTCGGCGATATCAACGAATGGTTTCGTCACGAGATGCACAACCATCGCGTCAGCTATATCTGCCGACTCTGCGAGAACAAGCACTTCCAGTTTAGCGAGCGTTACCTCGCCCATGTTCGGAGACAACATCCTGACATGCTAGAAGACTACGACGAAACACCTATTCTTGATACTGCCCGGAGATCACTTGATCAGATACCTGCCCAAGAATGTCCGTGCTGCTCGGAGTGGGTGGGTCGTCTTAGAGAACAGGCACCACTTGCTAGTATGCCTTCTGACGCATCCGATCACGTCCTCAATGTTGTCCCAACTGTCTTCAAACGCCATCTCGCTTCCCATTTGGAGCAATTAGCTTCATTTGCAGTTCCTATCGGTTCAGCTACTGGGATTGACGCCAGTTCGAACGTTGCCATAGAAGAGGATGTAGGAGCGCTTTGGGGGAGTTCGGATCTTTCCAGTCTCGCATTTGACAGTCCTAGGCCATCATCCCCCGAAGGAGTGGTCAAAGCAGCAGCAGGAAAAGATGAGTATGAAACAGAAAAAGAAGCATCTCCGGTCAATGAAAAAGAGGCCGAAATCCCAATCACGGAAGGGATGGTTGATGTGGTAGCAACGGAAAACATTAAAGAGACGATTGAAACATTGCGGCAGGCGGTCAACGTCACACCTAAGGACAACCGAAACCTCGTAGATTTGCTAAATAAGCTAGGGTCCGTACTTAGAAGCCGGCATGAGCACACGGGAAATGCGGAGGACCTTAAAGAAGCCACTGTATTAATGCGGCAGGCAGTCACCATTCTACATGAAGCCCGAGCAGATATTAGAGGCATTATAGAACAGATGACAATCCTTGCAAACATTCTTACCTACCGATATGAGCGCACAGGAGACACGAAGGATCTTGAAGAAGCTATTCAAATAGCGCGTCAGGCGGTCAACCTCACGCCTGATGACCATCCAGACCGTCCAATATTACTACAAAATCTAGGAACGAACCTTGGAAGGCGATATGAGCTCACGGAATACATAAGGGATCTTGAAGAAACTATTAAAATCATGCGGCAGGCAGCCGACCTCACAACTGATAACCGTGCTTACCGTCTAGTAGCACTACAAAATTTAGCGATGAGCCTTGGAAGGCAATATGAGCACACAGGAAACACGAAGGATCTTGAAGAAGCTATTCAAATAGCGCGCCAGGCGGTCAACCTCACGCCTGATGACCATCCAGACCGTCCAATATTACTACAAAATCTAGGAACGAACCTTGGAAGGCTATATGCGTACACAGGAAACATGAAGGATCTTGAAGAAGCTATTCAAATAGCGCGGCAAGCGGTCGAGCTCACGCCCAGTGACCTTCCAGTGCTCGCATACAGGCTTAATAACCTCGGCTCACTATTAAACATTCAAGGTCACTATGAAGAAGCGGTGGTAATTTACCGAAGAGCATTAAATGACGGTCAGAAGATATTAGGTTCAGACCATCCTGAGATACTGGCCACCATGTCCAACCTGGCATTGACGTTCCAAAATCAGGGACGATGGAAGGAGGCTGAAGAGCTAGAGTTGCAGGTCCTAGAGACAAGGAAGGTGAAACTTAGTGTAGACCATCTAGACACGCTGTCCAGCATGTCCAACCTAGCATTAATATTCCAGAATCAGGGACGATGGAAGGAGGCCGAAGAGCTGGAGTTGCAGGTTATGGAGATAAGGAAGGAGAAACTTGGGGTGGACCATCCAGACACGCTGTCCAGCATGTCTAACCTAGCATTAACGTTCCAGAATCAGGGACGGTGGAAGGAGGCCGAAGAGCTGGAGGTGCAGGTCATGGAGACAAGGAAGGTGAAACTTGGGATAGACCATCCATACACGGTGTCCAGTATGGCTAACCTAGCATTGACATTCCAGAATCAGGGACGGTGGAAGGAGGCCGAAGAGCTGGAGGTGCAGGTCATGGAGACAAGGAAGGTGAAACTTGGGATAGACCATCCATACACGGTGTCCAGTATGGCTAACCTAGCATTGACATTCCAGAATCAGGGACGGTGGAAGGAGGCCGAAGAGCTGCACAGACAGGTCATGGAGACAAGGAAGGAGATACTTACGATAGACCATCCAGACACGCTGTCCAGTATGGCCAACCTGGCATTGTCGTTAAAGTGTCAGGGACAGTGGAAGGAGGCCGAAGAGCTAGACAGACAGATCATGGAGATAAGGAAGGAGAAACTTGGGGCGGCGCATCCGGACACGCTGTCTAGCATGTCTAACCTAGCATCAACGTTCCAGAATCAGGGACGGTGGAAGGAGGCTGAAGAGCTGGAGGTGCAGATTATGGAGACAAGGAAGCAGGTACTCGGATCAGCGCATCCGGACACACTGTCCAGCATGACCATCCTGGCATCGACGTTCAAGAATCAGGGGCGGTGGAAGGAGGCCGAAGAGCTGGAGGTGCAGGTCATGGAGACAAGTAAGGAGGTTTTTGGCCCGGCACATCCGAACACACTGTCCATCATGGCCAACCTCGCATTCACTCTCCGGGCCCTAACCCACAAAAAGGAGGCTATCTCATTAATGGAAACGTGCTTACAGATGCGGAAACAAGCGCTTGGCCCTGATCACCCTGATATGAAGTCTTTGGTTGAAACTCTGAATGAGTGGCAAAAAGAGACCATTGAGGAAGTACATTAGTGCTATCTTTATTCATAGAACATAGAACTGGTGCAAATGTTGGAAATGTTGAGCTACGTACACAAGCTTAGGAATGAGAAATGACTTTATTTAATTATTTTTTTCCCAAAAAAAAGGGTTAATTTTCAAAGAGAGTGATAATAATGAGATTAGTCTAAGTGACTAAACCTCCGCCAAACCAATCCTCAGCGCTAAGAAGTTCATCCGTTGACGCCACGTTGGATCAGGGACAACACAGACTCCCCTTCTCAGCCCTCCCTCTGCTTCCTCCCCCAAGAAGCAAGCAACAAATCCTGCATATCCAACCTCGTCCCCATAGCCTCCAACTCATCCTTCATCCCCCGATGCGCCACAATGCTACAACTCGGCTCGCGTCTCCCACTCTCCAACTTCTCAGCCACCTTCTTCAGCCGATCAATCTCATGCGCCTGGCCCCACATGAGCTTGCGCAGCTCCGAGATCTTGGCCGTCTTGGCAGCATGCTCTTTCTCCAGGTCGTCCATGGCGCGGGCGAGCTCCTTGACGTACTCGATGGGGCCTTGGATGTCGATGCCGGATTTCTTGGTCACGGCCGCTTGGATTTGCTTGAGGCGGGCCCACTTGACTTTGTGATTGGGGTTGATGTTGATGGTGATGTTGATGTCGTTGAGGAGGAAGGAAGGTTGGAAGCTGGTGAAGGCCATGTCGGGCTTTGGAGGTGTCTCGGTGTGGACGTATAGGGGCTTGGGAATACTGATGGGGTCGACGTTGATACCATTGTAGACGATGAGCTTTGGAGGGTAGATTGGTGAGCCTACGCTGGTAACGGCTGAGCCGCAGTCCATGTCTTCGTCTGGTAATTGTGGTGCTTGTTCCAGAGTCTCAATGGTTTGCAGTTGTTTCTGTACCTTGCGTTCGAGACCTTGCGCAATCTTCTTCCAGTGGCTGATCTGTGAGTCCTTATCATCGAATTCCTTGACTGCCGCTGCATACTTGGCATGGAGGCTTTGGTTATTTTTCTCCAGTGTGATACCGACCTGCTCCTCAGCGACTACGGCATCGCGCTCTGCCTCGGCGATTTCTAACTTCTCGCGAAGGTCTAGGTTTTCTGCTTTTAGGGCTTCGGTGGAGTCTGTCGAAGAAAGTATCGATCCCTTGGAAGCGGTAGAACGCGCTTCATTGGCTGAGTCCTTTTTCGGAGCCCGAGCAGCAGCAAGCTCCCTGCGCAACTTGCGATTCTCCTGTTCAAGACTAGGTATCTTAACATTGACCTTCTCAGTCAGCTCTCCAACTTGCTTCTTTGCTGCGGTCAACTGCGTTTCAAGTTTGATAGCGCGGTCGGCTTTGTCCGTTAGGCCCTTGACCTTCTTCTCGGACTCGATAATTTTGAGCGCCATGGTATCGATGCGTTTTTTGTGACCAGTGATCTGCTTCTCTTTCTCAACCAAGGCTTCTTTGTGTCGAGTCTTGTCAGCCTCGTTTGCAGAGGTAAGCCTTCTCACCTGAGCATTCAAAGTCGCAAGCTGGGCTTCTTGCTCCTCACTCATATCGCGGTAACGATCATGCTGAAGCTTCAATTCCCGAAGACTGTCTTCTTGCGTCTTATTCAAGTCGGCCAGCCGCTCCAACTCGGCGGATTGCGCCTTACACGTCTTACACGTCTTCTGGCACTCGGCAAGCTGCTGTTTTACATTCGACTCGTCATCCTTTCCAAGATCCGCTAACTGCAATTTCAACTTAAATTCCTCGATTTTCTCCTTCAGTTTCAAGTTCTCCGTCCGGTATTCTTCGCCTAGACTATCTTTGTCGTCTTTTGACGCCTTTAGAATGGACTCAAGCTCCGTAATGCGTTGCTTGAGCTGTACATTCTGATTCTCCAGCTTCTTGGTCGTATCATCTTCCTGGACCGTCGCCGTCGAAGGCGACTTTTGGACTCGCGGTAAAGAACGATTTGAAGGCTTCAAAGATGCAAGGTTGGAATTTCGTTTTGATTGAACATTCGTAACTGTAGGAGCAGCCTTTTTGCTACCACCTACCGGCTTCCTCGGTATACTAACGTTTGGTGATGGCTTAGGGGGGGATTTGGAGGCCTTGGGCCTTGACTTTTCTGTCGCATTTGAAGGCACGGGCTTTCGCGAGTCTTTTGAAAGATAAGTAGACGGCATTGTGATTAGGAGAGGGGTGAGTTTGGAGTCTTGGCTCTCGAGTTGGACGGTCTGACCTATTTAGGTGAGATTTAGATAGCATTTAAATAGAAAATGGCACGTTGTGAGACGTGGACTTCACAATGTAAGTGTTCAGAGGGGATGTGTTTGCACAATGTATATCACGCGAGTGAGAATAGAAGTGGATGAATAAATCTCGCATTGTGCGCTACGGTATAGGTGGACCGGGATGATACGAGCTACAATACGTGAGATATCAATTTCATCCAAAAGGGCCAAGCAAAGATGTCCGCTCATAAGGCTAAAGAAGGTGGGAGTATGTAGATTGCGACCTCCTTTCTTGCCTACCAGATATCCCTCCGACCCCGTGCTCAGCAATTGTCAGACATCTTTGACGAAGCCGACCTCAATGACGCGGTCGCGATCCAAATCCAAGCTGGCAATCTTTGTTCTCGTATTGTCTCGTAGGAAGAGAAAAGAGCGAAGAAGCAGCTTGCGAATAAAGTTGGTTCCGGTCTTGACCTTCATCTGCTCCTTGCCCATGATATACAAAACCTCGTGGTTGAAAGCGCGCTCGAGAGCCGTAAGCCTAGCTGTGGTGCTCATCGCACTGAGGGTAGGAGTAGGCGCCTGCCTATCGCTAGGGTCCGTTGAAGAACCCGCGGCTTCATCCTTCTCAGTAACGGAAAGCTTGGCATTGACCTTGTTGAGGTCTCCTGCGTTGGCAGTATCAGCACCGGTGGCGCTTGGTGCATTCTTCCTCTCGCCTTCGCGGTCTAGAGCGCGGCTCACGATGTGGCTGCGCACCTTCTCGTACACGAGCGAAGCGAGGTCGGGAGTGATGACTTCATCCATGTATCCATGGCGGACGACTAGACGGTAGCAGTTCGGAATAGCAAGCCGGGATACAGAATAGCGGTTCTCGTAAGCCACTGAAGGGACTTCCAATGGGCGAAGGTGGAAGAAGACGATGACCTCTGGCGCAGTGTGGAGCTTGCGAACGAATTGGCTGAAAACAATGGGCGTTGTCTCACCAGCCTTGTCGAAGAAAATGCCGAAGCCTTCAATAGAGCTGAGAGTCTTCCCGCCGAACTTCTCGGTAAGCTGGATGCGACCGTCTTCGTAGGTCTTGACGAAATGAGTCGTGGGATAACGATCTTCTGCTTCGGCGAACCATTGTTGCTCCTTGCCAAATCTCCAGAGAATGAAGATGCAAGCAAGCAGAGTAGCGAGCAGGATAGTGAACCAAGCGCCATCAGGGACTTTAGTGAGAGCAGAGGAAAGAAACGTGCCATCTAAGCATGCGACCGCCAGCCATGGGAACAGGACAAAATACGGTTTGATGCGCCAGACGAGTATCGCAACCAAAGTCACCATGCATGTGTCGAAAAAGGTAACGAACATGACGCAAACACCGTACGCGTTTCCCAGAGAGGTTGTGTTGTTGTAAACAGCAGCAACAATGACCGTTCCGACCATAAGGAGCCAGTTGACTGCAGGCACATACAGCTGGCCGTGATACGTTTTCGATGTATGTACAACCTTAATTTGGGGAAAGTACGAAAGCTTCATGATTTGCGCAAGAAGCTAGGGCACGTTAGTACCGATTACAGAAGACTCCCAACAGAACATACCTGGAAGGTGGCAGTAATCATAGCTTGCGAAGCAACAATCGCAGCCGCGATAGCGATGATCAGAGACGGTATGAGCCATCCACTAGGAACGCAGTTGTAGAAGGGATTGGAATATGCGTCCGGAAAATTGCTGATGTACGCTGCTTGACCAGTGTATGCAAGCAGAAGGCATGGGTAGGCATATCCAAGCCAACTGATTTGCACGGCCTGACGGCTGAAGGCTCCGATATCTGCAAAGAGAGCCTCCACACCAGTGAAGGCAAGCAGGATGCCACCGAGACTACGCCAGCCTTCGTATTTATTGCGTATCAAGTATTCAAAAGCCCAGTATGGGTTGAAAGCCTTCAGAATGGTGTGATCATACCTAAGATTCAAAGTTAGAATATCTTTTACGAGCCAGTCTGTCGTAAAATAAGAACTTACCTGACGAGGTTGTATATTCCAAATCCAGCATTGAAAGCGAGCCAAATTATGACAACTGGGGAGAACACAATGGTGATCTTGGAAATTCCGAGCGGTTGGAGGAGGAAAAGGAGAACTAGGATGGCACATGTGACCCCGACGACGGTAGACTTGTCGATATCCGGTTTGACGACGTTGAGACCCTGGACGGCACCAAGAACAGATTGCGCAGGCGTCAAGACTCCGTCAGCCATAACCATGGACACGGCCAGCACTCCAATAGACTTTAAGAGAACGCGAAAAAACCTTGTTTTCTCAATTGTCGAGCGGATGTTCTTTGTAGATCGGCTAAGGTCTTCGGTAAGGTAGCGCTCCATGCCTATGATTGTGTGAGCGCGAGATGGCATGGAAGTGTATGAACCTACGAATCATGGTGGCCTCGCGCGGATCGCGCTTCGCGATATTCGCCTGAGCAGTTTAGCCATGCTAGCAGACCATATAGTTATGGATGCTTACATATTTGGAGAGTAGGGAGTAGGTGCTGAATGTACCACCCTCGCCATCATTGTCGGCGCGTAATATGATCAACACATACTTGACAGTTACCATCAACGTGATGGCCCAGATAATCAAGGAGAGCACTCCGAGTAGGTCGTGCTTATTAGGAGCTGCGGTAAATGTTGACGAATAGACGTAGAGCGGAGACGTTCCAATGTCGCCGTAGATTGTTCCAGTGCACTGGTAGGCAAGGATGAACACCTGCATGAGGTTGAATTGCTGCGCATCATTAGCTAAAAGTTACGTACGGTAGTCGCACGCAACCAACCTGCTTGCGCTTATAATCACTCTCATTCCGCAGGCCTGCGTCTTCATCTTCTGCTTCCTCAGCCGTCCGCTCCTTGTACAAGTCGAACGAGCTCTTGCGCCCACGCGAGCGCGATCTCACGCGCAGTGGCACCACACCACCGATGCCATTGCTCTCATTGGACTTTCTAGGGCGCGGAGCGTCGGCAAACTGTATCGTTGACTCCATGTTGCAGTCGACGTTGACGGAAGTCAAGAGTTCTAGCAAGTCTCTTTGTCCTAGTTGCAACTTATAACAAAGGTGTTATCTTTGACGTGGCGCGGCGATCCAGTACGAGAATCGAAGCAGTAACAAGCTCAGCTGCGAAGCGGCGGGCCTTGGTTGGCCTGGTTGGCCGTCTCGGCTCGGAGCTTATCAGAACCATTTTTCTTAAAACGTGCTTCCGGATTTGACATGAGGGATTTTTGAAATGTGGTAGCATGCGGAGGGGGTGGCTATGCGCGTCATTACTGGATTCGCTCTAGCCACTCCCCATCACACTCTTTGTTCTGAATGCCAGCTCGACGACGCGCTGACACGGCGTAGTGAGGAAAAGCCGTAGAGATGAGCGGAAAATGGGTGTATGAGATGCCTTCGCACCACCAAGTGAAGCTCTGAACAAAGGGCCCCCTGTCAGGAAGAAAACAATCGTTCGCCTAAGACGGTTCGATTTCGGGTCTACCCGCACGATGTTGGATTAAGCATACCGAGCTGCAGGGACAGTGCGGACTAGTGGTGAATGACGTGGGCTAGGCATGGCAGATCCAAGAAACCAGGCTAAAGGACATTGCGATGCCCACCAAGGACGAGGAAGCTCATTTGGCTAGGCCGTGAAGAGGTATAATTGCCGGACTGGCACCAGTCGTCAACCACTGAAAAGTCTGGAGATCCAGCGCGTCATTGCATGTGATGGTGATGGTAGCGCGTCCAACGGGTCTGGATTCAACTTTGTCTAACCGCAACCGGCTTAACCATTTTCTCCAGCAAATCTCCTACCGCACTTGCTAGTTTTTCGCAGCCTCTACCATGGCGGAAAAAGTTCTTTATGCGGCTCAGTCTCAGGGACGAAGGGCACATCCAATGACTTGGGCCAAAATTGCGGCCATCGCTGTTCTTGTGGGATCCCACAGAAAACAGACCAGCAGTCGAGCTATTCTGAAAAGTAGACTTTTAAAATTTTCTGGTGGAAATTTACGCTCCCTTCATGTCTGGAAATGCCTCACCCAACGTAACATCGCTTTCGCTTTTTTGTGGTTCTTATTCCGTGCCTCGTTGCGCGTCACAGCACGGCCTACCCGTTTTGGACGCCAAGTTCGAATTTCGGAGGCATTACAATAATAGAGCCTTCTGCAGCCATTTCCTCCTCAGCACAACTAGTCGGGCGAGGAGTCGTCTTTTGAACATGTCTTCATGCATTTAGTCGCAGATTTAGCCAATCATAGGGCTTTCGCGACCCACGGGGTTGGCCGTTGTATGGTAAAAACTTTGTTTTTGCAATTTAGATCACATTCATCATCGAAGTATGGCAAGAAGTTTCGAGATTGATTCATTACTGCGTATCTGATATTCAACCGCTCGAACAGACGGGGGTATATCCAAGATGAACTCCGGACAAGCATATAACAATTTGAAGCGAGGAAATATTAGAAGATGGGTATTAAAGAATTCACCCTCGAAACGGTACATCCTCACTCTCAACTTGCATCCTTAGTCGCCTTTCGTCTAGGACCTCAGGCTCTAAACACCCTGCATCTGAGGAGGCGGTGCGGTATCGTTACTTGCTGTCCTGCGGATATGGAGAGCCGACACGATAGTGGTAGCGACAAAGGCGAGCCTGAAAACGTGCAAAAGTCAGCAGCTATTCCTTCATCTTTCTACAGAATTTCAGGGATCTGGTTGTGATATACTTACCAGATGAAAGCACTAAAAACGATGGCAGCAGTTCCAGCTCCGCAGACGCCGCCATGGCTTCCACAATTCCAGTCGCCCCAAAGAGCAGCAACAGCTACCCATGCAGCAAACCAAAAGATCATGGTCACGGCCTCGACACCGGCGATGGCGAATTTGTGAGCAGCTTGGGGGAAGCGTGATGGCGCAAGGACGAGGTAGGCTACCACGAGGAGGGTCCAGACGCTGCAGAAGAGCATGAAATTGACGGAGTGAGGCGACACGCTGTAGAAGGGGGAAGTAAAAGCATCAACGACTACGAATGGGGTTAGCTGAGAATTGCAACGAGGCGTAAATCTAAGCTAGGCTACGCCCTCTACATGAAGACATTGTAGAGTATATTGGACAAAGAGAAAGACCGGGGCGGCATACTGTAGGCAGTCAAGCCAAGCACTATGATGGAGAAGATGAGTTGCACGCCTCTCAGCGGCAAAATAGCAACGTCCAAGAATGCCATGGTGGATCAGAATATCAATCCTTTGTTCGAATTCACAAGAGAGAAACAACGTCGGCGCCGGGTTATCAAGTCAACGGTGCAGTTGTATATACTCGAGAGTGAGTCAGACTGGAGGGGTGAGAGCGGGGTGCTTATACCTCCCGCTGCGTCACAGGAAATCCCTTCTATATAGGTGGGTGGCATGACCGCGAGCAGCCTATCCATGATGAGGTGCCACGACAGACTACGTCATATCCCTGCAGAATCAAGACGCGGCCGTGGCTTTTCTGCCGGGCGGTAAGCGTGCTAAGCCACCTGATTGGACTAGCGCTGCGGACACTGGCTGCTGATTGGCTGGAGCTACCGTTTTTGCCGATCGGTGTGGCTTGGCCCATTGCGATCAATCCGAGACGCGCTTGCTGCGGCCTGTTTTTTGACTTCTGAGTCGTCATCTGGCTGAGAATGAGTGTTTGAAGATGGTTTTGCGCGTCTTAGTGCCTCATATAATCACAAGGGCATAATCTCCGCTTGGTATGCCGGAGCGATGATCACGTGGTGTTTCCAGGCACGTGACTGAAGGTCACATGAGTGTACAGGCCCTTGTGCTCTTCGTGATCTTTCTTGGGCCATTGAGGTTTCCTGGGCATGGGAGCCTCCCAGCCCAACGCCTTTTCCCGTAGGGTCTATGGGGCAGAGCCAAGTTGACGACGCGGGGTACAAAGGGTAAGTTGGAACGGCACGGAAAGCCGCGCGAATCTAAAAAGGTACGGCTCCAACCAGGTAAGCTTACTAGTCCGGATCGCGGCTCCTGTCTTCATTGTTTCAGATTCTGTATGCGTTAGCACATCCTCTGTGTTCATCTGCACTCTCTGTGGTTGCTTGTCAAGTCTCCTAGAAAAGCCCTAGCCTGAAGAAGTTCCTTCGATTCCGCTCGAAGTCAGAGTTCTAGAGCCTCATAGTAGACGAGGAGCTTTTTATATCCTGAGTAGCCCTTGCCATCCCGAGTCACCTCGCACCCAATTCGCCGTCAAGAATTGCCGTGCTGCCGCCGAGAGGCATACCTCCGCATCTAGGCTTAGGCTTCCAGAACACGAGGCACGAGACCAATAGTTAAGAGATGTAACATTCATCCCGCCGCAGGGACGACAAATTTTCCTGCAGCCAAGTGAGCGGATCCCCGCATCAAAGGCACACCCTTCTGGAGGCATACGTTCGTGCCAAGAGACTTCGCGAATATGTATAACCGTGCCGCCTCTTCGCGTTTGGAGGCGTTGCGCCGTAATGGGACTAGATGAAGTCTTTAGATGAATTAATGTGCGCCCTTCTCGTAGCGATCACCTCTAAGAAAATCATGACAGCAACAAAAGGTCGTCTCACTGAAAAATTCAGAGACGTTCTGTAGCACGACGAACGCACGAGTTGACAGGGAAGGCCGCTCGAAAAGGCAAGCTCCAGAGGCATAGATATTTATCTGGTTCCATCTGCCAGGTTATCCAAAGCCCCACCGCTGTCCCTTCACCCAATCTATCGGATGCCACAGATTACCGGGCGAATGCCCCACTCATCAAAGTCCAACACAGCGTGGAATGAGGATGCTCCAAGTCCCTTATTCAGCTCGGACTCCCATTGCTAATCCTCGTTCCTGCACCCTTCCAATACATGTTCGAACGCCTTCCCTCCATCCGAATCTTCCAATTCCAGCGCCTGGTTCACTCGGGAGCTGGGGTCTATGGTTGCATGCCCGAGCTTGTGGGTGCGGCGAAACCACGTGCTGACCAAAGATTCGAGATGGAATGGCCCACGCCAGTCTCCCACACGCGCGAAAGGTAACCTGGTCGATGCACGCGGTTATTGCGCGCAGACTACGATTCGCTGCTACCCATGAAGTCCTACCCTACCTTCCTTCTCCGAGCATCGGATAATTGGAGGATAAACTGCATCATTTATCCGGAGACCTGGCAGATCCCCAGATGCCTAGCCGCTAAGTCTAGATTAGTCCATTGCCGGTACAGACGGGCTCCCCTCCGTCTTGGTACCGCATAGCACTCGGCAGCTTCTGGGGGATGAAAGCCGGGATATCGGATTCAGCGCATAGTGTTATAAGAGTAGGGGTCGGCCGCGTGGGTTCACCCAGTTGAGACGACAACATCTCGACATCTCGACACGATGGCGATCATCAAGACCGGACAGTCTGCGGACCCTATTGTCACTCGCCTTGTCGAGGAGGACAGGGTGCCATGGTACAAGAAACCGAATCTGAGGAAGATGTACATCTTCCTCTTCTGCTGCTGCATGGGTGTCGAAATGACTTCTGGATTTGACTCCCAGCTCATCAACACTTTACAGTTCTCTACTCCATTCAACAAGTGTACGTACTATTTAGGAAATCCATTTCGGCTGCAGTGCTAAGACCAACTAGATTTTGGAGACGGTTACACGGATGAGAAGGGCAAGCCCAACATCAAGCCTGCTCTTCTTGGATTCATCTCGTCCTGCTACCAGCTTGGTTCTATTCTCGCCGTTCCGATTGCTCCATGGCTCAATCAGCGCTACGGAAGGCGGTGGGCTATCATGACCGGGTCCTTGATTATGGTCGTAGGAGCCATCTTGCAGGGGTTCTCTCAGCATGGTACGTATTTAAATCAGTAGGCATGATAAAAATGTTAATTATTGGCTGTAGTGGGCATGTATATCATTGCTCGTATGCTTCTCGGAGTCGGCATCGTCTTCTGCATCATTTCTGCTTCGGCCTTGATCGGAGAGTTGGGCCACCCCAAGGAACGCCCCTTTCTCACTTCGTTGTTCAATGCGTCGTACTTTGTCGGTTCGATTCTCGCTGCCGCCATCGCTATCAAGACTGTCGACATCGCCGGAGACTGGAGCTGGCGAATTCCGTCCCTCCTGCAAATCTGTCCCTCTTTGCTTCAGATCTGCACCGTCTTGTAAGTACCATCTCATATGTAAGTTGCCTGAAGCCTTGCTGACATGTTCAAAGCTTGATCCCAGAATCGCCCCGTTGGCTCGTCTCCAAGGATCGAGAAGAAGAAGCCTTTGCCATCCTCACCAAGTATCACGGCGAAGATGATGCTTCCTCGCTCCTGGTCCAAGCAGAAATGGCCCAGATCCGGACGACCATCAAGCTTGAAATCGAGAACTCAAAGCAGACCTGGAGCGACATGGTGCGCACTCCCGGTATGCGCCGTCGTGTCCTCATCGCTCTCTTCATGGGTCTCTTCACGCAGATGAGCGGTAACACACTGCTATCTTACTATGGTAACCTCCTCTTCGAGATGATGGGATACACAACCAGCTTTGCCAAGACGCGAATCAACATTGCAAACCAGTGCTGGAGTCTGATCAACGGTGTAATCATTGCGCTAGTGGTGACGAGGTTCAGGAGAAGATGGATGTTCATGCTTTCCTCGACAAGCATGCTTCTTGTTTTTATTGGCATGACAGTCTCGTTTGAACGACTTCGGTTTGCCAAGGACAATGACTTCACCAACAAGTCGGCAGGAATTGCGGCGCTTTTCTTCTATTTTGCGTATGCTCCATGCTACAACATTGGCAACAACTCCCTCACCTACAGTAAGTCTATCCTGCATTGATGTCCAAGATTCCGCTAATGAGTTCCAGCCTACCTTGTGGAGATCTTCCCCTACGCCCAGCGAACAATGGGTATCGGTGTCGAGCAGATCTTCGGCAAGCTCGGAGGCTTCTTCTCCACCAACGTGAACCCAATCGCGCTCACAGCCATCGACTGGAAATTCTTCGCCATCTACTGTGGCTGGATCACATTCGAGTTCTTGACCGTCTTCTTCCTCTATCCTGAGACGTACAACCGCACGCTCGAGGAGTTGACATTTTGTAAGTACCGCCTTATGAACACGATGAAGAGGGCTATGCTAATGCGTGAGGTGCAGTGTTCGAAGACAAGGAGCTTGCCGACAGGCAGGCTGCAGCTACTGAGAAGCAAATTCACGGTGGTGAGGACGTGCATCACGGTGGCGATGGGGAGAAGATCCAGTCCATTGCCCTCGAGAAATCTGTCTGAAAAATGGACTATGTACCAAAGAGCATAGTGGGCGTGGACTAGGTTGCATTATTTACATGCGAGGTGCCATCTTGTGCCTCGCGTCGTAATATCACATATAATCGTACGCATGTTTGATAACGTCCGCCCCTGCGTCTCTTCACACGGTGTCGCGACGCAGGTTCGCTATTATCAGAGTAAACCAATTAGAAGTAAAACAAGTATATGGAGTGTAAGCGGCCTGCCTGCCACAAGCCGACCGATGGAGTCAGCGAGAGGTCAAGTCAACGATTACATAACAATGTGACCAAATGACAAAGTTTACTCCCGCCTTGGCGCACTGCAGCATTTCTCTGTACAAGGTCTACTAACCACTCTGCAAAGTTCAAAAGGCTCAGTTCAAATTGGTCTGCAATTCCGACCTTGTTTCGATCAGCTTGTCCAAGCATGGAGCAGCTTGACTATAGCCTGATGGCCTCGCGCTGCCGCTAACCTGAGCGGCGTCCGATCCTTCGCAGCTACCTCAGCCTTCCCTTTCTCAAGAAGGAGCTCAACTACAGCCTGAAACCCATCCTCGGCTGCTAGCGAGAGCGGTGTCTTGCCATAGTGATCATCTCTTGCATCCACCTCAACTTCATCCGTCTCGAGGAGTAGCTTGACTACGGCTGTATGCCCTCCTGCTGCTGCCCACCAAAGCGGTGTTCGACCACCCCTGTCCTTTACGTTGACTTTCGCCTGGCCTATCTTAAGTAATAGCTTAATTACAGTATGATGTCCATTCCTTGCTGCCTGCGAGAGTGGCGTCCAACCCCAATCATCCGTTAGGGTGGCCTCAGCCTCTCCTGCCTCAAGTAGTATTTTGACTAGAGAACCGTGCCCATTCGATGCTGCATACAAAAGAGGTGTTCTTCCATTGTTGTCCTTTACGTGAACCTGAACCTGGCCTGTCTCGAGCAACCGGATCGCTATAGCCTCGTGCCCTCCCTCAGCTGCCCACGAGAGCGGTGTCCGACCGACTTGATATCTTGTAGGTCCGGATCGACATCATTCCTTGAAAGTAGTAGACATACTATAGCTTCGTAGCCGTTCGCCGCAGCCCATGATAATGGCGTAAGACCATATTGGCCCCTCAGCATAGACAGATGCTGTATTCCAAACACCCCTTTATAACCCTCAGTGGCTTCTTGAATTTCCCTTTTTGCACTCTCCATATCTCTATATCCTGATACAAGTGCAACGTTCCATACTCTAGTCGCTTTGTCTAATTGGCCTTCTAGCTCCGACGCTGGATGTTCTGATAACCAATTGTGTAACTGTATAAAAGTTTCGTATTCTAGTGGGCCTTTTCACTCCCCTAAAGAAGGTTCCCAGTCCCAGACGAGCAGAATATCGTGGGTGAAGGTATTTTCCAAAGACCAGAGGTTTAGCCGCTCCATTTCCAAAGTCAAGAGGTTTCGCTACTCCATTTCCCTAGGGTAAAATAATCCTTCTGTATTCTGATGATTGAGGGACTTAATGCCCCTTGAAGAAGGCAAAGAATTTCTCCATGATGAAGGGGTTTTGCTGAGAGTTGAGCATAGAGTCAATAATTTCCGCTCTCACCGGGAATCTCTCAAACATTTTGTACATAACACTGACTTCCTGTCTCTTATACACAGCAAATTGAGCGCGGCGATATCGACTGCTCCTTTCTAGAATTACCTCACCAAGAATGCAACCCTTGCTCCTGATTATTCCTTATCGCCGCAAGCCTTTACGGATATTCGTTCGTGTAGAATAAACTTCGTTAGTCGCTGTAAAAGTTCTTCCCATCGGACTCTGTAGTACTCATGAAAGATCACCATGGCGTACATCCACTTACTGAAGCTGGGACGGCAAAAAGGCGATGTATTTTCTTGAAGCTACTATAACACGAGACGCTGTTATTAAGAATCCCAGCGACGAATGCCTAGCCTTGCCAGCCCACGTTATAACTTTGATAACTTCCGGGTGGATATTGCCATGTCCTGAGTTGATGAGGCAGAAGAAGATGTAAGTCTATGCTGCTCTTTTGACTCGCACAATTTAGAGTAGTGTCTACGGCAGGCCTGCGTGATTGGATGATTGTTCCCAAGGGTAGCGGAGTACCCAGCGCATGCTCTCTGGTACAATGGTAAAGACTCGCTGATACGATGCTGTTTAGCAAGGAGATAAGCAAGGCAGTATACGCTGGTGAGCGTGCCGGGATGCTGTCGCCCAAGCACCTTCTCTCTTCCTTCTAGCGCTCGATGATGCATTGTTTCTGCCTCTTTATACTTTCCTTGGCTCTCTAGCACTGACCCAAGGTTATTGATGCTGGTAAGTGTGTCAGGATGCTCTTGCCCAAGCACCTTCTCTCTTCCTTCTAGCGCTTGATGATACATTGCCTCTGCCTCTTTATACTTTCCCTGGCTCTCCTGCACCGACCCAAGGTTATTGATGCTGGTAAGTGTGTCAGGATGCTCTTGCCCAAGCACCTTCTCTCTTCCTTCTAGCGCTTG